>RJWH01000101.1:902308-1559327 GCA_004363575.1 Solenodon paradoxus
CCTTCTCTTTCCAGAACTCAGGTCTCCTGCCTCTCAATCCTGGACTCCTTTCACACTTCATAGCTGCTTATGGAAAGTCAGTCCCTCTTTTGTGAATTTGCTGTAATGGACTAGATGTTTTCATTTCTAAATATTCAAATATTCCTTTTGGCCTGTAGTGGTCCTTTGCCTACTGAATCTTCAAAATGACCCTAGAATGTCTGAAGATTTTGGTTTTCTTACCCACAACTTTACAACTTGTCTTTCCCTTTTGTTGAAGAAAAGTTTGTACTTTCAGCTGAAGAACCTGAAGAGTTTTTTGTTACAGGCAGGATCGCTGAGCAACCTCTTGTCTGCTTTAGTTTCTTCAGCTAAAAATATATGGACAGTATTAACTATTAACTATTCTGTTGTAAAAATTACATGATTTGTAATGTGGGTACAATTATTCATTTTTGTTTTTTTTTTTTTTAAGAGAGAGGAAGAAAAAGGCAGAAAAGAAAACTATAAGGTTGTGTTGTTGCTCTAGTCCAAAGTTTTAGCACTATTTGCACAAACAAAAAAACTTGGTATCATGTTGACTACTCACTGTAAACTTGCACTTAACATGTAATTTATCAGTCAATGATAATAGTTACACCTTTGAAACATATCCAAAATTACGTGTTGTCTACTCTGCACTAATATCCAGCTCTTACATGTGATCATCTCTCTCTCAGATTACTGTAATTTACTCTAATAGTTTCCCAAAAGATATTCCTAATTCCTATCATGTGTCTTTACAGTCTGTTCTTAAAATAGCAACAAGAAAAAAAAGAACATGGGAAGATGATTATTTGTAAATTTCAATCATAATATGTCATTCTCTACTCAAAATCCCATTGTCTTCCACTTAAAGATCCAAGAATGATATGGCACTATTTTTCAGGGTTCACTAAAGAAGCAGCCAATAACCTATATAAGATCACCTTTACTATAAGAAATTGCTTTATGTAATTGTGGAGTCTGAGAAGTCCCACAGTATGCTGTCTGCTGGAGACCCTGGGAAGCTAGTGACAAATTCAGTCTAAAGCCCTGAGAAACAGGTGAGATGATAATGTAGATTTCAGTTCAGAACCAGAACAGAGAGGGCAGGAGAAGACAGGTGACCAGGTTAAGTAGGCAGGCAGGATGGTTGAATTCTTCCTTTATCTGGCCCTTTGTTTTCTTCAGGTCCTCTGTGAATTGGATAATGCCCATTTAATTGGAGGAAAAGCTGTTTTACTTTGTTCACAAATTAAAAGGAGACTTCATGAACTTCTCAGCTTTCACAAATTCATGGTCATGTTCCTTATGATAATTATCTTCCTATATAGCTTATAAAACTAGAAACATCCTTAGAGACAACACTAAGAGATAAAGGTTCAGTCAATTATTTGAAAACCCTGTGATCTAATCAAGTTAACACACAAAATTAACCATTACAACCCCCTTCCTTTAGCCCTAGAACTTCTTAGTTAGGATACCTTTTTTTTGTTCATAATGTTTTGACTGTTCTAGATTCCTGAAGTTTTCTGAAAATGTAAATAACACTGCCGTATTAGGATATTTTGCTTAATATTCTTTTATTCTAGATTATTTTTCCTAGATTTCTACACAGATTACATTGCTACTTTATTCAAGTCTTATTCAGATGTCACATTTTTATTTAATTAATTTTATTGAAGGCTAATTGCACTTTAACATATAGGTTTAAGGTGTGTATCAAAAGTCGCTCATATGTGATATATAGAGACACAAGCAATCCAATGAACAAAGTCAAGCAAAAGTACACTTAAAAAATGAATTGCATCAAGCAACAATAAACCTTCAGTAAAAAGAATGCAAATAAAATATCACCTTTTAATGAGACATTTTTAATATTGAATCTCAACAAGACTCCAACATTTCAATTATTTTTGTAACTGTTATTACCTCATCATGCTAAATAATTTATTAAAATACTATTTATTTTTATAGATATCTATACTATTAATGTCTGTCCCTTCCAGTAGGGCATAAGTACCATGCAGAAAGTAATTTTATTTGATAATTTACTCTTTGGTGGACCCCAAGCACACTTGAAAAGCTCCTAGTTTGTGGGAGCTACTCTCCAATTTTTTGCTGAATAAATGAATAAATATATGGATGCATTCATCCTTTTAGAAGGAAATGTGTTTTCTTACCTCATCTAGTGATTTACCCAATGATCTGCCAAATTAAACTTCAACTGAGAATCAGAAGAGAAATAGAAAAGTAAAGTTTTTGTGGTAGGTCTCTGGAATACTAAAGTGAAATTTTCATCTGTAAATTATGTTGTCTCTAAGGAAGCATGATTAGAAATAAAAATTTACATGTAGTTTTATGTTATCAAGCCCTTAACATAACAAAAGCTGGATTTAGAGGAGAATAGATGATCTTGTGTTCTGATTTAACACATGGTTTGGCTAAACCCCAGAACCCCTTGCAGAAGGTCATGAACTATAGTGTAAAATTATTTCAGCTATTCATTCTTTTTAAATTTTTTCTAATAAATTAAATATACTTTGCTAAAGATAAGTCATTTTGAAGATAAGTATTCAAAAATACTAATTTCCTGTAAGTGCATAATATTTAGGCAGGAGACATAAAACTATACTTTTTAGTTTGCAAGAGATGGTTTTATAATATGAGTAATTAAGATGAATGATTTATTTAATGAGACTATTTCAATACTTGATTTTAGTCCTTATTCATCTTTGATAATATTACTACTATGAGCAAGTTAGTTTCCTCTGAAGCAGATGCCTTCAAAATGAACTCTTAGAACTGGTAATTCTCTCAGTCTTTGTTTTTCTTATTTCAGTCACCTCCCTGATATAATTATCCAGTTACAGATACCGTATTTTCCATGTATAATTCACATCACATTTTTGGCCCAAACTTTCAGGAAAAAAAAAAATCTTTCATTTTAATTTTTGAATTCAAACTTGCATTTGTTTATATTTAGGTACTTGATTTTTGTGTTATAAGAGAATTTTAACATTTTTTTTTACATATTATGGTGGATGAAATTTTATGTAACAAATAATTACAAAGCACAAGAACAGATGCAAGCTACAAGAAATAAAATAATTAAAAACATTTGCATAGATACAAAATTAGTGCTACTTATGCATAATGTTATCATTTTTCACTCACAGATTTGGGTAAAAAAGTATGATTATTCATGGCAAAATACATTAGGTAAGACTCTTTGGAGACTTTACTTTCATAGAAAGTAAAAATAAAAAGGGGGCGGGCAACATAAATGCATTATTCTCTTCCATCTGTGATGCAGTTGCTTCTGATTTGATCATGAGGCATGTTAAAACCTGAACAAATAAAGACTATAAGGCTAAGACATTTTCCCTAATGGTACTGTAAGGACTGATGAAAGAAAGTTCCTACATTTAATCATTAAGGTATATGTACATGGAGTATGGTATATTCACCATTTGTAAACAGATCTAGGGGAGATTATGTACATTAGTAAAATTTATACAGTTAGAAGATAGTGGAGACATAAGCTGAGCCTAAGTCTTCAAGACTTCAGAGTAAGGGATTTTTACCCTTCAGATTATATTATCTACCATGCATGGAGAATGAATTAATAAGTGAATGATTGTGCTATCATCTCTACATTGTCTTTTAATATAAATATTATCTTTCCATATTATAATGCCAATGTCTTCAATCATAAATCAGGTTTATAGAAAAAAATAAGAATGTCTTTCTTAATAACTGTAAATATAATGTTATTAGTGATCCAAAAGTATTTTAATAGATTTCAAATCTTTCTTTGAAACTGAGTTAAATATTTTATATTTTAGGCAAATTAATTAAGAGTGTAGTGCTGGAACTTCTGAAATCTAAGATCTTAATTAAAAACCTAGACAGAAGACAGTGTCCATGAAAAATTACATTAATATATTATAAAATAATTATATAATATGATTAATGAGATTGTAGGCAATTAAACCACATTTTGAATAATAAAAACTCCAGGGAGGTCATGAGGGGATAAGGAAGCTTCCACAAAATGCATTCACCCCAGTAAGCTGTCCCAGTCCCTCAGAATCAGAATAGAACTGGTTAAAACAACTAACATAGGTTTGGAAACTCTTCATCCCTGTTTTCTCAGACTCTACTCTTCCACTGAAAAACACAGATGTCTTACCCAGGTTAACCCTTTCTGTTTCCAAAGACAGCACCAGTTGGAACTGACTGGTGAGAGAGTTCTAGCAGCAACAGATAAACCAAACAGACCAAAATTAACTAGCAAAAGTTCTGAACTTTTAATTATCATTGAAAATACACCTAAAAAAGTAAGCTGAACTATGCATACTAAAGCACAGCAGGACTCCTGCCTGCTATAATAAAAGATTTGAATAGTCCCCTAACACAATAAATGGATGTCCAAGATATTATAAAAAATAAATCCTTAATCATACCAAAAACTAAGAAAATTACAGCTTATGAACTGAAATGAATCAGATGCTCAATTTATCTGACAAGAATTTTAAAGCAGTTTTCACTAATGTATTTCAACAATGTCCTTGAAACAAAATTTGGAAAATATCAACAAAGATATAACTAAAAAATATAAAACAGCATTAAATGACAGGAAAAATGTTTGCTAGATGTCTTATAGTAGAGGTGGCAGAGAATAGATTTAGTGAGCTTGAGGACAGAACTATAGAATGTATCCAATCGAAACAAGAAACAGACTAAACAAATACAAAAGTGGATCTATTACTATCCAAAGAAGTAGATCTCATGGGACAAATATAATGATACACTGAAAATGATCAATCTACCACGAAAATATAAAGATCCTGATTGTGAATTCAGTAAACATACATGGAGCAAAATCCGATGTGCTAGGAGAAATACACAAATATGTAGTTATTTTCAAGGAATTCAACACACCTTTATTTTTTGAGCTCTACTAAAATTTATTAGAATTTCCATATTGCCAGGCTTTAGTTTATAAAGATGGTGTTAAATCACAATACACAATATTTCTCTGTACAATTTAATTATGTTGTGTATTACATGAACTAAAGATGATTAGAGATGTTTGTTTGTGGGTATTGTGTCCCAGAATGTACATAGGAAGGTTTAAGGCTACCACTTAAAAGTATAGCATATTGGACTTAATAAAACTTAATTGAAAATCACAGACTATAGTGGATTTTATAAATACAAAATGATGATTATTATAATGATAAATTTTGATTTGTTGAGCAATACAATTCCAGTATTATAATTTAAAAAGTATCTCCTTAGTTGCTGTTCAGGGAATCAGTGGGAAATGGGTGCATTTTATAAGATAATATTAATTATACTCCTCATAAATAAAATAATCCTCCTCCAATGTTTGAAATCTAAAATAAAAACGAAAGAATACAACAATATTTAAACAAAATACTCCAACTGAGATAAACTTAAATATATCTTTAAACTATAAAAAAAGATATAATGTGCTAAATTATTCAGCAATTTTCTACTGTAAAATTTTCTAAGTGAAAACTAGAAAAATGTTTTTACATTGGATATAAAATGTAGTCAAAATAATTGTACCTTATAGGAATTTTTTTTTTTATTCATAGATATCCCAGTGGATGTGAAGTGGCATCTCCTTGTGATTTTGATTTACATTTCCCTAATGACTATTTTCATATTTTTCAAATGTGCTTGCTTGTTCTACTTATAGGGCTGACATTTTTGAAGGAAGACATTTTTTACTATGTTTATATAAACATGAAAAAGTAACTATGGTGACAAGGAAAAATAGCTATAAGTTTAATAATAATTACTATTGTTTTCAGACTTCAAGGAATCTAATTTTCTGTTCCTCTAAAATAGCATATTTCCTTTTTCTTCCTTTTTTTCTGTCCATTAATATGTCAGAGAAGACTATTCTTTCTCATTTTTTTCCTCATAATATAAACTGAAAAGTGTATCATAACATACATTATTTAAAGTAAACTAAGAATCTAAAATAATCCTAAAAATGACAAAATAATGCTGGTTTTAATTTTCAGTGGTAGATTTCAATGGAAAACTATTCAGAATAAAAATATTCTGAAAAAAATGCGTGTTTAATATCTCATTTAATTTTCTGGAATAAACAAGCTGTTATTGCATTAAAACGTCATTACTTCAAATTTATGGAGGACTTCTGCTAGCGGAATCTTTTTCTGTACACTCAGTAATATTGTAAACAGAAGCTTGTGTCTCTGATTTTCTCCTACTGTGAATTTATTTAACAGATTTTCCCAAGTTCCTGAGCTAATTCTCAACTTTTAGAGACTTATTAAGTTCCCTAGATCCTCTCTATGGTAATTTGGAACCCATCAGAAGAGGACACTGAGATCAGTATGTTTGGAAACATGAGATTTTTTTTAGGGAAATGCCTGTTCAGGTTTGAGGGGAAGGCGCAGGAATCAGTCAGGGAAGCTTTCAGAATAGGATACAATCTGATATCTATAAAAGAAGAGATTAAGAAATGTTTCAGTAGCAAACACCTTAAAATGAAGTGCAGCTACAGGAAAAAAAAAATCTTAGCAAGACCCCTGAAGAGATAAAATGCAAAGGTTGCCCATTAGAGGAGTCATATGATGTGCATGAAACAACCAGCTCTAGTATCATTCGGCCATTGACTGGGGACGTCCTGGAAAACTGACTGTGACATGACTATTTATATAGATTTAGTGGTACATCAGCAGAAGGTTACATCTAACTATGGCACTCAAAACTATTTCCCTCTTAAATGGAGATCAGAAAGATAAACACCCATGGCTCCAAGTTCATCTCCTGCCTATAAAAAGTTAACTTCTCTATCTGTATTCGTAGACCTGTTCTTTCATAGTTTCCTTATGGAACTTTAAAAAATGAGTTTTGGTGGATAAACTATAGCTTCCATACTTCAGTTGTTGTCAGGACCACAGCCTGTACTCTCATTTCCTCCTCTATGCATTATAAGTTGCCTTACATTCATTTTTATTTCCATTTTTATTAATCTGGAACTGCTATCTAAATATGTATTTGTTCCTACACATTGTTAAAGCCTGGTGATGAAAAGCTCTTGGGAAAAGAACTGCTGCACATACTCATCAGCATTCACAATTTGACAAAGGAACACCAAGTGTTATCTGCTTACTGATTTCTGGAAACCATGCCTTCAAAATGTCTTGGTGATAGCAATTGTATTACATAGTTTATCAACTTATGTTTCTCCTGGCAAGATTACTCCCCACACCTTCTTTGGAACTAGGTACTCTAACTCTATGGAGTGTGTAGTTGAGGGACTGAAAGTATAAAGTCTCTCCTTGGGTTTATGGAACTAGTGACTACTGGGGCCAGTCTCACTTCCACATCTTGGTTCACGTACTATGTCTTCTACCCTTTTGATCTTCAGTTATTCTCTATATCTTAATGCCATGTTATGGTACCCCACCTATAATTTAAGGCATCCATATCATCTTTTTGAATCTTCTACATTTTACATAATATTAAAAAGTCTACCGGTTTCTCTGGTAATATTTCTGGACAAACTATATTGCCAGTATTCACTGAAAAACTAAGGTACATTGAGCAAAGTTGTAGCCTGCTTAGCCTTATAGTAAATAATAATAGCTTTGGATATAGAATGCATGCTTAGAGCATGTGAGTATAGTATAGTTACAGATGAACCTGAGCTTTAAAAATAGAGAAGAAAGATATACAAACTAGAAAATACTGTTGAAAATTATTATTTGATGTAAAGTAAAATCATAAAAAGAAATATTAATCTCATGAGTGAGAGTCTTGCCACTCTAAGTGACTATAATCAACTTTGATTTGGATTAAGATAAAATTCTCCCAAATCAAATATTTGCCTTTTGATTTCTTTGATTTTCCAAAGTCAGTTTTTTATACAGAAAATATGATTGTTATATTATAACAGTATTATAAACATCCATTACCTTCTGCTACTTCCAGTATTCCTATCATCTCTGTTTGCTCTGCCAGGCATTAATTATGCGAGTTGTAGATTATGCAATTTTTCAAAATCTTTCTTGGTAAAATAACATGCATGATCTTGCCATTGTCTACTCTGAATTCATACTTTTTCTTCCTGACATTTTGAACTAATTTTAGATCTTCACTGTCAATCATTTCCACATAAATTTCATGTGGATTAGATTAAGAAGGACCAATTCTACTGCATGAACCCTTAATGAACAAGTAGCTTTTCCTGACATTCACTTTTCTCATCTCAATAATGGAAAAACTTTACCTCTCTTACAGGTACTGCTCTAAGCAGTGTAACATAATATGTGCTAAAACAAAGAACTATAATATAATGATGTTTAAAACAGGAATGTTTTGCTATGCTACAAGTATGAATAAATATTCCATTATTCATATGTTGATATATTTTGGTACATATATGCATATATATTTTTATTCTTAGAATTTATTAAACACTGTAAATTTTATATAGTTAAGCATTTATATATTAAAAAACCTGAGACAGTTCAGAACATTATAGAACTCTCTAAAGTTGATAAACATTTCATTATTTTTAGGGATATTGCAGGAATGAGTGAAGCAGCAGCAACTAGATAACTATAAAATGTAGACTACTATAAAAGCATAATTTTCTGAATGATTGCCAACTGTGAGAAAAGAACACTTATGAAATTACTGACAATTTCTCATACACTACACCTTTTTAAAATATGTTTGAAAACTGTTAAACTAAAGGCTTATTAATATTCCCTAATTATCAGTTTCACTAATGCTCTTAGATTAATGGACATCATAATATATAACAATAAGTCTTTAACTTTGGTACTAATTTAAAAGTATTTCCATTATGAAGTTATACCTCTCAGACTAAAGCTGAAAGGATATTTTCAGTAAGTGAAAACTTTCAGAATATTTTAAATCATGGTAAATAAATAAGTGCCTATTCTGTTTCCATTTTGCAAAAAACAAAGAAAGGAAAAGCACCTTTTTTATCAGAGTCAAATACTCTTAGGATGAACTCGTACATGAGAAACTAATTAGTAAATCTCTGTGGGTGTAATTGCTAAATATACTAAATCCATGAAATTCTGACAAGATCTAAACACATCACCACTAGAATAGAAAAAGAATCAGTAATATTACTCTAAATAATTCTAAATAAAGTCAGTATTATGGAAAATGAAATGAGCATCATAGCTATTAGACACAGGTGAGATCCTTTACAGAGTGAGAAAATAAAACACACAAAACTCCAAATAATTTGCAAGATTCAGAAGCAATCTAATATATAGGAAACCCAAATCAGTAATATACATTTGATTAATTCATATATTTTCTTAAGGATTAAATCTTGAAGGTCAGCTTCTAATTATCAAATTCAAAAAGAATGATTGGTAATTTTACTAGTTAAGTTTTGAAATACTACCTTTTTTAAATTATAGTTAATAACATTACACCTAACATGTCTTTATCACATCATCAATTTTAATATACATAGGATTTATCATTCTATAATAAAATGTATTGAAGCATTTTGTAAAGATTTCCACATCAACCTGCATTTGAATGACTTCCCAGTGCTTTAATCATAGCAATATATTGATGGCTTTACTGTCACTTTCTTGGCAACAAATCATCAAAAAAAGGCTGAAAGTTAAGGGAAAAGCTTTATTCAAACACACAACTTCAATAATACAAGAAGAGTAGGCCCAATTACAGGTAAGCAATTGTTTTTTTATAGACATTTTCTTTGTCAAGCTTTCTCCAGTGTGAAAATTCCAACCAAAGATATCAAATATAGATTTGCACACATAGAAACATTAAATTGAATCAATTCAATTGAATTTGGAGACAGATGAGAAATGCTCCTGCTACATGAAAGCAGAGGCTAAATTCCTATCCATCATAAGTTTGCAAATGCTTCTGATTTTTAGTTATGCACTCTTGTGCAGTTACTTGAAATTTCCAGAATTCAGTGAGCAGTAACATTTAACCTTTAAATTACCATTGAATTACATTAATATTAATAATACTGTGTGTGCATGTATGTGTGTGTGTGTGTGTGCACGCTAGAGAGAATTCAGATAGGAAGGTGCAAAATACCCAAAAGAATATGGTAAATTAAATTAAATACACATTTAGAGGAAAAGAATTATCTAGAGCTACATCCAGGTAATTGTTTCAAGTCTATATACACATATTTACAGATACGGAAATGTATAATAGTGTTTTACTATTTAGAAATATGTATTTAATCCAACTTTCAACCAAAAAATGCTTGAGAATGATTGCATTAAAAAAAAAGTGCTATTCATAAAATGTCCTTAAAATACTTCAGATTAATCTACAATTTTGGTTGTAGAATTCTGTCTTTTGAAATAATACTACATGCTCACTCTAAAACATAAATTTTATATTTTTCTTTTTCATGTGTGTGAGTATAATAAAGGTTCCTGACTCCATCTTTTTGTTGTTTGTTTGCTTGGTGACATTCTATAAGCTTTATCCCTTTTTCTTTACCCTCTGACTCATGTTGGTGAAAGCTAATATGCCAATATGTTGACTTTTTGCTACTAGTGGGGAAATTCCAATAATATAAGCCCTTGTTTGCACAGAAACCATCACCTAGGCTCCATTTCTAAACGTCATAAAAACCCAAAGACAATCTCCTTTTCCTATCTTTTTCTCCTAAAAGGTTTTTTATTTAGGTATTATATTAGGAAGTCTGTCATACTCTTCCCCAGAAAGCCTTTTCATATTAATAATAAACCTTTACACATCATCCTGACCTGTGTACCAATTATAAATCTCTTTATCTGAACCAAATTTTAGGTGAGAGACCAACGTGACACTGGAGTGGGTGTCATAATGAATTCAATATATTTACTAGTAATCTCTTAAATGTAGGAATTACTAAAGTTCCTTTAATGTCATAATATGATTTGAATTTTAATTATAAGCAAAATACTGCAACTGTATGGCAGATTCTTATAAATGGGAAACACAGTATGTAAATAATGAATATTTAATCTTAAAGCCTTTTCTAAAGAATTTTAATTGTGAATACATGAAGATCTGTCAAAGATGGCAATAGAGGACCTTCTCTAATTTGCTCCCAAGAGGAACAACTAATATCTATCCAGTATGCGATATTGATGAAAAAGACCGAAAAACCCACAGAACCTCAGAGAACAACACAGACTATATTATAAAGGATTCCAAGGAAATCCATGCATGGGTGTGACAATGTGGGTAAAGAAAAAATGAAAATATTTGGCAGTAGTTTGGAATAGACAGAGGTTGCAGGATTTCTTTTCCAGCCAAAGACTCAAGAGAGGAGAGAACTGAGATTATATGGCTCCACATGCCCTTGACTCAGATGAAATTCAAGATGGATAAGGCAGAAACACGCTACACCTGCTGGAACCCCAGCAAGAAGGGCAATGCAGAAAGCACTCAAGACTACACTCCCCTTCACCCACTCTCAGTGTTTGCACTCAAGCTCTGAATTACACCAATGGCAGATAACTGCTGAGTCTGCCATTTGGAACCCTGGAGAGGAGTGTTAACACTAACAAGCCATGAACCAGATCCCTCACAGCATATCCAGGACAGTGCCTGAACCCTGTAATCCCCTTCCCCTTCCCCTACTGACATAACTGTCATTTACTGATCTAAGTTTCTACGGAAGCCTGAAAGGACAAAATAAACCATAGCACCACCTAAGGGAAAAAATAAAAAACAAGTAGGTCAGTTCTAAGTTACTGATTCAAGTTAAAAATGAAAAGACAAAAAAAAAAAAAAAAAAAAACAGTATAGGATCACCTGAAACCACAAACTTTAATGGCATCAAAAGGAGATGACACTGCTCTAGAAATCAAATTCAAAGACATGGAAGGTTACATTATTTTTTAAGCAATGAATATTTTAAAGTAGTAATCATAAACAAAAAAATAAATTGCAGAACAGTAATTCAAATAAATATAAGAGATACAGGAAAGCAAATGCTAAAAAGTGCTATAAATAGCTATAGAAGCAGAATAGAACAAATAGGGAAAAAAATTATCTTCACAAAGGTAGAAACAGATATCATCCAGGTGGAAGAAGAGAAAAAAGTTGTAAAAAGAAAATTTAAAAATGACACAAAAGCTATTGACTCCATTAGGAAGGTCAATATAAGGATAATGGGTATCTCCAAAGGTAAAGGGAGATA
Source organism: Solenodon paradoxus (assembly GCA_004363575.1). Lineage (NCBI taxonomy): Eukaryota > Metazoa > Chordata > Mammalia > Eulipotyphla > Solenodontidae > Solenodon > Solenodon paradoxus. Next base: position 914,559 of record RJWH01000101.1, read on the forward strand.
AGGAAACAACTATTTATTTAATAACCGAAAACAAAGATGGGAAGTAACTGAATATACAAGTCCATGAATCTATAAAAACACCTAACTATCTAAAATCTATACCAAGACACATAGAGGATAAAAAGCAGGTAACTTATTAAAGGAGTTCTATCAGGCTATCAAATTTCTCAGCAGATACTCTATAGGCCAAAAAGGGTAGAATGGCATATTCAAAATATTCAAAGACAAAATATAGCAGCCAATAATAATATATCCTGAACAATACTCTATTAGATAGGAGAAATAAATACTTCCTCAGACAAACTAAAGCTGAATCTAGTCTCCCTTACAGGAATTGTTGAAATAAGATATCTTTTCTAAAGAAAAAAAATTAAGTCAATAAATAATAGACAAAACTGAAAAATAGAAGACAAAATGACAGTACCAGGCCATTATAAATCAATAATCACCTGAATGTAAGTGGCCTGGACTCATCAGTCAAAAGACATACAGTGACTGGATGAATTAAGAAAACAAAATCCAACTATATATATTGCCTAGGAAAAATTAAACTATACAGACTTGGTGAAAGAATGGAGGTTTGTATCCTAAATCAAAAATTTAAAGCCAGAAACTTCTTTACTTATATCATATTAAATAGACTTCTAGCTAAAAAAAAAAAATAATAACAAAAGTCAAATTTGGACACTATATAATGATAAAGAGACTGCAATAAGAAGACATAACATGTATTGCTATCTATGCATCCGACATAGGAGCATCTATCTATCTGTCTGTATCTTTGTATCTATCTATCTATCTGTCCCAATTACTAGCAGACCTAAAAAGGATAATTATCAGGAACATATTAATAGTAGAGTACTGTAACATTGCACTAACAGTACTAGATAAATCATTTATGCAGAAAATTAATGAGGAAATAATAAAAAATGCCAAAATTAGATGAAAGGATGTAATAGATATTTAGAGTGCATCTTACCCAAGAAGAATAGAATATACATTGTTTACAATTTCTCATCGAACATCCTCAATTACAGACTATATGTTGGAACATAAAGTTAATTAAATAAATATACAAAGATTGAAATCATATAAAGCATCTTTCCAAATCAAAATTATATTAAATTAGAAATTAATCAAAAGAAGAAAGAGACTAAACCCCCAAATCTATGGAGAGTAGAAAAACAGCATGCTACTGAACAACTATTGGGCCAATGATGAAATCAAAACATACCTGGAATCAAATGAAAATGAAGATACAAGTTTTCACAACATATAGAATGCAGCAAAAGCAATATTGGCCTGGGTGTTCATAGCAATATAAGCTTATCTCAGAAATAAGTAGAATCATACACACATACATATACACACAACGTTAAAACTAAAGGAATTAGGAAAAGGAAAAAATTAAACCAAAATGTATTTGAAGGAAGAAAATAGTAAAAAGAAATGAAATAGAGATAAAAAAGGTAATTCAAAGAAAGAAACTAAGCCGGTTCTTAGAAAAGATAAGCAAAGTAGACAAACTTTGAGCCCATAAAAGAATATTGTAGACACATATATGGCAACAAATTGGATACTTTTTAAAAACATACAACCTTCTAAGACTAAATGAGGAATAAACAGAAAATCTGAAGAGATATAACACATGCAAGGGAATTGAAGCATAATCAAAGCTTCCCTCAAAAACAAAAACCCAGAAGCAGATGGCTTTACGTGTGAGTCATACCAAAATTTTTAAAGAATTAGTATGTTTCCTTCTCAAATTATTTCAAAAAATAGAAAAGGACAAAAAGTTCCAAATAGATTTTATTAAACCAACATTATCTTAATTCTGAAAGCAGGCAAATACATTAAAAAGGAATACCTCTAGATCAGGATCTTTGAGCATAAATGCAAAAATCTTCCACAAAATTGGAAAACAAATGTAAAAATAAATGAAAAATGTTATATATCACGATCAAGTAGAAATTATTCTATTTACACAGGATGTTTCAACATGTGTAAATCAATATACCACATCAAAATAATAAAGGACAGAAGTCATAGATCATATTAAACAGAAAAATGATTTTAAGAGATTCAATCATTTATGATAAAAAACACTCAATAAGATGGAATTAGAAGGAAGGTACCACAGGATAATAAAGGCCATATATATCACAAGCCGATAGTCAATATCATATTCTATGGGGAAATACTGAATTTGAATATAGATATGCAACAGATTTTAGTGTACTGATATTTAGCCTGACACTTTATTGCATTTATTATTTTTAATAGCTTTTACTGGAGTCTTTGGTACTTTCTGTGTATATCATCATGTTATCTGCAAAGAGTGCCAGTTTTACTTCCTTTCAAATTTTGATATATTTCCATTTATATTCAAAAAACAAACTAGCAGAAAGATAAAGCATGAACACTATCCCATTTATAATTTCATAAAAAAGAATGAAATACAGTGGAATAAATTTGAACAATAATTTTAAAGACACTTAAAACAATAAGAAATATTTGAAAGAATTAGACACAAAGGAATAGAAAGATACTCAATATGCAAGTATTGGAGAAATTAACATTGTTAAAATTTATATTACCTAAAGCAATACACAGCAATCCCTATCATGCAGTGCTTATCAAAATTCAAGTGGCATTTCTTTAAAGAAATACAATTTAAAACATCATGAAATGTATTTGGAACCTCTAAATATACTGAGAAGCAAAAAATAATTCCAATGAAGAAAAGAAATGCAGTTACTATGTCCCCTGACTTTACACTACAAAGCAATAGTAATCAAATCAGAATAGTATTTTAATATAAAAACAGACACAAGATAAGGGCAACAGAACTTAGAACTCAGAAATAAACTCACACACAACTAATTTTTGAAAAAGGGGCCAAAAACAAGCAATGGCATTGGCCTAAGAGAAGACTTAGGGATCTTTATTCCAATGTCAGAGGAAACAAAGGAAAAATAAATGTATGCAAATGCATACATTTAGATAAATGGGAAGACTTTATAGAACTCGACAACAATGACAACAAAACAAAACAATAATCAATTAAAAATTTGTAGAGGATTTGAAAAGACACTTCTCTGAAGAAAACTTACAGATGACACATGGAAGCTGTTCAAAATCTCTTATTATAAGGAAAACACAGTTCACAACAAGGATCTATCACCTCATGGCTGTGAGAATGCCTGTGGCCAAAAGACTGGAAACAGCAAATGTTGAGGATATGGAGAAAAATAAAAACTTATACACTGTTGGTGGCAGTATAAATATTATAGGAATTATGGAAAACAATATGTAGAGTCCTGAAAAAATAAAAATTGATGTTCTATGATATCCAGTTATCCCACTTCTGGGTATTTACCCTAAAATACAAAAACACTAATTAGAAAGGTTATTTACATGCTCCTGTATTTACTACAGCAATATTCATGGTAGTCAAGTCCTAGAAATATCCTAAGTGCCTGTGGACAGATGAGTGGATAAAGAAGCTGTGATATGTATGAAAAATAGAATACTACTTAACTGTGAAATATAAGATGAAATCCTGCTGTTTGCAATAGTATGGATGGGTCTAGAGAGAATTATGCTTAGTGAAATAAAATCAGATAGAGATTACCACCATATGTTCTCAGATCTTGGTATGCAGAGGAAACAAACAAATGAGTTTAATTAAACAAAATAAATTTTCAGTCAGCTAAGTCCAAATTTGTGGTTAGCAAGGGAAAAGAGAAGTATGGGAACATTTGTGAAAGGTGACAATTTTATGGTAAAGGATTATATTTGACTTTCAGTGGTAAACTGTGGCAACATCTACAGGTGTTGGTCTATGATGTTGCACACCTGAAATTTATAAAATGCTGTAGTGCAATATTGCCTCAATTAAAAAATAAAAAGAAGCTAACTTTGTTCTTGAAGGAATGAAATATCCTAAATGACTAGAAAATTATGTAACCAAACTTTTGCTTTGCTTGATTCTATCTAATCACCATACCTAAGAAATAAAACTGAACAATCTGTGGAGATAATATGCTCTTCCCAAAAAGTAGAACATATATTTTTGGTGGGACAAATGATTTTGTCTTTTTTGTTCAGCGCCACATAACAGAACTTTGATTTGCATCTCACAAAAGGTAGCTAATCATTAAATATTACAAATTGAAAGAAATAATTATTATTTTCCTATTAACTAGTAAATTCAACACAGTTTTCATGCTCAATCAAGCATTCTCAATTTGTCACCAATAAAATGGGAATAATAATAAAATGAATAATTTGAGATTCTACTTAGATAATTAATGCAAAATTATCTGAACTGAATCTAAGTTACTTTAAATATATATTATTGATTTTTGGTATTATTTTGCAGTGTTTTGGCATCAATTTGTGTTTTCTAAGTCAGTGTAGTTCAAGGAAACAGGACTGATTATGTTATTTATGTTTTTTATAAGATAATTTATTTTCAGATTAGTTCATATTCACATGTTCTAGGATGAAGTGAACATATATTTTGGGGCCACATTCACCTTACTACAATCACAATTCTTATATTATTTCATCTGAATTTTTTTTCTTTCTCCCTTCCTTACCGCCTTTACCCGCCCCCCTTCATCTTTTTTTCCCTTTAGTACTTCTTTCTTGGTACTACAGAGACATCAGAGAGGAGAATGCTAGCCTGAATACTAATTTAATCTTTGAAATATGTACTCTTTTAAGTTTTCCTCTTATACTAGTTATTTGTACCATTTTTAGAATCTACATGTGAATAACATTAATTTTTTGTTGGTGTTCCTTATCACGTGGTTGTACTTAAACCACTTCAAAAAATCATGGAAAACATTGTTGCCTGATGACTTTACAACGTTTTATAGATTTTTTTGTGTGTCTGTTTTATTATAGAGTGAAGATTTGTTAGATGATTTTCATTTTTGAGAATACATTTATTAATTTTTCTCATTACTACTTTTCCATCAAGACTTCTTTGACTGTGTTGTATTTCTTCTTTTTCTCCATTTACCTAGCTCACAGTGTATTATGTCATTATAATTATCAGATAAATTCTCAAAAATATCTGTACTCTCCTATGAACTATTGCTCATTTTCATATCTGTTCAAGTCTAATGAAAAGACATATCTTGGTGACTCCTTTTTCATAAATGCTATACATTTCTTTCCTCCTTCAAAATGATTGTTTCCTACACTGATTTTATGATATTCAGTGCATATTTCACCACTATATTCATTTCCTGAGGGTGTTTTAACATATCGTCACAAATTTGGTGCTTTAAAAACAAAGAAATTTATGTTTACATAGTGCTGGAGACTCACACTTCTTCCAAAAGTCTAGAGGATACTCCTTTGTGACCTCTTCCAATTTCTGGTGTTTCACTGGAATTTGTAACCCTCATCTCTGTCTCTGTTTTCACATGGTTTTATACTCTCTTCCCTGACTTTCTGCTCTGTTTCATATGAGAACATTTGGTCCTTGGATTTAGGGTCTACATGAATAATCAAATATTTTATCTCATGATCCTTAACTATTACATGTGCATAATTTATTTTCAGATTAGTTCATATTCACATGTTCTAGGATGAAGTGAACATATATTTTGGGGCCACATTCACCTTACTACAATCACAATTCTTATATTATTTCATCTGAATTTTTTTTTCTTTCTCCCTTCCTTACCGCCTTTACCCGCCCCCCCTTCATCTTTTTTTCCCTTTAGTACTTCTTTCTTGGTACTACAGAGACATCAGAGAGGAGACTGCATCATGAAATTTAAAGGAATACATATACTCTACCAGTAATCATGATAAATGATTTAACGTTTAATTTGTTTTTTACATTACTATATGCTTTTTAATACATTGCATTCATATAGGAGTCTGTGTGTATTTCAAACCACACCCACCACCATAGTTCTAATGTTCTTTCCTTGTTCCTTCCTGGCTTCCATTTCCCTGGTAGCCACTTTCTTGCATTCAGTGAATTTTTTTGAAATTCTTTTGTTCATCTGTTTTGTTTATATTCCACATATGAATGAAATCATCCTGTATTTCTCTTTTTCCTTATGTCTTGTTTTGCTTAGTACAGTACCTCCAGTTCCATCCTGGTTACTGCAGAGTGCAAAATTTTATGTTTTTTAAATACTGGCATAGAATTTTATGGAGTATATATACCACAACTTCTTTATCCAGATATCTGTTGGCAGATATTTAGTTTGTTTTTTTCATTTTTTGACTACTGTGAATTGTGCTGCTATGAACATAGGAGTACGTATATTTTTTCTCAATAGAATTTTTGTATTCTCTGGATATGTACTTAGAAATGGGATTGCTGGATTGAGTGATAGATCCCTTTTTAGTTTTTTTTAAGAAATCCCCATACTGTTTTCAAAAGAGGTTGCAGTAATTTACATTCCCATCAACATGTAAGAGGGTTCCTTTTCCTACGCACCCTTTCAAACACTTACTGTTTCTAGTCTTTTTGATATAAGCCCTTCTCACTAGTGTGAGGTAATATAACATAATGTTTGTATTTTACTTACGTATTTTTTATTTCTATGATGATGAGTAATACAGAATTTTTGTTTTCATGTGTAAGTAGTCCTATATGTTTTCACTAGAAAGGTGTCCACTCAGCTCTTCTAAACTGTTTTGACTGGATTGTTGCCTTTTTGTGTATTTGAGGTATATGAACTCTTTATATATTTTGGAGATTAAACTCTTTGATATATGTCGTACAAATATATCTTCTCACATTTAGTGGGTTGCCTTTTTGTTTTATTGGTGGTTCTTTTCACTAGTAGTAAAAATATCATGAAAAAAGCATCAATATTTTTAATAAAGACAAGATAATTATTATTAATTTTCTTTCTAAGGTGCTAAATCAATGCAGCTTTAGGTATTTCAATTATAAGTGTCCCTGATGTGTTTCTCTCTCTCTCTCTCTCTCTCTCTCTCTGTTAAGCTGCCTCATTGAGATCACACTGACTGCATACTTAACTTAAAAATAATTATCTTTCTGTTTCCAATCATAACACAGCATATGGTACAAAGGATGTGAGGGAGAGTATATATATATATAAAGAAAGAGAGAGAGAGAAAAAGAGAAGGAACAAATGAAGGGAAAATGAAATATTCTAAGGAAATTCTCCATTTTATAAGTCAACCCAATAAGAAGAAACCACTCTATAATATTTTTCTTTTGTTGTTATTTCTATTATAGTAAATGTAAATAAAGTTAATCCTTATGTGCAAAAAAATATTTGCCAAAAATTGTGATAAATCTTGCATATAGTTGAGAAATAATTCTGAGTCAAAAATAAATTGTAATTGGAATGAATTCATCAAGAGAATTTGATTAGTTTCTTTGATCCTTCTATTGATATTTTCATCTAATGTGTCACTATTTAGCAATATGTTGATACAGATTTTAAATTCTCAAGATGTAGCGTGTGTTGGAGAGCCTTAAAATTGAATCCATAAAGCAGTGTCTCTCTGGAAGTGTTTGCTGCTGCCTTTAAGGGATCAAGGACAGAAGCATGGTGTTCACCCTCCAGTGACCTTGCATGTAATATTTGTTGATTTGTGTCTTAAACCAGCTGTTCAGATCATCACTTTTATCACTTACTAATTATTTTTAAAAGTCTTAATTTGTTCCTTTCCCCATTATTTATAAACTTTCCATATACCAGAATTACACTTCTAAAACCATCTAAAACTTCAGTCAGTTTGAGATTGTAGATCTATAAGCAAAAGGACCCAGAGGCATAGTTTAAGAATATTTCAAATTTTTACATTAAGTATTAAAGTTTTTATTGCTCTGATGTACACATATAGCACTTACTGTGTTATTTGATAAGACTGTAATGGGGAACATGACAGATGGTATCCCTGCTATTATCAATAATACGTAAGAGAAAGAGAGAAACCTACTGAAAGAAAAAATGCTTTATATAAAAATTACCACTGATGCCATAAAATAAATAAATTAAGGATTTTGATGTAGAAAACCAAAGGCCAAGCTGCATAGAATATCTAAAATAAGCATTTTTGTGAAGTGTTATGTTTATGCTATGTATGCAGAAATGTGAAGGTGAGAAAGAGATAGACATGAGAGAACCTTAAGGGCAAATCTTCCTGGTTAATAACCATAAAGGCTCTGAGAGGGGAAGCGCTAAAAAAGTGGAAATATACAGATCATATATGTAGGGCAAGACCATATCAGACTGGACTTCATAGAGCATATTGCTTAAAAAAGTTATTAGCCTTTCAGAGCACACTAAGAAGCCAAATTTGTTTTTTTCCAGTTACTATTTTGAAATATTTAGACTTATTTTTGATTAATATTATCACATATGCATTACATATTTATTTATATAAAAAACTGAATACTTATTAAGAGTATATAATTACAAAACCTAGTAAAAGTGTTACAATTGAGTCATTTGTTTCAATTGTATTTTTATAAAACTTGATATATATATGAAAATATTATAAGGAGTGTTGCAGGTTTCAGACATTAATATTGGTGTTCTAAAGGGAAAATGACTTGTAAGGAAATAAAGTAAAATGATGAATTTCCCCATTTTTACAAACACAAGTTAGAGTAAAAACCTGACAAAATGGAAATAGGTCACCTAGGTGACTTAAAAAATATTTAGGGTTTTTTCCTCAATGTGTTTGCCACCAGAATACAGGTGCCCTGAAATCCACCACTAAGCCTAAGCCAAAATGGAAAAGGACTCATATCAATATTGTTGTCATAAATGTAGAATCTGTAAGTCTACCATTACTGGTCATCTGAATTGCAAATGCAGTGAGACTGTCAGAAGAACTATTGAAAAGTTTTAGAAACAGTAAGAAACAGCCTCTTTCAGTCTCTCTGGACATGAATATGGCCTCACAGTGGATATTTCCCTATGGAAATTACAGACGAGCAAATTTTATGTGGTCGTCAATGATGCCCAGGACACAGAGACATTGTCAAAGACATGATGAGACATATCTCACTGACTGTGTTATTCTTATTATTAATGCTGATGTTGGTGTGTTTGAAGTAGGCATCTCCTAGAATGGGAAGGCATTCCTTTCTGGATTGCATTCTGGGTGTGAAACAATCATTGTTGTTAACAAGTGGATTCCACTGGGCCACCCTACAGCCAGAAGAGATATGAGGAAATCATTAAGGAAATTAGCATCTATATTAAGAACATTGGCTACAACCCTGACACATTAACATTTGTGCCAATTGCTGGTTGGGATAGTGACAGCAGGCTGGAACCAAGTGATAATATGCCTTGGTTTAAGAAATAGAAAGTTACCTATACAGATAGCAATGCCAGTGGAACTGCTCTTCTTGAAGATTTGAATTGCATCCTTCCACCAACTTATCTAACTGACAAGCCCCTTGCTCCTGCCTCTCCAGAATGTCTATAAAATTGATGGTATGTGTTCTTTCCCTGTGGACTGAGTTGAGACTGGTTTTCATAACCCTGGCATGGTTGTCACCTTAACTCAATATCACAACTGAAGTAAAGTCCAATGAAATGTACCATGAAGCTCTGAGTGGAGCTCATCAGGAGGACAGTGTGGGCTTCTGTGTCAAGAATGTGTCTGTCGAAGATGTTCACCATGGCAGTATGCCAGGGGACAGCAAAAATTATCAACCAAACGAAGCACTTGACTTCATGCTCAGGTAGTGATTCTGAACCATTCAGGTCAATTCAGTGCTGAATGTGTATCACCTATGATAGATTGTCACGGAGTTCACATTGTTTACAAGTTTGCTGAACTGAAGGATAACCTCTCTGAAAAACAGCTGGATGATAGTCCCAAATTGTTGAAATCCAGTGATACTGCCATCATTGATAAGGTCCCTGGAAAGACTATGTGTTGAGAGTTTCTCTGACCATTTTGCTGTTCTTGAAATTATGCGGGTTGCTGGCTGGGGATGGTCTTTAAATCAGTGGACAAGAAGGTAGCTGTAACTGGCAAGGTCAGCAAGTCTGCCCAGAAAGTTCAAAGTTCAAAAGCTAATTGAATATTATCATCAGTACCTGCATTCCAGTCTTAATCAGCGGTAGAAGAACAGTCTCAGAACTTTTAATTTCAATTGAACATTTAAGTTTAAGAGTAAAAACTGTAAATAATAACAATACATACACAAGTCAGAAGAAAAGGAAAATGTTTTGTGGATCATTGTTTTTTGTTGTTGTTTTCTTTTTTCTTTGTATGTATAGTGGAAGCTTTAGAATATTCATTTTTAAAATCAATAATTTTAATGAACCAATATGACCAAAATTGGTCACAGAATTTTGAGAACCGTTAAAAGTTTAATGAGAAAAAAATCATATTTTTAAAGACATTGGTAAAAATAAAAAATCAAATATCTGAATGTATTTCTGTCAAGAAAAAGTCTGTTATTTTTTAAAAATGCAGCATAGTTTATTGTGAGCATCTTCATTTAAAATAGTGAAGGTATGTTTATGCAAAATTCTCATAATTATCAAGTCAATGACAAGCTTACTTAATTAGGGAAAGAACCCTATTGCCCCTGGGTAATATACTTTTAGAATGTTTGTTTTACAAAGACATAGGAATTATTTCTGCAAGATAGGCTATGTGAGCAAAATAAATATGATCAGGAGTCAACGTACTTGACTCAATAGTGTATCAGTGATTTTAAATATATTCTAGCAGGTAATTTTGTAACAGTTAATTATGAATAAGCAAGATCACATTTCATTATAGTTAAAATGCCCAACTACTCAAACTTTAATCTTCTGACTACAAATGTATAGTATTATATCAACTGAGCACACTGACGGGAGTTGAGACATATGCTATAAATATAGAAAACTAATATAGTTATCGTGTCTACTGACAAAAACTTACAATTTATTGGAGAAGACAGACAAGGAAATAGTCGATTGTGACGAGTGTGATAAATTCTTCTGCAACCATTAAAGCAGAATATTTGGGAGTCTAACCTGCTTTGAACAAAAAAGTTTTCTGAAGGATGTGACTCATAAGCTGAGTTCCAAATGAAATATAATACAAACCAAGGTAACATGGCATATCACCAGATCTCAGGTATGTGTGTATGTGCTTTGCATACAAGCACACATGAGCACACACACACACACACACACACACACACACACAGTGCCAACAAGTTTTCAGACATTTAAATATGAAACAAAACTCTACTCTGTAACAGAGAAAAAGATAAAACAGAAGACCACACCATCTTAAAAAAAAACTCTCTTTATCAAGGCTCTCACTTCTAAAACCACCAGTTTCTTTCAAAATACTCATATTATTCATATTAAATTGCTTATGTTATTTTTCTGACTTTTCTCAATGTCCTCAATGAGAATGCAATTATTAAGGAGTGGTTCACACAGAAAAGTGACATTATTTAAAAAATTATAGCAATAGTATTATAATAATATAGTATAATATGAATGAACAAAGTATGCATTATGATAAGAGGAAACAAAGTTACAACTTAAAAGGATGGTCAGATTAGGCATTTATGTAGAAGTGATCTATAAAATCAGTTTACAGTTGAGCTTGGAAAACTTTTCCAGGCATTTTCATGAATAGAAAATACTAAGTTTAATGCATTATTGGCAGTTATTAATTCTTTCTAATATCAAACTGTTATGAAGAACTTTGATTCTCAGGTACAGTGACTCATCTAGCTAACCCAAGTAAAAGAGTACAGAAATAAGAATATAAAAGAAAATCTCTGTAATTTCAATCAAGGGTTAGCTGTGCCTAAGAAGATGAGGAGCTAGATGATTTTAGTTTCTGATTCCAATTTCTCCTTTCTCAGGTATGCATGCTTTTTCTTTTCCTTTTGTTTCTTAGGGTCTCTTTCATATCTTTTCCTTTCTTTAGTGACTGCATGTTCTCTTGTAGGATTATTTCACTTGCATGTAGCCCACCATGAACATGACCCTGAATAGATCCAAGCATACATATAAGTGACTGCTAGCAAGGGACCATGCTAACAGGTTTTAGCGAAGACATAATAGGTAGCTTTTTTAAGTCAGCTTGGACTAAGTGCCTTCTTTAGGAATATTTAGCCTTTCCAAAAAAAATTTGTAATTCAGTGAATATGTCTATGTAGAATACAAGGCTTCATTTTATTCTGGCTAGGTGTTGAAGCAATTACTTAAAGTGATAAAAGGAATTTAATTAAATTCAACATATCTTTCAAATTTCTGAGATTCCAAGTTTCATAAGTTTGTAATTTATTTATTGAGATCTTGTCAAGTACCACATATTTACAATTTTTGGAAATTTATCAAAGAATAAACAGAAAGAAATTACCTTTTTAATAACAAGACAATTAGTCAAAAAGTAAAATATAAACAATATTAAAGTAAGTCAGAGCAGAATAAAGAGAAAAGAAGTAAAACTGCTTGTGGCATGGACTTTGTGATTTTCAATTAACTAACTTTATTAAGAAGTATAACTTTCTAAGATACTTGCCATTGACATAGATAAGAAAAGTATGGTAGACTTTACCTTTTCATCCCTAAATATGTCTAGCTGTGACTAACCCTTGCCTTCATTTCAATTCCTAGCCACATCACTATAGTCAAACTACATGCCTTAAGATTGTCCAAGACACACCACTTGCTGCCTAATTTTTAACATACTTATCCCAGGGAATTGCTTCACAACCTAGTACTCTAACGATATAGCGCCATCTAAACTACGCAAGCCTCCTGAGTTGAAAGAAGTATGAGACAATGGTATTGTATAATAGCATTTTTTAGTTCCTCAGGTATTTTTTTGACCCATCAGAAAGGAAACAATGGTTGGATGCACATGTACCCCTCCTCTGAAAGTGCTGATACCACCTCATTGAAACTGCAAATCTAAGCTACGCTAGTAACTTAAAAACCTTCAACTTCATACACTGGGTGAGCAGCAACACAAGGTTCTACCTCCCTGCTGACACCCTTATGCATATAAGCTCGATGGATAGATAGATTAGATAAATAGAGATATAGAGATTGGTATATGAGATATACATATTTACACACACACATAATCTCTGCATAAAGATTTGCCTGAGGAACACTTTGAACTCTGTGCAATTTCTATTGCTCTGTTGTCCAAGAATCCCAAAGAGGCTACCAGACCCTTGGTAGGAGTGGGTAGGGGTGGTGGTAACACAATGATTCACACCGGGAATAGTGTTCAGGCAGAGAAGGTCTAGTGCTGAAACATGCTTTCTGTTTGAGAAGCAGAGTAGCTTGAAGTAGAGCAGCTTCACCATACTGATCAAGAGAGAAATGAGAAGAGGAGGTCAAAGTGGTTGTTGATGTACATAAGAAATTGTATCCATGTTTCAGAGGCTATCAGTTCCAAGAAGAATCTCGTGAATCTCACTTTTGAATCTCACTTTTGCCCTTCATCTTCTTTCAGTAACCTTCGCATGTAATTTCCCTCAATGACTGTCACTCTGATATTTAATTGCTTCTTTAACTATGTCTACAGTACGAGTTTGAGTTGAAATGTCACCACTGATTAAAACAATGAAACACAATAAAAATATTTCTTGACCAACTTGCTTCCTTTAATATCAGAAGTTACCTTCCAGACATTCTGGGAGTTATTTTCTTTTTAAAACCTTAAATTAAATGAACTCAAGTATGGTCCATATTGATATGAAAAGCTTTTTCTTTAAGAACAGTTAGGGGTTAATATGTTATCATCACTTTACCTCTAGTTCACTTCAGTTCTAGACAGCAGAATCAATTCCTTAAGTATTCTCTATTATTACCACTATTGAAATTATTGATGAATGTACTTCGTTATCCTAATTTTTTCCAATAATTCTACCATTATGTTACAATGCCTATTAAACATACCCATAAAGGTATTGTAGGTGCTTAGTAACCCAACACATCAAAATCTAAATCTTCTTTCCCTTTAAGAACAATTCAAATTATCCTCTTCTACTAAGCAGTAAAAAAAAATGTCTCAGGTAGTAATCCAGTCATTGAGCAAGTTTAGATATTTGGCCATAGACAAGTTAAAGTCATCTATATGCCTTCATTCTTGATATCATAAGCAACACAAAGCTTTCTCAGTTTTTTCCCGCATTCTTTTTCTTCCATGCTTACTGTTTCCATTGCATAAATCTAAGTATTTATCATGGATTATTTTAACTCTAATAGGAACTTGAAAAATGAGTTTTTCTGTGCTACCTCGCCTTTCATTTAGTCAATAAGTTCTATTACTGGTACAGAAACATTCCATATTAAAAAACAAAGTTTTTATCATGTTTCATTGTCTAAATACCTTGTTAGTCTCCATTGAAAAATAGAAATCAATATAATGTCATCTTGTCTGACCTCATTCACCTTAAAATATTGCATCTCTTGAGCTTCTTTGGGGCTAATCTTTCAAGTCACTTTGACATCCATCTTCAAATCAGCCCAGTTTCCAAGCTTTCCTTGAATAATCACATTCTGTATCTTCAGTGTTTTCTTACTACTATATTTGTTCATATTCTGAAAATTATATTAATCTTATATTCTATTTATTGGTGAATAAGTTTTGCTCTTAATAAGCTTTTATTTTCTTCAGAATGGGTACTATAAGTTGTCCATTGAAATTTGTATAACCTGTGTCAGTCATTAACTGAATTTGGTTTGGTTTGTTTTTTTAAAGGAAAAGTGCAGGTAGGAAGCAGACAAGAAGGCAGGCAGGTAGGTAGGGTGAAGAGTGAGGAGAAGAAACCGTTTATTTTATTTTATTTTATTTAGTTGTTTATCTTGATTGTTTCCTCTGCCTCCAGGTTTCAAATCTGTGTCCTTGGAATGTCTGTGGACTATGTGACCTTATCCATTAAGTCACCAGGATGCATCAGCTGACATATTTTTGTTTTTAGTTTTTAAATTATTTTTAGTTTTTTTGATGAAATGAGTTAATTTGTTATGCTATTTTAATATTTCAGAGAGAAGACTTCATCTGGTTTAATAAAAGGAGGTCAGTGATTAAACACCTACTTCATATAGAAATATCACTGAAGTCTTTGAACAGATGTCATATGTTAGCACAACTCACTGCATAATGGATATAGGTGCAAGGCAAGATAAAGATGGCATAGAAGTAACATGATGAAAAAAATTTTTATAATTAGACATAATAGTAAGTGTCTATGCACTTGCCTGATTTTGAGTCTTATACTCATTTGAAGAAAAAAATTAAAATATTCCATTTATTTAAAAAAAAAGGAAGGAGGAAAAGAATTTACATATATCTAAGGGTCTATCAGAAAAAGTCATGACATTTTAATTTTGATTCATTTTTAAGCAGTGTGATACTTAAGAGATGGTTGTCAAATTAGTGGCTTTCAATTTAAGTTATACCAATAACTCAATTTTCAGAGAATCATAGCAAAGAAAAATGGAATATTGTATCAATTAACATATCATTTTGTGATTAACATTTGATTCTAGCAAGACCTTGAAATAGTGATACTTACTTTGAAAATAATATATACAATGAATCTTAAATTCTAAATATGTATAATCTTTACATTTTCTTTCCTATTGTCAGGAATATTATCTTTGGATTATAAATCTTTTTAGCAAAGCTAATCCAATAGTTGTAGTTCTTTTTTTTTTTTTTAAAAATTAACTTTTCAAATATATGCTTCATTTACATTTATCCTTGGAATATTTTTATAGAGAGGCATAATCTTCCTCTTTGGTGCATAATTTTGCCTGTCTTCCATGTTGCTCTTCAAATGCCATGCCTGTTTAGTAACTTTGTGATCTAAGATGTTGGCAGATTTCCATCAACTGGTTAGAAAGAAGGTTGTGGTAGATAGTAGATTATTCATGGAGAAAAGAGTAACTCTACTTGGCACTATGTGTATAGTAAGTGAGGAACTTAGAATGTGTTCTGGTGAATCTGATAAGAAACATATGACCTTTCAGATATATGTGATGTGGAATAAGAGAGTAGGTGTTAAAGGCAATAGAATCCAAGTACAGGGATACATTAGAATACCTCAGGGTATAATTTAAAATAGCAATTATTTCTGAGTTTCAACTTTAAGAATCAGTGAAAATGATATTGTGGAATGTGTATAAAAACAAAATAAATGTTTCCACAGAATTCTGGTGGAGAAGATAATAGACTGACATTTTAAAACTATAATTCTCAGAATGGTGGAAACCTGTAGGACAAATATGAACTATAGAAGAAAAAACAATTTTTTAATAAGTCCATCAGAAAATTTAAGAAGAAAATGCAGTATTAATATTTCTAATAGTACTAATTTGGGGTGCCTGCAATACATCAGGTATTTTGCATACATGTTTTATTCTGTCTCACAAGAATTGTGAATAATTAGGAAATTGAAATTATCATGTATAAATAATGCCAGTGGCATGTTTTTTAATTTGACAATAGTCTCTCCAACTTTCTAGAATTCTGCTTGTATTCTAAAAATATATTTAAGACCATCAAGGACTAGGTAAAATTCGGAGTCCATAGAGCAAAGTGAAGAATGACTAATGTCCTTCCTCTTTCATGCTGTACTCTATTCCATATCATAATGAACTTTTAAGTATGGTGAAGAGATAACTTTAATTTTTGCTTGTATTTTGTGTGCTTATAGCTCATATACATGCATTTTAAGGAGGAGATAGCAGTGCAATTAAGCTGGATTTACTTTCTTGGTCCTCTCTGCTCTTTTGCTTGCTCCTACCTTTGCATGATTAGAGTTGATGTTTGTGACTAGATTGATATTTGTTAGTCAATTTAATTTTCTTTAAGCTACTAGAAATATGTCTCACCTGTGATTGCTACTAATTAAAATACTGAAGCCTAAAAAGACTTTTAATTACCACAATAAACACATTAAAAAGAGAGTATAATAATCATGCTATTAAAATAAAGAATTTTAGGTTTTTGTATACATCTTTTCATAAGAAAACAACAGAGAGGGCAGACTAACATCAACATCTTGAGTTCACCTTCTCTCCACAGACACAAATAAATCATATCTAAATACAAACCACAACCTTTGAAAAAGGAGATAAAAAGAGGACTTTTATAGCAGCTATAGAAACAGAAGGAAACATCCATAAGACTGGTTTTCTCAACAGAATTTAGTCAAGAGGAAATGGCACTGTATATTCAAAGTGCTAAAAGAAAATGACTTCCAATCAAGAATAATGTTCTCTGCCAGATTATCACTTATAATTGAAGAGTGATAAAGAGCTTCCAAAGAAATAAAAGTTAAAGGAATTCATGATAAATAAACCATCTTGCAATAATACTGAAGGGACTTATATAAAGTTACTGAAATCCCACTTAAAAACAATGACACCAAAAAATATAAAATGGGGGGAGTAGGAGGAGAGCAAAATTGTGGACTATTAGAATGAGATTGAAATTGACTTGCTTTCAACTTAAAATAGATTATAAATGAAATGACAAAAAGAGATCCTATATACCTGTGAGAATGGCTATTCTCCCAATGACTAGACATAGCAAGTGTCGTTGAGTGTTCCTGTGGAGAACAGGAAACTGCATTATTGGTAGGAATACAAATTGGTGAAACTATTATGGAATGTAGTATGAAGATTCCTGAAAATATTGAAAATACAAATTTCATATGATTCTTTTATCCTATTTTGGATATGTACCTAAAAACACTAATTTAAAGAGATATATGCACCTTTATGTTTATTGCAGCATTATTTTCAGTAGCCAAGAATTGGAAGCTAAGCAAGTGCCCTTTGACCAAAGAAGGAACAAAGAACAAAGTAGATTTTACAAACTCTCTCCCTCTCTCTCCCTCTCTGGAATACTACACAGCTATACAAGAAGAAAACTCTGCCATTTGGAACAAAATGGGTGAACCTAGAAAGAATTACACTTAATGAAATCAGTTGGAAGAAGAAAGTCAAATATCACCTGAATTCACTTGTGTGTGGTATATAGACAAAACGAACAAAATCAAGCAATCAAAAAGACTTTTAAATCTATAGAAACAAATTAATGTTTACCAAAGAGAAGGGGGAGGGGTTCAAGTTGGGCAAAAGAGTCAACTACATGATAAAGGATAGAATTGGAGTATTTGTGGTGAACTTAATGTATTATGTACAGGTATTGATTTGTTGATTTATGGTGATATACACCTTATAATGCAATGTTCCTTCAATAAAATTTTAATTAGAAAAAGAGAAAACCAGAATACATGCACAATATATTGTACAAAGGAATATGAACAATATATCTATTTATTTCTCTTTTTTTATCATTTGTGAAGGTATCAGCTGAAATAGTTTAAAATATATATATACACCTACATACATTTAAATAGACATATACACATATATGAAAATATTTTCATTAGGCTAACCCATATAAGATTATTCATTTTGTATTGTAAAATAATGTACAAATTCATGTGGTTGAAAAAAATGTATGTATAAAGACATTCTTGAAACTTCCCATACATATTAGGACCACTATAAACAATTGTTTTTAATAGAATAATATAGTGAAATGAATTTAAAGTAAATATTAGTTGTTATTCTTAATAACTTATGCAAAATAGGTGGCATTTAGAACTCAATCTGGAAATAAAGGGTATATGTACTACTTTAGAGTCTCATGTATCTCATTCTGGACCTAAAATAAGATATTTTTAGATTAAAAAATTGAGAAATAAAAGCATGTCTTTCATTTATCAGGAGTTGACAATCATTGGTACCCTAAAAATAAAGATAACATTTGCTTCCTTCATGAACATTAATCAAGTTAATATAATAATATTTGAAATAATTGTTATGTCAAAATTGGATATTACTTTTTCAGAACAGTTGATTTGATTTCTTATTTAGAAAGTACATCCTATATGATAATGTATATTTACATTTCCTAAACTCTCCACATTTCAAGTGATTGATGGTACTTTATATGTGGTGTTTTACTTTAATGGAAATTTGCACATTTATTTAATTGGCAGTTCAGATTGACCATGTTAACTTATATAAAGGGTGTGAGAAAAACAGAGATTATATCACTTGACTGTCCACAACTGTTATGGACAGAACCAAAAGACCTCTAAATGATTCTGCCAACTGATAATCATGCCTTTTTATAATTCTTTCTCCAAGACCATGGGCATGAATTGTGACTTGTTAAAACCTGCAGAATATAGTGACCATTATGGAAAATGATGCTCATGATTATGATGTATTATAAAAGATTTCATTTCACTATCAGATCTGTTTTTACTTACTTGATCACTGTTAAGTTTTTCTAGTGTATCCTATTGATACTGTTTCTAGGTCACTAAATAAGATATATGAAATTTTACTGTAAACTACTCATTTACTTTCGGAACTATTGCAAACCTCCTGTTATTTTTATTGAGTAATTTTTTCATGTTAATATGATATTATAAAATAATTAGACTGACTTAGTTATAAAATATTTTATACTTCTCATATTTATCTCTATCTAATTCATTAATTTAATTAACTTCTGATGGAGAAACACTTAACCCTACACATGACCAGAGATGCTAACCTCTGATATTCAATGCTTTTGGCATCAAGTGATCCCATTCCCACCTATCTCTGCTCTTAAATATTTAATATGTGAAACTACAGCTTGTCTAAATTTAAAAATTTGGTTCCATAATTAAGCTCAGACCCTCAGATAGATATTTATATATCTGAATCCCACTTGTGACCTGGGTTCAAATTCTGTCCCATGGGATTCCTGGCTACGTGAGCTAAGAGAGTCATGTCAGGACTTGTAATTACATCTATAAACATCCCTAAAAATTTGGAATTCTTCCAAGTCTGTTCGGCCCAAAACACGTAAAAATCATCTGGGATGTATCATAACATCGGATAACAGCCTTTCAAATATATTTAATTATAACTCTCACCATAAAATTATTATGAGAAAAGTCAATAAGATATAAAAATGAAAAGAGCTGAAACTAGATAGTATATATTATATATATGTTTTAAACAGTAGATAGTATAAGTATACTGTTATCTTTTAATAGGTTTTGTAATTTTCTGCAAATTTATCGTAGATATACATTACTTTTAGTAGACGTATTTTTATTAATATGCAAAATAATAAAATTCATCTAAACCTGCATTTGCAAATATAATGTGCCATACATTACTCATAATAATTTTTAAGGCAGGAATGAGAGATGATTTCATCTTCATGAAACACGAGAGAAATAAGGTATCCGAAAGAACTCAAATGCACTATTTCCACAGAATTTAAGTATATTTAAAAAATGCTAGAATTTGAGTTCAGTTATATTGTTCAGAGGCAAAGTATAATACAACTTTATGAAAATTTAAACTTTAGCAAAATTAAAAATAATTTCAAAAAGACTAAGCATGAGGAAACATCCTATAATTCATTAGCAGCTTGGGAATTCTAATTTAGCATTTTGCTGTTTGTTTTAAAGAAAGGTGCAGGCAGGAACGAAAGCAAGTAATCATGCAGGCAGACAGCAGGCAGGAATTGAGAGGAGGAAGTAACACTTATTAATGTTCAACTTGGTTCACCCCTCAACCCCACCCCAGAAGTGAAGCCTGGATTCTTAGGAGATATGTGATTTGTGCCTCCAGCATTGGGGGACCAGGGTAATCTTGTAATTATAAATCCAGTGATCCTGATATTTTAGAAAATTATTTTGATGTTACCCTGTATCTAGTAGTTGTTTTAATACAAAATATGTATTTAATTATGATTTATTCCTTCAACAGATTATTCCTATCAGGTACAAGATGATGTCAGTCTAAGGCACTTTATATTTTTATTTGACCCATGCGACAGATCTTTATATTTTCTTCGTGGGACAGAATTTTCCCATTGGACAGAATTTGAACCCAGGTCACAAGTGGGATTCGAGCAAACTAAAGAGTCTACCTTCTTTTTCCTGTATTTACTTTCCAAACAATATGTTTGACCCAATTAAATTCAGCATTGTGAGCTCCATAGAGCAACTCCTTCTCGTTAACTTGAATCTGATGATATTGATAAACTAAAATCATGTTCTAATTAGTAGGTATTCTAGTAGAGTAAATATTTCTGATACGTCTTGAATAACATATCTATGACTTTACTATCTCCCTGGCCTTTATACAGAAACATTTCATTATTAGCTAACAACCAAAAAATTTGTAAAACAAAAAATAAACTTCCACAAATTAATCAGTTGCATAAATTTAAGTATCTGGGAACCTATTCAGTTTGTAATTATTCTATGATAGTAAAAAGAAAAAGAGTTGTATATATAAACAATAATTTATTGTTGAAAAACTATTAACTGATTATCCTTTATCATCTTATTCAGACAGCACTCAAAAGGGGATAAAAATTTAAATTTCCAGCTATAGAAATAATTCACATTCAATTATTTTTTATGAACATTCATTCTTAGTACAAGACTGCACTGGGAATTAGTAAATGTAAAGTTTTATTTCTAAATTATCAACTTAGTTTATTTGATCTCTATGTGTATCCTTATGCCTCTAACGTAAATAATTGATTCAGCATTGTAATACATTTTGAATCAGGAAGATATCTTGGTTATTCTGGGTTCTTTGAATGGAGTACTTCCTTCCTAATATCATTGAGTTTTCAAATGAAGAGGATATGTCATTTATTTAGATCTGTATTGCTTTAAACAAATATGTTAAATTTATTTCAAAAAGTCATAATTTTTCATATTGCTCATATGTAGACATTTGTTTTCATATTTTATGATGTAATAGTATTGCAAGAGTTATGAATTCATCATATTTTAAAGACAAATTCCCTGGTTTTTATACTAATTAATACCAGATTATGAGTTTATTTTATTTTTTGGTAGTCAGCCTAAACATTCTGTTTTTGTTTTTAAACCAGATACTGAGATATAAGTGGAGTATGTGAATAAAGAGGGAAGGGCAGGTTTGGGCATGGTGTAATTGCGGTAATAACACTTGCCACATAAAGCCTTGCTCTATCCCAGGGAAAGTGCTATAGTCAATATTGTCCATAAAAATGTTCTGTTTTGTCAGTCTGGAATGAACAGGACATATTACTCTTTCCTAGTTTGGCCACAGGTTGTGGGTTCCCAAGGGAAGGACAGTGCATTACTCCTCACAGTTAGGGACCCAGTCATTCATTGAAAGGGAATAAGAACAACATATTTTCATGCTCAACTACATAGTCTTATACAATTATTTATTGAAAGTTTAAAGAAAAGAATACAGTCAATTTCCATCTAGAAACAGGAACTCTTTATAATACTATCCTGAGTAACATATTTTTTTTTTACTAGCAAACCATTTAATGAATTATTGCTCCTATAGGAGCTGAGCTGGTCACCCGTGTCTAGTTCCAGGGTATGAATTGTGCCTTGCTTCTAGTGTCTGTCTTTGGTCTAGCTCTAAACTCCATAAACCCAGAATTTTGTTTAAATTACAATGTAATTAATTTAATTTAATTAGTTTTGGAAATGTTTTTCTTTTATGTTTAGTGAAAAAGATATCTTTGACTGTTGCTTCCTGGATATTTTAATTTTGCCAAGGAGAGATTGTGAAATAGAAAAAGATTACTTCTTATAATTGAAAATTCCCATTGGATGTATTGATTCCTAAAAGAGAGGAAATTATTTTGGGAAGTCTCTTTATGTCCTCTGGACTAATCTTAGTATTTTTGCTGTATTAAGGAAATAAGTTTCTCTGGCAAATAGAACAGGTTCATGCAAGGCCCACAAAGTGTGTGATAATTCCCTTCCCATGTATTATTTATGAAGAAAATTTGGTCCTCTATGCTTTATTTTTTAAGAATCTTATTCTATTACAACCCTAACTGACTTAAGATATCTTTTTTATTCCCATCTTTGAAAAATGTTGCTAAAATCAAATAAAACACAAGAAGAAAAGTTAAATTATTTATATTTTTGTACAATCGTCAATCTTTAGAACTTTCATGACAGGTAAATCTATAACAAAAGATATTAAACCAAGCATATATGAGATGTAAGGTACCTTTGAAAAACTAATAAAAAAAGAGAAATATTTTGATCTAGATATTTGTAGTTTACCTTTTCCAAACATGATTGAAAATCAACTTTTATCTTTTTCCTATCTCGTCAGGAACTGATCCAAGGTAATAGCCTCCAAATAAAACCTTGTCAGTGAAATAAAATGCAGTTTGAAAGTCCTGTGAATATAGCTATATTATCAATATTGAACTCTAGGGCAGAGGTTATTTACTGGATTCAATTTAATTTTAATCTTTATATTATTATCCTATACAATTTATACTTTTATGTCAATAAATTAAGCCAACATTCATTAATTTCTTACTATTTTATTTAGTTATATACAGTGTGTTAAAAATTTCCATGTGAAAGGAAAATTGGAAACAGAGCTTTTTGTAGTTTGGTAAGCTCTGAGGAGATTTGCTATTATTTTTATAAGTGAATATTCAAACATTTATAAACATGGTTTAAAATTAATCTCGACCCGTATTTCACTTTGCCATTAAATTCCATCAATTTCTCACCTATATGCAATAAGATTTTTAGTACCAAGTTCAAACTGTGACATAAAAGTGAAGTCAAAGGGAATTTTAAAAATTTCTCTACAAAAGAAAATCCCTAACCTTTCTTTTCAAAAGTTGTTAAAAATTTTCTGCAAATAATATTTTGTAGTAGGAAGACATCTTTTTGTGGTCAACATTCCACATGAATTACATGATTTTTGTTTAATTAAGGAAAATGAATGATGATCATTTTACCAGGATTACTTAGAACAGCTTGTTTATGACAAGAAGATATTCACATTCATAAATTATAAGAAAAGGGTAATTAATTGTAAGGCTGTTGTATATTTTTATGTGTGTGTATTTCAGAACAAATTATTTTATATAGTTGGAAGATCATAATACATGTTTAAGAAGTGACTTAAATTTTCTGAAAATATTTGGTGTAGAAAGAAGGTTTCATTGCAGTTTCGCTTACCACATGCATCACATGATTTTTGCATAATTAGGAGAAATTAATGGTGACAAATTTTACTAATATGTGATAGAATTGCTTGTTTATGACAAGAAGATATTCATGTCCACAAATTGAAATGACAAAATAATTTACTGTAAGGTTAGAAAAAATGTATATGGTTGGGAGATCATAATATAATATATAAATATAATGAAACCAAGAATCTTCCAGAGGTCCAGGATGAGCCATTGGACTAGATTCACAGATAAGGCATAACCCAGGATAGGAAATGTTTTGTGTTCCAGGAAGTACTACCGAACAGGGTATTCTCAGTCCTCATCAGTAGTTAATTGCTCCTGTTCCATCATTACAATACATAATTTTCTGAAGCCGCCTTTTCCCATTGATTCTATCAAAAGTAAGCTTTTTTTTGCATATTCACAAATTTTAAAAAATTCTAATTAAATATGCATATATAGAAAAATTTACACTTTATAAGCATGAAGCTCTATAAAGTTTCACAGAAATAACACACCCATGGAATCAACCCCTAGTTCAAGGAATAGACCATTTCCCTTCTGTATATATTTTGTATTTCTACTTATTCCAGCTCTGTAATTCTCTACCCTCTAACACTTCTGGTACTTATTGTTTCATGCACTCTGCCTATTTAAAAATCAACTTATTTTTTGATACTGTTATTAACTATCTTACCATGTTTATACGCCATTAGTGAACTTCTGATAGAGAAAACTTGTTAACACAGTAATTCATCATCGTCTCACTTAGGAAGCATAATTACATATTATCTATTCATTTAAAGTTCTAGTCATTGCCAGGGACCATGCTAGATGTTGGAATTATAGTTCATTTTATTACAAAATATATAGTATAGTTTCAAATATTCCTTAGAACAAATTACTTAACATGTTAGATTTTTTAATATTCCTGCAAGCAAGAAGTAAAGTTAAAAAGGAGTTCAAAACATGAATTTATATTCTGGGGAACCAAGAAAAGACTACAAAAAGAAATTAGTATTTAAGCAGATATCTGAGTGATTAATAGATTTCAGCTACAGAAATCTCTATGTGTGTTTGTGTATGTTTTTTATATGTTTAGGGGATGTGTCAAAGTGTAGATGCAATTAACTGATTTGAAGAAAATAAAGTCTATTGTGGTTAAAACATACAATATAGGAGAGGTAGTTAAAATGCAAGAGTTGTAAAGTAGAAAGAAAAATGCAAGTAAGTCAAAGTAAACCCCTTAAGGATTTGGGACTACCTACATAAGAACACAGACTGCAATTGCAGAATTTAATCAGCTTAGTTACCATCACTTTTTTGTTTTTGTTTTTGAAAGCTGTTTCCAAGTTCTATATTTGTAAATAACTATATATATAATTATGTGTTTTTATGTTTTATATTTTATATTTCATTCATCCTGCTCACTCTTATATCTAGTTTACAAGATTTGGGAAAGAGAAACAATGTATGATTCTTGAGGGAAAAAATGAATGACGATAATAAAGATCCATTGACTGTTAGCTAGTGAAGTAATTAACCGGTAGATTTATTTCCAGAATCATTAATTAGCTTGTGTAGAAATCTGATTGGAGGTCAGGCTTTGAGTCATGTTTATGATTTCCTTTGCAGAATTTGATTTAGAAAATGTCAATTATTTATGAAAAAAGGGTTGACTTAAAAAAAAATCTTTAGAACATATATCCCTCCTCAAAACACACACACACACACACACACACACACACATACACACACACAACACATGCATACACATACACGTGCATGCATATGCACTCAAATGCACACAGATACACCTTATAAGAAATCTATGGGATTTGCAACAAATAAAAGTTATTCACAATTATTAAAAAGGACTTACAGAAAGGAGTATGCAAAATCTAATGTCCATGGACTAAATTTGGAATGAAAATACTTTTTTGGTTCTGATTTTTTTTTTCCCTTTGAGGGAGAGAGGGAAGTGTATGATTCTTTTAGACAGGCAAATATTTTTGTTTCTTATTGAATATAAAGCCTAATCTAAACAGAGCACAAATTTTTCACATAACAAGAAAAATATCTGCTTCCTAGTGTATTCTGGAAACTTTATTCCTTGATTACATAGTACAAAGAGGTATTTCAATAAATAACTCCTACTACAAGATCTAAGCAATCATTAGACTCTTTCAATTCATTTTACAACATTTGCCCTATCGCTGTTATTCTACTTAAGCAACTCGAGTTTATTTCTATTCTTTAAGATCTTCGAGCAGCTCCCACCTACAGACCTCCTTTACCTGTGCATTCAAATGATTTTTCCTGGCTCTTCTCAAAGAGGATTCATTTCCATCCTTTAAGTCTCTGAGCAAATGTAGTTCTCTGCCTCATCAGTCTCATATCACTATCACAATGTATATATACAGTTTGAATCATGTTTGTGCTTGTATATTGTATTACTTCTCTTAGGAGAAGGCATTCTAGTTTCAATGAGGAAATTTCTTGTTTTACTTACTCTCACAGACTAGATGATTTCTAATGCATGTTGGGTACTCAGTACAAACAGTAATTAATCTGTAATTATAATAAAAAGATGAAAGTAATGTAGATTTGGCTTATTGTAGAGGAAAAGAATAAAAGGATTAAATCATTTATATTTTGTGAATGATTAGATATGACTAGCAAGGAGGACATATATAAAAATAATTTTTGTGCTAACCTACCCCAAGCATATTTGCCATCATGTAGACTGTACTTCCTAGAAAGATGCTTATTTCTGCACAAATAAGCTATATTCAGAAGAGAAATTACAGATATCCTTTCCAATGGATGGAAAAGATTTCCAAAAGAGAACCTGGAAGTTTTTCAGGTATTAATATTTTCCTGCCTAATGAAAATAGGTATCTGCATCTGTAAGAAATTATTACTCAGCATATAAACTATGTTAAACCTCTTAAACTACAAAGCATTCTGATTGGGTAAGTAAACTCCTTTATTGACCATAATTAGACTCTTCATTTAAGGCTGGATTGTTAATATGATAATGATTCTCATTCAATGGATTTTGCTTAAGAATAGTGAGATAAAAAGTAAACTATGTACGCTCTGGTACCTTAGGTGTTAAGTCTGGAACTCTGGTCAGCATGGTTCACATACAGTCCAAAGACCTTGGATTGTGTGACCCAGGACCCAGGGAACAACCAAAACAACTAAAGAAATCATTAAAAATGAGTTTTCCTCCTCTCTCTCTACCTACATGCCTGCCTGTCTACTTGCTTTCAATTTTGACAGCTTCCTTTCTCTTAAAAAATAAAAAAATAAACATATAAATTGAGCTTTACTCTGTATGCATCAAGATATACAGAAATGAATAAAAAAGATAAATCAGGGTATTTACCCTTAAATGAATTATATTTATTCATTTAGGTAATCTATATAAAATGAGAATATAGCAGTATGTGTGTGTATATATATATATATATACATATATATTTGTACATATTTATGTTTACATATATTTCAGAAAACAAATGTTAGATGGAAATTTAGAAGGAGCTCTGATATGAAGCTGTGAAAAGTAAAATGCAGATGACTTTTTAAAGTTAACATTTTCAAGAATTAATATATTTAAAGCACTTTGACTAGGTCTGGGACACACTGTCAGCGTTAGCTCTCATGATTATTACTGCTAGCAATGTACTGTTATGTCCACTTTGTATAGAATAACTTATTTGAGCTCACTTTCCTATATTACAAAACTGTAAAATGTGTTATTATGATTTTCATAATTTTCAGAATGAATCAATGGCAGCCTGAATATTTAGAAAGTAGTGAAAAAGAATGGACTTTATGTCAAAGAATTTGCATTCCTATCCCAAAAAATTTCTGGCAGAAAATTACATGACAAACAAGTTCATTCTTAAGCTGAAATTTTAAGGATAGATGTTATTGAAATTAATGGAAAATTGACTAAAGTGACTCAATTATATGGTAAAGGATAGAACTGGACTTTTGGTAAGTTTAATGTATTATATACAGAGACTGATTTATGATGACCCTACGTATATATGTGTATATATAATTTCTTGATACAATAGTCCATTAATAAAATTTAAAATAGTAATAACAAAATACAATTTAATGAACTTTTATATAAATAAATAAAAGAGCAAGAAATTTCAGACTTCTCAAGAAGATTTAAGATCAAGTAATATAAACATTTGGAAGTCTGATTAAGATATATTGAGTAATTTATTCTTATCAAAATGTATGGTTTATATTGAATAAAGGTAAAAATAAAATAGGAAAATTGAGCTGTGAACAACTTACCAAAGACTTGGAATCAAGAAAGGAATTATATATAATGAATGCTTTCATATATTTTTTAAATATTTCACCAACTTCATTTTTTGTTATTAATTCTATTTTAAGAGATAACAGATATTTTTAATATTTGGCAACTTCATAAAATATTGTTTTTAAGTTAGAATATGTGAAGCATCTGTTATCTTACTTGCAACCAAGCTAAAAATTTAGCCTGTTTAACACACATGCGATAATGAGATAATACAAGTATCTTCTGTCAGAAAGAAAAAAAAAATTACTCAAGAAGAGAGACACAACCTGATCATTAAACTTACCTTTATTTCCAACACACGAATCAAGGAAGAGGGCTGTATTTAATTACTCATGTAGTAGGCTGCACATAAGACAGGAGTGCTAAATTTAGGAGACCTGAATTTTCATGGAGCTGCTGAAGCATCTGTCTGCTTTGTCTTTTAGAGAGAAAGATTATCCAATACCCTGAAATGTTAACTAATTGTCTTCATGGGAGAGATGGAGGACATCTTGGGCTTATGGCCCTAAATAAATGTGACTAGGAAGATACTTGGAGAAAGCCAAACTGTGAGATTAAGGACACAGTCCTTTAAACTGCCAGGACTAATTATTACATTTCACATAGAAAATAGAAAAGGAACAAATCTGAAAGCTATCGTCACTGAACAGTGAATTTAATTTATTTGAAGAATTATTATGAATATAAATTAGAAACACTGTATTAGAAGTTATAGAATAAATAAACTTTATGGCAGTTACTTGCATTAGTATAACACTTAATAGAAATTTTGGAAAAAATAGAGATTGAGTAGAAATAAATGAAAGTATTAAAAAAATTCTGACATCAACTGCAAGTCCAGGGCTTTCCCCAAAACATTCTCATATGCATTCATATGCTAGAAAGACAGAATTTGCTGAAAATAATTATACCCAGAGTTAGGTTTATTAGAGGGAGAGAATGCACAATAAAACCAGCCCAAATAAGAGATGCACAGGGAAGAATCTGAGAAGGTTCTGAACAGAAATTTCCATCATCTACAGAACACATCACTCTACCGGCCTCTTGTGTACTCAGAGTAATCTCACCCTGTGAATCTGACCTGAATTTCTGTTTTCAGAGTTTTCTTTTTTTATTTTATTAGTGAGCTTTAGCTAAAGTATCATAAAGTACACTTGTAGTTAATGAAGATGAGATAAATATTTCCAATTAAACATGTATTAGACCCTGAATACATATCACATACATATCTTTTAATGTAGTCTCAATACAAAGACCACTTAAAAATGAGAGTAGATTAGATGATGAATGATCAGTTTTTAATGGAAATCAGTTAGGTCAGCAGCACAGTAAGCAGGGCAGCATTATGTGTGAAATATTAAAGTGTGAAATGTAGCTATAGCCAGGAAATTGGCTATTCTCGATACCAAAATACAAACAAGCCAAAAATAAAAATAAAAAAGAGCACTGCATTAAACAAAAAGTGTGTGTGAGAGATGGTATTTAACGTTTTATTTTGTGTGCAGAATCAGATGCAAGCGAAAATTACTTAAAGTAAGTTAATGGTTCAGGGAAGAGATGAAAAAGAATTTTTTGGAAAATAATTTAAATGCACTTAAAAAGTAATACTACAACGTAAAACCACAGTGAAGTATATTGAAAAATAAATAATCATTTTTCTGGATTAAATGGAAAATGATAGTAACTGACAGTAGTTTTTTTTTTTTTTTTTTTTTTTTCTGTCCTATGTCCTTTCTCTTCATTTTAAATACATTTTGCACCATTTCTAAATATGTTCAAAACTCCAGTGCTAGTTATTGAAGGATTCATAAAGGTGCATAAGATATTTAAACAATTGAATATTATGCAAGGCAAACTAAGTCAGATAAAAATGTGCTGTGTACAGAGGAAATAATTATTTTTTTTGTATATAAATACAGCCAATATAAGCCAAAAGAGCAATTTACATTCTGAACAAAAAGTACAGTCAATAGAAAGGTGCATGTTTTAATCAAATAACCATACTATTTACATAATACCAAGTATAATTTTCTTATATTTAAAGTTAGCTATGCTGAATTAACTTTTTTTTCCTTTCAACTATTTTCCAAGTACTAACTGTTACCACTCTCTGGACTATTGAATGGAAAATTCTGGAAGGTTAGTAGTATGTCATCTGCAGCCTAAAAATATACAGTTCTAAAATATAATGGCAAAACACCAGATTGTGAAAATAAAGCCAAGTGAAAGAAGTGAACTTACAGAAGTACATAGAATGTAATTACACAAAACAATCATTTACAAAATGTTCTTTATTATTTTCCTCAGATGAATTTTTCAAGTCGAACAGTAGCTGCCTATATAAATAAAATAGAAGATGTTATTGTGCTTAACCGATATACATAGTCTTATATAAAATCTAAAATGTACTCACAGATACTCAAAAACATTTTTGATGTCATCTATAGCAGTAAGCTGAATTTTCTTTTATTGACCTATTCTTGTTATTGCAGATTCATCTAATTTTCTCATCCCCTCTCTATAAATGTTATCTTCTCTATTGAGTGGAACAAAATGACCATAATTTTAATTATAGTCAATGGAGGAAGTTGTTGAAATTAGTTATATTTATTGTTAACTCTAGACCTGATGATAAAATGAGCAATATTTCCTTCAGTGTCTTCGTTTATCTTAGGCTTCTTAGGCTCTTTTTGCAAAGACTCTTCAATGTCACTAATCTTGTGACTCTATCATGGTCGAATGGTCTTAGGTTAGCAACTAGTTTTATCAAATGTAGTCTGTTTAAGTATCTGTAATTACTCATTTTGCATTTACTTTCCATTATGGTGATTGAGGTTTCTATGATATATCTGATATATTTTTGATGTTCCTAAACTCAAGACAGTCTCATTTATCAATTGCATAAATTCCTTAGCAGTATGTATACTATTCTTTACCTGAAACACATTCATTTTTTAAAACATTTTCTCTCTTAGATTCTATCTTATTATTTTTTTCACTCATTAGTTGCTCATTCAACAAAAATATTTTTGGTATTAATCCATTTTTTCTTCTCAAACATAGAATAGATATAATTATTAAAAATAAACTTTGTATTAATGTGATAGAGATAAGTGTCTAATACAAATAAGGAAGAGAAAAACACAATAAAAATTATTTATGTCATGGTTACGGATGTAAGTAAAGATTTCCTGAAGTAGGCAGTATATGAGTTAAACATTAAATGAAGTTAAGTAGAAGAAAAAGTCATGTAAAATAGGTTAGTTATATATTATCAAAATAATAGTGATTTTAAAAGTATGTAATCCATTATATAGACTGTCAGAGGAATAATGATTTTCTGGGGAATAAAAAATATAGACAGAAAAAAATGCTCCACAATTTTATCAGAAAGAAATATATCTTCTCTGTCATTTCCTGAACCTTAAAAATTTATCTTTGTCAATTTATGTATATCTGCCAAATCATAAAAGTCCAAAAATGAGGGTACACATGAGGACTATCGTGTAAGTTAAATCACACTTTTATCTATATTATGGTTACTGCAATTCTAAAAATGTGGCATTTATTAAATTTCTTAAAAGAGACAATATAATTGCATTGAGATTTAAGGAAATAATATATATTTTAAATCTGAGCTGCTGATATTCTTAAATTCATTTCTCACATTTATTCTGATAATTATTTTATTAACTTTCAGTTTGCTTGTCTGTAATATATTAAAATTATCACCTCAAAGAAAATTTTCTTTCATGTTGAATCTATCATAAAATGATTTATTTTAAAGAAGGAAAGCCTCTATTACTTAGATTAGTGAGCTGGTGAAAATAGAGCTTTTGATTCAATATAAAAGAAATTTATTGAAAACATTAATAATCTAAGTTTTTTTTTTAAGAGCTGTATTATATAAAAACAAATGTTTATTTAAAGTGAATTAATATTATTTGTGTAAATTTTCTCTTATGGAAATCTGTCCATTTTAAAAGTAATCACTGAGAATCTTCGAAAATTTGTGACTCTTTTAGGGGTGAGGTAGAAGAAAATAGGAGATATGTCCACCAATTATGGTGAACCTAGTGTTTGCCCCTACCAATTTTTTATAGTGATACTTGGAGAAAAAATGAACAGCAAAAAATGCAGTTCTAAAGGAATTAAAATCAAATTTCAGTTATATAATAAATTAAGATCATCTGATCATATTACTAGCCCTAGTCTTGAGAAAACATAATTATCCAATTATCTGACATAATCTCTATACTTTTCTCATATAACATTCAAACATCAACTAAAATGATCCAATTTTCTAAGATATTAGGAAATAAAGGAAACAACTAATTTTGAAGTAGTTGTACACAGGGTCCTGATAACTGAAGAATGAGAAAATTAATATAATTAGTATAATATGATTAATATTTTCTGATAGGTAAGATATAATTTTTTAGAAAAAAACAGAAACTTTAAAAATCAAGCAAATGGTATTTCTGTTTTCCTGTTCCACACATAAGAGGTTTGTAAGTCATCACACCATTTTAACAAGGAAAATCTGAATAGGTTAAAAATCAAAAGCTCTTCACAGATAAATAATAGGTGTAAAGGCCTATGTTAAAGAATAGGACAAAAATAAATGTATAATTTTCAAAATCCCAAAGACATAAGCAAAAGAAAACAACAACAAAAAAGAGAGAACAGATTGATGGCTTCAAGAGAAAACACTGATGGTTATGGGAGTCTGGAATGGATAAAAGGGCTGAACTGTATGGTAATGAATAGAAATTTCTGATGTTTATAATTACATAGTATGTCCAGATTTCATATTTTAAGACTGCATACATACAGTATATAATGATATAACAAATGTTAACCT
The DNA here is from genome assembly GCA_004363575.1 of Solenodon paradoxus. NCBI lineage: Eukaryota > Metazoa > Chordata > Mammalia > Eulipotyphla > Solenodontidae > Solenodon > Solenodon paradoxus. Next base: position 947,846 of record RJWH01000101.1, read on the forward strand.
AAATTTTTTTAAAGAGTAAAGATCCCAGGTAAATATCTAACTTTACACTTAAAGAATTAGATTAAAAAAAAAAATGAACTCAGTAAAAAATGAAAGGGAATACTAAATATTATTATGAAATAAATTTAAAAAATAGAGAAAATCAAATAAACCTAAAATTGTTTATTTGAAAAGATCAACAAATTAACAATTTTTTGTCAAATTGCCTAAAAAAGTCAGACATCATTATAGGGATATAATTAAGACCTTACAGAAATAAATGATTATAAGAGAAAAAATATAATCCAATTTATATCTGTAAATTAGGTTACACAGGTGAAATAAACTTTCAAAACATTAAATTACAAAACTGAATCTTAACAAAATAGAAAATCTGAATAAATCTATAATAGCTGGAGACATCAAATCAATCATCCGTAATCTACCAATAGAGATAACAAACCAAAAGAACTCTTGCAGGAATTCTAGCAATGACTGAAAGAATTAGCATCAATCCTCAAACTCAAGCAAAAAGTATATAATGAGTGAATACTTGCTGACTTAACACTAAATTCTAAGAATTTCAGAAGATTTCAAACCAATATAGTTTATGACTATCATAAATCTTCAACAAAACAATAGGAAACCAAATGTAGAAATGCATTAAAATAATTAGACACCATGACCAACTGGGATATATACAGGCTATGCAAAGAATTATCTAGACTTAATCCTCAAATTTTATTATACTTTTGATGTCATACCTAAGAATCTATTGCCAAATTATAAAAGCACAGTAACAAATCTGAAGAACAGAGTATACAAATTTTAATCAGTATAATATACCACATTAATAGAAGAACTGACATAACCACATAAAAATCTCCATTGATGCAGAAAAAAAATTTGACAAAACCTGCATTCCAGCCAGATGAAAATATCAAACAAACCAGTAACTGCAACCTAATAAAAGATATCTAGTAACACACCAACCAACAAACGCGCATATTTAGAATCATACTTAATGGTGAAAAACTGATAGTATTCTTCCTAAGATAGAATGAGAGAAAAGCTAAATGAGTTGTATTCATTATAGAAAAAGCAGACCAGAACTTGGAGATTATTAGGGATAAAGACATCATCACATTACAAGTGTCAATTCTCCAAGAAAAACAAAGACCCTAAGTATTTATGTATTTCACATGAAAGTGTCAATATACATGAGATAGAAACTAAACAGTGAAAAAAATATCTATGTCCACTATGTTAGTCTATTATAAAATAATATCATTGATTTATCATCTTGAGAGTTTACTGAGTACTTTATTTCACTCTAAATCATATATGCATTTAACTTGTGTACATTTGGAGACACATTCAGTTATGGCTGATTGATGGTAAAAGACTTGTAACAGTTAGAAATATAGAGTAGATAACAGAAATACAGATTTAAAGTGTGTTGTTAGAAAATAATGTTCTAATTTTCTCCATCTATTATTAATTCATAGACATAGCATACTTTTTAGGAAAAAAAATGTAGAAGGTTATGGTCAGCATCTTGTAGAAAAGCAGCACTTAAGGGTGGAAGAAAGCATATGTAAATAGCATGGTAAAAGAACAGGGAAGTGGATGTAAAGTTTAGAATAGGATGCACCATAAAACAGACCTTTGGATGGAATGAAAGTGTGTTTGTGTTTAATGCTTTTGAGACAGAGACTTTAAGAACAGAAAATTACTGTTGTGGGTGACTTTTTATCACTATCAAAGGAGAGAATGAAGGCATAGGATGTAAGAGTGGAAATAGTAGAAACTACTCTTTTGAGCAAAAAAGGAAAGAAAATTCAATAACTGAAATAAAGTCCAAATTGGAGCAACTCAGCCCATTTAATTTATAACTGAAAGCTTGTTGTTGTTGTTATATAACCTGTTTCTAGGTTCCTTATCTTAATTTATATAAACATTATCCACATGGGGAAAGAAAACTTGATATTCAACACAATAATGCAAATATGAAAACACTACAAATTAGCCACAGTTGAAAGTTAAAGAGATATTAAACTTGGTTGATCTGGAAAAGAAACAAATGAATCTTCCCTTATATTCCTGTCAAGTTGAATTTTGGACGTTTTATGATACTGACAAGGGTCTCATACTAAAGACAATAGCATTGCTTAAATGCCTGAATTTATTAAATGGATTCTGGAAGCTTTGTTATGTAGACACGTCAAGAAAAACAAGTAAAATAGCATTACAGTACTACAGAATTCTAATCTTTGTAGAACCACAGAAAGAAAAAAAATGTGTATATATTACTAATAGATTTCATCTTTTTGAATCTTAAGAACTGGTGGATAGTACCTAACTTAAAAATAGTTCAAATGTGTATACTGTATCTACTAAAAATTTACATTTAAAATTTCTTATCACGTTACATTTGGTACTTTCTAAACATACTAACACTAATATATCTGCTTGTGTAGTGATATAATAGATATCTGTACACTACTGGACACTGAACACACTAAAGTTCCCATAGATTATTTTCATTATTTTTATCTATTAAGACAAATTCCAATATTTCTCTAAAGATTTTGATAACAGAATATCAAAAAGTTTTATATTAATTTATTCACAATAGCCAAGATTTGGATGTAACCAAAATGTCCATCAGTGAATGAATGGATTAAAATTTATCATCTATATGTAAAATTAAATTATTCAACCTTTGAAAGGAAGAAAATTCCACCATATCTAGCAACATAGATGAACCCTGAATACATTATGCCAAGTAAAAGAAATCATTCACAGAAGGATAAATATTGCGAAATACTGCACCATTCCTTTTTTTTTTTTTGAGGCAGCTAAAATAGATACTTCACATACAGAGTAGAATAGTGGTTTCCAGATCCTGGGGTAAGGGAGAAAAGAGGAGCTGCTAATCAACAGGCATAAATTTCAGTATGCAAAATAAATAAGTTCCAGAGATCTGCTGTCCAACATTGTACAGATAACAATACTGTTGTACACTGAAATATATATTTTAAATGATATGTCAAGAATTCTTACCACAATAACAATTTTTTAAAAGAAAATAGTTTTATAGGTATGGAAGGAAAATATATCAAAACCTAATTCCAATTTTCAATTAAATAAAGAGGCAAATTTACTTCAACCTTACCTAAAAAAATATTTTCTCTTCTTTCCAACAGAATCAATAACCTGTCCTCTCTATTTACTAGACCTTACATAACCTCTTAGTTTTAAAAATGTTGTCCTCCACATTACAAAGACATTTATTTTAACATATCATATCAACTAAATTACTCTCAGAAGATTCTACATACTATATTAATATAATCATTTCCTTTGATGTACATTCAACACTTTTGTAAATGTATGCACATAATCATAACCCATACCCTATTAATCTTTTTTTCCCTTCTCCTGGTGCTGGTAACTAGCCCAGGTCCTTGGTATTTACATGTCATGATCCTTAGCCACTGAGTAAAAGGGGTGTATCACCCATTAATATTGACGATAAAATGAAAAATACTAATGACATTTTTGTTATGCTACTATCTTGCCTTCAAATGTGGTTGCCTAGAAATTTTATCATTAATAGTTATTAGTTTATACACTTAATAATTATATAATGCATATTGCATTGATTTTTTAATTTTGCAAATCTAATTTCCACCATTTGTATTACCATTGATATATGCATATTAATAGCATAATTATTTTAATACGTCTATTGTATACTAAAGCATGACATTTTAGAACAGAAACTCTCAGCATTCTCTTTGAGAAAATTAAAAAATATTTGTAAAATAAAATATAGTTAACTCCATGGTGTTTACCTTTTATTATATGTTAAATCTTATTAATAGCATCTCTTAATTTACAAATTGTGTTATTTAATTGATGGATATTTTTATCAATATAAGCAATAGGGACATGGCTGTAAAGTATAGAGTAGAATGCCACTGTAAAAGACCTTGAGGATGTGATGCAAGAGTGACTGTTTAATGCTTCATAGATAGAGAATTTAAGAACATACGATTACTATTTAGGTTTTAGTACTCTCAAAGGAGAAATGATTTTTTAATTAAAAAAAATAGCATACGAAATAGAGCTAGTCAATATGAGAGACCAAATCAGTTCAAATAAAGATGTTTTCCTCTATCTGGTAAAGAATAGATGTTCTTTACACAAGGAAGTTGATACATAGTTTACTAAGATGTTCAGAATATATTGAGTGGTCAAGGTAATATACAATTATATTTCCCCAGAGTAACTCTTGAGCAACAAGTGAACTGCACATTTCTAAATCCATGATCAATAAATAACCAACATATTTCTCTTATAATGATCTAAATAGAATTTGACATCTTCAAGAACCACATCCTAATACACTGAGAGTTCCTTCTCAGTATTTTTTTGCTGATTCTTCATCTTCAAAATCTGCGTTTCGAAATTCAAAAGCCTCTATCATAGAGTATCTTTTCTTAGTATCTCATGTTCTAAGCACCTTCAAAGTTGTTACTACAGAGAGAACCTCTTGTCAGAACACTAGTTCCGTATATTCAACTGTTTTCTATTTGTTTTTATTTGTATAATTTAAAGACATCCCAAAATTAGCAAGTGCAATCACTCTGACTATAAGCTATTCCTCTTTAAGTATGCCATGATAGTACAAATTCACTTCATTCTTCCAGCTACTCAGAACAATAAACTAAAAATTTTTTGACCTTTGTTTCTCCTCTCTCCTTACCATATTCAATCCTGTTGACCACCACTCACAATATGTATGACTTTTTAAATGTATGACTTTTCACAATGTTTATTATTATACTTTTAATCTACTTTTAATCATCAATTCTCAATAAAATCACTACAATGTCTTTCTATGAAAGTGAAACAAAATAGTTTATACACTTAAATATTTTTTAAATTTTACATTAATTTTATGTTATTGCTAAAATTATTTTATGAAAATACTTTAACAAGTGACTTAGGCAAGAAAAATACAATAAAAATGGAAAAAAACAATATATAAGCCAGTTTCCACTAAAGATACATGTCTATGTTGTGTTTGAAATCTACCATACGGTCCCCCAAAACCTAGTGCTAATAAGCAAGGTTAGTAAAATTATAGAATACAATATTAATATGCATAATCAATTGCACTTTTGCATCCTTATTAAAAATAATTGATTGTATTAAGAAATCTGATTTACAACATCAAATATTATAAAACACTGAAATAAATTGATTATAATGAAGACTATAACTCTGCAAATTACAACACACTGATGAAGATATTAAAGAAGATGTAAATGCATGGAGAAAGATATATATATATGTATGTGTGTGTGTGTGTATATATATATATATATTCATGAATTGGAAGTTTTATTAATTTTCTAGTGGCAACTTTTCCTTAAAATACATGGATATTTAGATGCAAATTCTGACAAAAAATTCTAACTTATTTTAGAGAAATTAACGGACTGATTTTAAATGTATAAAGTAATAAAAAGAACTTAAAAGCATCTTGAAAAAAGAACAATATCTGTATATAAAAATTGCAATAAAAACTAATAAGCAAAATATTATGATATTGGCATTACGACAAACATGTAAAACAAGGGAAAAGGCTAGATAGTTCAGAAGTAAATGTGATATAAGACCATGAAATTTATCAGAGTTGAGGAAGTTAGAGAGGGACGGGGACATGGGGTTATGAGAGTAAAAATGATAGAGTGATAGGCACTAGAACTCTGATGGTGGCTATAGTGTAATATATAGATTGCCTGAGGTGGGAATTAATTATGACAATCTGTTGTAACATAAACAAAAGGAAAAAATACAACAGAAGATGACCGTAATTAAAAAAATAAAGATGTTCATGTCTCATTACCCATAAGCCACAGTTTCATCTATACACCCACCAGAATGATGAGAATTAAAAATAATGACAAAATCAAGCATTTGAGAAGTTTAGAAACTGAAATCCTATATGTTGTTTGTGGGAAAATAAAATAATACAAACATTAGAGAAGTCGTAGAGGTATATTCTATGCCTATGGTAAGTAAACATTTTTTAAAAATCACTGATATATAGGAAAAATCATAAGAGAGAGTACACTGTCATTTCCCATTCTAACTTTCAACCTTCTGTCATATTATAGTCTGTAGGGACGTTTAACATGTTGATATTCTAGAGAGCATCCCATAAATTTACTGCGTCAAGGATAGCGTGCTACTCAGAATTGGTTAACTGGAAGTGACAAGCTCAATGTCTTAGTAAAAGACATGTTTACAAGATGTTGATTAAAAAAAAAACTTCAAAAAAAGAGGTTTTCCTGTTTGTAAAGATTTTAGGAGTTTAAGGATCTGAGTCATATTGTAATATCCTTCAAGGCAAAAATGAAGCAAGCAAGGTATTGCTCCGTATGGTCCTGTGTCACGAAGAATGACACCCCATTTGTCTTTTTCAGTTAAGATATAATTTTTCACATTCCACGTTTCATTAGGTTAGCTCTAATTGACATTTATTTATATATTTCTATTCTTGACCACTGTTAGTTTCTCATTAAAAATGATCATGCAAATTAAAAAATGAATATTTTTCCCCATACAAGACCACAAAAATCTTGAGAAACATAGAATTAACTCTAACCATTACTTCCCAAATTTCAGTCTCAACAATATAACCCATAAATTTGAAACAATGGTAGAAATTTAACTAATGGCTAGCCTAATATTTAACTCTTTATTTAACCCTTTATAATGTATCGCTATTATTTTAATATGATTATAATATAGTTATTTTGATAATTAACTCTGTATTATAATATACTCATTTACTAGGTTTCTGTGTTCCACATCCCAGTCTTTATCATCAATAGAAACATTAACACTACATCATTTTATTACAGCACATACACCATGCAGTTAAAGAAAACATATCTCTCTAAAAAATAATACTCATTATAGCTCTTTATATTTAAAGACATTTAAAACATTTGTAAAAGAATAATTTAAGAGTTTCTATATGGAATTTCCATATTCTTTCATTCTCTATAGATCTTGCAAAGTCTGGATTTCTGAAAACTTATATTCCTCTGTATTTATGCATTTTGGAAATATGCTTCCTTAGAATACATGAATACTTCTCTTTTTCAGCATTATCAACTTTTTCTGAAAGTTTGTGAAAAGTATATTACTTTTATATTAAAAACCCAGATATATTATTTAAGATAATTGCATTAAAGTTAAAAAAATGAGACTTCAAATATATTTTATACTTAGCATTACTTTGAGCTACAGCTGTAGACCTCAGAGGAACAAGTTCATTCTCCTCATTATACATCTGAAATCAAAGATTCTGAAGAAAGTTTTAGAAGACTAAGCTTGTAGTCATTATGAAAATCTAGCATTTCATGTTATTTTCCTTTTCAGAAAATAAAAGCTTAACAGAGAGACCCCATTAGTTTCTGATGTCTGTTTATAACCTGAATTTATACCATATACAATGTTGACAATAAAATTTTTCCAAAAAGTTAATAATAATGCCTTGGAAGACAGCTTTTGAAATGCCCTCTGATTCTTCTCAAAACAGAATAAAATAGAAGTAGTAGAGTATACACACCTATATGTCTCCCTCTCTGTGTGCATATAGTGAAGGTAGTAGGGAAAAAAAAAGTGTTGGAGGGTGGTAGTGATAAAAGCTACAAGAGTTATATGAGTTTTACAAAAAATAGTGAGCCAGAATATAAAAAATTCTATTTTCAAATTTTGTCTTCTTGAAAGTTGATACATACGCATTGTTACATCTCTTAGGTAATTTTCAAGCATTTGTCTTACATTGTTCTATAAATCTTCTCTTGCCAGAGAGATAAATTGCAATTAGAGGTTTGTCCTACAGCTAAAATACAAAGCATAGAAGCCAAGTGGACAATAATAATCTTGCTTTTCAAGGAAAAGCTCTTAGCAACAGCATATGTTTCTCCAGTAAGATTTCCTACACCTGAAGGTGATTCTAGTACTTAAAGTACAGTGTTTATTTTTTTTCACATAATATAGCCCTCCTGTAAGCTACGTACTTATCATATGCTATTATAAAGAAATACTGATCCTTTTTTTCTGTGGGAAAAGTGGCTATGTTAGACTTACTGAGAGATATTATATGGATTTCCAGTTTGATGGCTTCTTAAGGGATTTAAATATTTTTTTTCTATAAAAGATAAAAACATGTTTTAAATAGAACATTATTACTAGATCAGTCATAGATAATGTCACATAAAAATATTATGTTTATTAATGTAAAATTTCTTAAATACATATTTATTATAATTTTTTAAAAATAAATTGATAAAGCATAAAGATACTTTTTAAATTAGTTGCATAGCTTAGGAAAAGAATTTTCTTAAATGATTGTTGAATACAGATAGATTTCCTTTGCAAACTTTCATAAAGAACATATTAATTTTGTTATGAACTTGTCATAAATACATTTTGCTGTACTCATTCAATTCATAGACTAGTGAGTGTGAGATCCAATACTTATTAAACCCGCTAAATCACATTATCTTTCAAGAACAAAGATTTTAATTTTTAGTTAAAATTCACAGCATTAAAATAGCTTCATTTATTAAACCTGATTTGATTTTGATTAGAAAATAAAAATAGTAACAATTCTAGGCAAGCTGTATATTATATAAATTCTTTATGATTGCTTTTTATGTAATTTCCCCTAAACTATTCTTTCTCAAAACCCAAGACTTAGCATAATTTAGACCATAACATTATTATAGATATACTGTTTCTAGACAATGTTCATGATTTTATTTCTATCATCCCACTATCAGTTTTTATCCATTCTTAAACTATTTACATACACATGATTGGCAGTGCCTGCATGCTCACAAATAATATTCAATATGTAATACTTTAACTCACAGTGATGTGCTTTTACTATAAAAGAATATTCCATTCCTCAAAAGTTAGTATGTTTTATTAATAACTTTAAAATATTAAATGCTCTGTCTTATCCTGAATAACAGTATGAAACATTTCTTTGACACCTTATAATAGTTTCATATCCATTATCTCCTTCAATTTTCATAGCAACTTTAAAAGGTAGGTGGAGACAGTAACATCCTACTTCTTACATGAGGAAAATGAGTGCAGTTCCCTGAAGTTCATGCATCTAGAGAGTGAAAAATCTAGAATTCATATATGCATTTTCTGATTCTTAGTCCAATATATTTTTTCACTATATTGTGCAATCTTTCAAATGATATAATAGTATGAGGTTAATATTTAATAGTAAATATACATGAGAAGAAAAAATCAGCGTAGAGGATGACTAGAAGTTTAAAAGTAAATAAAATGCTTTTGATTTTAATGAACAGCAGATGGAATACTATAAAGTGATATTAGTTATTGGTATATTGTAATAAATATTTAAATTTGTATTATATGTATGTACTTTATATGTTCTATTTCTGAAGTTTACTTGGGGTAATATTTAAACCAAAAAAAAATTAAGCCTCATTAAGATATAAATATTAAAATATTTAAACCTGAAAAAAGTTAATTCCCTTTGCTAGAGAATATATGCATAGTCATTATAATTGTTCTCAAAAACTTCCATTGAAAAATAATAAATATAATTTACATCTTTGAAGTGAAAGTAAATATCCTGTGTTAGCTTTCATTTCAGTATCAAATGCAAAGATGAATACCACTGAAGTCAAAATTTTGTTAACTACTTTGGATTTTAAATCTGAATGGGGCCAAGAATTATATCTAATCCTATATCTTCCCCTCCTTACCTTTAACTATATTGGCATAAGCATACTTTGGGTAATAACTGGGAGATATTTCAAGATATCCCGTTATACCCTTTTAACCAATAGATGCAAAAGTAGCTGCAGGTGATTCCATTTCAACTGCAATGCTGAAAGAAACTAGAGTAGTTATTAGTAGTTAAAATATAATGACATTATTATTAGTAAATCCTGATTAAAATCCACATAGGAACTTATTTTTAATGGTGACAAATGATGATATAGAAAACCTGTATATTTCCTGAAGTTTTTCTATTTTCCAAAAGAACACTCTCCCTGGACAATATTTGATACACTTGTAACTTCACTTCAAATACCCACTTGATGTGTGTAGATTTGGACAGGTATATTTTGAACTCCGAATTATATATCTAACTACTCAGTGTGTCTCCAACTCATCTTACCTTCCTTCAATTTTTATTTTTTATCATGTCCACAAAACTATTAGTTCTCCTCTAATTAGTTCTCTACCATATTTTAAGTCATATTTATTTCTGCACTAGTCACCATTTAAGCTGTCTAGTTATTTCCATTATATTTTATTTCAAAGTATGACTCAACTCCTTGATCGCCTACTCATTTTAGTTCTTTTTGGCATTTCAGTCCTTTATTATCTTACGTTGATTATTAAAATAGTAGTGGAAATTATCCAACTTATAATATTTCCATCTTATGTATTGTCTCACTTTTCAATTAAATAATTATTTTTGTTGTTTGGTGGTTCACAAAGACAAACAAGTACTCCAATAGAATCATAGTAACAATAGCAAGTACCTTGAATAAGACCATTCAGAAACTTAGAATCTGTCATAAACTTTCTGAGTTATTTACATTACATAATTATCTCAAGTTCCATCCAAGTTGTTACAAATACAAGATTTCATCTCACCACTTTGTTATAGCTGAGTAGTACTCCACTGAATATATATTTCATAGTTTCTTTATCCAGTCATCTGTCTATTGACATTTTACTTGGTTCCATATCTTGACCATTGAGAATTGTGCTGCTGTGAACATAGAGTTGAATGTATCTTTCTCAAGTAGTGTTTACTTATGTTTTGAAGAATCTCAATACAGTATTCTATAGATTTTGTACTAATTTACATTCCTACCAATAGTGTATGAAAGCTCCTTTTTCTCCATACCCTTTCCAAAACTTGTTTCCAGTCCTTATGAATAAGGTTATTCTCACAGGTTTGAGATGATATCTCAGGATGGTTTTCATTTTCATTTTCCTAATTATAAAGATATTTTAAAAAAGCAAATGAACTAACAAAACATAAAAACTACTCAGACTCTGCAATCAAAACAGACTTGGAGGTGGGGAAGGAACAGAGGATAAAGGTAGAGGGGTCAAATTGATCATGGTGAATTGCCCTGGAATTCTGGTGGTGGGTGTGGTGTGATATATACATTGATCCAGGTGTGAATATCTTCACATGAAACATATTTTTTTTAACAAACCAGTGATAAATCAATTTAAAAAAGAGAGATAAACTTAAACACAGCTCTGTTTATATTCAGTCTTATTTTCCATGTTTTCCTTAACCAAAGCTTTTCTTTGCACAGAGAAAGCTACATGCTATTCTATGAACACACAGTTATCTACCCTACTTCTCTTAATTGGAATCTATTTAAGGGACCACCTAGTATTTCCATCTTTTTAAGACCCATTTATAATGTAAGCCATCGGCAAAACTAAGATTTCCGATAGAAATCCCTGACTTGGTAAGACAACTCCCTTGTAAGATTCAGTCATAATGCCATCAGAAGAAATGCCTGAGTGAGCTTTGTGCAAAGGACAGGAGCCAAAAGTCCTATCTGAATGAATTTTCTTGTAAGATTTCATTGTGGTGATTTCCTCTGGTCTCATGAAAGTGTGGTCATTTTTATAATGTTACTTTTACATAAAATATTATAATTACTGTCAACTATGTGGATCACATCTCAGCCTCTTTAAAGAGCTTCATATACTTTATATTAAATACTTTGCAGTGTCTGAAAAATGTAGATCCACAGTCAATGTATTAAGAGACTTAAAATGGTTAGTGAGTCTAAAATTGAGATTGAATGGTTATTATGGTTAAGTCTCACTAAACCATAATTATTGTTTTAATTTACTACAATTATGCCTTTTGAGTATTGAAACATAGGGATGTTTTAAAGGATTACTTATGATATATCACACACCATGGTTCTTTTTTTCTTTCCAAACTGACTCAATTATGATAAACATTATCATTGCCCAAACATAGCACCAATCTTCTGTGATGTGGGGTTATGGCAAAGAAGTATTGCATCCATATTATCTATTGTACTTCTACAGATGATCTAATATAACAAGTTTTTATTGTTTCCCCCAAGAATATGAACACATGTATGTACCTTGGCTTCCTCAGTTGTGGGAACTTGTATCTCTGAAAGATTTATTACAGAGCACTGACCAATCTGTGTATGAAAAGGAAGCCAAGTTAAAGCACAGGGATGAAGCAAGAGGTTATTTATAAATAAGGGAAGAAACACTCCCAAAAAGAGAGTATCCATAGAGGAAGCAACCCTGATGAGCTACAGACCTTGGTTTTTAGGCCTTGCATTCAACTGTCATTGCATTCATCTGTCACTGAGCATTCCAATGAGGGACATGTTTTCTTACTGGTTCATCAGTGTTCTTTTCTTGGTTTGGAGGACTTCATATTGGCAGATTTATGATTGATTTCCTTAGTTCCTTAAGTAGCCCCATTCCTTAGCAACTGGCTTGGAGTTGTCACTTTCGGCTATAGTTTAAGCTTAGTTGTACTGATTTTCTGACTTTTAGTGTATAAAACTGGATTGGTGTCATTATGGCTCAGTGCTGGTGGCTGGGTTAAATCAATCATTGATCTATCTTTTCTGGCTCTGCTTTTCCCTCTCCTGCACTCTGCTCATATTTGGCTTACCTGTATGTCAAAACTATTTTTATACAAACTTTAATTGTGTCACGTTAAAAACATGAAACATGTGATTGAGGAAAGATGGGTTTGGCCAGAATTTAGTGGTACATAGAACAATACGAGACATACTGTGAATCTGGTTCCTTTGCAGATAATTTGTGTTTTGTTTCAAGTTTTATGCTTTTTGTTCTTTTTTTTTTTACTTGATGATTTTTGTTTGTTGGGTTAGTTTTGGTTGTTTGACAATATACCAGTAAAATGTTTTTTTCTTATCCAAGTTATTCTAAAGAATTATCTGCAGCCAATGGATCTTTATCATGAACTTGACATTTTTTTTTTTTTTGAATAATTGAACTCTTGAGGAACTTCATAAAATTGGCATTGGACTCTTACCTTCTGTAACAGTATTTTCAATCTGATTGTGTCTTATAGAGAATCACTATTATATGAAAATTTAGTGTAAAAAAGACATTTGGTGGTCAGAGACTTTTGCAGAAATGTGTGTTATAAAAATAAGTGGATTTATTATGGAATATTTGTAAATATATGAGGTCAATGTTCTTATTCAATTTAGCAAAATATATACTATAAAGAATTTTCAACATTACTAAAATGCCAATTTCTCTTTTTTCTTTTTTCTTTGTTGATACTTTTAGCTCTCAAATATACTTTTGGAAAAGCTGATCTATGGTTATCATTACTTTTATTCATTTTCATTTAATTATTTTTGTTTTCATTTTTTGTTTTCCAACTTCAGTTATTGGGAATCTTTTTACTTGTTTTTTGTATCATTTGGACTTATGTCCATTATTGTGTTTTCATTTGAAAACATCCTTGCTTTTTGACATTACAGTTATCCAAGTGTCATCTAGTATATTTCCTTCCTGACACTTAAGATCAGTCCTTTCTCCAAAGTACCCTGTTGCTTTTAGGGGAGATGGTATTTGAAATCAAGATCTTAATACTAAATATGCTTTTTGCTTCTGGAGCATCTTTGTTTCTATGTCCTCTTAATGACAGATCAAGAAATATAGTGTGTATAAACTAAACTATATTTATATGTGTGTTTATAAATCTCCTCTATGTAACCATTATATTATTATTGCACTAACCGAGAGTTTATACTGGTTTCACTCTAATCCATTATCATCAGGTGGATCACACTAGCATCCTCTATATCTCTATAATGTCACATTTCAAATGTGAGAAAACATGCTTCTTTATCTGTCTTCACTTCCACTGAAGAACTTGTATGGTTCCAGAATTAACTCAAGAAACTTTATCAACTAGTGTGTAGTGCTTATGACAGTTTGTTTTGTCTTTATTCTTTATATGCCACTCATCTCAAAAGTTACTTAGGTCATCAGCCTACACACACACTTAAGTGATACTCTTCCCAACATTTGTAATACAGTTAAATCATTTTGTCACATTTTGCATGAGAGTCCCACAATCTCCTAAATAATATTTATTTTAATTTGCATTTATTAGGTTTTACTATTTGCTTTACAATTCATTGTTATATTGTAAATTTCTATTGGTGTTGATGACAAATGCATAGTGACACCATCCACTGTTAGAGCATAATAGTTTCATAATCCTACAAAATTTCCTGGGATTTATCTATCCAAGTTTCCTCTTTTTTGAAACTCAAACAATCATTGATCTCTTACCTGTCTCTACAGTTTTCTTGTCCAGCAAAATACACATGTCACCCTTTCAGAGTGAATTCTATGACCTACCTGTATGCTTTCAAGCTACATCCACGTCTTTGTATGGGTTGATGTCACATAATTTTCTATCTTTACATGCAGATTAAATCCATCTAAAACATATTTAAAACTTTTATTTCCTCTTTCACATTTCCCAAACATTTAATAGTAGTTACAAAGTTCTCATAGTTGATTTTGTGAGTTTTGAGATATTCTAAATATGTTAATCTGGGACAATGTTTAATGCAACTCTAGAAGTAGTATAAATAAAGTCATTTATTTTTATCAAATGACTAGCAATGGAGTTTTAATACTTTCATCCAAGAAATAAATCAATTGATAGAAAAAAAGAAATATTACATATTCTTAATCACTGATTACCAAGTCATCACTTATCATCAAGTGCTATATGCTGAGATTTAATGAACAATATTTGATCATTATCTTAAGAAACTTACATTCTAGAAAATGTAAATACAATTGTGACAAGGGTAATATTGGGTGGAACGGAAGTGAGAGCACTAAAGAGGGAGAATCAGAGAAATGACTTGAAAATTGATTACTTGAATAAAGAATTAAAAGGAATAATTAATTTTTCCTGGAGGGCAAGAAAAGGAAGTTAATTCCAGGCAGATAAATGGATATATGCAAAGTCAATAAGCTTAGAATTTGCTTAGTTATATAATACTAAAAAAACTTTGGGTCCAGAATCTTGTAAGTTTTAAAAAAAATTGGGGGAGCGTGTTGTTGTGTGATAAAAAGAATTATTAGAAATTGCGAAAAAACAGAAATACATAGAGCTTTTTATGTGATGCAAAATTTAACGTTTATTCCGTAAAAAGTCGCTGAAAATATCGACACCAGATGTTCCAGTGTGTGCTGTGAAATTTACCCTGGTGGGAGTGCTGAGAATGAACTAGAGAGGATTAACAGAGAAGCACCAACTTTTTAGTATTCTGTTTTATAGGGTCTGGAAACTGTTAAACCAACCCTGGAAAGAGAGGGTGAGGGTGAAGGCTTGCAATATGTTTGTAAGGGTGTAAGTGGGAGTGGAGAGGAAGAGTCTTAAATGGAAAATTATTAGAATATAGAATAAAAATAGTTTTTGATTGGAGGTGGGTGAAGAGTTCAGCATAATTATCAAATATCTTGTCCTAGGTTTCAAGAGATAAGATAATCTTTGATGAATGTATTTACATAAAGAGGTAGAGTAGTGTCCAAATGACTATTTTGCTCTCTGAAACCACCAAAGCAACTCATTTTAGAAAATTATGGAGCATAGGTAAGTAAAAATATTAATCACTTATTGATATCTTTTTCCAACTATAAATATTTTCAAAATATAAACTTTGGATATAGGTATCATTTTTCTCATTTTATAGTGTGTGTACTTATAATGTATATATACACACACATATATATAACTATTCTATAGCTATTGATTTATAACAAAATTCCCAACTCAGAGTAAAATAATACAATATTAGAATAATAGCTCATGTGTCACAAGGGTGTAATTTAGCTGCCCTTACTAGACTTAGATCATTTAGAAAAGCCTTGTATGACAAAACTGTAAGAACAGTGCTCAGTGCCACATGTCTCACTTCCTTCTCTTGGGATGAGCAAGTGTGATTGGAACATGGTCTTCTCTTGCCCGTGTAAGAAGCACAAGTTCCAAAATATAATTTTTTTCCAAAACACTATTTGTGTCATGTTTGATATCATAACCCTCACAAATCACATCATATGACCAAGCTAAGGTGCAACTAAGAATTAAACTTCACCTACTAATGGGCGTAATTAAAGGAGTGACATTGTGGCTTCTGTAGTTAACCAGTCTATCACAGCTAGGATGCTTCACTTTGTTAAGATTATAAACTCTGCAGTTAGAATTTCTAGATGGTACATTGGTCTACCATAAACTGAAACCTTAGACAAGTTACTAACACCTCTAAACCTATTTTTTTCATTTTAATAAATGAAGACATCAAGACTATTTACATCATACATTTATAAACTATATCTACCACAAAATACATATTCAAAAATGTAACAATATTATTCCACATGTGTGGAAATCGAGGTCCATAGGTGTTAACCTATTTAGTAATAAAATGAATATTTATAATATGTATTGAAAACAATACCAGAATGCAGAAATGAAGATTCCTGACTTTGAATTTCCATTTCTTTATGCAATATCATTCCATTGCTATATGAAAACTATTAAGCATGGCCACCACAGATAATATATATATATGTGTGTGTGTGTATACATATATATATATATATATATATATATGCACATGAAAAGTATATTTTTAAACTGGTAATGCTCAGACTGAAATATAAATATTTCAAGTTAGGAAGACATTAATACCTCATTTTATGTTTTTAATTTGCATTAAAATATAAAGTATTTACCTATCCTATTCAAAAATGTGAAAAAAGAAACATTAAGTACAGTTAAAAAACAAATTATATCAGATGTATTAATGCAGATTGATATGACTTATTGAGCAAATGTTGCAATTGCATTTTAAAATGAAAACTCTCTAATACTGAGTGTAAAACCAGACCACTCACAATAGTTGCCTTGTAGTAACCAGTTTATTTTAATGACTTTATGCTGCTTTATATAAGAAAACTGTATAAAAGCATGAAATCAACACCATTAAGATACCTATTTGCATACCAGAAATTGATCATTATATTTAAGTCTTGGTACAGATATTTAAGATTCTTTTAAGGAGTGCATATAGGCAACTCATGTCTTAACAGAAAAGCATTTTTGTAGAAACATGTCCATCTCAATTTTCCATTATGTCTAACACTATTCCATATGTTCAGAGCTCATACTTCTGAAAGACTTTTGACAAATTGCTTGCTATACATAGATTTGTTCTGATTTTTGTATAAAACTTCCTTGGGTATAGCAAATTCTAAAAACCAATTTCTTCACTTGTGGCAGGTGGGTGACTTAGTAGACAAATCGTCAGGACTCTAGCCTGTGCTGCTTGAAGTACTTATCCTTCAGGGATAAATAAACTATCTTTTCTCCATGAGCACTTGTGCTGTAACATTTTCTCCAAAGTAAAAGGGAAAAGAAATCTGTTTTATTTTTACTCTGTAAAATATATCCTCGTTCTCATCATACAGAAAATAGCATCATTTTATTTTTGTTTCTCTCTCTGGTTACCAAAATTTAAACACCCTCTATGCACCATATGATTTGCTAGTTTTCTCATCTTGTTCAAATGACTTCAAATATTATGGAGTACTTAATATACATGCATAAATATTCCACATAAATTTATCTGCTAATGTTTTATGTACATTTCTAGCATTCCATGAGGTTTCTGGCACTATGTTTACTTGTAAAACGAATGCATAATTCAAGCTTTAAAGTTTTGGTGTGCCTTAATGACCTAGCAAATAGGTTAACACTTCCAACCCATATACATCTCAAAGACTTAGGAAATATCCCAAGGACTCAGGTTAGAGACCCAGGATCAGGAGGAACAACCAAAGTGAAGCACTAACTAAATAAAAATGTTTCTTCCTTTTCTCTCTTTGTGCCTGCCTGTCTACTCACCTTCATACCTGCCTATACCTGCCTATACCTTACTTTAAGTTTTGTGTAAGTGTGCCTAAAACAGTTATTTTTCATTTATTTTGCAATTAATTAATCTATTGCACGAGGTTCTTTGTTGAAATAAAAGGACATTTTTAAACACATACTTTCAAACAGCTTTAGTTTTCACACAAAAATACTTTATGAACAATGGATATAGAAAATTAACCACTTGAACTTTACTTTCTGTACATGTGTATGAAAGGAAGACAGATCTAGAGAGGAAATATAAAATAAAAAGGAGACAAATAGTAAAAATATCAATGCCACTCATATAGAAATGAATATGTTTAGGCTCTAGTCTTAGCACTTATTTCAATTCAATTAAGCCTTCTACTAATCTTACGGTGTATATACCAGTATTAGCCCTATTTGCCAAAGGAGGAAACTACTCTCAGGAAGTTAAGTGACTTGACCAGGTTTACACAGGTGATTAATATATAAACCAAGTGCTTTGTCTCCGAAATGTGACTCTTAGCTAAAGTGTTCTGTTCAGTTTTCTAAGATGAGATAAAGGAGAGTTAAAGAGCACAACACGGCAGCCCACAGATGCAGCACAATTATTGACTCAGTTGCTTACAATGTAAAATCACATTATTAAATCCCTGTCCTGCTTCCTAGAATAATTATTAGTTTATGTAATCCTTGGCAATAAACTACATAACCTATCACAGACATCTCAGGGGAATTCCCCTGGCAATGTGGCCACTAAAAACAGTGAAACAGTAAAAGAACAGATGTATGTGAGTAACCCGACACTTACTAGCTGTGTGAATTTGGAAAGTGATTTTTGGACATGAATAAGATTGTGTGTGTAGGTATGTGATATATATATATATATTGATTAAATGAAAAATTATTAAATAACATTAAAGCAACAGAGTTTTTCACAAAGGAAATATTCAAGTAAAGACAGCTATAAATGGAAATACATAAATCATTCCATTAGAACACAACTTGAATTGACATAATAGAATGAGTTAGTGCATACCGGTGACTGCACTGTAAGTAGCATAATTAAATTTGCACATACCATGTAGCCTAAACACTCTTAAATCTTAAGCTGATTTGTTTTATTACAGTGACACCATATCTCATCTCCTTGTTATCTCTCCACTTGAACAAACAACATGAATTATTTTCTTTATTACAAGTTTCTGGCATAAAAAGAAATCAGTAACTATTTGGATATTAGGAGATTTAGGGTATGAGTACCAACAATCGTGATGGTAAGCAGGATATAATGTGGATTTGAACTTTAATTTCTTCATGTGTCAAATGAGGGATGTCCTCATTTATATCAGGGATTACTAGATATTTGGTATTTTGAGAGTTTGTAAAAATAATAATTATTTAAATAACAAGCTTTAGATACACTAACATATGTATAAAATATGGTGGTAACTGAGATTAATCTAAAAGTAAAATGCTCTTATACAAACAATATGTGTTTTTAATTCTCATAAAATGCCTTCTAGTTCTGATACCCTTTTTTTTTAATAAAATATCAAATATGAAAGACTCTATTTCTGAGATGGGCAAAAACATTAAGACATTATAGATGATATTACACAAAATGTTTATCTAATACTC
Organism: Solenodon paradoxus; assembly: GCA_004363575.1. NCBI lineage: Eukaryota > Metazoa > Chordata > Mammalia > Eulipotyphla > Solenodontidae > Solenodon > Solenodon paradoxus. Next base: position 967,554 of record RJWH01000101.1, read on the forward strand.
TTAAGAAATTGAGAAAAAAATGGAACTTCAATGAAGATATAAGGACTTGAGGTACTCAGGAACATGTTAATGAATGGGGGATTATAAAATAGGTTGAAATAGTGAAAGAAGAGAAAAAATGAACAAGTAAATTCAACATATGAAAATCCATTAGATAAAATATTTGGAACTTGAGTAGATTCAGAAAATGTGTGATCCTTTTCAAGGAGTCTTTTAATGAGTGAGCCTGGTATCTTCAAAGAGGGACATTTCCAGTAACTTCACATTTGGTATGATGTCACAAGATTCATTCACAAAAGAACTATTACAATTTCATTTTTTCTTTAAGAATGACTCTCCATTTGTTTGTAGGTTACTATTTCTTTAATTTGTTTTAGAAGAATATTGTTACCTTAGATATCTTTTACTGACAATATTTGAATCCTTTCCCAAATTCTAATTCAATGAAGACTTGAGTCTGCTCTATCAGAGAAGGCTTTAAAAAATAATTCACGTGTTGCTCTATGGAATCTTGTTGAAGGAGTATATGATTAAAATGTATAATAAAAATGGAGCACTGTTGAAAAAGATGATTAAATTAAGCATTATATCCAGATTAAGATTTTTTTAATTAACTATGGTTGGGCTCTCAAGAATTCTTATTGTGCTTCTTACTTATATAAATTCTTATTGTATTTCAGCAACTCTTTGTGCACTTTATTTCACCTCTGGTATCTCTAAATGCTCGTCATCTTCCTGTTCATTCACTTTTCCTTTAGGAATTACTTTTGTTGTACAAGTAGTTATTACTCTACCTGTAACATCTTTCATTTGCTTTCAAATGAAATACCATCCTAAATTCTATTACTGGGGATTGGTGATGCTACATGCCTTGTGCTATTTGCCATCTCTGGTTCCCAGTTTATGATTGCTATTGATTATTTCTGTTGATGGGCCATCACAAGGATCCTTGATTTCTCAAGTTTAATGATATAGGATATCATCTGCATATTTTCACAAACTCAACTCCAATCAAAGTCACCTGTAAATAAATTTTCTGCTTAAAGTTTAGGAAAATGTAAGCATTTTATATGGAAATGTGTTTACATAAAAGGAGTTTGCATTTGAAATGACAAAACTAACTTAACTTTGAAATATTGCCATCTGCGGATTTGAGTTCTCAGCTCATTAGTCACCTCCAATCCTTGAGGCTTGTTATTAGGCAACTTTGTTCACAATATTTTACATCAATATTTAGTACCTGATGTCTGTGCCAATTTGCTTTGATTCCATATGGAAAAAATACAGATATTTTTCTAGTTCTGAAGAAGCATCATATACACTCTAAAATAAGTTTCCTCCTTTAAAATAAGAAACTCTTATTACAAAGTGATTGAATGTTTTGAATTTGTGTCTTCCCTTCTAATACTGTCTAACATTTCACTCTTAGTTACATAGAGGCTAATCACCTAAGTACTAAGCACCTATAATACCCTCATATAAACAAGATATGTGAATTGATAGTTAGCACTTTGTCATGTTATACTTTTTACACAAGAATGCCATTTTTTAATTTCTATGCTTTTTGCATGTAAATCATTTTTATATTCAAATTCTTTTAGAGAAATGTATTTGAATTATGCTTAAATTAAAATATATAGAAATAAGAATGCTATATTGAAGATTAAGTCTGAATCAATGTTTTTATTATTTTTAATAATATGATATTTGTATCTTTAATTCATGTTACATTATTAAATGATACTAAAACATATAGCTGAGAGTAATTATTGAAGGCATAGTGACTTGAAAACATCTGTGCTTTTTTTCTCCCCTCCAATTTCCTGGTAAAGTTACCGAGTAAATAAATTATCATAAAATTTTAGAGTCTAAAAATCCTTATTACATCTAAGAACTAAAGTTTTTAGTGGGATAAAAATATTCAAGAATAGGCATTTAATATTTTTGGTGTAGGGAAAACTACTAATACTTTGGAAAGATCCTGAGGTAAAGTCCAATGAACTTATTTTTAAGAAAAATCAGAATAACTTACATGAGTAGGTCCATAGATACTTGTAAGTGTAGGAAAGTTAAGATGTTCATGTGACTTTAATACTAGAAGAGAATATATTTTATTTAAAGTTAGCCTGTGAGTTTAAAAAAATTAATCAAATAAGTAGTCCTAATAGATAAAATTTATTTGTAAACATCAGATCATTGAAAAAAGTCATATTCTTTTTTACTGTGTGTTTAATCTGAAGAGAAAACCAGATGCTGAGCGATCCCACATCCAATAAAGTACTTTAATTAACATAATAAAAAGGAAAAAATAGCCTAAATTAAATAATCGATTGCTTTAAATAAGTGAAATGAAATAACAGAAAAAGAGCTTCATGAAAGAGGATTTCAGAAAAATATTATGATGCACAAAATAAACCAGGAAATTATCAAATTTTGACTTAAAGAAATGATAGCTTTCAAAAGTAGGTAAAACATTAACTTACATATAGAAATGCAATATGGAGAAAATAAGACATACCACAGAACAAAATTAGCACAATCTGAAAAACACAGAGGTAAATTTAAGGGACTTGAAGATGAGTTCCAGGAAAGTCAATTTTGAAATAAAGGGAGTTAGAAAATAATTAAATGTTAATTGATGGAGGAGAAACAGCTGGGCTAGGAATTAATTTAAAAAACTTGATCAAAAAAAGATCATTGTTTTTAAGTTTAAAAGTTTTCTAAAATAAACCATAAGTAGATAAATTGAAAAATGACAAATGTCACCTGCTATTAAATTTCTAATATTCAGAGATGAAGAGATTATAAGCAGAATTAAAGAGGATACAAAGCAAAATAATATTTCTCAGTAATATTTTTTATGTTTTCTACCTGAAAACAGAAAGTGAGATTTCTATTTTTAAGTTTAATGATTAAGTAAATGACTCACCTTTGGGGAGAAATATGTATAGTATGAGGATATACTTAAATTTAGACTTATTCATAAATAAATATATACAAAGAAACACATCAAAGTATAATTTCGATGTATTCAATGAATGTTATAGGAGAAGAAAGGCAAAATAATTTAGAAGTAGAAGAATTCTGTTTTGGGGTATGTTGGAGTAATTTTTACTGGTTCACCTATCTGTTATGCATAATAGAAACCTACATAAAATGTATGAATTTATTTTCAAAAACTGAAAAACAGTAACACAAAACTGGATTTTCTTAGCTATAAGAAACATACAACAGAAGCCCTACAATCATCTTGAATATCTGGTTGGTGCTATTTCTTAGCCATGACACAAGGAGGAAATCAGAGTGCACAATGATTTCACTGAGTTGTAAAAACATAGATTTATATTTTATTAGAATTCGTTTTGGAGATGATAGAGTTATATTGAGAAAATGTTCTCTATATCTCTAGAAGCATATTTTTATTTTTGCTTCTGAATACAAAGTTATGCATACATGCAGTAGAAACAAGTAAAGCAGAAATACTGGCAAACAGTAAGATAAACATAACTTTCAGAAGACTAGGCGATATTCATGTTAAGACCTGAAAATGAAGAGACCATGTGGAATACGACAGTTTTTCAGTTAAATCTAGAATTATAACATCTTAATGGCAAGGTTAACTAGAGTAAATATACATTTCTCAAGACATATATTAAAAAGTTTTACTAAAATTGTGAACATATTCAGTCAACTCACAAATAAGTTAACTGTCAGACAACAAATAACACACTAAGCATTCAAAAACAGAAAACAAAATCCAGACTTCCCAAAACATGATATATGTAATATTCAACAGCCAAAATTTTTACTATTCTTGCTCAGATGTTTATGACCCAAATAAAGGAAAATTTAAGTTGATAGAAACAAACCAGAAATTGCAAAGGAAATGGAAAATATGAAGGTATATTTAAGAAACATGAATTCTAAGAGAGCTATTACCCAGGTAATAGAGCTTAAAATATATAAAAATATAAACTTTGAAAGAGGAGTAAGGAAAATAATAATATTAAATGTAGAATGATAGAGATTATAAAAATAAGCAGACAAGGACTATAGAGTGGCTAGTATAATGCACTCAATAATTTAAAGTAAGACATTAATATAATTTGAAAAATGTGTAAGTAGACCCAATGAACATAAAGACAATATCTGGAGACAAATGAAAATTAAGACTTGAGCTATCAGTGTTTCAGACACAAGAAAAGTAGTACAGAGAGAAATATACAGACCTACATTAATAAATAAGAACAATCGCAAATAAATTAGACAACCTTGAGGACATGGACAGATATTTGGAAATATACAGCTTAACAAGACTGAATCAGAAAGAAAGTCCTGAACAGGACTATCACAAACAAGGAAATTAAAGAAACAATCAAAAGGTTCTCCAAAAATAAAAGCTCATAACCAGATAACTTTTCTAGACAAAAACAGAACATTTCCAAACACTTTCTCAGACCAACATCACACTGATACCAAAAGCAAATAAGGATGTTACCAGGAAAGAAAATTACAGACCAATAACTAATGATCGTAGATTCAAAAATCCTCAACAAAATACTAGGAAACAAAATCCAATATTACATCAAAACAGTCATCCATCTTGACCAGGGGAGACTTATCCTTTATACCAGTATGGTTCAACATATGCAAATCTATTAATGTAGCGCAGCACATTAACAAAAGGAAATTAAAAAATCATATAATCATATCAGTAGATACAAAGAAAGTGTTTGACAAGATTCAACAACCATATCTGATAAAAAGAAATAGCTTAATTAAATAGGGACAGAGAACATACCTCAACGTAATAAAGCCCACACGTAATAATTACACAACCAACATCAACCCACTGTGAAACACCAAAGATGTGTTCTCTAAGTTTAGGAACAAAACAAGGGTGTCCCTTCGCATCACAGTTATTCAATATAGTATTTTAATACTTAGCCAGAGAAATTAGGCAAAAAGAAATAAAAGCATTCCAAATGGGAGAAGAAGTGAAACTTTCACTTTTTGCTGATGGCATGAATATAAACAAAGAAAACTCTAAAGATTCCACAGAAGATGATTAGCATTTTTAAATGAGTACAGAAAAGTCACAAGTTTCAAAATTAATATAAATATGTCGCATTTTACATGCAAATAATGAGACAATAAAAAATTTAAGAAGACAATGCTATTTATATTTGAAACAAAAAGAATTACATACTTTGGAGTAAATGTTACAAAGGAGGTAGGTAGATGAACTGTATAATGAAAACTATTAATTGTTAAAAAAAAAAATAGAAGATACAAAGAGATAGAAAGATATTCTATGCTTTGTGTGTGGAAAAAAATTAAAAGTGTTAAAATGTCCATCTTACCTAAGGCAACATACTGGTTTAATGCTATCCATAGAACAAGTCTACTGTTGTTTTTCAAGGCAGTAGAACAAAAAATTAAGATTGGTATAGAATCACAAAAGACCCCAAGTAGCTAAAGCAATCATGACAAAAAAAGAACAAAAGTGGAGATATACTCCTGTACTTTGAGCTATACTGTAAAGTGACAATAATAAAAGCAGTATAGTGAAAGAATAAAAACATGCAAAGATCAATGGAGCAAAATTGCATCCTTTGAAACAAATTCACCCATGTATGGTCATTTAATTTATGAAACAGGAATATGCAATAGAGAAAATAACGTCTTTTCAACAAAGAGCATTGAGTACTACACACTAAAGAGTGCAAGTAGATCAATTTCTAATAACATACACAAAAATTAATTCAAAATGGACTAGAGACTTAGATGAAACATCAGAAACTACAAAAAAAATAAGGAAACAGACATTACTTTTGATAATATTGGATTTAAGAGAGTTTTGAAGACTTGACTCCAGTAGCAAGGGAAACAAAAAATAAATTAAATAAATAAACAAATAGGACTACATAAAACTAAAGAGATTCTGTACAGTGAAAGAAACAAGCATCAAAACAAGACAATTCTATAAATTCGAGAATACATTAGCACATTATACATCTGGCAAGGGGTTTATTTCAAAATATATAAATAATTCATAAAACTCAACGACAGAAAAGCCAAATATTTCATTCAAAAAATGGACAGAGACTATGAGTAGACATTTCACTAAAGAAGATATACAGATGGCCAACAGGCACATTAAAAGATGTTCCACATATCTTCTTTTAGGGAAATTTGACATAAGACAACAGTAAGTTATCACCTCAGACTTGTGAGAATGACTGTTATGCAAAAGAATGAAAATAATGGGTATGTAAGGATGTGGAGAAAAGGAAACCCTTATATAATTTTTTGTAGTGCTGTAAATTGGTTAAACAATTATGGAAAGCATTTTTTGAGTTTCCTCAAAAAATTTGAGAATCAAAATTCCTTATGATCCTGTTAACCTGCTGCTGGATATTTACCCAAAATGCAGCACAGTAATGAAAGAGGTATATGCACCCCCCTTATTCATTAAGCACCTTTTACAAGAACCAAGTAATGGAAATAATAAAGTGTCCATGGATGAGTAAGCATCCTGCCATTTGCCACCACGTGGATGGAGCTAGAGAGGATTATGCTAAGTGAAATAAGTCAGAAAGAGAAAGACCAATACCGAATGAGTTCATTCATATGTGGAATATAAAGAAACAAAGTAAGTAATAGACTAAACAATGAATTTTTTTTTCAAACTCAGGAGAGGCAATAGAAAGTTTTTAATGAAATTTAATGCTTCCGGGAGAGATTTATGTTCCCTCTCCGCATGACTTTAGCCAACATTACTTAGGAACAATACAAGAGGTCATAAATTATATAAATAATAAACAGCATGTTATCTAATGCTACATTGAAGGGTTAGGAAAAACCCTATTCATCATTAGCAGCTGGAGGCAGTATTTCTAGTTTCTGAAACAGTAGCTGCAATGCTTTTGAAACAGAGAGGTAATTCCATGATGAGACATTGTTAGAACTTAAGTATCAGCGGCTTTCTGGTCTTCGGGTTCCATCTAGGAAAAAAAAATGTAGGTAGAAATTAGCTAAAATTTTGGCAGGGCTAATTCATAATCACAAAGAAGTAGTAAGTTTGCCTTATATTTGGAGTCGGGAGGCAAATGACTAGCACTCAAGCAATCTACTGAGACTTGTTTCATAAACCCTTTCAGTTTTAACTATAAATTAGCAAATGTAGTAACTGCAGCCTGATATGCTAATATGTCAGTTCTTAGCAGATCTGGGTCACCCTACCAGACAAGACTCTCAGAACTTACAAAATGTATTGTCTAAGGGAATGGGAAATCCAGAATTTGTAATAAAGAATGTAAAATGGTTAATTATCAGTTCTGGTCTTGAAACCAAATAAAGCAGGAGTGGTGGCAGTTTATACCATCTCTCTTTTCCCTGAATGTTTTGCCAGCAAAAAGCACCGTAAATCTGAAGGCTCTGTTCCAGATGGAAGGAGGTTACTACATAAAAAAGTAGATACAAGTAATTAAAAGAGAAGACAAATAGTCCTCCACACAGATTGTGCTTTTAAGACCAAGGGGCTCACACTCTCAACTCCAGAGATGTGTGTTGCCAATGAAAGACAGCCAGGAATTTTCCTAGACTGCAGCAAGTTGCCTTGAAGATTGCAGTCTTCACCAGCAACTATTAAAGGCCAGTTGCCTTCCTTCATTTTGAAGTTTGTATGAAGGGTTATTCAAGCTTCAAAACTTCTTTTAGGTTTGGCTTGTGTTACCAGTTTAATTCTGTTACCCTTGGTTCCTTAAATGCATTACTCTCTACAGGGCATTGCAATTAATCACCTGCAGGCAAATCACTGTCTTTAAAGTCAGTTTTCCTTGACTTATGACATTATTTAAAGGTGCTTGCATTGCTTTATTAATTAAGAAATGTATATTGAAAGGAAATCCCATAAAGTCACTATAGACTCAATTATTCGGGAATTAAAGGCTCTATAAAATCTTTTTTAAAAAAATTTCCAGGCATCTATATGATGCTGAAATAGCAATTTACAAAACCATGATATTCCAGTCCATAAGAGATACTTTAATTTTACTTTTATTTGCCTGACTTTCCACAGAAATAAACTGTGATTAGATAACCTCTATATTATTCCATATGCATTTTTAAGTTGTAATTGACTTTTCTTTTGTGTAGTAAGCCATGATATTTCTTTAACATTATAACCTCCTCTCTATAAACAATATTTTTCCTTCTAGAATTCAACTTGCTAATGTGGAAAACTGTAGGAGTAAAATGCAGCATGCCTGCAAAACAAAACTCTGTCATGCAAACAAGTTTTGAAACCACCTTTTTTTCCTTGGAAGATTCAATACTTAGAGACAGACTGTATTCTTCAGAAGTGGTTTTAATGTTTAGTTCATTACCCATCCATGTCTAATTAAAATTGTAATAGCCAGCATAAAGTGTCTGTAGACTCTGGCATGTTTTAAAATATTTGAAGGCTTTATTGTTTTTATTCCTAACAGTTCATTTTTCCTGTTGATTATTTTTCTTAGTGAATGATTTGTCATCACAGAAAATTGTTATATTCATTCTAATGTAGCAATTTTCTTTAACTGTTTAGTGTTTAACTTTCCAATGTTTTTAATTTTGTTAAATTATCTTGTTATAAAACTACTTTGTAATCACTTAGCTATATTTGGGAAGAGGGAAAATTGAGAGATCTATAAAAATAAGCAGAAACACATTATAAAGGATAATTAAAATTGGGGAACAGTGAGTTCAGAAGTACTACATACCTTCTAGATATCAAATTGTTAAAAAGGCTTCCTGTGAGTTTATCTATGAAGAATAAAACAGTAGAGAAAAAACTTTCAGAAGTTAATAGTTTGGCTACTTTTGCTATGGTATGAGTGAAAAATAATCATTAGCTCTAATTATGTCATTCTGACAATTTTTTTTAATTTAATTGAAAGACTGCATCACAACCTAATATAGGTCTAAAATGTGCATCATTGTATATCAACATTTTTATATAATTCACCAAGTTAACCATCCTTCACTTTATATCTTACTGCTATTACCCAATTTTCTCCTTCCTCCCACTTTCCTTCTAACAACTAATTTAACCACTAATTTAATTTTATTTTAAAAAGTTATTATTTTTTTATTTGGTTAATTTGTTTGCTTTCTCTCTATACCACATACGAATGAAATCACAATGTTTGTCTTTCTCCTTCTGACTTATCTCACTAACTTAATTCTTTATAGTTCCATTTGTGTTGTTGCAAATGGCAGGATTTCACCATTTTAAAAGAATAATGTTCCATTGTGTATATATACCACACCTTTCAGTCCACTCATCTGTCCAAGAGAATGTAGCTTGCTTGCATTCCTGGCAATAATAAATAATACTCTAATAAACATGGGGGTACATATATCTATTTCACTTAGCATATTATTTTGGGGGTAATCACCCAGAAGTGGGATAATGAGATTGCATGGGATTTCCATACTCAATTATTTCATGAATCTTTGTACTGCTTTCCATAATGATTATACCATTTATACTCCTAACATCATGCATATGAGTTCTCATTTTTCTACGATCTTGTCAACAATGTTTGCTTTCAGTCTTCTTGATAATAGAGTTTCTTAAAGGTATGAGGTGATACCTCCTTGTTTTGATTTTCATTTTTCTAGTAATAAGAGATGTGGAACATCTTTTCATATGCCTCTTGGCCATCTCTAAGTCTTCTTTGGACAAGTTCTTTATTAATTCTTATTCCATATTACTAATTGGAATCCTTTACTGTTGTTTAGTTTTATGAGTTACTTATATTTTTTGGATATTAAACCTTTGTCAGATGTATGATATGCAAATATCTTCCCCCATTCACTGGGGCATTGTTTTAATTTGGTGATAGATTCTTCCATTGTGCAGAAGCTTTTTAGTTTAATATAGTGCCATTTGTTTATTTTGGCTTTTATTTCAATTGCCACTATAATAGAGTTCCAAGGACATTTGTTAGGCCAATGTCAAAATGTGTCCTGCCTTTGTATTCTTCTGTGTATTTCATGATTCCAGTTTAATCCTTTTAAAATTAATTTTTGTGATGATGTCAGGCAGTGATCTAGTTTCAGTCATATTTGTGGCTAACCAGTTTTCCCACTACCATATCTTGAAGAGACAGTCCTTGTTCCACAATATGCTCTTAGCTCCTTTGTCATAATCTAGTTGTCCATATATGTGTTTATTTATTTCTGTACTCTGAGTTCTGGTCCATTTATCTTTGTGTCTGTTTTTATTCTATGGATATATTGATTTAATTACCAATACTTTAAAGTACAGATTGAAACCAGGGAGAATGAATTTTTTTTTTTATTGTTCTTTTTTGTTGCTGTTGTTTTTTTCTCAGAATGGCTTTGCCTATTCAGTCTTTTTGTAGTTGTTAACAAGTGTCATGATTTCATTCTATTTCTGTGAATAATGTCTTTGGAATTTGACAGAGACTGCATTAAATATGTATATTGTTTTAGATAATATGGTCATTTTAACAATGATAATTATTCTAATAAATTAGTATGGGATATCTTTCTATTTCTTTCTTCAATAAACTTCCATCTTAGTACTACTTTTGCTACATCCTGTAAGTTCTGAGAGCTCATGTTCTCACCCTTGTTTTTCTCCAAGTACTTTTTAAATTCTCCTTTGATTTCCTCCTTTACCCAAGTCATTCGGAAGCATTCAGAAGCAAAATAACCTTCAGTTATTTTGGAATCCTCAACTTTATTTCTGTAGTTAATATAATTCTGTAGTTTTAAACCATTGCGATCAAATAAGATGCTTGGTCTGATTTTTATTTTTGTAAATTGTTCAGACAATTTTGTGTCCCAGCATATCATCTATATTTAAGAATGTTTTATGCACACATGAAAAGAATGTAATTTTTGCAGTTGTTGAATGAAGTGTTAGGTATATATCTACCAAACCCATTTGTTCAAATTGATTATTTAAAGCTGTTGTTCCTGTTAATTTTCTGTCTAGTTGATCTGTTCATTGTTGTAAGTAGAACGCTGAAGTCTCCTACTATTATTCTATTGCTATTGATGTCTCTCTTCAGTTCTGTTAAAATTACTCTGTGTATTTTGATGTTCCTTCATTTGATGCATATGCGTTAATAAGGCTTATATCTTCTTGCTTAATTGACCCCTTAATTGACCTCTTAATCATTATATAATATTCATGCCCTTTTGTTTCCTTCTTTAGATGGAAATCTGTTTTATCTGGTATAAATATGACTAACTCTGCTATTATTATTATTTTTTTTTTTATTTTTTATTTTTTTTATTTTTTTGCTGCCATTGACAGAATAGTTGTCTTGCAGCCATAGACTTTGAGTCTATACTTATCTTTTGAAAGACCAGTCTTCTGAAAGCCACAGGAAGTTGGGGTATGTTTTGTAATCCATTCAGCTGCTCTGTGCCTACTTTCCCTTTTTGTTTTCTTCTCTGCTTTTTTCCCTGGAGGTGACTTGCTGTTACCCAGGAGTTTACATAAAAGTTTCTATGCTTATATCCTGTTTTTACTTGAAAGCAAATTAGTTTTAAGCTCATTCTAACCATTACATTTTTACTCTCTTCGCCTTCTCTCCTTTTTTTATATTTTGAAGTCTTGCTGCTTTTAAGTATATTTTATACAGTTTCATTTTTCTAGTTATTTTAAATTTAGACTTCTGTTTTGTTTTGTTTTTCATTTTTAATTCCTTTTATTTCCTGAAGTAAGACTCTATTGCTATAAATTTATCTCTTAATACTACTTTTGCTGCATTTTGTAAGTTCTGATAAATCATGTCTTCATTTAATATAACTCCAGGTATTTTTTTTTTTTTCCTTTACTTTTGATTTCCTCAATGACCAACAACGTTCTTTTTCATTCTTCACTCCTCTCCATTTTTCTTCTGTTTGTTCTTTCAGCTGATATGTAGTTTCATGCTATTGTGATCTAAAAATATACTCTGTATGATTTCAAACTTAATAAATTTATTGAGACTTGTTTTATGTCCCAACAAGTAGTCTGTCTTTGATAATGTAACGTAAGTATTTGAGAAGAGTATGTAGTCTGTTTTGAAATGCTGTATAGATTAAATCCATCTCATCTAATTACTCATTTATGGTCATTGTTTCCTGCTTGATTTTCCAGGTCAATGATCTCTATTATTGTGATTGGGATATTGAAATATCCTACTATTATCGTGTTGTCAGTGTCTCACTTTTGATCTGCTAATATTTGCTTGTGTATTTAGGCGCTCCTATGTTAGACACATATATTAATATGTTCTGTTTTCCTATTGTATTGATTCTTTATTATTATATAATGAGCATATTTGTCTTTTGTTATCTGACTGTTAGTCTATTTTATCTGATATGAGAGTAGAAGTTCCTGCACTTTAAAATTCTCCAGTGGTCTTAAGTCATTTTTCATTCCTTCACTTTAAGTCTATATTTGTTTCTATATCTTTAGTGAGATGCTTATAAGCAGCATATAGTTGGCTTTGACTCTTATTAGTACATCTAGTCACTCTGTGTCTTTTGATAGGTGATTTTAGTTCATTTACATTCAGGCTAATTATTGATTTGAGGTCTTGCTACTGCCATTTTGACATTTGTTTTCTGATTTTGCCTATCTACTTATTGCCTACCTACTTGTTTTATTTATTGTGAACTTAGAAAATAGAAAAGCATCTTTTAACATTTTTTGCGAGGGAGATTTCATTTTAGCAAACTCCTTTAACTTTTGTTTCACAAGGAAAACCTTTATTTCGCCCTCTTATCTGAATGTTTTGCAGGATATAGTATTCTTGTTGGGCAGCTTTTATCTTGGAGCATTTTGAATATCCCATCTATTTATTCTGGGGCCAATAGAGTTTCTACTGAGAGGTCTGATGATAGTCTGATGGGGATATCTTTACATGTTACTTGCTTTTTGACTCTGGACACCTTTAATATGCCATCTTTTTGAGAATTTTGATAGTTTCACAATTATATATAGTGGTGCAGGGCACTTAACAAATATTGGTTTCTTTTACTCATATATTCAGTTTCTTCCCCAGGTTTGGGAAGTTTTCAGCTTTTATTTTTTGAATGAGGTCTCTATTCCTTTTTCTCTCTCTCTGCTTTCTCAGATATCCATTATTCTTAAGTTGCCTTTCCTAATGGAGTCAAATAACTTTTGTAATGTTTTCACTTTTTTCTATTCGACTTTCTCTCTTCTTCCCCTGGGAACATTCCTCCATCTCTATCTGCCAGATTACTAATCTATTCCTGCATTTAGTCAATTCTTCCTCTATAGACTTCTGTACTCTGGATCTCGTTTATTGATGTACATACTTCCTGAATCTCTGTTATTTTTTTTGATGCTTGTGATCTGTTCTGTTTATTAATTTTATTTTTAGATTGTTGTCTTGCTCAGTCCTTTTGTAATCCTTTGATTTTTTTCTTTTATCTCTGAGTTTCTTTTTTTAATTGATACTTTGAATTATTTATCCACTAAACAGTTATAATCCTGTGTCTTCACATTTGTTTTGTTATTGAATCCTTTCCTTGCAATGTTTTGATACCCTGAAATCTCATATTATTTTGTGCTCTCTTTCCAGGAGGGCCTTGGAACTGAGCTGCTTCTCTTTTGTCACCAGCAGGTGGTGATCTGGTTTTATTTTATATTTTGATTGGTGAAAATTTCATAATAAACATCACTTGGCTTAGTCATCAGGTTGGATGACAGCTGCTAGATGGGGGAGATGCAATTGTGCTGGAGGGGGAAGTGGAAGGATGGTTTATGTGGATAGCACTAAAATCAACCTTCCTCTTTGGGTTCACAGACCTGAGTATTGTTCAACTATCTGCTGTGGTGTAGGTGCAGTTCACTTCTTGAGCAAGGATGCAGAGTGGGCGGAAGGGGATAATGCTGTTCTTGCTGATGTATTCCCTTTCAGGGTCTCAGCCAGTGTGGAAATGCTACTTCTGAGCTTCACCCCCACTAAAAAAAGGTGGATGTGCCCACTATGCAATTTTTTTTTTGAATTAATAATTTTATTTATTCATTTATTTTTGAAAAATTTTATTAGGTTAGTCAGTCATTTAGTATTTTCATTTGAACAAATCCTCTCAGTATGTATCACAACTTAAAATATAATCTCAAGATAAAGCACTTTGGTATTCCATGCTGTCATTATTATAACAATATCAGGGTGAATGTTACATTTCATAAAGTTAATTCTTACATAGAACTATTAGTCTTGATCATCATTTCCATGTTCATGTTATAGCCAGACATTCAATTGCTCACTATTTCTTTCCATCACTCTAGTGGTAATATTGATAATTCTTAGTATTCAAATAGAACCATTCATAATAATCATAAGTAATGTCAGGAATTGCTCATGCATCCTCCCACTATGTGCAAGAAAGAAGCTCACAGACTGCATAAGATGGTTGTTCAACCTCTTTCCCACAGAATTTGTGATTGGTTGGGCAGTTCTGCTATCTTCTTTGTTCTACTACCTCTGCTGCAGCTGCTACATGCTTGTCAACTTCCATGCTTCCCCCTCCACCCATCTTCAGTCACACAGATGTGTAGAATTCCTTAGGTGATTTTTCCATTCAATCTCTGCTGCTCCCTGAGGTATTAGAATGACTCATCCTAGCGCTATTCTGTGCAGCAACCTACTGACATTACTTCAGTGGAGAACTATTAGTTGTTTCTCTTCAACAAAACATGGAATATCTTCTGGGCCATCTTAGTTTTAGTAATGACTTCTGAATGTCATTTTTGTTTTCCTAAGAAATTATAATGATTTAGTGAATGATATGCATATCGGAGAAAAATGGTACTAGATCAATTTAAAATATTTAACTATAAATTGAACTAGCATGAGTCATTTTCTTATCAGTATATGAATCCAAAATGTTCTTGAAATTTGTTTTCTAAAATAAACTGATTCTATAAATTATATTTAGTGTATATTTGACCACATCTATATTTTTGATTATATAATTAATATCTCAATTTATTAAAAATATTAATTTTATCCCAGGTTACATTAGTGGTTAATTTTTATTATTTTGACTTATCTTAGAGGAGAAAATCTGAGTTGTATAGAATTTTGTCAGAAATATAATAAGAAATTTTCCTGTGAAATATATATTATATATTAACATTCCTCATGACTAATACATAGGCAACTGTATTGAAACGTATTAATTTGTAGCATTGAATATATTGCAATTTTTCTAGTGTTGTCCCTGTACGATTACTGTTAGAGATATATATGTATTCTTAGAAGTGTCGTATTTGAGGTCTTATTTTTAGATAATCAAACTTGGACTTCTCTAAGCTCCCCAAAATTCCTTTCTATCACCTTGTCTTACAAAAATATAGCTGTCTGAACAGGTTTTGGAACTCTGTTAAATCAGAGGGTAGTCTCTGAGACATATTAGGTGCTTAATTTGATTTATTGAATTGAAGTTAAATTTATCATGAGATTTTTATGTTTTATAGTGTTACCATGAACTGTAGGAATGTTATGAAATTGAGCTTAATCTTGTTTTAGAAATTAATAATATCCATGGTAGTCACCGAGATCTAAGCTCTACATGTATTACATATTGATGCCTGGGTTCTTTAATTAATGTTTTACTTAGATGTGAATTATGAGAATCAACTACATAAGTACTGAAACTGGTAACATATACTCCATATACACAGAAAATTAGGTAGCTTAATAAATTGTGATAATATGAATTGGATTCAAACTTTTGATTCTTTAAGCTTTTTTAAGGTACAATTAATACATATACATTTTAATGTATTTGAATTTATGCATATTGCTATGATTCTATCACCATATATAAGGTATTAAATATATTCATTATATTAAAAATGTACTCTATTTTGTTCTGTTTTGTGTGTGATAAGAACATACCATAATATGTATCCTCTTAATATGTTTTAGATTGCACAATATTAAGTGAATAGACTATGTTGTACAGAGATCTCTGGAGTCTATTCATCATGCATAACTGAAACTTTATGCCTATTAACCAACAATTCTGCTACCTGCTTTGCATCACACATTGGCAATCATTATTCTACTCTTTGCACCTGTGAGTTTGACTATTTTAGGTAGCTAATTTAAGTGGAATCATCCAGTAGTTGTCCCTCATATACTAGCTAATTTTATTTAACATAATGTCACATAGATTCATCACTGTTGTCCAAAAAGTGTAATCATCTTCTGTTTTAAGACATTATTTTATATACACATACCACATTTGCTTTGTCCATAAAACTATTGATGAATACCTGCTTTTTTCACATTTTTGATATTGAGAATAAAGCTACTGTGACCATGAGAGTACAATATCTCTTAAAAATCCTGACTTCAAGTACTTAGAATAAGTAACTAGAAGTGTGATTTCTAGATGATTTCATAGTTTTATTTTTGATATTTTATAAACATAGATTTTTTCCATAGGGACCACAACATAACTTCATACCAGCAATGTATGAGCATCCATTTTCTTCACATACTTATTAAAATTAATTTTTTAGCTTTTAATAGGCATCCTAATAAGAAGTGATATCTAATTATTTTGATCTGTGTTTTTATTATTATTGGTCATTTTTTAATAACAGTTTGCATATCAGGTGATTCTTGGTGTGCCATCTTTGAAGAATTAACTATTCAAACCATTTTCCTATTTTTGATTAAACTTTTTGTTGTTATTTCTACCAAGTTGTGGGAAACTTACATTTTATATACTAACATTTTATCAGAAGGATAGTGCTAAAGATAGGAAATCTGTAAGAAAACAGCAGGCATCAACAATACAGGAGAAAAATTGGAGAAGTACAACTTCAAAGTCTTTAGCACTCCTATCATCATAAACATAATTTCTCTTACTCCTTTCAGCATTAATAAAATTCACACTGAGAGTTTTCATTAGCTATCTCTATCTTCATTTATGAAGTACAATATCTTAATATCTTTCTTCCCCTGGTGTATTACTTTATTCACATTAATTTGTATGTGTCTAAAGTATTTTAGATGCATACTCAGTACAACCATATGTAACATAATGCATTATATTTAGAATATATATTTTAGCATATTGATACACTATATCTTAAGCACACACACACATCCATCGTGTACAACTTGTTTTGGCATGAAGATTAAGATGATCATATATGAAGACAGATATACAAAAATAGATCATAATTTCCATAAAGAAAGAATGGTATCAGATTTTCAGATACACCTTGGTGGAGTGGTGGTTATGTCCACACTATCAATGCCACCAGCCAAGTGTCGTCCACATAGATTCCAAGGACTTGAGTTGGCATCTCCAGGTGGGAGAGAGGGATAACATAATGTGTACAACTAAAATAAAATAAGTAAAGAAGCTTCTTCCTGCTTGCTTATCTATCTACTTTCATTCCTGCCTGTACCTTTCTTTAAAAAAAAAGACTTTGATTATATAATGTGATGAATTTTGCTTATGATTCCTTAAAATTTAAGTCACCTATAGTAACGCACATATACAAATATTTTAATAGACACCTATAATTTGACTGAGAAATATAAAGTTTAAAATTTTCTTTTCTGAAAATATGCATCCTTTAAAATTTAATTTTATGTTGCATTTTCACTTTTATTAAGATAGTTCATTACTTTTACTGCATATGCATTGTTTTTCCTTCTTGTGAAAATTATTAAAATTGCTTTAACCAAGACTAGAAATTTAAAATATTGAGAGTTAATAATCTTTGCAATGCAATTTCTTTTGTCTTTTGTTACATTTAATAACAAAGGAACATAGCGATTCATGTAAAAATCAGGCACAAACTGAAATTTCAAAGTAAAAGCATACATTTGTCATAAGTAAATGCTGTATCGTAATACATTCATAAAGTTACCTTGAGGGGTGTTCAGTGAGGAGAATGTGCATTCTGCTATTATTGAATGGAATGTTCTGAATATGTTAGGTCCATTTAGTCTAAATATTGTTCAAATTCATGGTTTCCTTATTGTTTAATTTTGAGGTGATCTATTCACTATTGAAAGTGTGATATGAAGTCACTACTATTATTGATCGTATCATTTCCTATTACTCTGTTAACATCTATTTGTATTTGGTTGATGTATTTAGATGCTTCAATAACATATACATATATAGATATGCATGTTTCAAAATATATACATATATATAGATGTTTCTATACTATATATATTTACAATGGTATGTCCTCTTGATTATGACCATTTTTCACAGCATAGTGAACTTATGTCTTTTTTGTTACCTATGCTCTATTTTGCTTTCTATTTGCATTATATATCTTTTTACATTTCTTCACTCTGCATCTATATATCTTTGAAAATGAAGTAAATATCTTGTAGGCAGCATATAGTTGGGACTTGAGTTTTGTTTTTGAATCCATTCAGCCACTCTGTGCCTCTTGATTGGAGAATCCAGGCATAGAAGCAACTTTGGGGACTGGGCTATTGGTGTGTATACCTATGGCTGTAAGATCTGTCACAGGTGTACACTTGACAGTGGAGTCCTGCGACAGGTTCTCAGCCAGACAAGAGCATAATTGGAGGAGTTGGCTGAAAGCAGGGTGCAGTATAGGGGTGGGGGGCGGGGCAGTGAGGCAGGCTTTGCTATGGAGGTAAAGCATACATTTTGCTGTTATGCCACATCAGAGGCCTGAACTGGCTACTGGTGCAGATGCCAGTATTTAGCAGGGGATCAGTGAGGGACTCAGAATTTTGGCATTAATGCAAATATCCTGGGAACTAGAAATGGTGAAAAAAGCTACTGATTTCCTCTGCTGAGGAGATCACTGTTCTGTGACTACTGTAGCTAGTCACTGCTTTTCTTCTTAGTTGTTAGCCATCTCTATGTCTCAGTTTTTCTGGTCTCTAGGAAGAGTGGCAAAATGATGATGCAGCAAAATTAAACTAGGCTTTCTTCCCCTTTTGTGAGGTTATTCTAAAAATATTTGCTCTGGGTTGCTGAGTTTCTTAGGTAGAATTCAGACATATCCAAATCTATTTTTTTCCATGAATAATTAGTCTAAATGTTAAACTCTATAGAGGAACACAGCTGGGGTCTCCTGTTTGCCATATTGGTGATGTCACCCTCAAATACATATTTATCAGTATCATATCTGTTGGAAGAGAAAGATCAGATTCTTTGTTAACTCAGAGAAAATAAAATGTGTATGAATTAGATTTCCTTAATATGAAGATATTAACAGATGTTCATGGATAAAGCAAAATAGAAACTCATTATTACCCATCAGCTTTTACCCTCTATACTCTTAGTCGTTGAAAAGGACACTGATTATTTTTAAAAATTTGGATGGTACAGAATGGTAACAATTTTACTGTGGTATTCTTCTGATCAGTAAAGTTAAATAGGGATAATGGAGATTTTTGAGTATTCCATTCCCCTTTGATCACCACTCTTATGTAATATTAATATTGTATAAATATGTTGTATCTGTAATTCATTCTTTAAGTAACAGTAAACATCATTTGACCCTGAAAATATCACATTATAATCTGTATTTTCCAAATACCTAGTGTAATATTGAAGTCATGCATAAGTATGATTTTCAATGGATCTTGTAAAAATAGTATGTCATGATTCTAGAGAACTGATTTGTGAAAGGCTAAAAAACATTAAAATTTTATGCAACCCTTTGCAAAGAAATGCAGAAATCCCTAAAGAGAATACAGAATAATTGATAGAAGAATATGTATAAAAGCGGTTATTTGATTTAATAAGGATCTAAGAATCATTGAGATCTTCCTTCTTTAATATTTCTGATTTAAAAAAAACTGATTTCTACAACAATATAGTAGATGTTGTGTGTGCACCATCAAATATAATTCAGTAAAAAAAAAAACAAAATTCTCCCATTTAAATAAAATAACTACTTGGTATAGCCACAACATTATATGGTGTTGCTCAATATGTTTCATCCTCATGCTGCAACATTTATGCTGTACAGAATGCATGCAATTCTTTCTTTTATTTATAGGAAGCAGTTATATTTTTTATGAATTCTGACAGATATCCTTCCACCCTCTGACCCTTGTAATTTTCATTGTAGGAAACTACAATGAAACAAGTGGGAGTCGAGGCTAGTGGGTAAAGAAGATGTTCATATGCATCTGTATATTAAAAACAAACTATAAACTCTGTATTACAATGGAAAACTCATAATTAAATGACAGTTGTGATTAACAAGGAATTATAAAGAAAAAAGTATAAAATTCTTAAAATTCAATTCATTTGAAAAGTTCATATGTTTTGTATTACTCATAGTATGAAAATAAAGAAATGTATAATTTTAAATGGTGGTAAAATATATGTAAATATAAAATTTACTGTTGAGTATTTTTATATGTTGAGTTCAATTGTGCTAAATGTATTTGGGTTTTGTACAGCCATTTTCCAGAATTATTTTCAATTAACAAAACAGAAATAAATCTGATTCTTACCTTCCCCCAGTCCTGAGAAAACAACATTTTGTTTTCTATAACTATGAATTTGACTATTTTAGATACTTCAGATAAGTGGATTTATGCAATATTTTGTTTCATTGTGACTGACTTATTTCAAATTGTATGGACTTGAGTACATAATATTAAGGATTTATAACATAAGAGATAAATTGTTTATTTTATCTAAAACTAGAAATAACTTTATACCTGGCACACAGAAGAAAGTTCTGTAAATTGAAAAGAGGAGAAATCTATAGAAATATGGTCAGAAATAAATAGAGAAAAGAAAAGAAATAGCTAGCAAATGCATAAAATATTCTCCATCTTGAAGGTAATTAAAGAAATTCTGTAGAAAGCCAATAAGATACAACTTTACTCCCATTAAAATAGCAAAATTTAAGTCAATTAATGCCAAATGTTGGAAAGATTATAGGGCAAGAGTAAATTTCATACTTTGCTAGCAACACAGTTATGAAAATACTTGATATGCATTTAACCTGTGATAAAGTAAACTATGCTTGTGCAAGGTTTAATAGGTTGCATATATATGAAATTGATTGTCCCAACATTATTCTTATTAGCGGTAAATTAAAAGTTCTTAATTTTCATCAGTAATATAATGTATAAATTAAACATTTCGAATGCATAATATGGAATACTATTAACAGTTGAAACAATTAACAGAATATCTATGTCTACATATCTTTATGTATCTCTATATAGACATATAAATATACATATGTCTATATATCTTTATATATCTCTATAATAAATATATAGGTATATATATATGAGTGTGTGTATATATATACAGCAAAACGTCTAAATGTACTAATCACTAATATGGCAAATATAATAAAGAGAAACTGAAACTGCAATATAATCAATAAATTAAAATAATCTGTATCATCAAAATAATATCCCATATTATACTAGGAGACACATATCTGTAAAGATAATTTAAGTAGGTATTCACTTAGGAGTAAAAAAACGGACAGATATAGAAGAGAAATTTTCTGTATAATTCAATTACATTGAAGAAGTCAGATATGTGTAGGATAAAATTATTCCTTCAATTGGTGACTATAATTATTAACATTCTTGATATCCAAATTCTAAAAATTCTTCCAAGATGACAATTGTAATTGTGTAAACAGTTTAATAAATATATACATCAAATTTATTTAATCCATTTCAGCATATTTTGGCATCCATAACTCAGGTCATTCATCATGTTCCATATGCTGGGAATCAAACTGTAATTTTTTTCTTTTATGGATCTTTATTCTATCTTAAGGAAACAGACAATAAGCACTTTAGCAAATATATAGTATGTAAAGAATAAGATGTGAAAAAATATAACCATCAGCGAAATCCTCATAAAACAACATTTGAATAGAAAATCATGTGATGCACAGGAGAGAGCCATATATGTTTGCGCAGAAATAGATATTCAAAAAAGGTAGAAATTAAATGCAAATTTCTAAAATGGAAGTGTGTTTAATGTTTGGGGACAGATAGCATGGTTAAAATTCTTGTTATAGATGGATGTTTCAAGTTTTGATTCAATTTCCCTTTGAGTCTAAACCAATTTATTTTAGGCTTAAATTTTTAATCAGTAATCTCTTATGACAGAAACATATCCCACTCTTTAAGTCAAAAAAATCTATCGGTTCAGGCAACATAAGTATACAAGTGGAAAAAATAAGTGTCATGACTGGGATTTAAAACGTCACTAGGAACCAGTGTCCATGTTATTTATCTATGATTCTTCATCAACAACAGCAGAAACCAGCTCTTGCTAACTCAAGCAGAAAATGAATGTTTTGATAGTATAATAGGTAGCTCAAGGGTTCTAGAAAGCAAGGCTCAAAAACAAACAGGCAGGTAACAATAAATCTTAACATCAAAGAACATAGTCAAGATTCAGGTCAGCTTCTCTCATCAGGAATAATACTACATTTCAGAACTTTGAGAAAGTGTTGGAGCATTTGTTTTGATTTTTTTAGAATATGCTGTTGACATTCAGTATATGGGACCAGATATTTTATTTTTTGCAATGCACTGGGTAGTCATGCATAAGAAATATGTAGTTATGGAAATTTGTACACCATGGTATTCTCACCTCTATGCCCAGACTTTCAGAAAACCTCTATCCCTTTTTCTTTACATCATTTTTTTTTTTTTTACAATAGTAAGCATCCCAACTTTTTTTTTCTGTAAAGACCATTAAAGACCAATTTTTGCTTGTCTAAAGCCAGGAAAACTTTAATTTACTTTATTATTGAAAGGTAAGTCTACGTCTATACCAGTGTCTTTGACTAAACTCGTATGTTTGAATTTTTAAGTGAACTAGACTCAAATAAACGGAAAAAATACCCTGTAATTTTTTTCAATTAATGAAATAAATATCTGTAGAGGAGTTAGATTTTGGACCATTATTTGAAATGTCAGCTAATATTAAACTAATTCAATAGAAACACAGCATACTATATCAATGAAATAGGGAAAGTTCTAGTAAAAATAACCTGTTTAAAAAAAACAGCATAATATCTCAATAAAATGGGAAACGTTCTAGTAAAAATAACTTGTTTTAATATATATAAAAAGCAACATATTATTCTTTTAACTTTTCCCTGTTATTACAAGAATTTGTCCTGACTTCTAGCATAAATAGAAAACCCAGATAATGTTCTTTCTCATTATACTTTTATTTTCACCTACAGTTACATTAGATGAGAGTTTAAGGATGAGCAAATGCACTTTTAGAATAAAGCAGAGATAATGTAGGCTGGAATGATATTCTGTGTTGGCAACAGAGAACTCTGGAGCTCAGTAAAGCTAAATTTAGTCAATGCTCTATGTGTTAATAGCTCTGTGGCTTTATGTCATACTAATATACTAATAATTTTATACCTTTAAATAAGAAAGCAAGTATATATTACACAATTTACTATTTTAACTAGTACTTTTAAAAATGTTAATTATTATACCTAGTGAAAATGTGAGCAAATAGATATTATTTGAGTGATATCTCTCCTGGTGATCTTGTATTTTGTAAAGTAAATGTCGATGAATAGTAATAATAGTCTTAGCTGCATGAATAAAGGGTACTAATGGGAGCATAAAATAGGGAGCACTAAACACAGTATGGAGGAATAGGATTCCCATAGAAATTCAAAACTGAAATTTGAAAGGTGAGTAATGTTTTTATAAAGGAAAGGTGCAGGCAGGAATGAAGTCAAGTAAGCAAGCAGGCAGGGAGAGAGAGGAGGAAGAAGTGCTTTATTTTCATTTGGTTGTTCACACTAATTGTTTTCCCCTGGACTCAGGACTCAAACCCAGGGATATTGTGATTGTCTCCTTTGGAGGTGGTATTCTACCAAGATGTACCTGAGTAACATTTTTTTAAGGTCAGAAGGAAGGGAGGGAGGGAGGAAGGAATGAAGGAAGGAAAGTGTAGAAGAAGATCCAGGAGCAAGAAGACACTTTCCCCCATTAGTTAGGACCACCATCTTTATTAAAAGTGTCCCTATTCTAAGCATCATACTTTCCCATCTCCCCTAGAATTTATAACCACCAGCTCACACCCCCCTGATTTAATTAAGGAAGTAAAGTAAGTTCCTGCAGAGGTTAACAAAACAGAATGTCTAATTATAGACTGTCCCCAGCTAACCCTTCTGAGTCCCAATATCTATTATTAAAGACACACCAGCAGCCTCCTGGCCTTCAGCCTAAGTAGAATATTCAGATGGCTGTAGCTCAGACTGAGAATTTAATCAAGACCCTGTAAATGAGCTTTAAAAACCTCCTTCTTAGCACCTCTTTCTAGTTTCAAACCTCTACTCTGTCAGACCAAGCACAGGTTGGGGAACGGAGGGTATAAGGAGTAACTTTTATCATCAACTTTTCCCCGAGGCATTTGGAAGAGAAACAAAATCTCAGGATAGAAGTGCAACTCCTGAGACTCTAGGTCATGGTCACTATCAATTAAGTGTACAGAAGGTCTTTTCCCTTCCTGGCTCCTCAAATGACTGAAAACAGTTAAAAGCTTCAAACTGTGGCTGCTGAAATGGAGCCCCTTTGACTCTATATTCTTAGACGTGTACCCCAAGAATGCCCCACTTCCCTTCCAAATGGAGTAGCATTAGACACTTCATCCTTTTGTCAACTCTCTCAGACACGCTCGCAATAAAGCTTCATATCTGAGATTTTATCGGGCTTCTGGTTCGTTTCCATTACCAGGAGTGAAAGGACTCATGGGGGTTCCTAGTGGGCTCCCAGCCTGTAATAGAAACACTTTTATGTATTTGTTCATTTGTTTTGGTTGTGAACCCAGTCCTCTGACTTTACATGACCTATGTCTCAGCCAAAGGCTTAGTGACTGAGTCACCAGTGCATGCTGATAACATCTAAGCAGATGAAAAGGAAAAGTGGAAAGTATGTCAATAGAAAGCATAGTACATAACTATAGCAAAAAAAGCCCTAGAAATGAGAGAGCTTCGACATTTGAAACAAACAAGCAAATGAGGACGAAACGACTATAGCATAGAATGCATAGCAGTGGTTTGAAATAAAACTGTAAAATTACTGCAAATCTGATCGATAAGATTCCCTATAAGTTATACTAACAATTTTAAGTTGAGATCAGTAGGGAAGCATTCCGAACCTTAGAGACAAAGCATATGGTGCTAAAGTTTAGGAATGAAATCCTGTAAACCAGAGTCCAGGTCATAGCTCACATAGAACTTAAATAGATTTCTAAGATATTGTGTTCTCTGAAAGTCACCAAAAATGTCTCATACACAAGGAACACTTATCTCATCTGAATAGCTTTCTGAAGAACTTCCTCAAATCCATCCCTTTGTTTAATAGTTGTTCACGCCGCACATAATCTCCCTACTTTGGAAATTCTAATTACCTTGTAAGGGTAGTCTCACAATAAACTTTTCTAAAAAATCTACTCTGTTGCCTCAAAACATGGATTATGATACTAAATATCTCTGACTAGCCACATAAAATAAGATGATTTTCTTAATAAGGCGCACAAGTAGGAAAACAATTTTCTTTGAAAGAAACAGCAAGATTTTAGTTGCATTTCTGTCACTTATTCTGTAATAGTTGATAGCTAATAGGATATTCAGAATTCTAGTTCTCTGTATTTCTCCAGTTCTTCTAGGATTGCTACTATTTTACCATATTTTAAAAATAAATTTGAAATAACATATTTGCAATAAATCTTTACATTTTAATATTTATCATAAGCATGGATTAAATTATAATCAACGAGTCCAAAGTCAAATGCTTGTCAACATTGAAAGCACATTATTTTCTCTGTTATTTAAAGTAAGTTGATTTGGACCAAGATTTTTTTTTAAAGGAAAGATGCAAACAGAAATGAGGGCAAGTAGGCAAGTAAACAGGAAAAGAAAGGAGGAGGAAGCTTCTTTTTATTTTATTATTATTTAGTTGTTCAAGATGGTTTCTTCCCCCTAGGTCTGGGGCTCAAACCCAGGGGTGTGAGACTTGTTCCTACAGAGACATTTGAACCAACCGCTGTTCCACCAGGGTGTGTCTGGACCAAGATTTTTGACAGCATAGCTTTAGTCTCCTAGAGATTCTATCAAAAACAGTCTAACTTAGTTTACTCTTAGTTAAAATAATATAATATTATCTTTTCTAAATTAGCCTTGGAAAAGATCATGAGAGAAAACAGTATTATCCCTAAAACAATAGTGACTGAATTTCAAAAAAAGAGAAATATGGAGTGTAATGAGAAAAAAACGAGTGTTTAATTTCTACAGTTCAATTAACTTCCAAATTTTAGCATATTGTAAAGAAACGTTAATAAGACATTATTCAAATATAAATTAAACTATAAATATATTACTAGAAACTAAGGATATCTAAAACAAATAAGTCAGATAACTAATTCAATTAATCAAGCATCTTCTCAAGTGTATTGCCAATTTTTACAATGTTTAGAAGTAGGCATTCTATTATAATATCATCACAATATAAAGGTATTTTAATAAAAACAAAATTATGCTCCATAGAGATGCTTATTTTCTCATACTTTGTTTTTATAAAACCCTATATTTTCATAATCTTTCAGGCTTTTGATTACTATTTGCCTACAGAAATACTAACCATAGAAATTTATTTTTTAAATGTTATACATAGTATGGGAAGAGTAAACCATTATGGAACAAAAGAAAATCCACACTATATATAAATTACATGTAACAAAAAAATGAAAATTACATTTGAAAAATAAGGTATGTAACAATTTTAAATTAACAAACAACTAAAAAGTAAAAATTAAATGATTCATGGGAATATAGTATAAAGCATGACTGACTATAGTTAATAATATCATAATGCATATTTTGTAATTGCTAAGAGAATGGTTCTTAAAACTTATCCTCACAATAAAAGAAATTGTTAACAGTGGGTGATGATGAAAGTTAACAAGAATTAATACAAATAATTATTATGTTGAACACCTGAAACTACATAACATAATGTCAAATACACCTCAGTAAAAATGTTTTCAGGTGAAAAAAAGTTATTGAAATGATCACGTATGTTTAGAAAAACATTTAATTTTCTACATTAGAGAAAGCTTAAAATATCAAATGTAAATCCTTTGATATTATACAGAAAGTAAAAGAGGAGAGTATTATATTTTGACCTAGAAAACAGTCAAACAAAAATATTAAATTAAAAAGAAAGAGTAAAAAAATAACTTAATTTCAAACAACTAATAGATGAAAATATCTTCATTTATAAGTACATGTGCTTATAAAAGTATCATAATAATTCTAGTTTAATCACTAGAAGTTCTGTCAGTAAATAGAATTGCTGAAGGAAGATTTCATATTTTATAGATTTGCTAATTATATTTAAAAACAATAGGATTTTTATGTATCTCTGTTTTTACTTTAATGAGTTAAATTTTAAAATATATTTTCAAAATATGACAGTCATATTACTAATATTGCATATGATTTAATTCCCAATACTTTTGACATTTTAAAATGATTTTTATATTTAGGTCCTTAATATACTTGGAATTAACTTTGTGAGTGGTTTTGACAGATGTTTAATTTCATTCTTATCCATGTGATCATCCAGTTTTCTCAACACCATTTACTGGAGAAACTATCCTTTCAAAACCTGCATTTTAACAAAACCAGTAGATTCCAAGGAAATCATGTTCAATTCCTGAGTGTACACACCAGGACCATGTCCACAAATCTTTGCAACAACCTCTATTTTGTTGAGTGTTTTCTACATGGTAGGAACTGTTCTAGCCACCTACATAATATTTGAATATCTACAAACTCTAATGAAATTTTTATCCCTATTTTAGGGAAGAAGAAATCAAAATTTATTGAACTTAAATGATTCTTTCAAAAACACACACAATGAATGAGTGGGTCACCATTATCATAACCTATCCGATCATGGGAAATAGCTGTTAGATTGTTGGTAAATCAATTGATAGGACATTTCTACTGCTTAGTGACTTTCAAGTCTGCTTCATGTTACAATCATAACAACACTATACATATCAAAACAAACTAGGTCAGCATTTCTTGAGAAATCCATGAAACAGTATATTTTAAAACTTCATAGGAATTCAAATGGATAGTCAAGTTACACTTATTTTTTTAAATCTGAGTCCTTATAAATTTGTTTTTGTGAAGATCATTATTATGAACCATAGGGAGATTTTTGTTTGTAAGACTCAAATAGGGAGTCAGATGGGCTGTGAAGATGTAGAGTTTATCTCCTCTCCACAGTCACAACTAGACCACCCATTTAAAATGCAAGAACTTTGAAAAGTGACCAGCAACTTCACAAAGAGATAGGGCACACATCTTTATAAATAGTAGGAGAACCCAATCTATTTCTGAATAATGTCACCCAGTTTAGAGATCTTGGAATTCATAGGGAGAGACTATGCTAAAGGCATTTTTTCTGGAGCTGAAGATACTGATCCCTCATTCCATGCCCCTGTATGTGGGAACTGGCTTTCATTCACTGAACCAAAAACCTCGGCATGGGGTGGAAAGAGGGATAACCTACTGTGAACCAAAATTCATCTATGAGTGATGCCTTCAGAAGGAACTGAATAGTAGGAAGTTTCCAGGAGAAGATGTCTACCCCCTCAATCAGTAGCACATTTTTATCAGATTGCTTGTGTCATTGTTGAAGTGGTTGCCAGAAGCAGAAATCCATGTCTAAAGTGCCAGTGCAGATAGATGAGTAATTCTATTCTCTGCTCCCTCAGGGAGGGTTACTTGAAAACTCTATTGAAACAGAAGTTTCTACCTGTCTGGGGCTAAAGTCAAGCATATTTTCTATTTGTTTGGTACTTCATAGAACTCCCATCCCTAGGCCTCAGGACTTGTTTTCACCCACTGGCTGAAACTAACTCTCCTCTGAAGGACTATGGGATTTTCACAGGGGAGTGTGCTTTGCTACAAGCAGTTGCTGATTTCTTGTCTCCAGAGTCCTTTCTTGGGATTGTGACCTGTTTGCAGACTTGGCCCGCTCTTGGGTTTATTTCTTTTTGCTTAATTTTTTATGTCTGTGATTCTAGGGGAGCCCACTGCATTTCTTACCCTGTAGACTAGACTAGACTGGCCTCAGCAGATGGTTGGCTTGACATCTTGTACAAATCTTATGTGTTTTGAGATCACGCAAATATTGGAAGTCCAGCATTTCATAGCAACATCCCAAACCTATACTCAGCCTTCTGATAATCTAAAAGATCTTTACATCAGAGAGTGATAAGCCATATAATTAAACACAGAATGATGAAAAAAGTAAAGAGACAGAAGTATATACATGAAATGGTAGACCAAAACATAATTTCAGGGAAAAGCTATATGCAAAAGAATTAAGTAAAATATCTAATGAAGATATTAAAGCAAAAGTCTGAAAGATACTCAGTGACATCAGGAGAACAATACAAGAAAAATGTTATTAGAACAAGGGTAGAAAACTATAAGTAGTCCAAAGAGAATAAATGCAGTTAAAGAACATAATTGCTGAATTAAATAACACAATAACCAGACTCAACAGTAAGCCAGAAGTCTCCACTCAAATCAGTGAGCTGGAAGACAGGAAAGTGGAATACATTCTCACAGACTAAGAGAAAAAAATAATTAAAGGAACTTAATAAAGCATATAAACCTAATGGGATAACATCAGGAGTAACAGCATTCACATAGGAAGGGTCCCAGAGGAAGAAGAGAAAAATAAAGAGGCAGAAGCTATATTTAAAGAAAAAAATAGCTGAGAATTTCCCCTAACCTAAAAAGAAACAAACTGCAGACTCAGGAAGATCAAAGAATTCCAAACAAATGAAATCCAAATAGTCATGCACCAAGATATATTGTCATTAAAAGACAAATACGTAAAAGAAAGAGTGAATCTTAAAAACAGAGAAAAATTATTTACATTGAAAGATCCTCAATAAAACTGTTGGTAGATTTCTCAGCAGAAAATTCATAAACCAGAGAGAATGAAATGATATAGTTAGTGTTGAAATAAAAGGATTTACAACTAAGGAAATTTACCCTACTAGGGTATCACTTAGAATTAAAGGAATTATAAAAAGCCTTACGAGCCAAAAGTATCATCACTAAACCAGATTAACAAGAATACAAAGTGAAGTTCTATAAAATGAAAAGAAATCACACAGAAATAACATGACACCAAAAGTATAAAATGTGAGATGAGGAATAAAAATGGAGACTACTATTAGATGAGTTCAAGATTAACTTTCTTTCAAGTTAAAACAGGTTATAAGCGTAGACACTTTTATGTAAACACCAGAATAACTCCAAAACATGTATCCATAGAAAAAAAGAAAATGTAAAACAAAATCAAGTATTAAATAAATGTGTTCAATGTACTGATGAAGAGAATAAGAGAAAAACAAGAGTAATTTTGTCAATGATACCCAGAAAGCAAGTAACCAAATGGCAGTAAAAGTGCATGTCAATAATGATGCTAAATGTTAAGGCCTTAAAATCATCAATCAGAAAGCAAAGAGTGACTAAATTGATTAAAAATTATAATTAAACTTGCTGCTGCATTCAAAAAACTCATTTAAATTGAAAAAATAAACAGACTCAAAGTGAAATGTCAAAAGACAAATGGTGATCTGAAAAATCAGGGCTAGCCATACTTACATCTGATAAAATAGAATTCTAATAAAAGAAGGTAAAAAAGACAGGGATTATATAATATCCATTTTATAATAAATAATGGATCTTTTCAACAAAAGACATAACATTAATATATATGCACTAAGTGAAGGGTCATCAAAATACATAAAGCAATCATTGACAGAACTAAAGGGAGATATTGATAATGAAACAGTTTTAAAATACTTCAATACCCAACTTAAAACAATGAACATATCAACACATAGAAAATTAACAAGGAAATAGCAGCCTTAAATGAAAAATTAGATCAAATGGGTTTAGTGGGCATTTATAGAACACCTTACCCAACAACTAGTGATCTAATAATTTTTACAAATGCTCCTGGAGTATTCTCAAAGATAGATCATATATTAGGAAACAGCAAGTCTTGACAAATTTATAAAAGTTGAAATCATATTATGCCTTCTCAGATCACAGTAGCGTAAAACTAGAAATAAATTGCATACACAAAAAGCTTGAAAATTCAAAAATATGTTAATGTCAAGCAGCATGCTTTATAATGACTTTTGAGTAAAAAAAGAAAATCAAAGAAATTGCAAAGTACTAGGAGACAAATGGGAATAAAGTCACAAGCTATAAGAAAATGGAATGCATCAAAAGCAGGAAAAGTGATAGCAATGCAGTTCTAGCCCAAGCAACAAGAATGAGCACAAATAAATTATTTAACCCAACACCTAAAGCAACTAGAAAAGAATAATTGAGACCAAAAATCAGTAGAAGAAAGGAAATGATGAAAAGTTAAGCAGAAATAAATGAAATATTAGTCAAAAAGACAATTCATAATTTAAATGAAACCAAAGGCTTGTTCTTTGTAAAATCTAACACAATTGATCAAAATCTGGCTAGACTCATTAAGAAATAAAGAGATAAAAGTCATAATCACAATCAGAAATAAAAGAGGTTAAATTACAATAGATACTTCAGAAATAAAAAGCATAATAGAGACTACTATGAGCACCTATATGCTAATAAACTGAAAAACCCAGAGGAAATATATTTAGAAACAGATATCCTACCAAGATTTAATCACAAAAAAAGTGTAAAAAACAAAAACTGAATAGATCTATCATGGGAATGTAAATAAGTAATTAAAAGTCTTCCAAAACTAGAAGCTTAGGACCAGATGACTTTACTATGGAGTTTTACTAAAGTTTCAGAGACAGATTAATTCTCAAACTTTTTCAAAACATTGAAGATCAAAGAACACTTACACCTCCTATGAGGTGAAAATTAAAAACAAATAAGGACGTAGGCAAGAAAGAAAATTACAGATGAATACCAATGATGAAAAATACCTATAGATGCAAAAATTCTCAACGAAATAATAATACATAAAAAGAATAATTCATCATAACCAAATGGGATTTATCACAGGAATCAAGGATGATTCAACGCAAATCTATTAATTTAATACACCATATCAAACAAAACTATCAATAGATGCAAAAAAGCATTTAATAAGATTCAGCACCTATTTATGGTAAAATAAATTATACATAAAATTGGGATATAAGGAACATACCTGAATATGATAAGTCTGTTTTAACATGCATTCTAAATCAGTGCATTTAAAAGGACTACTCTCCATGATTGTGGAAAATCAGTCCCTCCCAATGAATAAACATGCAAGACAAATACAGGGAAACTTTCACTTTGCCCCTCTGGATCCTCCCATCACGGGAGGGTCCTTTGGAGGGTGCATTAGTATAAACCCCTGACCCGGATTGACATTCAGGGAGAAACTTAATTTCTTCAGCTCCCCAAGTGTCAACAGCACCTTAAGCCATGTGAGGCCACCACAGAACTGCAGACTGGGACTCAGATTCTCTAACTTTCGACATTGAGCAGAACATTCATTATCACATTCATACACCAGTCGGTCTGAGTTTGACTACCAACCACGAAAATCCTTATTCTCAGTGGCAACAAAGTTACGTAAGGGGTGGTCAAGCCTTTCTTCTGCTGTGAATAGTGGACCTGAACTCAGACTGGGTCCCTGGGGACACTAGCCAATCAGACATCTGATTCCAAAAGGCTTTTCTCTCCTTTATTGAGTCCTCCGGGGCACAACAGGAATCCAGTCCCACTGAGCCTGATATGGACTGGCACCCAGAAATTACCTTGTGACACCGTCCCTCCACTTCAAGTCCAGGCAGTAGGATTCACCGCTGGCCCCCATCAGTGGTGGCAACAAAGGGCCAGCATGACTGACGGTCTTCCCAACCTATGCACCAAATGTTATGGCAAAGCCTCCAGACAGCAAGAAAACTGACAACTGGGTACCCGAAAGGTAGAGGAGACAGCCCTTTATTGCAAGCACTGGTGCTGGCCCAGGGTTACTGTTACCCAAAGCTGAGCAATGGGGAGTCTAGGGGAATTAAATTTATACTCTGAGGTAATGATTCACCTCCTTGGCTACGGGTGGTTTCTATTGGCAACTCTTTTATGCACAGCAGGGAGATTATGCTTGCTTGTCCTTGGTTATGATAACAGAACTTAGCTGCAGTCTCCATGGAACAGGACGTAGCTATAGCCACTGTAGTATGATAACTGGAGGTACCCACAGTCTACATAGTGCTATGGAAAATTCCTGGCAGACTACCTTTTGCATTGGGGTCAGGGTAAGGTTTTCTACCGTAAGCCATATATGATAAATCCACAAACAATATATTCAGTGGTATAAAACTAAAAGAATTTTCCTCTAAGATCAAGAATGAGATAAGGCTATACATTCTCACCTATGTTATTTAATTTTGTACTGCAGGTCCTAGCAAAAGAAATTCAAAAAGAAGAAAAATAAAAGCAATCCAAATTGGAAATGGGGTAGTAAAACTATCATTCAGATGACATGAAAATATACATAGAAAACCCTAAAGACACCATTAAAAAAAGCTACTAAAATTAATCAACTAGTGAATTAATTTGACTGACTATAATATTAATATATAAAAATCTGTTGTGTTTTAATATGTATACATAAACATAAATGAGAATGAAACCAAGAAAGCTATCTCATTGACAATAAAAACAAAAATAATTAAATACCTTGGAATATACTTAGAAAAGGGGTTAAAAGATCTATTGGGTGAACATTATAAGATATATACTCTTAAAATCATAGGGGAAGATACAAAGAAATTTAAAGAATTCCCATGTCCATGACTGGAAAGAATTGATATTGTTAGAAGGGCCGTAAAGTAGTACAGGTTTAATGTAATCCCCATCAAAATTCCACTGTCACTGTTTCAAGGAAATAGAAAAAAAATTAAATTTATATCAAATCATAAAACTTCAAATAGCCAAAGCAATCATGAGAAAAAGCATAATAATGTAGCTATCTCAGATCTTGAATCATATTACAAAGTGTTAAGGATAAAAATTGTATGTTGCTAGAATAAAAACAGAAACAGATCAGAAGAATAGCACTAAATCACAGAAGTAGAATCACACATGTATGATAATTTATGACAGGAACCAAAAGCATACAATAGAGAAAAGAAAGCCTTTTCAACAAATGAAGCTGGGAAAATTGGACAAATACACGTAAAAGAATATAGCCTACTTTCTATCACCATACACAAAAAATTAACTCAAAATAAATTATCTTGGATATAAGAATTAAAATAATAAAATACTTAGAAGAAAAATAGGCAATATTTTTTACAACACACATCTCACAGAGGTCTTTGAGACTCAACTCCAGCAGCAAGGGAAGCAAAAACCAAAATGAACAAATGGAGCTAAGTCAAACTAAATAATTCTGTGCAGTGAAAGAAATGATCACCAAAATGGAAAGGCATCCTGCTGACTGGAAGGTATTCATACAGCATACACCTGACAAAGACTTAGTATCCAAACTATATAAAGAACTCACAAAACTCCACAGCAGAAAAACAAACAATCCAATCAGAAAATGGACAGAAAAATTAGAGATTTCACTAAAGACATACAGATGGCTAACAGATATATAAACATTATTCCTCTTTTTATTATAGAAATACAAATATAAACAATAATATCACCTTACAACTTTGAAAAGACTGGAAATAACATATACAGGTTAGGATGTGGAGAAAAAGGAACCCATTTACACTGTTGGTGGGAGTGGAAATTGGTGCAACCTTTATGGTAATTATGGAGATTCTGCCAAAAACTGAGAATAGAAATTCCAAATGACCCATCATGTCGCTTCTGGGTATTTACCCCCCAAAAAACAAAAAAAAACCCACAAACTTCTAAAGCACAGAGATATATTCCCCCACCATGTGTATTACATCATTATTTACAATAGGCAAGAATTTGAAACTACTTAAGTGCCCACTGTTAGATAAATAGATAATAATGAGGTATATGCACACAATGGAATACCCCACTACCCTAAAATGTGAAATTCTGTTATTTGAGGCAACATACATGGAACTGGATATCATTATGGTAAGTGAAAAAAAATCAGAAGTTTAAAGGTAAATATTGAATGATCTTACTTGTATATGGAATATAAAGAAACAAAATGAACAAAACTAAAACACACACACACAAAAAATAAATAAATAAACAACCCTTGGTCACTGACAATAGAGGCTGCCAGCTGAAAGTAGGTGAGAGCCGAAGCAAGTGTTGATGGAAGTCCAATGAAAATCGGTGGAGGACTTCTGGTAACTGAGTGGTGGTTTTGTGTTGTATATTTGGTGAATGGTGAACATGCACATGTGGGCTTTTATTATATGGTAAATCAAATTTACCTAATAATTCTTTTTTAAAGATTCAAATAAGGTTCAGTGTGAGAATGTTTTTTAAATGTATGAAGCTTTATGTAGAAATGCATTCTTTGTGGTCGGTGTTTACTGATACTAAACTTCATAATGACAGGTAACCTCTTGTACTTTTTTAAATTGATTTTAATTAATTAATTATAATGTGATACACATGCATTTCAGCTTTAGTGAATAACTTGTACTTTGAAAATTATCATTAATATGTTATAACATTTTTGCTTTTAAAATTCTTATGTTCTTGCTCAACTAGAAAGGCTCTTTGTATTCAAATAAGGAAATGTTGCGCTAAAGTAAGATGGTTTTATTTAGTGGGTTCCATTATCTACAACTGCAAGTAGGCTTTGTTATGCCATTATTCTGTTTTTAATTATTAAGTTCACTCAAGTCTTGAAATAGTCACTGTATCAGTAGCAATTTCTAAATAGAAGCTAAGCAAACATTGTCATAATTTAAATTCAAAATACATAAATATCTGGTTATAAAGTTTACACGTAAATGCCTCTATCTTGGGCAATTCTCAGGAAAAATAGAATATATGACATATAAAACCCAAATAAATTAGTTTAATTGAAAAGTAAAATATTTATTTGAACACTTCATTTTTACTTATAAAATAATTGTATACGTTATAAGCATATATGTTCCTCTAGA
Source organism: Solenodon paradoxus (assembly GCA_004363575.1). Classification (NCBI taxonomy): domain Eukaryota; kingdom Metazoa; phylum Chordata; class Mammalia; order Eulipotyphla; family Solenodontidae; genus Solenodon; species Solenodon paradoxus. The sequence goes on from RJWH01000101.1 coordinate 1,003,773, forward strand.
AACAAAATATAGGCTTTTTATTTAATTCAGTGTTTGGTTGATTTATTTTTCAAATTTGTTGGATGTATATTAGAACTTTTCTCTGGGATGACTCATATTGAGTAAGACTTCAGATGAATTATTTAACAATCTCTTTTTTCAGCATGTTTTTCAACACACTTCTTATTCCACAATATGATGAACAAATTTTACTTCTTGAAACTAGGTTTAATATGCTTTCCTAAGTTGGGTTTAGATACAAATCTCCAACTTCTCTTTGCATAATCAAATATTGCAGATAAAAATGATGGCTCCGAAATGTAAACAGTAGCATCATTTAATTTAATTGAGATGATTTGCCAATTTGGTTTCCAACCTGCTGGTATCTATGAAAGTGAAATCGCAGCTCTCAGATGTCGGTAATGCAAGGATTTCGCAAGTTATTAAATGTGATCGAAAATAATACAGCTGTAAATGTCATTTTTTGAACTTAGTTGTGTGCATGTGTTTGTGTGCTTGTGATATTAGTTACAAGTAAACTGCTCTTGAAATATAAGGTCCAAGAATATTAACAATGTATGCAAATTCGCATATGCAAACTTTGAATTTTCTGGGTATTTGGATATAAGATTGATTATTTATTTTCACTGATCTAATTGTAGTACCTCCAGGTTCACAAAGCAAGCAAAATAACTCTCACTAAGATTTCAGTAAAAATCTTAGCTAGCATCAAATAATTTCCACTCTCCTGAAAATTCTCATATTCTGATGTTCATGAGATGAGTTCATTAGGAATAAAAATTTATAAGACTCTGAAAACAAATATATATGGTTCCAGTTTCTGTGCCTCATTTTCAGATGAAAATAAAATCAATATGAAGGTGAAAGAATGTCCGATAAAAACCTTATTACATAATGCATGAAAACATCAAGCATTCTATTTTTAAAGAAAAAAAAACTCTGCTTTCCCCTAAGTAAAATATACACATGCATGTTATTAAATTTACCAAATGTTAATTCTGAAAACAGAAAATAATAGTGATAAAACTATAGATCAATTTCATGTGTAACAATTTGTAAAAAAGCCCTAAATAAAATATTAATTATTCAAAAATAGCTGCATGTTAAAAATCATAGTAGTATAATTATATTGCAGGGGATATACAACCTAATGTGCTGGAAAATTGATTATAAAAAGCAGTGGTTTAGCAATGGAAGATACTTATTTATCTCACACATACTAGTACACATAATAGTAAAAAAAGAATATCCAGCTAATGGCATGTTTCTATGATTCTTAAATATGTGTATTATAAAATTGATCCAATCATGTTTAGAAAAAGAAACTTTCAGAAAATGTCCCAGAAGTTTTTTTCATAATTTCTATGACGTTATGAGACTTGAAGGAGGCCACATATGTAGAAAGCAATTAGGAAATGAATGTAGTCTTCTGCCAAAAATACATGGTGGGGAGGTGAGAAGACAGAGAGAGAGAGAGAGGTACTCATTGTAAACTTTTTTCTACAAGAATAATATGCAATTCCTTTTCAGGGTTAGGGATCAACAATACCATCTGGCTGACAGCGAAGGAATTCTGAGTTGATGCAAAGTTCTTTCCATCAGTCTAAGCAATGTTCTATATGATCTGATATCTTATTAATTAAAGAAAAATTATTCTCTATCATTCTCCATAATAGATTTATTATATAATGTGAAATTAAAATAAGAAAATAAAACATAATATGCTATTCAGAACACAATGAAACCCATATTAAGTCAATTGTCCCTATATATTACAGGAAAATGTTGAGAAAATCTTTTTGTTCTTGTAATAAGAGAAATTCCTTATTTAGTCTATAGGACATCCCAACATTCAACTCTATTAGAGGTAGTTCATTTTCTCATTGTTTTCCATGGTCCCCTGAACTAATTCCATGACTTTTCCCCTCCTTGTTATCGCTTCTCAGAGTCAAACTGAAGAACTTTTGCAGGCAGCTTCCTGGTAGGACAATTTTGAGGATCTGAAGATTGTATTGAAGATTGAATGCATGTATGCCAAACTTGTGATTTCCTCGAAATCAGATTCTCTCAAAAAAGTTTGCACGATTCAGAAACTGTCATGTTTTGTGACAGTACTGTAAAAGTGTTTTCATTTTGGTAATTGTTCATAAAGGTATCAAATAGTGTTAACTTTAAAACACATCATGTCCTGTGAAGTAATGGAAAAGTTGGTTGCATTTTCACTTCATTTAAAATTGCGATCCACAATATTTAGTTTTCAAAGGAAAATAAATAAGTCTTTCCCTTGGGTGAATATGTAGAAAATTTCTGAACACTGACAATAAAAAAAAAAAAAAAAAACAACTTTCAATTGTTGGCAAGGCTGTTGAGAGAAGAAACTCTGACACTGTTCTTGGGAATGCAAATTAGTGCAATCTCGATGGAGTTGAGTATGGAAATGCCTCAAAAAATAAAATAAAATTGCCATTTGATCCAGAAATCCTTCTAGGTATATATCCCAAGAATACAAAAACACTAATCAGAAGAGTTATTTGCACCCCTATGTTCATAGCAGCACAATTCACAATAGACAAGATGAGGAAACAATCTAAATGTCTGTCAGCAGATGACTGAATAAAGAAGCCATGGTATATATTCTCAGTGGAATTCTACTCAGCCATAGAAAGATGAAATTGTGCCTTTTGCAACAACCTGCGCAGAATGAGGTGATTATACTAAGAGAAATAAATACCTCCCCAAATAATAAAAATAACTAGAAAAATCTCAAGATTCTGATGCGGGACTATAGTTACTAAAGAGGACAGAGGGAGAATATAAACAGAAAGGGAAACTGAGGTTGAAACAGTAAAAACTATAGTGGTGACTGGCACTAAAATGCTGGTGGGAGGTGTAGTGTGATACATTAACTGAAGTGTGCAGGTATTTTAATGAAAATCATGTATTATTGGAAATGAATAAAAAACATTTTTAAAAAATTCAAAATATTCTGACAGCTGGAATTGAAAAGCAAAACAGAATGCTAATTAGCAATACAATTAGTTGTTTCGCATTAAAATAATTATATACAAGCTATTAGGTTATGAAAGTCTTATTGGAAAATATGGAAAATCTTCCAGTATTTACTCATTTCATGAAAACTTTCTTTTTTTTTTTTTTTTTTTTTTTTTTTTTTTTTTTTAAGAGGAAGGGCACAGGCAAAAATGAAGGCAAATGGGTAGACAGGCAGAGAAAAAGGAGGAAGAAGCGTTTTCATTTATTTAGTTGTTCATTTTGGTCAGTCTGCCTAGGCCTGGGTTGCAAACCCAGGTTGGGCTTTGGTGTATTACTGTCACAGCCACAGACCTAACACTAGTGAGTGGGCTTTAATACTTATTAAATCAAACATAGATCTTTTATTTTCCAAAATAAATCATCAAAATTTCTTTGAGTTATGATAACAACAACATTGTTTCTTTGATGCTATTCTCAATACTTAGTATCATTCCAAAAATTGTATTAAGAGGAAATTAGGGTCATGTTTTATTAATTACAAAATGGTACCAAAGCACAGTAATATAAACAACCTTGAGTTAAGGCTTGCAAAGATAAAGCAGGAAATAGTATAGAGTGCATTTTTATTCAGTCTGTTAAAATAAGTCTCTCACAAGTGTGCTGCTATTAAATTTTGGAGATATATAAAATACACCTGAAATACGGCACTCAGGTAGACATAGACAAGCTTAATTCTGAGAATCTCTATTTCATCCTTAGAAACAGTAATAAATTTCACTAATTATAACACAAATCACTAATTAGAAGCCAATCAGAAGAATTTTTCAGAATGAAGAGAATTATAAATCACAAATTAATCTAATCAGGAATTGTAAGAAAAGGAAATTAGAGAAATAGAAATGCTATTATTCAATATAGTGCCTAGTAAATTGGATATATTCACTTACCAAAGAGAAAATTGTTTGTAAGATTAGGTATCCTTCCTCTATATTTAAACTTTGAGTTCTACCTTCGTGACCTGATGGGATTTTTCTTACAAATCTTTCATAGTGCACCATTGAGTTACTTTATACAGTGGTCCTAAATTTCTATAACAAAATTTAAGCCAGATGTGAATTTTGAAAATGCTATATAAATAGAGCCACACGAAATGTAAATAATGTGGATATGTCCTGGTGGTCCAGCAATCTAGTACACCTGGTTGCAATCCACATACATCCCAAAGTCTGAGGTTCTAGACCCAGGACTGGGAGGAACAACTAAAGTGAGTGATTAAATAAAAATAAAGTGCTTCCTCCTTTCCTCTCTTCCTCCTTGCCTGCTCACCTTCATTCCTAACTGCACCTTTCCTTAAATAAAAAGAAAAAAAAAAGTAAATAACAAGCATGAGACATAAATCTGAAGGGGTTTTCGTTTCGTTTTGTTTTAATTTCCCTTTAGTATTTGTTCAATAACAGACGAAATCTGCTTTGTAAGAGGTTTAGAATAATCTCAAGAAACAGGAACACTGTCAATTGAGTAACAATAGCAACAATACATTCAACATTCACAGGAAATGTTTCCATGACAATTTAATTTTCCATCTCTATTGCAAGGGCCGTGAAAAAAGCATGGGTGGTATATACCACCCAAACAATATTTAATTATTTCATATTAAGCATTCTCTCACAGCAGAACTGAGTAAACAATGGTGTCCTTTGTTAGCACAATATAGATGACTATCACAGCGTAATGGTGGCATCTGTTGGCATATGATATATATGACATGAAATTGTCTATTTTTCCCATCTTTTTGAAGAGCCTGAGAAGACGTGGATTAAAGCAGCACTTTCAATTTGATATGAACAAGTTTGAATCTAACATTATAAACAATGCCTAAGTGTAGCAGTAATCATGTCGATTTTTTTTTAAACTATGGGCTTAAAAAAGAATGGGAAGAAAAATAAAGTCAGTATTTATTTAATATCAAGTCTATGTCACTGTGTCCAGTTTTATCAGAAATGACTTAATAAAGTTTTACGATGGAAGATCAGAAAATCTGTTATAGATGACGATGTTGATGAATATGATGATAGGTAGATGACAGATGATAACTAGATCAATTATATACACATACTCCAAGCATTGATTTCCATATTAGAATGTAAACAGGTGATTATAGTCTTAGAAACGATTATCTAAAGTAATGGCATACATTAAATAGAGAAACATTTCTATATTTCTATACATAGTTGATAGATGATGGATTGATTGATATAGGTATTCAGTGCGACAGTGAATTAAGAAAAAAAATTATATGAAAAAAATATTTTAAAATGTATCAGGATAAGGTAAACCACTGGGGGAACATGGCATTTCTATAAGGAAATTAAATAACTCAAGTATTCCTTTTCATTTGTAGCACAAATGGTTAATTGATTTCTTAAGGGTTTGGTCGGTTTTTATGGATTTTTTTTCCCCCCCTCCCTTGAAATTTGACCCAACAAATTACTGGACTTTTCAGTTAGTGCACTGAATTACAGCAGAGCTGTCTTGTGGTTTCTTAGCAATAGTAGGGGCTTCATAGAATGATAACATCAGGACAATGTACATCTGTAATTACCCATTCAACACCCTGGCAGAAGCAACTCAGGATAGTGTCCCATGCTGGGAATTCTAACTCAAAGTGACATTATTTCTTCCAAAAGTTCTTTGATAAGTATTGATTACTTCATTTTTGCGGAATCCAATAAGGCAATTCCTTACTTCATGAACACAAACAGCCCTTCTATACACAGGAAGAAGACATGTCTACTGAAACATGTCAAAACAGATAAATGATTTGCAACTCTTGAGTTGTTGAAAGTATGTATGTTATTTTATTGATGCTTTATTGATGCTATATGATGCTTTCCTTATGAGAAGAGATATCAGAATCAGAGTCATACTGGGCCATATATAAAATATTTCTGTTCGTGTGAAATATTTCATATGATTGGTGAACTAGGGATGAGTAGTAGGTGAATGCTGTAGACAAAGGCCAGAGGGCAGCAGATTTAAGAGGGAATTTAATGAGTAGAGAACAAAGAAAAAGGTTATAAACAACTTCCTGAAGGGGCTTTCCTCTACGGTGAAGCAAGGGACAATTAAGAAAAGATTTCTGTTATTAGATCATTGTACAAATCGATTTAGACTTAGTCAATCTGAAGTATAATGTAGTATGTAGACTCAGAAGTAGTTCAGTTTGATCAAATCATCGGTAGAAATTATAACAGCTACTATTAAGTGAGCAGTTAGTATGAAATAAACACTTCTATGTATTTACATGCTTTATAATTTGCAGTACATTAAAAAACAAATAGAAATAACATATATCTTTATAGAAAGTGAGGTATAAAAGTAACTTTCCAAAGTTTACAAAACTGAGTAGTTGGAAAACAGAAATTCAAACAGTACATTTTTCTAACCATATACATATACTTTCTACTATGCAAAACTCTTTCTGCTTGGATGGGGAATAGAAAAACACAGAGATCAAATATAGAACCTAGAATAACAGGAAAAGAGTTCATAAAGAGAATCTAGGAGATTTTGAAGCTTATGAGTGTCTTGAGTTTGACTGAGACTGGGAAAGTGACAGTGATACTGAGAAGGATTTGCACATGTGAAAGAGATATTGACAGCGAAATTGTCACTATTCAGGCTTTTGCTAAAGTTCATGAAATGAGGGCTTAAATTTTTATTCATTGTATTATCACATGACAGAGAATGAAGAATGTATCCCAGAAAATGATTCATCTACTCAGAGATATGAGGACTCGAGAAGAGAGACGACGGCCTAATTTTCAATTCTACATTATGAAATTGGTGTCCTAGGGAATATGTTAACAAGAGTCAAAGTAAAGTTGGTTTAGGTGAAAAATGGTTGGATTGTTCTGAACATTGTTTTATAAAATGGGCAAATAAATATTTTACAATATGACAATGGAGCACAGGAGGAAATTCCTATTGGCAAATGAACCTTTGTGATTGTCTGTATGGAGCTGATAGCCATTAACTAATTGATTCAGAAATATTTCATAAAATGCTTCTTCTAAGAACTGAGTTAGATTTTGCAAGCATAGGAGTGGAATAGAGACCTTATCTGATATCGGCACTTTTCCTACAAAATAAAGAATAAAGATGAACAAACAGGCAATAAAATTACATTTTGATAATTGCTTAGAAGTCAAGTTAGATATTATATTAGCATATGTGAGCATCATTAATCAAGATTTGGAGATATGTGTCAGAGAGACTCTCAGCAGATGAAATTTTTATAAGAGAAAGAAGATATACAAATAATAGAAGTTTGAGTATCATCTCAAAACAAGTGTTTAGAGAGTCAAAATGGAAAACATTGGGGCATGCCTTGGTGGAGTAGTGGTTAGGTCTACTGCCTTGGTCGAGTGTAGTCTACATACATCTCAAGGACATGTCCTTGTGTCCAGAGGCCCAGGTGAATAAATATATAAAACTAAAATAAATCGCTTCTTCCTACTCTCTCTTTCTGCATGTTTACCTACTTCCCTTCATTCCATTCCTGACTGTACCTTTCATTAAAAGAATAAAAGGAAAAATTTCCTAGAGTCTACGCCCCTATATAAACATATATACTGTTGCTTTTCTATGCAATGTTAAACAGTGATTCAAGAGGAAATGCAAATAATGAATTCCACCCAAAGCTTCTAGATATAAAACTAGAAGAGTACATGTGAAATCTAAAGAGCAGTTTCCTCTTAAACAGAGTTAAGAGCTCTCTAAAAGTGTATGTTTAGGAAGAGCAGGAAACAAGGATTAAAGTCTTCTAAAAAAAAAGAAAGGAAAGAAAAAATAGTGAAGAAAAATAGATAGGTTTTCTTAAGAAGATAAATTCCTTTTGCTGATCAAAACTTGAGAGCATACTAACACAACCTAGTTTCTAAATCCTGAACTCAACCAAATTGAACCTAAAGAAGGGTAAGTGAGCAGCAGATAGCAAGCATTTGAAGAGATTTCAAAAGTGTATCATCCTTTTTTCTCTAACGGTTCTTTAATTGTATACTTTCCCATCATATTGACAAAGATTCTGACTTTCCCAAGGACAGGAATAACCTAGATAAATGATCTGTTTATAGATAATGTCAACTTCGGTCTTCCCCCTTGCTCATGTCCACAGCTTCTCAGATTCAAACAAATGCTGAGTTATGCTGTCAACAGTCTGCTCACAGTCCTAAGGACTATATTTAGAATAGCATACTGTGAAGTCTCCAGAGGAATGACTTCTCCATGAGAGTCCTCATATTTGCTTTCAAGTGTGATTTTGCTTATGCATGATGTTTAAGGTAGTCAGAATGAACAGAGCATTTTCCCATGTTCGACACTCTCTACAGTCTATGAGACATGTTAACCCATTGTGAAAGAGTATCTTATTTGAAGATGGCTACTAAAGCTAGCAGAAATATGAAAATTAGTGCCTGAAATGCTTCAGGAATCATTGCAAAATAATGAATAGTCAATGAGCACAATTACAATAAGAAATTCAGCTATTATTTTCTAGAAAATTGGAAACAAATTTTACTTCATTGGTTGAAGTTTTTTTTATGTTTTTAATAGAATTATTGAGATATAATTGATAGACAATAAACTGCACATATTTAATGTGCTCAATATAATGAATTTGGACATATTATTAGCCATGATGCCATCACCACAATCAAGATAATAGTCATATCCTGCAGAACTTCTTCTGTCTCCATTTGGGTTTTTTGTTTTTGTTTTGGGGTGTGTGTGTGTGTGTGTGTGTTTGTGTGAAGAACACTAAACATGAGATCCACCCTTTTTAAAGTTTATTTTTGCTTATTTAGTTCATTTATTTGATTTTTCTATATACCATGTGTTACTGGAATCTTAGTGCTTGTATTTCTTGGTCTGACATTTTGCTACTAAATGTAATAACCTCTCTAGCTCCATCCATTTTACAATGTCATGATTTAATATTTTTGTAGATAAGTATTTAAATGTTTATTATATATATATATACACACAATATCTTTTTAATCCAATCATCTGTCACTTGGCACTTATGTTGTTTCTAGTTTTTGGTTATTGTAACTGCCATTGTGATAGATATGGGTATGTATAGCGTATATATCACTTAATTAATGTTTTTTTATGTTTCAGAGGAAAATACCCAGAGGTAGAAAAACTGGATAATAAGAATTCTCCATTTTTACATTTTTTTCATATTCTCCATAATACTTTTCCAAAGAGGATACACCAATTTACGCTCCCCCAAAATGTGTAAGGGTTTCCTTCTTTCAACATCTTCCCTAACATCTGTTCTTAACTGTTGGATAAAAGCCATTCTCACACGCGTGAGAAGCCAATGTCTCTGACCCTTTCTACCACACTTGACTCTAATCAGCTTTTCCTTATTCCATCCTGTTTATTCTCAAGGAGTAGACATAATTGTCATATTAGATAAAAAATATATTATGTCAGGACCCTGCCTAAAATTTCTCAGTGGCTTTTCATCTCATTCAAAATAAAAGTGAAAATTATAATAACTTAACAAGCTTTTAACATATTACCCCCTTTCTGTTCCTTACCACTGTAATTCAATTCAAGGATGGTCCTACCTTAGAGATGTTACATTCTATCCCTTACGATAGGAGGACTCTTCACCCAAATTTCATCATATTTACATTTCTGAGATCCTTCACAGTATTGTTTACATGTCATCTTCCCCTTAGGAACAACACACACAAACACACACCCCTCCATTAGCATTTGCCACTTTATTTCCTCTTTCATACACAGTAATCATATAAAATATGTCACTAGTTTATCCTAGGTTTTTGGGTTTTTTTTGGTCTTTCATATCTAAAGTGATGTTCATAATTACAAGGCTTTTGATAACTGAAATATCACTAGTGTCAGAGAACTTTTGTACATATAACAATTACTCCATATATTTATTGAATTAATACATGTTATAATAAAAGTATGTTTACACATGTATACACATACATACTTGTATATGTTTACACATGTGTATATGTGCATGTGTATGTATATACAATATATATTTAAACTCTAGAATTGTACTCTGCATATTAAAATGTTTACATTATAATTAACATGCATTGAATTACATAAAATAGCTGTTCTATTTAAAATATTTTCCTACCTTTTTATATCTTGTCTGCTTATTCATTTTCCTCTCTTTCTCCCTAAGGATTATTAACATATGATAACTCTTAATCTCACTCCCTCAGCAGTCATGAGAATTAATATAAGTTTGCCTGTTTGGATATTTTTCGTGTCCCTATTGTCTTGGCTATATTCTCAGTTGTAACCTCTGTTCTTAAGGGCTGCTGTGAAACTGGATTAGGAAGAAAAAAATATTTAGAAGAATGAGAAACACTGGGTTAATTACAAGAATTAACTTTGTCTTTTAATCACTTTTTTCCAATTGATCAGGTTTTATTTACTTTCATATCAGAATTTTAAGGCATATTCAAGGGACAGAGAACTGTCAGTAATTATAAGACCATCCACATAGGAATGATTAATACTCAAGAATGTTGTAAGGATACATTAAAGACATTCTATTTCATATATATCTGTAATATAAGAATATTTTATTCTTATGTTGTAATAAATATTTACTATTGCTTAACTAAATATGCAAAAAATTTTCGATGTTAACTGGTGTCTTCCTTCAGAAAAAATAGCCCAACATTTCATATTGCAGGTGTATAGAGATACAATAGTTCTTAATAAGTTAGAAATTTTAAATATTTAACATAAATTGTTTCCCATCTCACATGGTATTAATAAAAGTGTAGCCTTTTTGGTAGAAATGCAAAACAAGTATGATTAATATTGACTGTTTACCTATGTACAGATATTCCTGTGATTACTTCTCATCAACTTTTATATTTCTTGCTTATTTCTCAAAATTAAGTTTAAAAGAAAAACATTATCCAAAAAATTAAGCAAATCTGTCCTTATTTATTTTTTAATGAGCCATTCCCATATTTTGTGAGGTCAGATGAAAGATAAAATATTATGAAAATTTCACTGTCATAAGACAGATGGTTTATGAAAAAATATGAATGTTTTCTAGCATATGGGAATCTTTGTGGCTTAACATATATGTTTATGATTAAGAACAGATCACAACTATGCTATTTTTAATATTTTTGCATGCTTTTATAATATTAAAGTTTACATTTTGTAGTTCTTGTGAGTAATGTTATAAGATAAACCCTCAGTAGACAAAAATATAGAGTGATTATTGGTCATGTCCAACCACCTGTTAATTACAAACCCCATGTGTTTTTTACTGGGAAGGGATGGAATAGAGACACTAATTTATCAAATGTATAGCTTTCTGTATTGCATAGTTATTATGAGAGATTATTTTTAATATATTACTTGTCAGAAAGTTTAGAGAACTTAAAAGAAAATTATAGAATTTCCAACTCGAGGAAAAACAGGAAACAAAAATAAACTAGTTATGTCTTTAATATGTATATAATATTTTATTTAGCATTGGTTTATAACAAAATATAGGTGTTAAGTGTATAGACCTATATATTAACATCTATATATACTACAGTATGCTCATTATGAAAATTCTAGTCTCCAACCAGCATCAAAAGGTTGATGGCTTTTACCCAATTTACCCACCCCGCTTCCCCTTCCCTTCTGGCAACATTATTTGTTCTAGTTTGTTTTTGTTTTGTTTTATTCATATATTTTTATTTCTTTACCATATATGAGTGAAATCATACTATACTTGACTGTGTCCAACTTTTGTTGATTTTTATTTAAATACAAGTAGAAGATGTAAACTTATATTCATTATTTAATTTTTTAGCATGTCACTGAAGCAAATCAAGAAGAAAGTTGAAAATATTTTTAACAAATACTGAGGGAAAAACTGATTATATTCATGGAAATAGTGAATGTAGACCCATATTTCACATTATTTAATAAAACTGTTTTGAAATGTGCCATGCTTTTATACTAAAAATCTAAGCATACAAAATTTCTAGATGAACATTTTGAAAAAAAAAATACTATATTAGAAGGTGGTCCCCAAGATCATGAACTATGCTTCAAAAAATGAATGAAATGAGCTTCATTGATATTAAAACCACACAATTCTCAAAATACATTTAAGAGAAAACACCACTAAAAGAATGAGATATATTTTGGAATAATAGGCATTTGGCAAAAGGTTTTAATTCATTAATTCCTAAAACAATAACAAAAAGAATATCTAAATCTGCAAATTCTTTGCGGAAGTTAGATAATTACTCAATATGCATATAAAGTGTTCAATGTCATTAGTAACCATGCAAAAATATTTTATTAGTTTCTATTCATTTGAATGGCTCAAATTTTAATATATAACATTACCAGGTATGGTTAAGATTACAAACAAACTAGAACTCCTATGTATCATTGTGAGTACTTTAAATTATACAACCATTTTGGAATACAGATTATTATTTGTATTATTACTATTTAAACCTGACCTAATGACCTTGCTGAGTAACTCTGTGAAGACTTTATTCTCAAATAAGGATTCTGAATCACTGGAGGTTAGGACTTCCACATCTCTTTTCTGAAGTACACTATAATACACAACAATGTGTATGCGTAATGCGATAGGTATCCAACAGAAGTTGTTTTAGATATAAATCTACCTCTTATCATCTGCATGATATGGCATAATTTACTTACACTCTCCAAACCTCTGTTGTCTCATGGAAAATTTTAGCAAGATGTTGGTATTTCAATAAAGTGAGATAATGCTTATTGCTTATCAGTTTCCAGAAAGAAACTTTTACTATTGTTAGAAGTAATATGTAAACATAAATGTAAGAATAGATTATCAAAGATATTTCTATGTAAACAACTCTGTGATACCTACCGTATAATAAGTGTTATTATAGAGAAGTGAGGGATACTGGGGTCCAAAATATATGATCTGGCATTTCAGGCAGGAAATACTGAGCCTATAACAGGAATGAAGACACCTAGGCAGGCATAAAGGAGGGAGTAATATTTTGTTTAGGTGTTCATCTTGGGTGTTTCCCGGGGCCTCAGGTCTTAAACCAGGGACCTTGGGATTTGAGATATGTGCAAACTGCAGTCATTGAACTATACCACAAGGTCACCAGGGCACACCAAAAAGCTAAATTTCTTTTCATGATAACCGAATTTACGTTTCTTGATGTGTTTTAAATGTTTCTGAAATTATGGGATGTCATTGCATCTTTCAACTGTATATAGCATTTGCCATTACTGGGGGAAAATAGATGGGTTTTCAAGAAGCTGTCCACTGGTATTTCAGATTTCTTTGGAGAAGTGGTTATACCATAATTGTGATTATTTCAAATCAATTTTAGATCATATTTGTGAGAGTAAGCCTCCTCTGTATTCATGGCATTAATTTATTTGTTCAACCTTATATTCAAGTTGTGATCACCGATATTTTTCTAAGCCCTGCACTCATCATTGGCAATATTAAGATAATAAAATAACATGTCTTAAAATATGTCAAAACTATAAACATTTAATTATAGAAAGGCTGTTAAGGTCAATGTTAGTACAGAGAATCTCTACCTATGAGTTGGGTGAAGGCTTCCTGGAAAACACCTTAGTGAATAAATCGAAGTTGGACAGGTGAAGAAATGTAGATGATGGGTGGTAGGAATAAAGAATGACATCCCAACCTCATAAAGAGAGGTGTTTGGAGAAAATTGCAAGTGTGGAGCATCCTTATTTTGTATTTTCTAAGAAATATGTTCAGAAGTGTCTATAAAGTATGCATTAGTCCCCCTCCCATTTCTAATTTTGTTGTCCTTTGATAACGCAAAGTCTCACCTAATGTGCATAGTGTAGTGGTATTGTGGTTATCATTAAGAACTCCAATTTTGACTTGCACACATGCAATAACAACACCAGAACTCAGATTTCCTGGGCTAAGAATTGTCTGTCATCTCTCCATGACCTGAATGCCTCTCCTTAACCTGCAGGAAGGACTGGGAATCATCATGGACTTAAAGACTGGATTCTGTGCAGCTGGCTTTCCGTCAGTGGTTATAGCAAACCATTTGTCGCCAGTTTTCAAAAGTATTCTTACAAAGCTACTGTCATGCTTACCCAATTAAAGAGAGAATAGAAGAAGCAATATCCCCAGACTGAAGTCTTCATTTGAGAGTTCTATCCTTTGGTGGTTCAAACTGCCCCTGAAACTAAACATGACTTTATGACATAGCTGAAAGAATGAGAGATTTCTCCACCTGTCATCAACTCCGTGAGAACAAGTTTCACCTTCTGATCTTTAATGGTTCCACAGAGCCCTTTTCCTAAAACTTAAGTTATATTGCATTCATGCATATACTCCTTTTAACCCTTTTCTAGGAAACATTTATTCAATATTTTATCAGATGATTGTACTATAAGAACTGTAGTCAGGTTATTTAATAGACATTTTACAATTATGCTTAAAATGACAAGTATTGATTTTTACTTTGAAGATATAAATATGAACTAAACAGAAAATTGTGCATTATGAATTAACTGGTGCCAAAATTTTTTATCTTCTTTTTGTCCTTAGGGTACAGCTACAAAATTTAAAGGACAATATTTGGTTAGTAGCTAAATTGGATTATATTTTATTGTCACCCTTATTGTCCACTTTAAAAATATATCCAGGAAATTCTTCATTGAGAAATAATATTATCTAGAAATATTCCATACTATTACTTGCATATTTTATGAAAACAGCCTATATACACATATGTGTATATATATATATGTTAAAAAGTACAAAAGATCCTAAATTCACGACATCTCAGTATGAGTATTAGAAAGGTGATAGTAGATGAGATAGGTAAATAGATGAGAATATAATATATATTAATATACATTATATAAATGAATACATATATATGAATGAGTTTAATTTTATATAAATGAAAACAGTGATTATGGAATAAATGCTAAGTTGAGATAAAAATACCATTTTTATGACACCCTTGTTTGGATTCAGAATTAGGGTCCTGTTGATTTTATGATGTATTTGGAAATTTTCTCTCCTTTAAAATTTTATACAAGAGTTTAAAGAGTGCAGGTATTACGTCTCCTTTGAAAGTTTAGTGAATTCACAGATGAAACCATCTGGCCTTGGGCTTTGATTTTTGTAAAGTTCTAATTACTGCTTTGTTTTCTTATGATTGGTCAGTTCAGTTTTTCTTTTTTTTTCCTGTTTAACTCCTAAAATGAATAGGTTTCTAAATATTTGTTCTTGTCTTACAGATTTTTCAATTAGTTGCCACACAAGTATTTATATTCTCTTAGGAGCTTTGTATTTTTGTATTTCTGCTCTTTCATTTCTAAATTTTATTTATTTGTGTTTTCTTTCTCTCCATTATTTTAAGTCTGGCTAAAGGTTTATCTCTTTTGTAAAGTTTCTCAATGAACTAGCTCTTGGTTTCATTGATATTTTAAACAACTTTTTTGTTTTGTTTTTTGTTTGGGAGGAGGGTACATATTTTATTTATATCTACCTTAGGAGGGAAAGGGTGAACAAACTGGATAAAAGGAATCATTGTATGGTAAGGAGTTTAACTGGACTTTTAGTGATGATCTTAATGAATATATACAAATATAGATTTATGATGAACACCTGAAACTTAAAATATGTTACTTTAAAATATTCTGTATTTTTGTTTGCTCTTTATAACAATATTGATATAAAATACACAAAAGATAAATATTTACTGAGGGTATTTGATGGATCTACATTTCTAGGGTCAGAGATTTTGGGGTCTTTTTGTAACAAGAGAGGAAGAAAGAAATTTTCTAACTTTCAAGTAGTGAAGATATAGGTTATTATACAATTTACTATCAATTAGTAGAATAGAATACTGTATATTTTCCTGGTTCAAAGTTATGTACAGTGGCGATGTATTAGTAATGGTCGAAACATAATGAATATTAAAGTAGAGCAAAATTAGGAAAAAAATCACAACGTTGAAACTAATATTAAAAGCTGAAAGTTAAGTGTAGAGGACACTCTACAGGAGGGACCCACTGAAATCTTAAAAAAAAAAAAAAAAAAAAAAAAAAACAAGATCAATAGGATTGTGTACACTTCGAGCTAGCAACGCTGGGGAGGTGTTGCCATCTTCAGCTCTGAACTTGAGATGATTGTGCTGAGAAGCCAGAGAAAAAAAGAAAGAAAAAATACTGCAGGGTTTTACTCACACGTGTAATTTAAACAAACAAAATGAAAGAACTAACAACACTCAACAAAATTCTCAGGACTCTGATGCAAGACTGGAAATACCAGAGTGTTAGGTGTGGGGAGGGGAGAGGAATCCTCGGTTGAGAAAGTAAAAATGACTGTGATGATTGGCACTAGAACTCTGGTGTTGGGTTTGATATGATAAACACATTGACTAGGGTAAGATCCTATTTTTCTGAAAAAGATATTGTGAATAAATGAAACAAAAATAAACCAATCATAGAAAGTGGATAAAATATGTCTTTTCAACTGAGGAATTTATTAAAGATAAATTAAATTGTAATTATGAGATACTATATATGTGTTATAAGAACTTGTATAAAAATACTGAAAAATAGACGTTGGTTATAATGATATGGTTTTGTCCAATGTGATAACATAAAAGGGAGCAAGCTGGTTGAAAAAGGGTGTGTGCGGGTGTGTGTATATACATATATATATATATGTATATAAATATATATATAATGTACACATATTATATACAGATAGGATATCTAATATAATTATAATTATATAATTGCTCTAAAAACTTCACCAAATTTAAAAAATTTCACTTAAAAAAGACACACAGCACACCCTGTGGCTTTGGATAATAAGGAGTTTAATTTACAGGATATGTAGTCTGCGGGCCCAGATTCAAAACTCTGGGAAGGAGAAGAAAAAGATTTCAGTTCAGTAGTTCTGCCCTCCTGTAGCTAAAGCAACTAAGGTGCAGGATATAAAAGCCATGAACCTGGGTTTTGGATCCAGGACTGGAAAAACTAATCAATTTAAGTCACATACTATTGATATCAAAGTTGTTATAATTGCATTAATAGATATGGGAATATATAGTATTAAATAAACAGGCTTTGTAAATGAACGTAAATAACATAATGCTGTTTCTTTAAAAATAAACAACTCTGTATGTGTTTACCTAGGCATATATGAGCGTAGAGTAACATATAAGATACTTGAAAATTGTTGATCTGGTAGATGAGAAGGAAAGAGGAGGTGAGGATTTAATAGATGTTTTTCTTTATTCTGGTTTATCTGCCTCAGTTTGCTGCTTATAAATACAATTGTTTTTTTTTATTTTGAAATTGAATAAATTAGACTCCTTTCAAAAATGCAATTCATACTTATATTGCATATCAGATTATAGGAAACTCTTGGCTGCCCTTCTTATAGCATAAATAGCATGTATGGGCATGTAAAGTATGGAACACATAATATTTTACTCTACTTTTGAAAGAATACCATGTATTTTTACTAAAAATATTTTATCATCATAATGATATCTATGTTTAAAACTTATGTATGCCTTGTCATCTTAAGCAGTTTTTCTAAAACTTTTGTTATTTAACTTGTACCCAGCAAGTTGTAATCAGATATTCTTCTTGCTCCATTTTTAGAGATTGACATCCACCTTCAGTGGCACTTTTTAAAGAAAGGATTTGTTGCATTTTTCAATAATGCAAAGTCTGTTTCAACTTTCTTTTTTTATATACATGTGAAAAAGTCACTCCTTTCAGAGTGATTCGTTATTTTAGTTTTTTTGTTTTTTAAAGGAAGGAAAGAAGGCAGGCATACAGTCAGGCAGGCAGGCAGGCAGGATGGAAGAGAGAGGAAGAAGGGTTAACTTAGTCGTTCATTTTAGTTGTTCACCCTTCTCAGGTGAGCCTAGGTCTTTGGGCTGTATGCAAACTGCACCAAAGGCACTGGGTTAACACCAAGCCACCAGCGTACTCCAGTTCACTATTTTATAAGAAAACTTAAAAAAAAATGTATCTTTCTGAAAAGTAGTACACGCTAAATTTGTCTTATTTATTATATTATAAATTTGTTTTATTTATTCTCATGTTGACTTAATTAAAAAAATTTCCACAAGTCCAATTATGCATTATTGTTCTCAAACTGTTGCTTCATTACTGCATTGAGTCATTAGATTTCAGTTCCTGAGACAGAGTTTATATCTGAC
Source organism: Solenodon paradoxus (assembly GCA_004363575.1). Taxonomy (NCBI): domain Eukaryota; kingdom Metazoa; phylum Chordata; class Mammalia; order Eulipotyphla; family Solenodontidae; genus Solenodon; species Solenodon paradoxus. The sequence continues at coordinate 1,022,057 of RJWH01000101.1, forward strand.
AATTCTCTACAAATTTAAATTATATACATCATATACACATATATACATAAATATGCACACATATACAAATATTTATGTTACCTTTCCAAAACCTCAATAATTTTCCACATAAGCTGAAGAAAAATGTTTTTTTGTATTTCGATTATTTATCAATGCTCACCAATTCAATATTCCCATGTCCATACATTTCCTATTGTTCGTGAATAATTCTAAAGTTCGTACATTAAACATACTACTTGCGATAGCCTTGATGGATTTATCAAAATTAAGTATTCTTGTCTCCACCTTATTGAGGATGAAACTTCCTAAATTACAGTCAAAAGAGATAATACAGAAGTAGCATTTTGAAGATAAAGCGCATATGATGTTGCCATATCTGACTTCAGTTACCCATACGCATTTGATGGGTTGCCTTTTTACTGGAATTTGTAAACAAACAGAGGCTAGTTTTACTCTGGCATTCTCTGTTAGTGATTATAAAGGAATTATATCTCCTTGAAGCTATTCATTATGTGAACATATGTTACATCGCTCTTCTCTACTGCCCTGATATAGTTCCCAGATCTTTCGCAGTCACCCAGATTTTTCCTGGCTTACCAGTTGGCAATCTGGGACCACATATGTTGTCCTTTTCTGATTATTCCCCACCAGTTTGCATCAGGGTCTCTTGAACTTTCTGAAACACCATTCATCTTTATCCTAGAACTATGCCAAATTTATGGTGACAGATCAGGATCTATTAAGAAATTGTGGAAAAAGTTCATATTTAGTCCCCATTTAACTTTTATTACAATAGCTAACTTTCTTAAACTTTTCTGAGAAGCTTTGTTAGTATCTATCACCTTAAAGTAAATCACTAGTTTGTTTTTTAAGTTGGACTTCTCAAAAATTTATGTCCCAGAACTAAAGCTTTCAAATCTTGGTTTTTAGAGTTCTCAAAAAGAAATGGAGCATAACTCTCCCATCATTTACTGCCACAGGCAGTTCTTCAAGAGCCCTGTTTTGGGCTATATAATCCAGACTATCCACAAATTCATTATATATACTCCTAACTCTCCTTTTGCATTTAGGCTGGAGATTTGTGAGAGCTGGAACATCAGAAACACTATTCAGCAGCCTCAGAGAGACAAGTCTAGGATTTGCAGGCTGGGATTTCAACAACACTCAATGTAGGAGGGTTATCACTTGATGAGCCATAAGCATGCTCAATGTCTAGCCTACTAAATACACTTTAAACGTCCCTGCAGTTTGATTCATGGGTTGTGATATATCCATCCCATCTCCTTGCAGAAATTCATACATCTCCCAGCTGACGTGGCAGGCATTACAACTAGAGCTCTAATATTTCTTTTGGCCTCACTACAATTGTAGAAATTATTCCCTCAGGAATGGATGTATAGCAGCTAACTTTTCAATGGTCTATCTTAGATTTGTAGCACTGGGTCTGTTAGAGTTCTGTATTTGCTTGCTTACTTTGAGTCTCTGGTATCGTCAGGGAGTTTAGCCTCATCCATTCTACCCTAGGGCCTTCTTATTTTCCTGAATCACATGAAATTCAGATTCTTTAAAAAGTTATGTTGTTATACGTTGACGTATAAATTAGAATGAAACTATACAACTAAAATGTTTTTTAATGAGTTTTGACAATTATAGACCCCTTTGTAATCCCAGCTAAAGCAAGATATAGCACATTTCTATCATCCTAGAAAATCCTTTTCAGTCAGTTTCTGTCTCTCTCCCAGAGGCAGTCACCTTCTTTCTGTCACCACAGAACAGGCACCAGCATACGTCTTCAGTTAAGGAACACTGAGTAAATATTATAGGCTTTATTGGTTATATATTTCTTTCTCACATATGCTTTTTATATCATATTTTTAACAATGTAAAAAAAAAATCTCACTAAGTATACAAATACAAATCAGGGAACATATCGATTTGACCCTGAACTATAGCTTGCCACTCCCTCCAACACAGCAGTGTTGGTTGTCTTTAAACTTCATATAAATAGAATAATACAATACTGACTGACTCTTGTTTCTGGTTTCTTTGCTCAATATACTGTATTTTTTAGATTCTCCTATGCTGCTGCATGCATCGGCAGTTTATTTCTCAGTAGCATGCTTTGTACTTACATACTGTAATCAGTCCATTGTCTAGTTGATAAGCATGTGACTTGTTCTCATTTGGCACTGCATGTGAAATTGCTGTGACATGGCATAGGTTATATGTATAAATAATAAAAACTGACTTTTAGTTCTCCAAAGGGAATCTATCGCTATGCATTGCACTCACAATGAATGAACTCATTTTTTTTTTTCTTGCCTAATCACATTTAAGGGAAATGTTCATGTGAACATTTCCAAATCACCAACTGGATCACCTGGGTCCTGAACAGAAAACATAAGCAGTATTAGAAGGTGCAGGGAGCACCATCGAGATTCACATTAATGTATGTTCCTGTTACAATCTGTAAACTCTCAGATTTTCTTTGACTCTAATCATGCTAATTCAGTGAAGGCCTGTGAGGTGTCTTAGTCCCAGAGACTCTTTCTAGGTGTGTAAGGGGGAAAACACTGACCTAAATTCTATCACTGATAGCTGTACAGGGAGCTGAGAGATGAGGAAGCCGTGTAACTATGAGGGCTGTTGGCAGAATTTATATGTGGAGACTGTGTCGCGGTGTGTTTTAGCTGATCTACCTCACACCCAATTCTGCTTGCTGTTCTTGTCACCTACACTCTAGATCCCCCAATAAAAACCATCTAAAATGTATTTGCCCTTCCAGTTCCATGTGAATTATTTCATACAGTGCTGCTGGACTTCCACGCCAAGAGTTCACCCCTCCCAAGAAATGTGTTAGAGCTTTAGTGTTTAAAGTGGTCCATGAATCAGCATGGTAATTCAGTATCTGGTCTTGTCAAAGACCAGCTAAAGTAGAATTTATATTTTAGTAAGACACCAATATAACTTCTATTTTAATAAGAACTTCCCTAGAATACTTGCAAATGAGTGAAAATGATCCTCGAAGTACATGTGCTATGGCTTTAAGCAGACCTTGTAGAGCCTGGTGGTGTGTATATGTGCAAGGGGAAGAGGATATTGCTCACTTTCATCTAAGTCTCTCCTTCTTTCCTCAAAAAAATAAACACATAAATCATCCTGAAATGAAATGATCAAGAAGACCTGTGCCAGATCTATACCAGACTGAATCTATTTTAGTTCCAAGGCTTGCTAAGAATTATCTTTATTTTTAATCTTGCTTTACTCTTAAGCCAACATAATAGAAGGAAATGTTATGGATACATACAGATATGACACAAGTAGATAAGTAAACCTACAGGGTCATGTCTCCTAATTTACTATGATATAATGCAGCTGGCATGGAGAAAGGAACTTTGTAAGAAAGTTGCTGGAACACCATGTCTGATTGTCTTGATTCTGTCAGGATGGAAGAGGTACCCTTCACTATGACATCTCTAAGGGATGCAGGTCATTACATCACTTAAACAAAATGAGCTATTTCAGTCATATTTTCTTCCATTTTTACCTCTTATAATTACATAATTGACACTGAAGTTTTTCAGCAGTTCAAGTCCCATCCGTCCATAAATTCCAGGTTTGTTTATCATAAGCAATTACATGCAGACATCCTGGTACATAATGCTGAAAGGATTTAATCAGTAAAGACTATATTTTCATACTAATTTTCATAGAGATTAGTATGTTCTCAAGAAGATTTAGTTGGGATAGATATTTAATGTTTTCTTTCTCCCTTTATTTCCCACATCCCTGGGATATAAAGGATAGGTTGCAGATGAGCTGTTAACTCCTTCTCAACCTGCTATTCCACTGCATCCTCAGGTAGGTGGCAGGCCTAGCTATAACAGCCATCTACAAAAACTTAGTTATCATGCTTGTTAATGCTTATGAGAAAGAGAACCACCTCCAACCCATTTCAGAACTGCCACAAACTTTTGTTCCAATTTATTCAGCCATTTTTGTCCAGTACCCCTTGTATGGAAAGAATATATTATTAAGAATTAGTTGAGGTGCAAAGTGTTGCCTATAATTATGAAATATTAAAGCTAAAAGATATGTAAGCAAGTGTTTTCTGTTTAATTGCTGTGCTATAATCAATTGTGCTAAACTTTCCCAACCATCTGAATGTTATATTGCCTGACAATTAGCCCTCAAACACTTGGTTTATAGTAAGTTCCAAAACTCGCTGTGATTTTCAGTTTAACCAATAATTGCATTACCACCCATAGTTACCCTTTTTAATCATGTGTGTATTAACTGAATTTAAGAATATTAAGCATTTACAAACTGAGAAAACTTTCTTAGAAAAAGCTTACCACTGATTCACTACTTTAGAAGCCATATTCCTCGCATACCAATAGCATATAATTAAATCTTTCCTACAATGGATTTTTAAAAGGAACATTTGAAATTATATAGAGAAGAAAACAATATTTCAATAGATCAATCTCCCTTTGTAATACAGTGAATCTTACCACTAAAGCATTGAAGTAACTCTCTCTGCCTATCCTGGGTATCTTTGTATTTTGGAGTCAAAATACTTCATTAGCTGGGTGTGCTGCTCTGACCCATTTCCTGAAAACATGTAAGGTTGCTAAGATTGCGAGTGCATCAGAGCAAAAGAAACCTCTGAAGAATGGCCATACAACAGTGCAGTAAACCCTGACACACTGACCTTAGACACTCAATATGTCTCAATGTGTTCATGGCCAGTAAGGATGCTGTACAGAGACTTAGGAAAGCCTACATTGTAGAGTCACAGCACAAACCCTAGGGCTTGAAGCAAATATGTGTTTTTCTTTAGGGATCCCCTCTCCTCTCCTCTCTTCTGCATTATTTTGGAAATCAACCCTTTGCTTAAGAATAAATCCTGCTAAAGATTGAATATTTAATAATATAACACAAATGACCCTAAAATCTAAAATATGCACCAAAAATGATGTACCAAGCCAAACCAAACCCCCACACACATATATGGCATTTTTTTCATTTTCATATGATCCCAGCATTGTGTATTTTATATTGCTGAATGCCAGATGGTTTTAATATTTCTATCCAGGTTCTTATCTTTGCTCTGAATTGCAGTTACTTGAAAACAGTTTGATCCTCCCGAAGTTCATTAAGATTTGTAGATAAGAACACACTGGTCTTTAATTAAGAGATAATTTTGGCCTACTACCTAGAGAGTACCTTCCTGAGAATTCCATTAATCTGCTCTTAAAGTTATATATGTGGCCGATGAAACAGGAACTATACTAGAACTATGAGAGAATATGAGGTACTATCCCTTTCATTCATTTAGAACAGTGTCAACCTACCTTCATTTTCCTGGAGTAGTTTTTCACATGCATTAGCTAATCCCACAGAGTGAGGAACGAAGGCTCAACCTCACAGTTTTCTCTCTGCTGCTCTCTGCTTTGGTACTTTGCCCTATAAACTGAAGCTACCTCAGCCTCCATAACCCAGGCTGGGCTCTTCAATTCAGCAAGACCACCAGGTTAAATCTTGATTTCTTCTCTTTTCACTGTGGCCTGAGATCTCTTTCTAGGAACTAAATTGAGACAGACATTGGTTTGAACTAACTTGCTTGTTGCCATACACTGCTTGATGACCAAGATTGGAAAACTGTTTCAAGCTCATTGTTTGATATTCTGATGGGCAAAAATATTCTGTTTCTTTTCCTCCTCTCAAACAACAGCAGGTGTCCTTGAATGATATTTTAAATGCTTTTTATTAGTTCACTAAAGTCATTTTGTGAGCTATCTTTTAACAAAGCCATCTCTTACCACATCCTCATATATCACCAACTTATAACATCCATATTCGCACTAGTAATACTAGCATGTAGTAGAAGAAAGTAGAATGGTTGGGAGGTGATGTGTGATAAATATCTCAATATCACATATGTTTAGAAAATAAGTATTTTACTGGGCTGGAAGTTACTGAAAGAAAAATCAAATATAATGAATTATATTCCTATCTCCCTATCTGTTGGATTTTTTTTTTCTTTTGGGGGGTATAAATTCTAGTTGTGCAGTTGTATTTTTTTTTTTTACCCTTGCTACCTACCCTGCTACCTATCAGCTCAGTCAGTAAAGCAATTGCTGCTTTTTAAAAAATACATATTCTCATTGACCGTTTAATTTGGGATATGGTGTGTCTTCTTTGAAATCTTAGGAAGGCAATCATTTCAATTTAGAGTTTATAAAATATATGTGTTTGAATCTCAACTTGCATCTACTGACTGTGAGATATTTAGAAATTGCCTACTATTAACTTCCACATTTTTTTTAATAAGGGAAATAATACATATATATCAAACATATTTGCTTTAAAATTGCAAAAAAATTATGTACAAAGACTGACAAAACACAAGTGTTCTTAAAAAAAATAGCATAAACTATGTACGTCTATTATTGCTCATAAAAATAATCTTCCTTTTGTCTTCTGGATGTTATACAGGTGTTGGCATAAAGGGGAATATTGATTCTGTTTAGTTCTTTAATCTTTCTTTTATACTACAGAAAGGCAAGAAAATGTGATAATTTACTCTCAGAGCATTTCCCAGTTTGCCTGGCAACTAGTTAGCTTGACTATGAGATCACCTCACAAAAAGGAGCCTTGCCAAAGTGAACTTCTACAAGCTTGCATATGTTGAGTGGGACTGTTTTCACTATTTATTACAAACCACTGGCTTGGGAACACAAGTGCCTAGTGCACAAAGGTTGGTTTTTCCCTGTTTGCAGAGTCAAACTCATGCTCCTTTTTTAAGACTTGCCTCAGGATGCATCCAGTTGCATCCAGATGAAGTCTCTCTTTCCTTAAAGTGTTGAGAGGAAGTGAATTCATGAGCCTGCTGATATTTTTTGACTAGTGGGTTCCAGCCTGGTCCAAAGGACTGCTGGTTTTCGCTGGTGCCATTTAGTTTTGAACTCTTCTAATTTTTAAAAATCTCTTCTACAAAATTAGATACCAGTGATTCCGAATCTATACTAACTCTATCTTCTCTCACCTCCCCCTAAATTAAGTAGTCATTAACTAAGATAATGAATGACAGCAAATGTCAAGTAATGATTTCTACTCAGAATAATACTCACACAACTAAAATCCATGGAACTTCTGCTCCTATATGCTTCTATAATATGATACGTTTGAGAAATGAGGAAAAAGGAAAGAAAAGATTATCTAGAATATCATTCAGCTATTGAATAAGAATCCTGACCTTGGAAGACATGAATAGAAAAAAAGAAAAAAAAATCCTGTCTGACTGTGTCTGTGTTCAGCTGTAAAACCTAGCAAACATATATAGTTTTCTATGTGTGTGTACTACATATAACATATGTGCATATGTGTACATGTATGCTTATATTTGTATCTACAGATAAATATACATATATAATATTCTGTAATATAAAACATAGACTATTTTATTATTATAAAAAATGGAGTCAAAGAGTACAAAAGAAGAAAACCTATACTAGACGCAATTCAAACTATATGTAATGAACTACGAGATATTTTTTATATGAAATGTTCTTGTGCATTGCATAATAGTATTAGAAGTTTAATTTTACATTCTCCCGTTGAAGTTTTGTTTCTTGATTGATTACAAAAATGGCCCAATATTTCATCCCTTCTTATATTCTTTGTTTTCAGATTTTGATTTTCAGTCTCATGCCATGAAGAGGCAGAGTCTATTTTCTCCCCTCCTTTCTTCTGAGTTAGCCTTTTACATTGCATTGGTGAAATACTCATTAGTTAAAAAAACAAAATGGAAATCATTGGTTTCCAGGACATACTAAACCACAAAAGGACTTGCATTTTTTTCTCTCCCTCCTCTTCCTCCCCCATTATCATGAAAATAGTTGGAACTATCTTGCCAGCAGATTAAACACATGGCACAGAGATCTATCAGAAATATATATGTGTGTGTTTATATTTGTAAAAAATATATATATGTGTATGTTTTTCCTTAATGTGCATTCTCCTATTCTGCTAAAGGCAGTGGAAACTGGTCAGAATCAGAATTATAGGCATTAGCAATATTTTAGAAGATATATCGAGGCTCAGAAGCACGAAAACATTTTTTGAGTAAACAATAATCCAGAAACTCTGACTGCAATTGGCATCTCAGGTGAAATTTATAGTGAAATGATGCAGTATTAACATTTGCATTTTATAGAGTTTAATAAAATGGTAAGATTTGCTCTTTTTGTTTCAAATAAGTGGGTAACTGGAATGCAAAAATTGTTTCTATTTGATTTAAATATGTATGCCTAGAAGTATTTTAGATATACACATGAACACCCACGCCACAGACTCTGTAAATCAGAAAAACAAATCAAAAACCTGTGAAATAACTATGCAAAAAAGGAACAGTTTTATTTAAAATTCTAGGATTAGAGAATATGCCTCTTGATTTCTCTCTAGTAATACTCTGCCCTGTACACCAAGCTAACAACTTATAGATTTAAATGACTTAAAATGTACCACTTAGTATAGTAAAATGCACTTTCCATTTACCAACTGGAGCTCTCAGAAGAAACATTGAATTACCTCAATAATATATGACTTAAAATTGTGCACTATTATATAACATAAATTTGGGTAGAAATAAAATTTTCAAATGGGAGTCAGATAGCAAGTAGGAGTAACTTTATTTGAAGATTAATTTTTATAGTTTTATTCTGCTTATTAATAATTCCATAATGCTATCATATTGGTATTACTATGAAAGAAATGGTATATAATAAAGACGCTTTTTGGTAACGGCTTTGGAATATGACTTTCCACCCACTTAAGACTTCTGAGAATATTTGACTAAGTCATCATCATTTTAAAAATAAACTAAGGATAGAAAATTTATAAAGAATGTATCTTGCTAAGTTGAGAAAGCAAGTGAGTAGGTATATTCTGTAACACATATCGTTTATTTTAACTCATTTGGTGACAGGCAATATGATTTGTTGAACAGTGCATGAAAATAAAAGAGTTTAAAATTAGTAATTGAGACTCATTTCATATTAGGGAAATTGATTACTGCGTATTCAGTATATTGCTCACTGTTGCCACAAAGTTTGTGACCATGCCTCCAACTATTCTTTTAGATAAGACTTCTGTTGCCTGTGAGCTATTTTTCACTTTTCCAATTTGGTTTGGAAAATTTCTAACTTTACCTGTTTCAACCAAAAACTAGGAAAAACTTGGCAGATTTTGCTGACTTTTACTTTGCATTTGAGGCTTCAGTCCAGCCATAGTCTCAAGTAAAATGCAAGAATTGCAAATCTATCCACCTGAAACAATAACATAGTAGTTCAAAGGTACTGAATGATCTGGGACAGAAAAGTGATGAATTTTGCCAATTCTTGGACAGAACTAAAAATTGACAAGTAAACATAAGAAAAAAGGAATGTCTCTAGGCTGTCTATGACAGCAGGATTTAAAAATCATAGAATAGATGGCAATTCCAGTGATTACATTGCTACTCTGTAGTGACATATTTTAGAAATGTCAATAAATGGAGTGCAAATATAATTACTCTTCCTTTTCTGAACTATTTCGTGCTAATAAACCCGTCCTCTTAAACTTCTCAGGTTAAATATATTTTCTCAGAGATAACTGTATAATGATGCAAAATCTATTAATTAATGTTGAAAATGTAGAAATTATGATGTGGCCTATTAGGTGATATTTCAAAATGTATCTAGAGGTTATTAGTTTATCCAGATAGTGGCTGTCAAATTATATAGACTTAAAAATGCACAAATTTACTTGGAATAGATATGTATAGTGTTACTTTATGCTTACAGTAAAAATGAGGAATGATTTTCACCTTGGGGTCCCCACACCATAGCTATAGAAGCTCATATTTCATTCAAAATAGTATTTAGATACATTTTCTGAAAGGAGGAAACAAAACTTTAGAGTTTAAATGATTCAATACACACGAAGGGAGATTATTTTTCAGATATGAACTTCAATGATACACAGTGTTGTTACTATTTTCTATATAAATGTATGTTGCATAACTAGGTTTATTTTTTTAATTGCTATAACATTGGTGTGCAATACTCTTTATGTTTCAGGAGTACAGATTCATAATTGGATAGATTTTTCACTCCACAGCTGACACAGTAGTTCTAGTTTCATTTACCACTAGTCATTTATAATGCTGTATCTCTCTTTTCTAAAAGGATGACCAGTTTAAACGTTGCATAATTGTTAGGGGTCCATGAAGTCCTTCCTGCATTGTGAATGCAGAAGGTAAAGTGATAATTCTGAAATCATAGTGATCAATTTAAAGAATATTTGGAGAATATGTGAAATGAATGACAACAATAATATAAGGACAGAAGAGAAGAGTTGATAATTCTCTTCTATAAGGTAGTATCATTACCCATGAAGAGGCATAATGATATTTCAGAATCGAGTTATATTAGCCTACAAATGTACATTACAAATTTTAGGGAAACCACTAAAAACATTTAAACATAAGCATATTTGACATGTGAACAGAGAAGAGAAAACAGAATCTTATATTTGCTCAGTTAAAATCAAATAAGGCAGAAATGAATGAAGGACAAAAAATTAAGGGTAAATTGTTGCAAATATGGTAAGAATTAATTTAATAATATAATAATTATTGCAAATGTTTTTCTTAAGTGAAATGTTATCTTAAAAAATTGTATTGAAGGTATAGTGTTTCATAACATTACATAAACTAAGGTGTGCAGTTCTAAATATGCAATTACATAACAAGAACTATCAGAAGAAAAGAAGCATATGAAACTAAAAGACAATGGAATATCATTTATAAGTGCTTAAATTTTAAAAAAGCCTGTCAACTCAGAATTATAAACCCAGTGAAAAATCCTTCATAAAGAAACAAGAATTAAGAATTTTATCACAGAAAACTTGAAAATACTCCTGTCAAGCACATTAACTCTATGAAAACATTTTGACTAACAAAAATAAAATAAGATCACCTAAAATAAAAGAAATAGACTTCAATAAAAGTATTTATTGATTTTCAGATTTATAAAAGTAACATTGCTGAATGTGTGTGTGTATTAAATTTACAGCACATGAAAAGTAAAAGCAACAATAGCACAAAACTTGGATAATTGAAAAAATTACTGCTATAAATATTTTATACTATAAATGAAATACACATTACTATTTAAATGTAGATCCTGTTTGAACACTGGTGCATATTTTATATCCAGCAGCAGCAACTATATAAATAAAAATAAAGTATAAATAGTAAACCAATAAGATAAAATAAAATATAAGGATGTACAAGTAACACAGAAGGAAGTAGAACAAAAAGGAAAGACTCAAAGAGTAGTTTCAATGCACAGAAAAAGTAACAATTCTGAAAGACTTTAGTCCAAACATATCAATAATGAATTATATATGAATAATTTGAAAATGCATGAAAATTAGAAATATTAAATACTATGTAATATAGAAATCAACTCAACTATATGCAGTCTAAAGAAAGACACAATCAACATGAAGACCAAGGTTAAAAGTAAAATATTGAGAAAGATGCACATGGAAATAGCAAAAAAAAAAGCAAGAATAGTTATAACTTTAAAGAAATGTCCTTATAATAAGGATGTTATGCAATGACAAGTTAATTACACAAGATGGTATAAAAAATATAATATGTATCACATGTAATAAAAATACTTCAAAACACATGAAAGAAAATGATGGAACTGAAGAGAAATATATTAATCCACTGTTATACTTAGATTCCTGCACTAGTCTTTTAATAGTCATAGATGAAGTCAATAGATAATCAGAAAGAAAATAGGTCTAAAACTATTAACCTGGAGCACTCCGGTAGAGTTGCCGTAAGGTCTGCAGCCTCCACGTACATCCACATGGCATACAATCTACATACACCACGAGGACCTGGGTTCATGTCCTGGAGATGGGGAAGCAACCCAAATGAAAAACTGAATAAAAAAAAATGTTTCTTCTTCCTCTATCTTCCTTCCTGCTTGCTTATTAATCTTCATTTCTGTCTGCATCTTTCCTTTAGAAAAACTATATTATCAACCAAATAGCCTAATTCACAATTATGAAACACTTAATTTACAACAACAAAATAACATCCTTCTCAGATGTACATTGTATATTTACTAAAATAGATGATAAGCTGGGCCAGAAAATAGCCTTAACAAATTTGAAAGAATATCATTGTATTTGTCATATATACTCTCAGTACAATGGAATTAAACAAGTAATCAATAACAGAAATGTCTTGAAAAGACTTGGAAATATAATAATATTTTTAATAAGAAGGATCAAATTGGAGGTCTAGGAAAATTAGAAAATATTTTCAAATTTATAAAATGAAAATACAGACTATGGATAATAGTGAGCTTAGATAGAGGGTTAAAGAGAAATTGGTATCATTGAATGTGTCTATCTTAGAAAAAAAGAAAATGTCTAAAATCAGTAACATAATTTTCAAGTTGAGGAACTACTAAGTACAAAAATAAATCCAAAACAAGAGCATAAAGATGATTAATCTATAAATAGGTAACATAAAATAGAGAAAATTAATAAAACCAAACACTGTCTGATGATAAAATAAAATTGATAAATTTCTAGTCTGGCCACTAGAAGAAGAAATAAGCAAATCACAAATAATATGAATGAAATTCATCACTGTAGACCTCATGAAAATTGAAGGGATAATAAATGAATGCAGTAAGTATTTATATGTCCATAAATTGATAGACTCAGAAAAAATATACACTTTCTTTGAAATACAGAAGCCATTAAAACTCCCTCAGAAAGAAACAGCCCCAAATGACCTGTATTTTCTGAATAAATTGAATGAATGAATAATTTCAACAACAAAAAACTAAGTCTCCAACATTATTCCTGTATAATTCTAGTATTTGAAGAGTGTTAATTTCTATTTACATCTCAAAAAATTTAATAAGAAATTCTTCTCATCTCAGACTATAAAAAAGTATAATGTATTGTTATCAAGAATTTAATTTAAAAAGTCAAAAGGTTATTTATCCTTTGGAAGTCACATAAAATAACATACCACTTAACAGAATCAAGAACAAGTTAGTTATAATCTAAACAAACAAGTTAGTTATAATCTAAACAAACATAGAAATTGTGATGTATGTATGTATGTATACTAAATATTTTTTAAAAATGTGAAAAAAAATTTTAAATGCTGAATATTTGGAGTAATACATAATATCTAGGGATGGTTTTAGTCAATGGTTTTAACATATAGAATCATTCTAATATGTTATATAAATCCAGTATAATCTCAAAAATAACAAAATTTCTTATTTTGTAGATATCAATAGCTAATACCAAAATTTATTCATGAACAATGAAAATTTTCTGAATTCAGAGAGCAAAACTTGAGATCTGACACGGCTATAGTTTCAAGCTTATTATAAAAGGTACATTAAGCAATACAGTTTGATATTGTGAAAGCATAGAAACATTAATCAATGGAACTGAATAGGTGCCTAGACATAGACTAGTGAAACTCTGAGTCATTGATATTTTAAGAAAATATCAGTAAGGAGAATGAACACAAGGTATCAAAATATCTCACTATAAAATCAAAACTGTGGTTACCAGAGGTAGAGAGAGAAAGGGGGATGGAAACTACAGGTAGTGAGGTACAATTGATAATTGTGAATGACACTAGAACTCTGGTGGTAGGAAAGGTTGGACATATGCAAAGATTGAGGCACTAATCATGAAACATATATAATATAGTAAACTAATAAATTAATAACAGACAATAAATGAAGAAAGGAATATTTTCAACAAAAGATGCAGAAGCAATCAAACTTGTATGTGTATATATATAAACATCAGTCTGTTAAATTACATTATTCTACATGTACAGAGTTTCATTTTGAGGGGGATGGTGGTGGAAATATTCTGAAATTGATAGTGCTAGTGGTTCTACAACATTTCGAATGCACCAAAAACAACCAAATTTGTTACTTTAATATGGTAAAAGTATGTTATGTACATTGTATAATAAAAATAATTTCAAAAAACAAATAGTTACAAATAATAAATGTAGATGATAAATACATGACCTACTTTAGATGACCAATATGCACATGAAATGTTTGAATCATTATTCATTTTTCAAATGATAATAATTTCTATTCAAATTATAATAATTATAATGGTCAAAAGAATATATATTTTAAATCCATAAATCTATCAACATCATCATTATCATCATCACCATCATCATCATCATTTAATCTTTACCAAGAATTGGCAGTATAGAAAAACTTAATTGAGAGTAACATCCTTTTGTTATGTGATATACACACTCATTAAAATGTAAATTTATTCACCAGAAACGTGTTTAGTATTTTAATTAACAAACCTCACAAAATATTTAAAAATTAACAACAAAAAATAAATTAATAAAGGTAGATCCCCTTTGGAAAATTCATTGGCTATTTTTATAAAGCTATACTTACACCTGTCATTTGACCAAAACTTTGTCTCCTAAGTACTTATTTAGGAGAAATGAAACCAATATTCATTCAAATACATGTGTCAATGTTTATAATAGTATAGTCACGATTTTCAAAACTGGAAACAAAGCATTCTTTAGCCGCCCAAAAGTTATCTACATGCAATAGAATATTATGCAACAATTTTAAAAAGTTCAAGATTCACATAGAAACATAGATGAAACTTCAATTCATTTTCTAGGTGTCAGAAGCTAGACTGACAAACTTTCTATTGTGGAACCACATTTTTATGACATTCTAAAATAAGAGTTGCCTATAAAAGGCTTTCATGAAGAACTTTTTTTTTGCATGATAGAACTGTTTCACAAGGAATTGTGTTAGGACATACATAACTATGCATCTGTCAAAATGCACAAAACTACAACAAAAAGAGCAAATTTTATTATATATATATTAAAATCAAGATGAAATTAATGTTGCTAAAAATGAATCTTATTGATTAAAAATTGATTAGCAATGATGCTGATGGTGCAAAAATAAAAAA
Source organism: Solenodon paradoxus (assembly GCA_004363575.1). Classification (NCBI taxonomy): domain Eukaryota; kingdom Metazoa; phylum Chordata; class Mammalia; order Eulipotyphla; family Solenodontidae; genus Solenodon; species Solenodon paradoxus. The sequence goes on from RJWH01000101.1 coordinate 1,037,144, forward strand.
GAAATGATCTTAGTGATTCAAACAGCATTTGATTAGATATTGTAAACCTGGAGAAAAACAAACTTCTCTTGTGGATATTATAGTTTTATGCAAAACTATAATAAGGTACTCTAAAAAGAAATACTTGGAAACAGAAATATATCTTAGTTGTTAAAAATATGATAGCATGAATCAAAAACAGCAGAAATAATAGAAAAAATATGAAATTCTCACTGAATTAGAAAAAGGAAAAGGAAAATAAGGATCAAAAATAAGATTTGAAGAACCATCTGGTGATTTTAACATCTACTTACCCCAGACTACCTCTTTGAATTCATTTTCTACTTCTTATGTCCCTTCCCTCTACCTCCTCTTATATAGGTCCTTCGATTCTGCAAGGAATATACAGCCTGGTCTTTCCTTCAGTCTAGAACTACAACCCAGAATCATTGCATTTTTGCTTTCCTCTCTTTATTAAGAGCTCAAATATGTAATTCAAAGCTAGCTAATGCAGTCTTTTTCTCTTCCAGTAACTGTATGTTCCCTATAGCACTACTCATTTTCTAAAATAATCCCTCTATAAATTTAAGGTTAATTTTATAATTTAAATTTAGTGTGCAGCTTTAGTTTAGCATCAAAATTAGAAGAGTAATAGGAATATAGTAGTTATTTTAAAATCGGGGATTTAGGAAAGAAAATGAGAAGAAAGGGGGAAAATAAGGAAATGGGAAGAGACTGAAGAGAAGACTGATAGGCCAGAAGGAGGGAGAAAGACAATGCCGAATTTACAAGAAATACACAGGGTGAAACCTATTAAATATTCAAAAAATTCTAAGCAGTCTTCTTTGCTTCTTTATGAATGTTCAAATGACATGAAGATGTGCAACATATTTTATTGCATTTGTAAGCTGTTTGAAAGTAGCTCATTCCTTATTGTATTTTGTGATTATGCTGTTTGCCAAAGATATAATCCAGATTACATTTTCATTACCTAATAATTAAATTAAATTTGTAAGTCATACATAGTCTTTTTGAGCAATAATTAACTTATTAAACAAACGTGCCTCTGAATTTTATGCTCATTCACACATGTATTAAAGTGGTATAAATAAAGCAAATCTTACATATTACCTAGAAATGTCTGAGTAACTTTGATGTGATATCTTTTGCAATATTAGTTTATGTTAACTCAATAATATAAATGTTAAAAAGGAAGCATAATATATATGAAAGTATTCTTTAATGGAAAAATTAAATTGTTATGATCATTTCTTTGCAAAATTGATTGAAATCGAGAAATTTTGCTACATCTATTTTTATGTTTTATCTTCAAATCAATGCTCATTTTCATGAGATTATCATCCCTAATAAAATCAAAAACTGGCCCTTAGCATTGGAGTGCAATGCATTTAGAAGAGTATAAGGAGATAAGATAAATCTTTTTAATTATAATAAAACTCAACAAATGTTGGTGTTCTGTTGTTTTATTGTAAAACCATACTGCTACAATAAATTTTGAAAAGTCTATTTCTCATTAAACACTATAAAGGATTTTGCTCAGGATTTTTTAGAAGCGAGTTTAAGTAGCTACTTACAGGGTTTATTTGGTTTTATTTGCATTGGGGAAAAAGACTCAACTGGAAACGAAGGGCTTTATGTAAAATCTACTAATGTCTCTGTAGCTTTTTAAGAATTGCTTTAAGAAATATATTTAGCTCAGTTACCAATCCTGTGCTAGTTATGAAAATAAGAGAAAGGGACTCCTCTGAACTATACTATAAAGTATTTTAAAAGGCTCTCAAATTGTAAGACCCCCTAAAATAGTGAAAAATCTCTGTTGAATTATTCAAAACACACTTCTGAAAGCACATGTTTACAGGCTATAGTGATTTTCCATCATATCCTTAGTATTTTAAAGTTTTTAGAAAAGGAAAAAAAAGTAATTTAATGTGATTAAATGATTTTTTTCATCTTCAAAAGAATTTCCTTAGAAATAAAAAAGTAATCAAATTAATGTGGAAAATACTTGATCTAATGACAATTATGGGCAATTTTTCAAAGAAATCACTTTGTTAAGGAGCATAAGGAGACAGATATCTAAGCTATTGTTTGAGATAGGAATATTGGCCCACAGTTAATCAACTTATAATGAACTGAAAAATGCTTTCCATTACTGTAACTCCTCCGAGAAGCTCTAAAATAACGATAACTAGAAAATTAATGCATTAGAGATAAGTGGAAATTTTATTGGCAGTTGTTACATTTATTTTCATAATTTTGCCCTTCATTAGGAGATGCTATTTTCTGCCATGTAACCATCTACACATTTCTGTTCCATGAATTAAGCAATTAACTAGATTTAATGTATTATTTTCCTATAATTGATCACTTTATAAGTAATCAGTAAGATTTAAAAAACTCATATTTCCAAGGGTTTAACATAACTACCTTTCAAAAATAAAATAATGATGTAAAAATTAGAAATGAAATTGTGTTACCACAACGTATTGATGCTTAAAATAATCTTCTAAATTTTAATTTCTATAGTAAACTTAAACATTAAGAACGTTTTTACTGCTATTTTAACTTCAATATTAGCAAAATAATCAAGAAAAAGAATGAATTACAGGTCTTTGAATTGTATTAGACTGCTGTCCATACCTGAAGGTCATGACTTGCTACTATTCACCAAATCATATAAATAGCACATAGCAACAGCCCAGCATGTGCATTGCCCAGAAAATCCCACAGACAGATGCTTAAATATATGGCATAGAAGAAAGATTTATAATTATATATTCTGTATAATTTAAATAAATTAATATGTATTCATAGTCTAATATGGGATGAAATTTTTAAAAAATGTTAACACTAGTGAAATGGTAGATATTTAAAAGACTAGTATTGCTAAACACTTAACATGGAACAGAACCAGAATAACTTAATTAGCACTCTCTCATTTAAAAAGAGGAAGACTGGTGGTACACCCTGTTGACCTAATAGGTTAAACCAGGCACAGTCCACATGAATCCCAGGTTCCCTGGTTTAAGACCCAGGTCAAGGGAGGTGACCAATGAACAATTGAATAGAGTAAATGGGGGTGCTTCTATCTATTCTCTCTTCCTGCCTACCTGTCTACCTCCCTTCATTCTTGCCAATCCCTTTCCTTAAATATAAATAAATAGATAAATAAATAAATACAAATCTAAAAAAAATTAAATAAAAAAGAGGAAAGATTCGAGTTAAAGAGCAGTTAGTGGATCATAATTAGGAAATCCTGCTGGGAAAATGATGTCAGGTTCTCCTTCACAGGAAACATTTATTATTTCCTGATTATTTCTATGAATTTTTTTCCTGCTTATTGCCTTAATTCTGCTGTCTGAAATATGTTCTCTAGTCTTTTGCTTTTCAAGGCCCTTGTCATATTCTTCTGCAACATCTATCCCTTCCTATTCTCCTTGGCCACTTCTGCAAGACATTGTAAAATATTCCTTGCTCAGCACTTTCTAACCTGCTTTCTGAATGCAAAAAATGGGAAAGTAGAAAATTTTATATTAAAATATCTCACTCTTTCAATTTTGCCTGTCAACACTTTTACCAATACAACTCTCAATAAACCTGCAGGAATTTTTTGTTTGTTTTCTTTTATTTTTAATATTTGACTCAAGTTTGGTTCATGACTAAAAAGTCACATTCAGTTTACTTATTTACAGATACTTCTCTAGACTCAATTATTGGGTACTAAGGAACATTCCGTACTAAGGAACATTCACTTAATCTTTCTAAGAATTTGTTTTTATGGTTAAGAGCTATTAAGCACCTTCTTACATTTTTGAAAATTTTAGCAAAATGCATCATGAAATCACCATTGTTTAGATCCCTGCCAATAGGTTATATTTTAATGGTTAAGTTGTTGATTTGACTTTTGTCCACAGACTGTATCTGATACTATCTTATTGGCTAAATATAATACAAGTTATTGGCAGTAATATATCTCTCTCTCTCTCTCTCTCTCTCTCATTTAAACTACATTTATATCCAGAAAACCTCTTTACTAACTCTTTAAACTCATCATTATAGAGATAATATTGCAATGAATTATATTCATTACTAAAATGTATTTTAAAATAACTTTATAAAATGCTTACATTGTGAAAAGATAAATCTGATGGGATCTATCAAAAAGGTTTCAAAGAAGCTCAAGCAAAAAGTTTGACATGACCTAAGTCCTTCTCCATTAACTGTTGTGTGAAGGACTAGTAACCTAAGCTATTGACATTCATGATGATATTTATTGGTATTTTTATGATGAACTTTCCCAGAAATTTTCATACCCTAGCAGAAGCTATGTATTAGATCCGTTTTCCTAATTCTTACAGGAATTTCAAATAATTACTTTGAAAATGAAAAATATTAATCTGCACTTTAGATCTCAGTTTCATCTTACTAGAATAGGCATTTTTTTTGGTTAGGATTCATTTGGTCGTAAATAATAGGAATATATTAAAACACTTCCAATTATATGGTATTGGAAAGGGTCATACACTAATTAGTAGAAGAGAGAAAGAGAATTGATATAAATAATGTCAGTAATTATTATAGTCTCATATTTTTAAATAAGCTCACAAACATATTTAAAGAAAATTAATTTCAACATGTTTGAGTCACTGGGAAGCACAAATTGAAAAATCATCACTAACCTCTTATTCCAGTATATAACTCTTGATCCCCTCAACATTTATTAAAAACTTTGGTACTTAGACTCATATTCTTCCTTTAACTCTCATCTCTTGTTATTATGTGAGTTTTCAATATCCACATAAATGTATTAATATACACCATAAAATCAGTTTTTCTTGTCTCTTCAAATTAAATAAGCTCACTTGCTCTCAAATTCACTGCTCAATTACCTTGCCAAATGTCATTCTTGTAATCACCTTTGGAAACAATAAATGTCAACGTCAGTCTTCAATCCCAAATCTGATTCCCTGTAAACCTTTTATGTAACACTTTTCTTTCTCTCTATCAAAATGTTCTGTACATTTGTCTTCTAGTAGGGCTTGCTTTACTGATAACCTACTGGTTACATTTCCTCTTTCTTCGAATGCATTTATGGTCAACCACATAATTTCTCCCTTACTACCTATATCAATGTCATTATATTTTCATTATATTGCATCTTCTGTCCACTAACAGCCACCCCAAAACAATCCTAAAATCTCCTGTATATTTTTCAGGTACTCTAAAGCCTGGAAAACAATTTCTGAAAACATGTACCCAATGCTACAGCAGATGTCATTACAAATTCTACATTTCCAAACTCTCATTCCTTTCTACTTAGGATCTCTGCAACACCACTATTGAATATAATTTTCCTCCTACTTTTAAAGTTGGTTTCAATTTCTACCTTTGGCCATAGTCCATATATTTAGAAACATTTCCATTAAACAATGCTCTTTAATTTCTACATTGTTGTCTTCCTATGGGTTTATTAAGAAATATAATTGTATGTTCAGCCCATGCTCTCCTAGAAAGTAAAATAAAATGCATTTTGCTTGATCTTACATTACTATATTCATTGCTTACTATATATAATCACCTTCAAAGCTAAAATTTTCAAAAGTAAGTTTGCTTATTTTCATTACTTCTCACATCATACTCACTGATCAGCCCTGTGCAATCTGGCTTTCACCACAAGATATCTATTGTAAATTTTCTAATTAAGGTTGTCTATGACTTCTCAGTTTCCAAGTAAAAAGGGCATTAAAGTAATCTAATTTACTTAGATATATCCAAACTTATCCATTTTAGTAGCAATTATCTGTCCCTTCTGTGAATGTACCTGAATATATTTGATGACACTGCAATGCATCTCTCTCTGTCCAACTAATTTAGTTTATATTAAGCTTTCTAATTAAGAGCTTGAGTTGATAAGTTAACATAATGATATAGGAATAGTGCTGTAGACTTTGATCCCAGTCAAAGTATTACAGATGCCCCTTAAAGAATTCCACATATATACAGGGTGTGCAAGAAGACCAGAGTATTTTGACAACAGTCAACCTAGGTAGTAAGAATGAGACCTGTTTTCTCTCCCATTTTCTTTTTTTTTAAGAATGTGTTAGATTGAGAAATCTGATAAGTTGCTACTTTCATGCCAAGTCACTCAAGCACATTCCTTCAAAGTTGACCCTTTGGAAATAAACTGATCATGACCTTGGCTTCTAAACCTCAACAGGAAATTGGATTTTCTGCTCTGTCACTGAACTTAGTTCCTGACAGGTCTGCCAGTGTGTTCCTTCCTTGTAGTTCAGATAAAGGCTCAAATTGGAGAAGAGAGAAGGAAATGTCAAACATCAAACATCAAATGGAAATCATGGGCACAACATAATAAATTCAGGAAGTAATCTCAAGCTTTTAAATATGAATGTGGTTTTAACTCTTCTGCCATGTCAATTCTTGAGATATATTTTGGATTACTGACAATATTTCAAAGAGTAATTATTTCCTCAGTAGTATGTAATATCACTATCTGTTTTCTCTAACATGTATTCAGTTGTGTTTTCCAACAATATTATGTGTCTTGATAAAAATCACTTATCTATTTATTGCTTCATTGTTTTACTCATTTGTCCATTTATCTTCCTATTTTATTTTCTCTTTATAACTACATGTGTATTTGTACATAATTATATTCTTAATGAATTTACTTGTTTAAATGCACATGCTGTTAAAAGATACACAAGCAAAATCTTAGATTTAGAATATTTTAATGTTTGAGAGGTATGCAGAGTGCAGAAGTTATGTTTATCTAGTTTTACCACTTGTCCTTTCTCTATGTGTGTGTGTGTGTACACACCCTCTTCTGGAACTAGTGTCCCCAAGCTTAAAACAACGAATTACATATATATATATATATATATATATATATATATATATATATATATATATATTCCACTTTGAATATTATACCTATGCTTAATAATTCAAATTGTCCTTGTAATTTTTATTACCTTATATTTATTTGTTTTAATATTTGAGAGAGCTTTTATCACACACAGTACATAACAGCACTAAAAAACTCATTTTGGCAATTGAAAGAATGGATTTAAAATTAGTTTGGGGTTTATTTAATATACTAAATATGCTTTATTGAATCATTTTATGAAGATACAAATGAGAAACACATCATTATAAATTATTGAATAAAACTGAACACAATTGAATATTAGAGAATTTCTCTATATAATAACTTTAAGTTGTAAAGTATTGTCATTAAAATATTGGAATTAATATTAAACTTAATTTCAGTTAATTATATATAGTTATATAACAAATAGATGTATTCTAGTTTCATTCCAGGGAAATCAATTGTTTAAATTATACAGTTATGGAATTTAATTTATCTTTCGTCTCATCTAGTTTAAATTTTCTAGTTGTTCATAATTGAGAAACTATATTCAATTATACTATCTTATAGTATAATTTATATATATTTATATATCGCTTGTATATTAGTTTATATATAACATTAATTATATATAACTATTTATGAATGTTACATTATAATATATATGTATGGATTTTAAAACATTTTTTATCTTTAATATTTTTACACAGAAACCTAACACTTTTAAATACAGTACTTGTGGTAGAGTTCTACCCAATGACTTACATTAAAATCTGAGAGACTTGGGAGGTTTAAACAGATATGACAACTAGAATGGATTTTAGAACTTAGGTATCGCTTGTACCCAACTTTATGTTTTTGTCAATAACTGAGAGAAACAAAACAAGTTGAATAAAAGTCAGCTTTTTCTAGGTAAACAGCCTGGGACTTCTCGTGTCAGGAATCATTCATTTTAGTAATGCAGTGTCAGCATAATGCTGATGTTCAAAACAAACCGTCACAGATGGTATGTTTCAAAATAGAACCTGAATGGAATATGAATCTTTTTACCATATCGTGGAAAAAATATGAGTAGATTTACTTGTGGTCAAGATTTTAATTCCACTCTAAAGCATGAAAGAGTGGTTCAGAAGGCATTTATGAATGCCTTTCTTATTTCTAATGCTGATATAGTGATGATAGCATGCTGACATTCAAGATTTCTTTTAATTCTGAAAATAACATATGTAAGAAATTTTTTTAAGTATTTGCAATTAACTGACAAAATAAACAATGAAAAATCTGTGAAGGTTTATGTTCAACCATAAAGAAAAAATCAATAAAGGCAATCATATATTTTATATTCCTGTTCCCTTGTAGCACCACTTTCATTATTTTTTCTTATTCACTTGGGTGATTATTTTCAATAGTCACAGACAATGAAAATCCCCCAGTATCCAATTAGGTGCTCCTCTTATGAAAGTCATTGTCTATAAAGATCACATAGCTCTCAATTGCTTTTGTTTTTGGTTACATGTTTCATTCATCCCTTCATAGGCATTCACCATAGTTAATAAAATGTTCTTCACAATAATGTTGAACATTTAGATCACACTATGCCTAAAATCTCCCAACAACTCCTTGTACTTAATTCTAAATTCCTATATAGTTCACTGACTCATTCTTTTCACAGCCTTTAACCAAAATCTCAAAAGCACCACTTCACCATATTGTAGATTAAATAGCTATTACATATGTAAATATATGTTAGTTTAATTACCAACGATTCTGTTCTTCCCATATCAGCTTCTTCTTTTCTCAATATTACTTTATTCTTTTATATACTGTCTCCAATTCATTCTTCAAAAATTAGGTCAGGTGGAAAATCAGGAACATCATTTAGAGAGTCTTACACAATCTCTTAATTTGTTGCAAACTTATTTTCTATAAATTATAAATGTTAGTAACAATTCCTGATTTATAATATTTTTAATTTTTTCTCTGAAATGCAGATTACTTAACTATAAAAATTAATAAATGCTAGCCAAACAAATACCAGTTTTGTTGTTGCTATTTTGTATTTTGAGAAAACTTTCCCCCTATATTTGTTGAGATATAATTTACCCAAAGTGCAAAAATATAAAGTATACAGTATAATGACTGTTGTGGTCAAATCAGGCTGCTGTATCATAGACTGGGTGGTTGAAACAACAATCATTTAATTCTTACAGTTCTGGAAGCTCTGAAGTCTAAGGTAAAGATGCCAGCAGATTTGGTATCTGCTTAGCTTCATAGATGCAATCTCCTGGTTGTTTCATCATATGGTAGAGAGCAGAGAACAAGGAAGCAAGTTCTCATATCTCATATAAGGGCACCAATTTCTTTCATGGGAACTTCCACCTCACGAACTAATTCCCTCCCCAAGATCCACCGCTGATACCATCTTATTGGGGCAGGTTAAGATTTTTTTTTATACATAATGCATTTTTATTAAAAATCACAATAATGTATATAGAATTCGTGTTTTTGCCAAATCAGTCCTTACTGTGAAGACTGAAAAATATTAATAAGTTTATTTTCAGTGTCCTTGAGATTAGAACTCTGGAGTCAAGCTGAGTCAGGAGAATTGTGAGGTGCCTGTACCTGTCTCTGCTGCCTCCTGAAGTCCTAATGGTCATCTATAGAAGACTGCTTTGGAAAACCCAAAAGTATGATTAAAGAGGTGTGCTTCAAGGCAAAGCAAGAACTTTTTGAAGTCTAGGTTGACAAAATCAAATACACTGAATTTTTCTCTCTCTCCACCCTTTTCTGGTTCCAGAGAAATTTGATTATTTTCTATACCTGGAAGTTTCTCATTTCAGAGACCTTTCTGATCTCCCTGTTCTATGACCTCACTGGGCTCCAGCTTTTTCCCTCTGAACATTGAATTTGGATCTTTGATTTTGAAACCAACTTTGAACTTTTGACCCTGGAATTCCAATTTCTTTAGCAAATCACCCTTTGGAATCAGTCCCAGGATAGTTTTTGTTTATTTGTTTTGTGACTGGCTTATTTCCAGATTACATTATCAATTAATCAATTTTTTTTTAATTTTTATTTTGGCCTTTTAACCTCCTTCATTCCATCCTCTGACAACCAGCAATCTACTCCCTATATCTAGGGACTTGTTTTGTCATTGTATTTTTTTTAACTGAGATCATTTAACCAAAAAATTTAGTAATTGCTATTCAAGCAATTAAACACCATTTAAATGAAAACATTTTAAATATTAAAGAAAATCATATGAAGTTTCAAAAAGAATTAGTCCTAAATTTCCATATATCGTTGAGAATGTAAATGAACAATTTTGGATAAGTTCCAAATCCTAGATATTAACATGCCTGTGTTACTCTTTGTGATCTAACAGACTATTAAGGTGATTTGTTAAAGATGCAAGTTTTTCAATAATTCAAAAGTCAGAGTAAGTCACTATGCTAAAACTATACTCAATGTAGATTTTATTTCACCAGGTTTTACTTTCTTTCATGCTATAGTGATTTCAGAATGTGACAAATTATTTTTGAAGGTATGTGAAGAGTTATGAAGAATTTTAACTAGTGAGAAAATCTGACAATTATTATTTTATTTTTGTAGACGTATATTTTTCATGCTCATTTGATGGAGCTGATCACCACAGATGTCTTAAAAAACTATCATTGTTAAAACAATTTGAAAGCTTAAAGAAATGAAAAGATATTCCATGGCATGTGATGTAAGAATTTGCATCTTAAAATAGTCATTTTACCTAATCTGTAAATTCAATGCAATACCTATTGAAGTGCGACAGCACTTTTCACAGAAATAGAACAAAAAATCCTAATATTTGGAAACAACCACAAAAGACCTTGTATTGACACAGCAAACCTGATAAAAAAAGAACAAAAATGGAATTATCATGCTCCCTCCCTGACATCAAACTATACTATAAATGTAGATAATCAAAACAATAGTCAGAAGAGTGTGGTATGGGACTGAAAACTGACACAAGAAACTATGAGAAAATTGAGAGTTGAGAAATAAACTCACACATATTTTGGCAACTAACTTATGACAAAGGAACCTAGAGCGGCTAATGGAGAAAATTTCTTCAGTGCAGTGTGTTGAAAAACAGCATAGTTAGCAGAACTCAGGACTGGTTATGGGTGGGGGTGGGGGAAAAAGGGGTGAGGGGAGAAGATGGCAGTAAGAGACACTAAAACTCTGGTGGTGGATATGGTGTGAAATACAGACTGAGATGCAATATCTGCATCCTAAATGGAATTTAGCATTGTGAACTAAAGAAATAATAAATATTACTATTAAAAAGCAGAGAAAAATAGAATAGCTCCATTCAAAAGAATAAGATTAGACCAATATCTTACCCCAATACAAAAATTAATTCAAAATGGATTAAGAAAAATAAATGTTAAGATCAGAAATCATGAAATACATAAAAGAAAACATGGTAGTAAACTCTTTGACCTTAGCAATGTCATTTTGGATTTGATTTCAATAACAAGGGGAAAAAAAGCAAAAATAAACAAAATGGACCACATCAACCTAAAAAAAAAAATTCTAAACAGAGATGAAACCATAATGAAACTAAAAGTCAAACTGCTGAATAGCTGAACATATTTTCAAATAATATATATGGTTTAATGTCCAAAGGTGTAAAGAGTTCAAACAATTCAACATCAAAAATTTATGAACTCAGTTAAAAACTCCCCAGTCTGAACACTTCTCTAAACATATGGATGGCCATTGTCCATTAGCAGTGAGGTAACAATTATCTGTTACAGAATTCCATGACAATGTTAGGATAATGGTGATGAATTGAAAGATAATTAGAAAACAAAAAGAAGATTCAAATCTCTTTAGTGTTGCTAAAGGATAAAAGAGCTTATCTGCTAAGAGAAGTCTACAAAGAATGTGGGGCATGTGGTACTTCCAGCCATAGAAACAAGCTTGACCACACCAAAAATCCCTAAAAGGGAACAGCTACTGATTATATTCTTGGTATGAAATATTCTCAGGACCCTTGAGAGGCTAGGATCTTCCTTTCTCAAGGTCTCTTTTAACTAACCTTGGTGTCTCTTTCTGATTCTTCTAGAAACCGGCTATCTATCATTCCTTCTGTACAGCAGGCACAAATAGTTTAATTTTTTGAAAAACAGAATATTTATAAATAATTACACTAGACTAGATGAATTATGGGTTAATCCATATCTGTAGGATTCAGGTGTTGTTTTGTTTTTCTATTTCATTAAATCATTATATTATCTCCAAAGGAATTGCTCATATTCATTCATTTTACCGTGATTCTATTTTTCTTTTTCTTTATACATTACATTAAAAAAATGAGGTCTTCTGGAGCATAGAATTTTCTCATTAGGTAACTTCAAGTTATAGAGTGAGCTCCATTTTTTAAAACTTTCATAATAACTAATTTTGCGATAGGAGGAATTTGAAAATGTATAGAGGTGATGACATGGCAAGGAGGAGGGACTTGACAGGTATACTATTCTATAGGCAATATAACCAATGAAATCCTTTGTAACCATGTATGGAAAAAGTGTTGGGCTGCACTAACTGGAAGGTATGAAAGATGGAGCCTCAGCTCGACTGGGGCTCAGCCTTTGGATGGGAATCCACTGAGCCCTGCTGACAGAAAGATAAACCTTGCTTGCTCATAAAGACTCGGTGTCCTGTTGCTTGCTGGGCCTGTAACATCTCAATAAATGTATACAGACATTTCTGTTATAGCATTTTATAAGGTAACATTTATATTTTGTATACTTAATAACAATTTTCAAAAACATTATGAATATAAACTGTTTTTTTTCTTTTTTAGGATCTTTATCTTTTGCTTGGAAAGTGATTTTTTTTTAAATAATTTTGTCAATTCATTTCATTGTTCACAGACTATTGAGTTTAGGTGTTAATAAAAAAAGGTTTTTGCCAAATTTATCCTGGGTAGACGTATATTCTTTAAGCTGTTTCTCTCTTTAAAGATTATTTAAAGTAGAATTTTACTTATGACACTTATAAACCTTTTAGCCTTATATAATCGGTGACTATGCCTGCAGGTTCTTAGTACCTCACTTCTGCTACCTTAAATCTTTTTATTATGTGAAAATATGAGAGATAGCCTTCAGCCAGTAATATAGTTGGCAGTGACCTATAAAATTATGGAAATTATCAGTTTATTCAGTTTATCAACGAAAAGTGTGTTTTGTGAGACTTAAGATCTCTTGTTTTGTTCACCTCTGAACTGAAAATAATTGCACTGTTTCTGAAAATTTCTGAGTGTTTCATACATAAAGTTATGGGATTCATAAAAAAATGAATTTTGCAAGCTAAAAATGAGGCAAATGTTTGGAAAGCCTAAAAAATGAAGAATCAAAAATTAAATTAGATCCCCAACATGTAGTACAGTGATATTTTGCTGGAAATCTGACAGTTGAGTTAGTGGTTGACTTGTCGTGTGATTAGCAGGCTAGACCAAAGTAAGAAAATTTGATAATTACTGACTCTGTGTGTGTAAGTGAACTTTATGAAATTGTAAGTCTATTAATTTAAATTAAAGTTTGATATTTAGTGTAGCTTTTGAATTTAAACATTTTTACAATCTTTAAGCTAGTTTCTTTTAATTCCATTACATTTAATATTACTTTAGTAAATAGCATTCCTTGACCTTTTTAAAATTGGTCATCTATTAATATGTCAAGTAACACTATTGATTTTAGATAAATCTTGTATGTATATTGTTACATTCATAAATAGATTGACATAAAGGCAGATTGCTTCCCTTTCTGAAATTAAATTAATTTCTCATTAGTAATGATATAAAAGTATTAGCATCTATTTTAAATAAATAACATTTTGATATGAAACTTATAAAACAAAATTTATAAAACACAACAACATCACATTCAGGTAAATGTCACTGAACTTGATATCAGAAGAATGGCATTCCAGGCCCACCTCTGCCATCAGCTCACAATGTGACTGTGGCTAAGTCACTGCTTATCTCTGGTTGTCTTTTTAGAATGAAAGGGTTGGACTGAGGTCTTCAAGAAATCTTTCAATTGAAGTTTTTGGAGACTAAACTTGGGTTTAGGATATAGAAAGATAGAAATAACCTACTTTAAAGGAGAAACAGTTCCTAGCATTGTAATTGAGGTTTTCATTCTCATTGGGACACCTCAGGTGATTTAAAGCTTTCTTGAGAAAATCATAGAGAAACCTTAACACTAAAAACAAAACAAAACAAAACAAAAACCTAAGCAAATAAAATGCTTCTTCCTCTTCCTTCTTGCCTGCTGCCTGCCTGCCTGCCTTCATTCCTGCCTTCTTCCTTTTAAAGAAAAAAAAAGGTATTGTTGCCTCCTTCCTAGAATTTCATGTATAGTATAATTGGTTATTTCTGGGTGATTGAGTTTAATATGACTTCAATGTAGTTTATACTTTTTGATCTTTTATGAAACTGCGACAGTAAGCCTACATATTTTCTCAAAAATTACAAAATCACATTTTACCTGTCCAAGTATGCAAAAATTTTGCTCCAAGTGATAACCTCCTTAAGTATATGGTAAATAATGTAGATAGAAATTCATAAAAAGATTCTGATAAACCTCACTACAAATACCTAGAACTGTTAGGTATAGTTTAAAAAAATACTATAGGAAGCTGACATAATAGTCTATATTTTATCTTTCCATCCACAAATTCTAAGTATTTACCATATGATTCTTGAATAAAATGTTAGCCCATTCCTGGTCTAGTTGACTGGCAACCATAAAGCCATCAATTAAGCACCCTTCATTAGATAACATGGAATACCTAAGCTATATATTTTACATATGATAGAGTTGTCAGTTTCCTAATTCTGATATATCTCTCTGCTGTATTGGGGTAAGAAAATATTGGTTTTGATAACTTGGCTGTAATTGCCAATTTATTGAAAGATATGGTCTATCAAAACTCGCACACAAAGAAATGTGTATATGACTACTGAAGAAAATGAATCAATCATTAAGATTTTCAAAGAAGAACACCAGAATCAGATAGAGTCACTGGTTAATTCAAACAAACATTTAAGGAAGAAATAATGCCAATTGTCTATAATTTCTTTGTAATAGGCATATACCAAAAGAGAATAGAAGCAGCTAGAATCTCTAACTCATTCATTATATGAGGCTAGCATCATCCTAATACCAAAACCAGATGACATCACAAGATATGAAAATTATAGACCAACATCTCTCATGAACATAAAAGCAAAAATTTTAACTAAATATTTACAAAATAGATCTAACAATGTTTAAATATTTATATAGTATAAGAAAGTCTTTTCCAAGATATGTATGACTGGCTCAGCATTAAAAAATCAATTATTATAATTCATCACATCAACAAATTAAAGAAAAAAGCATATAATCACATTAAAAGATGAAGAAAAAACATTTGACAAAACCCAATACTCATTAATAATAAAAACTCTCAGTAAATGAGGAATAAAGGGGAACTTTCTCAACACGATAAAGAAAATACACAAAATCCTAGTTAACATACTTAATGGTGAGGAGCTAGGAGTTTATTCACTAAGATAAGGAGCAAGGAAACATGTCCACTTTCACCACTATCATCAACATTGTACTGGAATTTCAGCAAATTCAATAAGATAATAAAAGTTATAGAGATTAAAAATAATGCAACTTTATTGGGAGATAGCATAATCATTAATGAAGAAAATATAAAATTTTCAAAAGTATTATGCCTAGAACTAATATGGAATTACATAAAGTTGCAGAATACAAAGCTGATTTACAAAAGTCTATTACTATAATATGAAATTAAAGACACATTACCATTCAAAATTGCCTTCTCCCCAGATGAAATACTTAGATATAAACCTGAAGAAGAATATCAGCAAATCTGTATGGGGGACACTACAAGACTCTGATGAAAAAAATCAAAGGAAACTAAAAAATGGAGTTATTTCATATTGATGGATAGGAAAACTAAATATTTTCAAGATGTCACTTTTCCAACCAAAATCCTACCAATTTATTTGAGAATTCAATCAACTGATTATAAACTTTACATGGAGGAGGAAAAGAACAAGAATAATTAGCACAATGATGAACAAAAAGAATATTGGAAGACTGACACTACTCTACTTCAAAACTTAATATAAAGCTGCAGTAATCAGGAGAGTGTGGTATTGGCCAAAGAATAGAAAAAGAGATCTCGGCAGCAGAACAGTAAGCATAGAAACAGACCACATTAATGCAGTCAACTGATAATTGGCAAAGAGGTAAAGACTATGCAATGTATCAAATATAGTTATTTAACAAATGATGCTGGAACAAGTAGACACACACATGGAAAACATTAATCTAGATACAGACCTGGAATCCTTCAAAAAACTAACTTGAAATGAATCATAGAGCTAAATGTAAAATATGAAATTTCTAAAAGAGAACACAAGAGAAAACCTGATGACCTTGAGTATGGTGATGACTTTACATACAGAACCAAAGTTTATAATAAAAAATGGAATAACTGATAAGCTACATTTGATAAAACAAAAGCTTCTGCTTCTAGACAACATCTAGAGATGACTAGACATACCACAGAGTGGGAGAAAACATTTACAAAAGACATACCTGATAAAGGATTGTGATACAAAATATATAAAGAACATCTGAAACTCAAGAACTAAGAAAATAAATGACCTAAATAAAAATGAGTTAAAGACCTTAACAGACACCTTACCAAATCAGATATACCGCAGACAACTCTTCAGATGAGAAGATTTTTACAACGTATGTTATCAAGGATAATGCACATTAAAACAACAGTAAGATACTATAAACATCTATTAGAATAGCCAAAATTCAAAACACTGGCAACACCAAATGCTAGCAAAGAGGCAGAACATCTAGAACTCTCATCATGACTGGTGGGAATGCTAAACAATACAGCCTCTTTCGGAGATTGTTGGTTGTTTTTTACAAAACTAAGCATGTGCTAACCATACAATCAGTCATGATCCTTGGAAATTATCTAAAGGATTTGAAAACATAATCACAAAAAACCTGCACACAGATATTTATAGCAGCTTTATTCATAAATGTCAAACTTGGAGGCAATCGAGGTAACCGTCATGGATAAAATGATAAATAAGGGTACATTCATGGAAAGGAATATTATTCTCTGCTAAAAAAAAAAAAAAAGGAAGCTATCAAGCCATGAAAAACATGAAGTAACTTAAATTAATAAGTGAAAGAAAATCAACCTGAAGTTCATGTACTTTAGGATTACAACTATATGACATTTTGGAAATGGTAAAAATATGATGACAGTAAAACGACCAGTGGTTGACAGGGGAATGATGAGTAGGTGGAACACAGAATGTGTAGGGTAGTAAAAATACTGTCTATGACACTACAATGATAGATAGGTGTTATTATATTTTTGTGCAAACCCATAGAATGCACACCACCAAGAGGAAACAGTAATGTTTGATATCTCAGTGCAATAACTGTGAAAAGTGGGATGGGAGATAAAGATAATGAAGGAGTCTATATACTTGTGAAAGCAGGGGCTACATGGGAAATCTGTATATATTCCTCTCAATTTTGTTGTAAACATAAACTGCTCTAAAAATTATTTGATAAACAAATCCTCAAATAATAAATTTCAATGTTCTGCATCTACAGTTCACTTCAAACACCCAGTACCTACAGTCATGCCTTACACTCTTTGTGGCTCAGAATTCCTTATCTCTGCAATTATACCCCTTTGCTTTTCTCTTTCTTCTTATGGAATTTTTTAATCAAATTGTGAATACTTTTTGTCACACCCATGTGGTTCAGGCGACTGAGGTGACTTAGGTGAAGACCATGTAAAGCACAAGGACCTGGGTTCATGACCTGGGGGGTGGAGGGAGCAAAAGAAAACGAACTGTGGATATTTCTGACAATGGAATATGAGACTATCTAAAAAAGGTATTTTCAGAAGTATTTCGAAGATGAGATTTTATGGAAGGAACAATACATTGAGGTCAATAGAATGTTTCTGTTGATCACTTTGAGCCAATGGCTTTCGATATTTTCTTTATTTGAACTTACCTATTATAAAAATAATAAAACACTCAGTTGTAACTACTCTCTAGAATTTAAAAAAAGAACTATAAACATTTTCTATGCTATCCAAATAGTATTTTTATAAAAATGTACATCTTAAATAGTTAGGTTTCCCCACTGTTATCTCTTTATTACTTTACATGCATAATATAAAATGTTATGTAAACTATATTTTCTTTAATTCCCCCAAAAGTAGCTGGCGTTTTTGTTTTGTTTTGTTTTTATAACTTTAATAAGCTGTCATTAAGTTTTTCTGGAGGTGTTTGATTTTTCTCTCTCTGAATTTTCATTCTTCTTTCAATTTGTTATTATTTGAGACCAGAACACTGATAAAGTTGTATTGGGACCTCTATACTTTCTCAATACTGAAAACAAAATTGATCTTATGAAATATGATTACCTATCTATATAGGATATTTTATTTATGGTTCATGGAATTCATAGCCTCTGGTATCCCTTCCAGGTCCCTGCCTTCTGTAATGCTATGATCTCTTGAATCACATTACAACTTTCAACCTAATTGACTTTATTCTTGCTTGCAGTGCTTGAAACTCAACTAGCATGAACTTTATAATTTAAAGTGAATGTCAGGTGGCATTCCTTGAACTATGAGTTCTGCCAGACAAATAAGGGGATATATAATATGAACCTATGTCTTAGCAATATTCTATGACACTTAATATCTCTCTAGAAATTACATTTCTTAACTATGTAACACAGTAATTAAAAATCTAAATTTAAATGCTAAAATAAATAGAATGTATATGTTACTACATATGTCTACTTTTTCTTTTCACTAAATGTGCCTTATAGGTAAATATATTGGCATCATGTTTGCATTATTTAAATTTAAATTCACATGTAGAATAAGACATCACTGAAAATGTAAATATAACCAAATTCTTATATTTTATGATGTATATTATATGCTAGGTGCTAATATTTATGTGAAGAGTTATAGGTCAAATTTTGTCTTCTGGAAGATATCCTAATCCTCAATATATGTAAATAGGAGTTTATTTTCAAAATAGGGTCTTTGCAGATAATCAAGTTAGAATGAGATCATTTAGTTGGGCCATAATCCAATATGATTAATGTCATTAAAAGGGAAATTTGGACATAGACATAAGTAGACATAGAGAGAAGGTGATGCAAATACACTCTGTACCATGCATAAATTAAGGAGTGCCTAAAATCAAAATTGCTCAGAAACTGGAAAAAACTGCCTTCCAGAAACTAGAAGAGAAGCATGGAACAGATACTTTCTCACAGGACCAACTCTGCTGATACCTTAATTCCGAATTACAATCTCCAGAATTTTGAAGCAATGCATTTGTGATCTGCTATAACAATTCCAAAGAACTAATACATGAATTAATGTTAAATAAATTTCCCATTAATGGAATTTAGAAAGCTAAAGAAAAGAGATTATGTCATGGTTATACATATGTGTGAATGCATATTATATATAATATATTATATACTAAATACATGATTGCATTATTTTTTAAATTTATTCTGTTCCACAGTGCTGAATCTTATAAAAATGATTTTGTTAAATATGACATGCAGTTAGAGTCAGGAATCTAAGTGCTTGGATAAGAATTAGAAAATTTGGTGTAATTATTAAACTTTCCATCATACAAGATCTCTGAGAATATTATTACTCATTCACCTGTGTTAAAACCCGAGACTTCAAAAACAGCTAAACATTTCAAAATAACTTATTTAATATTAAATGGTAAATTTAATAGTGGTCTCAAGTGGTGAAATTGCTTAAGTTCCTATACAGTAATCAAATTGTTCCTGTACCCTCCCATTCCTACAAGTCATCATTTAACTAGTTACTGTATAAGAATCATGTGTGTAAAGAACTTCTTTTTTCCTAATGTCCAATAGAGCTGTTTTCTAATTTTCCCACTTCACTTGAAATGATGACTTAGTTTATATTTAGATAATCTATTCAACAGTTACTGATATACAATGCTTTTGAGACATTCTTTAATTGAATTTTCCTAGTTAGTGTAACACAACAGTAAAATGATTCTCTATGTATTGTAAATTAACATTTCAACTATTTCAAAGAATCACATTCTTTTGTGTGATTCTTCAGGCAAGCCTGGGATTCAATCACCTTTGTTTCATGAAACTTGTACACAAACTATAAGTATATTCCGTCACAATATTCTCTTCTAGAAAAACATGATTTAGGAACAATATGACCATAAATATAATCCCTAGAAGTATAATAGGACACTTAATATTCAGCATTGTCCTAGACACAACTAGAAATTCTTTTCTGTATATCAGACAAAATTATTCCACAACTCTTCAAAGTATTCTTGATGCTATACTTTAGAATCCAGGAGTAGCTAATTTGATATCAAGTAAAAATGGCCTTTTAAAATAAAATATTTTCCATCAAGTTTGCCACAGCAATTAGGATTGACTTGCCAACTGATAAAATGGATTTTAGGCACATTGTGTAAATGAGCGTTAAAAATTGTCTTATAATTATCTAAACTATTTGTTCTATTCGAGTCTGAGGAATCTTGCATATAAAAATTGCTTTTGGAAGTGTGAAGTTGTTTTGCTGATGCACTGAAGAGTACTATTTAAAACTGAAAATCATTTAGAGAGCTGTAAATTGCATAATTAACTAAGAGCAGTAACATGAAAAACACATTAAATATGATAATACTTATGTGGGATAAAGTTAACTGAATTTCTTTTAATAAAATAAAGATAGAAAGCTAAAGAAAAGTATGTTCATGGGGAATCTGATATTAATTAATGTAGATATTAAATGTTTACCTTCTTCAAAGTGATTTTAAGAACTTTGGTTTCAAGAAAGATGGAAAATTAAGGAAAATTTTCTTAGAGCAGTATTAATTTTATACTTTATAGTATCATTCTCATAGCAAGCAACATTGTAAATTTATAAAATGAATTTAATAGTAGTGGGATAGAAAACATAGTAAATATAAAATATTGTTATTATGATTAAATTGCTAACAGAATCAGTGGTATAAATAAGGTATGATATTGTTTAATTGAACCAATATTTATTTCAAGTTTTTTCTACTTAGTATAGTCATCATGTCAAATTTCACATTTAGAACATGTAATGCATTTTAAATTAATGTGTCTTCTAGTATCCATATCTGTCTCTTTTCTGGAGAAGAGCTCAGAGAATAGTTTCCTTTATACTCAAATACATTAATTTAAAAGAAAATCTTATTTGTTATTGCAATTAAGCACTACCATCATACAGCATTTAGAAATCATACTATGTCCTCTACATCAAAACCACCACTCACCATTCTATCACCTTTTTTTCTCTTCACCACTTTTCACCAGAAATTTGTTTTCCTGTTGCTGTAAGTTTTTAAGGTACCCTATACAGAGATTCTGTTATTGCTTCCTCACTTTTTACTTCCATGAGTTGTTAAATTTTGCTTGCCATGATATACTACAAAATGTTAAGCATCAACTGACATATTTTAATAGACCTTGTTTGCCAGGCCTCCTACATCCTGAAGAAAACACATATTCCTATAATATATCCAGTGACAATGAGGAACTAGATACTTCCACAAAACATTGGGAAATATGTCATAGAGTTTTAGCTTCTTTGAAAGTTAATATACTGTAGAGTGATCAATAGGAAAATTCTTCCACTGAATATTTTGTTTCTCCTAATCAATTATGAGCAAAGGTCTATTCCTCAACAAAGCAGTCAAGACATGCATTTTAGGCATCCACAATAGCATTGAGGAAATGAATACAGAAACTGCCAAAGGCAAGACCATATATAAAAACTGAATGCTGAAATCTGCACTGATCTAATTAAGAAGCCAAGCCACAACCTCTGGCAAAATCAGTCCCAAATAACTAGTAGTTATTTGGTCATTGACTGCCGGCTTCCCTAATTTTTGTCCTTGCTTCCAAATTAAGACCAACTAGACAAAGCAAAATGAACACCTCTCACCAATAACACAAGATGTCCCACCTTTAGTTTGTGAAATTTTTGTTTTCCTATCAGGGTGAAGGTATGTTAGGCTATGTCTGAAGTCTTACATTTATCCACCATAAAACATATTTTCCTGCTTGTCTTTGAGTCGCTGACATTTGAAATTATGGTGGTTCATTTTTATAGCAAGGTCAGTATAAATACTTTCACTGGTTCTCATCTGGGTCATCATCATTTATTTCCACAGTGTTTCTGGATGCTCTAAGAAGCTGTTGTCTTCATAACTTATTGCTATGGACCCCAGTTTTTCAACCAGGTATGGTACCCATAGAGGCCTCTCATGCCTTGTCATAAGTCATCCAGGATATGAATTCTGCTCTCTCTGCATTGAATTTTTTATTTCCGGTTTGATACTTAGCTTTGGTTATTGATTCACATTTGTTTGACATCCTTGGTAGAATCAGATCATTCTTTTCAATCCCTTTTTGGTACATGTGTTATAGTATGTACTGTCTTTTGTTATGGTATCTGAAAGTGTTATTTGTCATAAAAGGAGAATTACAGGGTAAGACTAAAGCATAGACCTTATAAAGATGTTATTCAATCTGACCCCCAAGACCAGTAATTTTGCAGTTCTCACTAGACCTCTGTCCATTTGGATATACTTTTCTGTGGGTCATCCATGAAATCACATAATCAATAAAATCTCTAGATTTATTTTTATCTAGAGAAAGTACAGGGAGAGATCAAAGCTTTCTAGATGCCAAAGTAACATAGATTTTGAAGTCTACACTGGGAAAGGATCACTGTCAGGGCTGGGGGTTCAAAATATGAGATGCATAAGTATCACATCACTGCCCAGAGTTTCCAGTTCTCATGGAGTTGTCTAAGTAAAAATGTTATTTTCCAGAAAACTCCTGATTTTCATTTGTATTCTCATTAAAATCCCATGTCTGTGCCTATCTTTCTAAGTGGTGTAACTTCAGTGAGGATGATTTAGGCTTTCATTGGCCTCTCGAAGGAACATTTGGTTTGAACAAAGTTTTAATTACATTTATATAATCTTTACTATTTAAAGTTGATTGCATTTAAATAATAGTTTTGTCCCGTTGCTTCCCTTTATCAAGCTGAGAACCAAGAACACTGATGTCTGAGTATAGAAGATGTAGTCAGCTCAGGCAGAGAGAATGAATTTCCTTTTCATTGTTCTATTTAGATCCTCAGTTTATTGGGTGATGCCAACCCACATTGGTGAGGGACATTTTCTTTAAGCAGTCTGCCTATTCAAATGTTAGTCGATTTCAGAAACGCCCTTCCAGGCCCACCCAGAAATAATGTATCTGCTTACTAGGCATCTCTCAATCAAGTTGACATGTAAAATAACAATCACACGAATCCTTATCAACGTCTACACATGTTAGCGAGAACCTCAGATGTTAAAACCTGAAGGCAAAAGCCAATAAACTTATCTGGAAAGGGATCCTACAGGATTTCCTTTCCCACTGCCGCCCCTTTTTTTTTTTCCACAATAAACCTGACGTGATAACAAATAAACAAAACCCCTAAGGTAGTAAAGTTCTCCTTATAACATTTGGAAGTTAAAGAGATGCCGCATAAAGGAACCCTTTCATCTAATTTTGTCAACAGAGTTAAACTTGAAATTAGAATTAAGCAGAAATTAACATTGGCAATAGCTCCTTCACCTGAACTAAAAAAGCCAAACAAAGCATTTTGAAAGTGTTTTAGAAAAAAAAAAAAATATTAAGCAGACCGTACAATGAACTGTAGCCCTGCAGATCTGCCTATTGTCAAAAACCATGGACGTACTATGAATGGAAGAAATACCAGAAAAACATTACCCCATCTTACAAAAGAAAAATAAAGACAAAGAAAAATTCCTTAATTCAAGTCAATTAGGCTACTTAGAAGAAATAAATTATTCCCAATAATCTTCCTTATCTTTAAATATTCAAACTCAGCTAGTTATATTATGAATACTGTGCACTAAAATGAGTACCCCCCAAAAAAATATCCACATGTGAAAACCCTAACTCCCAAGGTGCCTCTGTTTGGAGATGAGACTTATCAGAAGAGAGAAAAATGGGATTCGTATACTTAGAAAAAGTGAAGCCAGTAGGGAGTTGCCCTCCCTTCCCTCCTAAATCCCCACCCTTGCATATACTAAGGAAAGGTAGGTGAGCATACAGGAGTGAGAAAGTGAATAACTACAAATAAGAAAAGAAACCAAATTTGATATCACCTTGATCAGACTGCCCAGACTCCATGAAGGTAAGAAGTATCTGTTGAGTTTACCTATATACTGCATTATTCTGTGATGGCAGAACAAACTGACTAATAAAATGCTCCAGGCTCTGGACTCCTGGAGATACAGTACAGCGACTGCTTCATGAAATCCTGCTAACTTTGCTCAATCTTCTTCTGAGTAAACATACTACACTACAGGTGGTAGGTTTTTCAAATAACCTGCACACTTACCTTATTAACATTAACTGTGACTCGATATGTCCCTGATTAAAATATTCCTTACTGCTCTGTGATACAGTCCTGCAAATTACCTCCTGAGTAACTGAGAGAATTTAAATTATGTTAGGTATCTTGTCCTTTTGCTTTATTTACTAGCAGGATGGGAATGTTACAGGACTAGTACTGGGAATGAGAAGACCTCTGTATAGTTAAGACTTTAAGATATAGATTGAACTATAGGAGAAAAATCTGTGGGGGTATTTTAATGATTTCGACCTGTGTGGTATGTTTACTCAGAGGAAGGTTGAGCAAAGGTATCAGAGTTTTGTAGCAACCTTTTTCAATTTTTTCCTGTAAGCAACCATTTTACTGCATCTTTGCTCTAACTTTATTTGTACATCTTAAACAGGAGAGTCAATACCTTTTGTCATCTCTTGGGACAAACGTACTATACCTAGACAGTAGTGCATCAGAGATGGTCACTCTTACTTTTCCAAGCTTCTCAATCAAGTCTTAAAGTATATAAATTTCTCTTGTGGTTCAGTTATAATAGAACATATAATCTCTTTGTTCAGAAAATAAGGAAGTCCTTTAAAAGTATTCCATTTACTTTCTCTTAGCCTTAGCAGAAATGGGGTATAAACTTTCAAAAGCTAAATTACAACTTCTCCAAGACATAGTCCATTATTTAGGACATATCACAGCAGGGAAAAAATTCTATCCTCATGGACTGAAGACTACCTGATATTAACCTAGGCCCCTTATAAAACAATAATTTAGATGGGATCTAGGTTTAAATGGATATTGAATGTAATGTGTATCAAATTTGTCTGAGGTAACAATTCTCTATGAATTGACTAAATCCATAATAACTGTCTTCTAGAAGCCCAAGTATGAACAGGTATTCTGTAGCCTAAAGAAATATCTTTAGCAGTCTTCTTTACTATTAAAGCTACTGTGTCTATTTTTATATGGAGATATCCTTAAAGATATAACATCAAAAACCTTTGACCTGGTTTCAAAGACAATCTCCCTCATTTTAAAACAATAACATCATTACAATATGGTTGGTGTCATGCTTTGTTCAACTAGTTTTAAGTCTGCTTGAACTCATGGTTCCTCATATAATACAGACATGACTACTTATTGAGAACACACAACACTTCATTCAGTCAATTAAATTCTTATGAGAGTCGGTTAATGTCTCACTCTCATCTTTTTATTCAATGCAGCAATATTCTGAACTATGCCACTCTCCCAACTTTACCAGACAAATAGGAATATCATGTTTGTCTTACCTCCCTTAAGGAATATTCTATAACTTACTTGGATTTACTAGAGACACCCATGATTTCTCTCACCTAGCATTATTTGTTGATGGACCATCTACATCTGAAAATGCAGACTATCAAGTATGGCATAGTATAATTCACTTATAGACCAGTTTAGAGCATAATTTCTCTGCCCAAGATCAAAAATGTCCAGACAACAAAACTTATTTTGTTTACTTGATCTTGTTGACTATCCAAAGACCAGTTGTGTATGTACACACACAGACACACTGGGGGAAAAGGCCTGCCACCACTTTCAGCAGCCATGAAGACAGCCATAAAAACTACTGGAGTTAGAAAAGCCATAAAACCACCTGTGGTCTGAGCCTACCAAATGTCGCAGGCAAGTCACCAACAAAGAACTTTCCGTGCTTGACACCCCCCACTCTAAATTACATCTCTTTTCCCCAACTTGCTCTAACCTACATAAGAGTGCTCTAACCAGAACCCCATGCTCAGCCTTTGGGGAAGGACCCTGCTGAGCCCATGCACCTAATAAATCTGCCAAAAGAGTTCCTGCTTGGTTTTTCACCAGGAAAGCTGTAACAACACAAATATATGGCACATGATTTTGGGGTGTTTTAGAAAACAAAGAAGGTTCATCTCTGCCAGAACCACCATCAAATATGAACAGCTAATTTAAGATATTTTCAGTTTCAACCCTAATTCTAAGTGAAGTGGTTACTATATTAGAAAGGTTGAAGCTCATGCAAAAAGAAAATATGGAAACTAAAGAAAATATTCTGGTGATCATTATGCAAAAATAAATGAGCTTTAATCAAGTTTTGACCCTATCAAAATCTTCAAAGACTAATTATTTTTAGAATTTAAAGAGGTCATCATAAAATATCAATATCTAACCTTTGAATCTGAAAAGGAAGAATGGAGCCAAATTTCTATTCTTTATTCAGATGATCTCTGCCACTCTGAAGACAGTCACTTGCTAGCACTTGATGATTTCAAAGGATTAAATTTTTACATGAAACTGATGATCATACTGTTATCTTAAATCAACTATTTTAAATCAGTATTTGTGGAAAAACTTTAAAAAGACAGTCAATGTAATTTTGGGCTTGTGTACACCTATTAGCAACATAGTTCTAGAAAAAACTATAAAGATGGGACATAGCCAGGAACCAAATCCTTAAGAGCCCATTGAACATTTTCAGTTGAAATTTATACATCTTCCACCCTCTCTGGGATCTAAATGTGTTTTAACTATTATAAGTATTTTAATAATGCTTTAGGCATGTCTAATATTAGAGGTTAAATCCTAAAACACATGAACCTCCGTCATAGCAATTACTAGGAAGATGATGGATGTATGCAAGAGAGTAAAGTACTCGTCTATC
Organism: Solenodon paradoxus; assembly: GCA_004363575.1. NCBI lineage: Eukaryota > Metazoa > Chordata > Mammalia > Eulipotyphla > Solenodontidae > Solenodon > Solenodon paradoxus. The sequence continues at coordinate 1,064,323 of RJWH01000101.1, forward strand.
TTTAACTATGGGAACTCAAGGGTTTCTAAAGTTTTGATAAATTTAATTTAAAGATATGATTGGTCTTTTGACTTTTCTAGAAGGCTGAAATATTTCTAGGAGAGTATGTGTGTTACAAACAGTGTAATAAAGGGTCACACCTTACAGAGTTGTTTCATAATGGTTCTCACGAAGTACATGTCTTGATCACTTCATATGAAAATCAGATGCCTCAGGTTGGACACACAACATGTAGCAGCTTTTTAACTACGATAAAGTCTGTAGCTTAAATATAGTGCCTTTTGTAGGGCAATAGGTCAAGTACTTGCCACCCAGAAGAGTCAAATATGTAATATTTGACCATGATTCAAAGCTCATGCTACGAACAACGATCTTTTCACTGAATCTCCATGTGCCCCTACTGGATAAATATTTCCTTCGTGGTTAGGACACCTAGGCCTGTTTGCCTCTGATACATACCTCACGCACCTTAGGAATAGAATAGCAACCCTAATTACATAAATAACAAAACATGGACATTTTGTGTCAGATATGAGCTCCAAAATAAGGCCATTGTTGGCTGTTCAAGAAAACTGTGTAAATTATTAACTCATTGTTTATGCAAAAAAAAAAAAAAAGCATTGTTCCACTTTGGTGGAAATCATACAAATGATACAGAAAAGACTGTCAGAAACTTATCACTAACTCTGACAGAAGTTATTAATGATACTACCTCCAACCAAAATAAAATGCAGATCAGTCTCAACATGTTGACACAAGTAGTGAAGGGAAAACACAATGCTTTCGATTTCTATTGACTAGTCATGATGGCATTTGTGCCTTTAAGGTTTTTTTGCTATACTTAGCTTCAGGCAAATGAAACTGGCTCTATGATAACTTAAAATAAAAGCTGTTTGGGTCTCTAAGTTTTATCTCTATGATCTTTGGGTTTTATTTTATTGCAAATGTTGGCAAATTGTGATTCCTGGTTCTAATGTATCTGACAGAAATGATTAGCATTCTTTTTACCTTAGTAGCCAAAATGATAGTCCATTGCATTCTATCTAGAATCTTAATATGTTTTAGTGCAACTGATCCCTCATCAGTAATTCTGAAAACTGCCATGATGACACAACAGCACAAAAGGTCAAGTAGATATTGCCATACAGTTGATTATAGAAATGACTGGAAAATCCCTGGGCAATAATGATCTGGATCTCCAGCTTTCCTTGAATTATTCAACCTCTAACAATTGATATAATGACCAAAAGAGAGAACTGAGAGGTTATGCAAATGTAAAATGGATAGAGCATATATGAAGAGAGAAGACAACCACTGTAGCAAGTAGTCTGGACACTAAACTGCTGCCTCTATAACAATGTACCAAAAAGGGAAAGGGTTTGGTCAGTAACTCCAGCTTCCCTAATTTGTAAATTTGCTTCCTGTATTAGAGAAAACCAGATGTGTCTTCCAGTCAATCATACAGAATGCTTTACTTCTATTTAGACTGCCCCCTCAACTTTCCCAAGCCATCAACCTCCAAAACATATCTGAAGTCTTCTACCATAAAGTTTTCCAAGTCCTCTGCGTGATATTGAGTCTCTGTCAAATGTAAATGATGGTAGATGACTCCCTGGCTATTACAAAAGCCGAATAGATAGCCATGAATTGTATCACTTGAATAGTTTTTATTTCCACAGTTTACAAATGGCAAGATAATTATTAAAAGTAATTATTTTCTATCAATGAAAAATCTAATAGAGATGAAGAATGCTGGCATTCTCTTGACAATGCACTACGTTATGTGTTCATCCTTGTTTAATAGTGTGTTCTAGCTGAGAAATGATTGTGAAATCCTAACTAAGTGTATTCACTTTACAAAGGATGTAAAAGGTCATTTCCAGGCTTTCTTAATACTGGGAAATAATAGAAAATTCATAAAATAGAAGCTTATTTATGTGAGACAACAAACAATCCATATAGGATGTATAGATATTAAATAATAAGAGTATGAATGTTGTTCCATGTAATAGTATAAAACTCAATGATTCCAGGGCACCCTCATGGCTCAGGCTTTAATTCTGTGCCTGGGGAGCAGTCCACATAATACTCAGGGATCTGGGTTCACAGTCAGTGCCTAGTGATGAGTGGGGAACAACTAAATGAACAGATAAATAGATTCTGTTCCTCTCTATTCCTTCCTGCCTATTACCTGCCTGCCTATCTTCATTCCTTCCTTTTAAAAAAATGCAGTGAGCCCATTATTCTAGATTTTTGAAATGGAACTTTTTTTATCAAATGATGAATTGAGCACAGAATTTTATGGAAGCCTGAAGTCAGATTAGAAAGACTGGGAGGCATGAGATTTTTACTTTTTAGTAACATGCTGCTTGTAAAGATAAAAATTTAGCTTCATCTTGGTCCTATAGTTTCCTAACCCTGGAATATCTTTTGTCAATTTATAACCCTAGATCATTTATTTCAGTTGACAACTTTTGTGGCATGAAAAATCTAATTATGAGATGAGCCTGGCAAGGTTAGTATTATACCAAGATTCCCAATACTCTGATTTCTGACTCTCACTGAAAAGACCTTTCTAGTGTACCATATTACTCCAGAGAAATATTGACTTGGCTGAATGAGCAAATCTCTAGGTATGATTTCAACCACAACATCAATCAAGTAAAATAATGCCAATATGTAATTGAATTAATAACATAATTAGCAGTTATTTTTTACCCAAATTCAATAGAAATTATTTTGTGGGTAATGTGTTCAGAGTTATGTAATGCTTATCAGATGTAACATTTATGTTTCATGGAGTCTTTCTAAAACCAGAAAATAATAGATTTTCCACATCCTTAAACAATGCTTCACCCTGAGGAAGCCAAAGATATATGTGTTTAGTGACCTTAATCCACTGAGAAGTGTTTTTAAAGATCTTTTCAATTATACCTGATGTATATTTTAAGCTTCAGAATAAGTTACAAGGTTAGAAATTTTTGCAAATTTGTTTCTTAGACACAGAGATAAATTAGTATTCAGTTTATATATAAATTAATTTATATGCTTATATTTATATAATGTTTATTTTTATAAATATAGTATGGAATCCAACCCTTTTTATTACTTCTGTAAGTATTTCTGCAAGTATTCAAACTTTTATAAAGAATCTGATTCGATATTAAAAGTATAGTTTAAAATAATTGAGTAATTTTAAATTAGAATATAATTATAGTAATTCCTGAATACATTAAATTTGATGTTTTGTTTCTTAAAAAATGGTTGTTGCATTTTTCATTCCTTATATTTTCCGTCATATCTAACTCATCCTCATTACGAATGGAGATGCAATCAACAAAGTCATTTTTATTTTACTTCAAATGCTACATGAAGTAAAACATGTGAGAAAATTCTAGATCTGTGAATGCTCTCATTAGCTATTCATCCAAACAATTTTCTTGCACCATGATATTAGGACCTAAATCTAAGTAGTAAGGGAATAGAAATTTCAGTTATTCAGACTGATGTTACCATTTGTATTATTCAGAGAGAACTGATGATGAAATTTTCAGTTCCATTCTACTTAAATCTTTTTCTTTAATTGAAATGAGCATCCAATTTAAAAATAAATCTATTCAGTATTCAGGCCAGGTATTTTACATAGAATATTCAATTTATGTCTTAATCAGAGCTAGAATGAATCTTAAAAGTGACTTTCATTGAAGATACTTTTCATACTTAGAATTCAAACTCTATCCTAGAGCAAAAATTACTGAGGGTGAAATTCTTCATTAGAAAGGTTCTAGAAGATAATGTAAACTGATCCTGAATGTAAGACCTGAAACAATCAAACACATATAAGAAATCATATACAATGCACACCATGGCATCAACCTTTCTTTTTTTGACAACTTGGGAAGAACTAGAAGTCATTACATTAATTAAAATGTCAAAAAGATAAATAATAATACTAGATAATTTAATTATGTATATAGAAATAAAGAAAGAAACATAAGAAAACACAACAAAAATACTCAGACTCTGAAATCAAAATATTGTTTACCAGAGAGGAGGTACAAGGTTAGGTGGAAGAACTAAGAGGATAGAAGAAGGTCAAATATAGTGGTGAATGGCACTAAAACTCTGACAAGATAGGATGAATATATTTATTGAGGTGTGAATATGTTCCCTTGAAACTTAGATATTATTTTAAACCAATAGTACAACAATTTAAAAATAAATAAATAAACAAAAACTTCCTAAGTAGATATTATCAGGCTCAGAGGGCTTCACTGAAGAACTTTACCAAACATGTAAAAAATTAACACCGATTTCACAAAATCAGGAAACAGAATTAGTTCCCAACTTTTTTTTATGAATTCAGAAATATACTATCAAACCAAACTTTAAAAAAATGTACTAAATTTAAAATTATGGCATTCAAGCACAACAATATATAGCAAAATATTAAGACATAAAATTCAGCAATATAGAAAAAGTATGAGCCATGAGAAAATGTGTATTAATACATTGATACCAATCAGACATAGGTAATGAAAAACAAAATCTAAAAAATCTCAGACCAATAGTCTGAATGAACATGGAATGCAACTGGAAAATAAAACAGAAAAATACATCAAAATACAAATCAAAAGCATAACTCGTTATCATACTAATTCAGTCAGTTTAACATTTGGAAATCAATTACTGTAATTCATCATAAAATCAAGTATATTAGTACAATCAAATTCTTCTTGTTGGAAAGTCAGAAGAAAGTCTCGCTTTATTTTCAGACTATATAATCAGTGATGCAGAAAATTCTATAAAATGTACAAAATTCCTACTATAACTAAGATATATTTGTTGTTAATATAAAGAAATACAAATTGTATGTATTAGAAATAAAATCATAAAATATGTCACATTCAATTGGATAGAAATGTTTTAATATTTAGGAAAAATATAATAAAAGTATAAATTATTTTAATTTTAGTATCATTTATATATTATTTTATTCCTCTAGTATTTTTAATATTTTTAAATTTTAATGGAATAGATAATTAAAATAAATTACTATTAATATATTTCTAAATCATGTTACTAAATTTATATCTATATACTAAAAATAAAGTGTATGTTTTCTGTTTCAATCTTGCAATTCATCTAGACACTTACATCTACTTGTTATAGTTCCTAATTTCCATAATGTGCAATTATGAATGTTAGTTTTGCCCAGTGTAATAAAAGTTTTACATTAAATTCTCTAACATGAATTTCTTCTAATGTCGAGCTATACTTATTTAGACAATATTATTCAATTTAAACATGCAAATTGAATTTGAAAACATATTTATTTCCATTTAAATAGAAAATCATTGGCAGAGCCATAATTTGTGACCAGCGTTGTTGATGAATACCAGTCATTTATCAATAAGAAAACCATTTAAATAAAGAAAAGTCCATGAAACTTAAATATGAAGGATGTTAAATGAGTTCAGTTTCTGAAGAGCAAAATGCTTTTTGAAATTACAGTGTTATATTTTGCAAAGGTTAAATAAGCCATTTCTAACTGGTTCTTATAAGATATATGTGAAGAATTTCAGCAAATAATAAAGAGGAATACTTAAAACAAATTAATTTACCAAGTACTGTGCAATGCAGAAAAGTAGAAAGGGGAAATCCAATATTTCAGGTTATTAGCAATAAACTAGCAAGTTAATTTTCATTCAGTTTGAGATTTATTACATTAATATCTTAATTAAATACAATTTAATTTGATGAGGCATGGTCAGGTTTTGCATCAAGATGTTTTTCTGTGAACAATTTGAAAAACTGAGAATGACTTTTTCATTTAAAATATGCTCTAAGAAAAATATTAAACCATTTGGGAACTTACCATTTAATCCTGGTCACCTGAGCTGTCATTTTCCTGGTTTCTTCCTGATTATTTGAGACATCGTAGTGTCTCTAGTTTACAACACTACAATTCTTTGAGGATTCCAATGCATGTGTTTTCCTTGAGAAACATGGAACAAAAGTTTCAGAGTCAAACCAAGTTACAGATTCTATCTGACCTATATTACTACCTAAATAATCTTGATAAAAGGTCACCATAAAAGGCACCAGATTATTCAGTTCAAATTGCCACACTGACCTTAAAACAAAATTCTAAGACCTAGCTTTATTTCCGTTACAGTCTCCATTCCCTGATCCAGTCCTATTCATAATTATCTGTGTTCTTCTAGGACTTTCTGAGATATCTTAAAGTTTAAGTCATAATGCATTGGTGTTCATATTGAGAGATCACTGGATTTGAAGCATAATACTTTTCAGGCTGACAAAATAAGCTGATTCAGTTGGAGAATAGACATAAAGATCAATTAGTAAATCAGTATTGTTGCCAAAAGTTTAGAAGAAATGTAAATTCTGCCACTGTTCATTATTTTAGAAGGCAGAGTGAGGGATAGACTTCCTTCTTCTGGAGCAGTTACCTTCAATGGAGGAAGCAGCAGAACTGTGGGGCAGCTGTGACAATGAACATCTCTGAAAATTCTTACCATTTGCTTGCCTATGTGGACATTGGTTTCTGACATTTGCGTAGCTAGGTTAAGTCACATGATATTACCAAAATCCCTTGATTTTTGCTTCTCTAGTTCTAAAATTTATTACATACTATAAAATCCATTTTCTCTTAAAATACACATTTTTAATAATTTCTTTCACTGAATAAGTCTAAATGAGTCAAAGTGTACAAATACACATGGCTAAGGGAATTTCCAAAAAAGTAAACTTTCACCACACTTTGATGAAGTAATCATTTGGTTTGATGCCTACAGCTGAGAGTATAATAAATCTACATACATTCCAAGGACCCAAGTTCATGTCCCAGGGCCTGGGGGAACAAACAGTGTGAACAACTAAATAAAAAGAAACAGTGCTTCTTCCTTCTTTTTTTTTTCCTGCCTGCCTGCCTAATCGCCTCATTCCTAATTGCACCTTTTCAAAAAGAAAAAATAAAAAAGATTAACACACTATTACACACTATTAAAAGATGTCATTACTATAAAGTAAGGTAGTAGACACGGCATTTGGATTTGAGAAAATTTGAGTTATAGTTCTTTTTCGACCAGGTATGTTTGTTCAGCTATAAACAAATTATAGACATTCTTTAATCATTTACTTCTCTTAATAATAATTTTTAGAATAATTTTTATTTATTTATTTTTAGTTTTTCCCCCAATCCTGGGTCCTGAGCCCAGGGCCTTGAGTTTTACATGGTACGCACCCAGCCATTTCAGCCTCCTGAACCACAAGGATTTACCCAACTCAATATTTTTAACTATATTATTTTAAAAGATTGAATTTTCATAAGATAAACTTGTCTGGATTTTTGTTGTTGCTGTTGTTGTTGAACATGCTTTAGTGATTAATATAAAAGCTCATGACCAAATCCCAGGTGACCTAGATTTTCTCCTATGTTTTCTTCTACAAATTATATACATTTACATTTTAAACAAAGGCCTATTGTCCATACTGAGTTAATATTTTCTAGAAGTTGTAAGTTCTCTGTCTTGATTATTTTTATTTTAATCATACAGGCAACCAATTGTCCCCGGACCTTTTGTTGAAAAGACTATCCTTTCTCAGTGAATTACCCTCTTGCCTTTGTCAAAGACGAATTGATCAAAAATGTCTGGGTGTGGTCCTCAGATCTCTATTCTTTTCCATCAATCTTTCTGTCTCTTTTTCTGCCAACGCCAGTCTCTAATTAAAATATCTTTTACTAACTCTGGACATTCAGTGGCTCTTTAAATTTTTTTATTCCACAGTATTCTCTGGGCTAGTCTATATATTTTGTTTCCATATAAACTGTAGAATCATTTTGTCAATATTCTACAAAATAATTTGCTGAGATTTTGAGATTGCGATGAGTATATAATTTGAAAAATTGATCTTTATAAATATAAAAATGTATCTCTTAATAGTGTCTGTAAATCCATAAACAGGGACTATTTCTCCATTTATTTGAATTTTCTTTTTCTGTGTTTTTTTTACTTTTCTTCATAAAAACCCTGCATATTTTCTTTAGATTATATATATTGAATTTTTCAATATTTTAAGTGATATTTTTATTTAACTTCAAATTTCAACTGTTCATTGTTGGTAATGGTTCATTACTTTCTTGCTTTTCAAACTATATATATTTAATATTGTGTGTTTTGTTTTCCTACTAGTAATCCTAGCACAATGTTGATTAGTTATAGTGAGAGAAGACCTCTTGCTTTGTTAATGATCTTAGGTAAAAAGTACCTTGTTTCTCACCTCTAAATTTGATATTAGATGGAAGATTTTGTAAATGATATTTTCAGATTTGAAGACGTCCCCTCATTCCACAATTTATATCATGGATATTATCTTGATGCAGTTGGACTACTGTAACAGAACTATCAACTGAGTGATTTATTAACAACAGAAATCTACTCAGTTCTGGAAGCTAGGAAGCTACGAAGTACAAGGCCAAGTCTCCAGTACATTTAATGTTTACTGAGAGCCCATTCCTTTATTCGTAAAAGGCTATTTTCTTAATGCATCATAACAGATGGAAACATTACCTCCCAAAGTCCTCCTTCTAATATCATCACAATAGAGGTGTTGAGAGGCATAAACATTTCAGCAGACAGCATATTTTATTTTACATTTTGTGGAAAAAATTGATGCATTTGCATCTATTTGTATATGCATAGTGAAACATTTATATATACTTGAATATATATTGATATAATATATTTTTTCTTGTTTAGTTTGTTCAGGATTTTATTCATTGAATTTCTAATGTTAAGTCCCTTTATATAGCTAGAATAAAACTTGGTTATATATAATAATTCTTCTAAATATATTGATGTAGTTAGTGTATTTTTAATATTTTGATGAAGATTTTTTTAGTCATGCTCATGAGCGATCGACTTTTGTTTTCCTCCCTTTTAATCCTTGTAATATTTTTTCTTACTGTTACTAGAATAATGCTGATCTCATATAACACGTTAGTGAATTCTTTCTCAGTTTTGAAAAATTCTGGAGATTTAATATCATTTATTTAACAAATAGAATTCAGAAGTAATCTTCTAAACCTGGTGCTCTTATTTCATTGTTTTGTTTTTATTATTGATGAGTGTTTTTGATATAATAGAGCTATTGAACCATTCAGTATACCTAGTTTTTCTCATAACTGATAGTTTTTGTCATTCTAGAAATTGGTGCATTACATCTCAGTTATTCAATGCATGCACATAGGTCTTTGTAGAATTCACTTAGTATCCACTTAAATTAACAAAATTAGTTGGGATGAACTCTCATTTTTTAATATTGGTCATATGTATCATGTTTCAGCAGGTTAATTTGGCTTTTTAAATCAATTTTATTGATCTATGTTAGAATCAACTTGTGATATTGATGATTTTCTTTTTATTTATTTTAAATTTATGCTTCAAATTTTTATTAGTTTATTTTCTACTTTTTTATTTTGGATTTTTCCTCTTGACTTACTAAAGTGAAATCTAGATATTCCACGTTACTTTTGTAAATATAAAATAATTTTAATTCTCAAGCATAAATTGTCATAAATTGTTAGATAAGAGTACTGGTGCTTAAACAATTATTTGTAATTTTTTTTTCATTTTGATACTTTTATGCAGCAGCTGTTTTGTACTTAGGCTGATCATTTTTGCATAGTGAATGCTTGATTAAATTATTACATAAAATGTTTCTACTATTTTTTTTTTCAGATTTCATGACTTTCCATTACCCCTATCCATTTTTCTTCTCCAGTTCTAATGTGTACAGTCATTTGTTAGTTATTATTTCTGGGATGTCGCCCAAATCTGTTATTTTTTTTTCTCCTGTTTTGTGTTTGCATTTAATCCTAAAATAAGTCTATCCATTCCATTTTCATATTGCTAAATAACTGCTTAGCTATGCCTATTCAGGAAACCTACTGAATTTTAGATTTCAATGATTATATTTACCAAATCGTTACAAGAGGTATTCCAGATCTCTATTTTTATTTTGCTCTCATGCTTACCAGCTCATAGTGATGGAAATGAAGCATCTTTGTTTCACTTATACTATCAGCTGCGTTTATTTTAAAGTCTGTTCTATGACCTATTATCTCTGTTTAAGTATTAGAAATTTACTTTCTCTATATATTTTTGCTTCCTCTTTGATCTGTTGGCATAGATCAAATCAATGGTATTTCTAGCATGTATGTTTATATAAGTAATTGCATTTCCTATCTCTTCATTATAAGTGCTACAGCTCATAATTTACCTTAACAATTATGCAAGAAAGAAAGCTTGTGCTTTTTGGTTGGATTTACCAGGGCTTTCTCTTGTTAAGATGTCAACCAATCACCCCACTGCCAGCACCACTGACTTGTCTAGGCATTATGCAGTGTCACCTCTGATACAAATTAGTGTAGATGAGAAATGTGCAAAAGTTTCACAGTCTCTATGGTACTAATGACATTGCTGTGCCTACAAAGTTTTTACTTCTTGGGTTACTTTGCATATTTACCACATCATCTCGAATGATAATAATGGATTCTGTATTTGGACTTGCATCTTTCCAAAAGTGTTTATGCCCTTTTTTCCCAATGACTCTTGAAAGTCTTCTCTGCTTATTTGGGACTTTATTTTACCCAATATTGATTGAACATAATCTCTTCTATCTTTCAGGGATTATTTAATGCCATCAGTGCTGACATGGTTTCTAGAAATCCAGAATTTACTTATTCTTAAAATATTTTTTTTGTCCATGTAATATTATGTAGCATCAAATATGGGATATTATGCCTGGTTTTCCATCTTAAACTATTAGTATTGCATATGACCTGTACAAACAAAAATGACATGGCTTAATTACAGATAATAAATAAAATAGATAGCATACCTAATACTTAAGGAGACAATTGAAAGAATATTATAATAATAAAAACACAAATGTATTATGGTATAAATAGATTCCTGAACATTAGAAACATGTGATTAAAATTTAAGATAGATGAGCTAAAAAATTATAAAGCTTGAGATGAGTCAAATACAACTTTAAATTTTTTTGGTGTGCTAAATTAGCAGAAATTAGCAAAGATAATATAAGTTTTCTACAGATAGAGAAAATGATAATGCGATATTAGATGCATTATTTAGGAATAAGGGTAAATAAAAATAACCTTAAGGAGAGACTGAAAAAAAATTATTCTCAGAAAACAATATCTAGGATACCTGTTATTTTTGTGTATCTAAGTTAGCAAGTACCATCAAGTACTTGATGTATTTCAAGCACTTGACTCTGAACAACTGAAGAACAAATGTGTAAGATCTCAACAGTGCCTTTTAAAATGTTACAGAGGATTACTTGACATAGATAAATAATTTACTATTTGAATTAAAGTCTAATCGTTTTCACAATAATTATATGTAAAAGGATTTATGATATTATAAAGGTTGATCAAAGAGCAGGGGCATTAACTAGTCATAGCTTTTTAAGTGGAAACAAAATTTTTATAGTACTTATCAACATCAGTTCTCACTGGAGGAAGGAAATATGTTGTATAAAAAAAACAATTAATTCTTGAACAACTTCCTAGACACTTATAAATGGGAAAGAGAGCAAGAATACAGCTTTAAAAATAAAAATTGACAAATACCTACTAAATTTTTAACTTTAAGACCTAAGTATGATTCCTACAATTAAAGTGTGTGTGTGTGGGGAGGGGGGAAATCTTTAATCTTATCTTTGTGAAAACCAAGTCACATCATACTCTTCAAAAAAGTCCTTAAAGTTTTGTGTCATGTTGAGAGTTTCTTCCCACATTAGAGTCAAATGTGAATTTTAATTATTTTCTCTATTTCATTTTTTTTGTTTTCCTTTTTGTCAGTTTCATGTATATTTCTAATAACAATTTTTGTGGCAATCACAAGTTGCATATTAAAACAAACATTCTTCCAATTTTATTGGAAACCTGAGTAAATAATATTGAGTTATTATCGAAGATAAAATTAAATGAACTATGAAGAAAGCACTTATGTGAAGCAAAACTAACAGCTTTCATTCTCATGTCTTAATATTCTTAAAAAGTATAAGAAATTTCAACCATATATAATAACATTTTATCTTCAAAAACTTGATGGTTGTTTCCTTTCAGAACTGCCTAATCCTATAAAGCATGTAGTAGGTACAAAATATTTGCAGAGATGAAAAGAAAGATGCAAATGCATTTTTGAAATTCTATGTGTTGACTCTAAAAATGAAATGAAATGTTATAAATAACTAATTGCATAATTACAGTGTGAGGTCAGGGAGACTAGATCTCTAGGTAATTAAAACAGAAAAGAATGGTATCTCGATTTTTGTTGTTATTCTTATTAGGTCAACTACAATACCTTAAAGGGTTTCTGTCCTCAAAATAAGTTTATTTTGTAATAGAAAGTTATATGACATAATATAAAAAGCTAACGAGAGAGAATGATAAAACTGACCATAATAAGAGTTATAGGGTACAATAGATAAAAACTTAAGAGAAAAATACCATTCTGGGGATAGAAAAACAGAAAGCACAGATATGAATCTGAAAATGAGGTCACGTATTTTGCTAGTAAGTTCAACTCTAGCAATAATATCCTACAATTGCTTGTTTCTGACAACTCACATCTGCTGACAATAGTGTATTTTTACCTTTTTCTTCAGTTTTGTCCCTGACTCACAACCATACAACACCTTCATTTGGTAATTTGAAAAAATATAGCCATCTTTTTGAACAGCAGTTTTATAGAAATATGTGAGCATATCGTATATAAAACTATTACTGCACAGAACTTTTATCGGTAGATGAATGGTGGTCTTTCTTTTTCTGTAAACAAGCATAACTTTAAAAAAAAACCTCATATCAAAGAATACTGAGGCATATAAACAGTATAAACTTACAGATCAAAGGAGAGCATGATACAGAATATTCAGGTGAAGGATTATTTCTACTTCATAATTCAAACATTAATTGCTTATTTCATTATATCATAATTGATTATTTTCCTACTTCCTCTAAAATCTTTAAGATAAATATTGTTATTTGTTAATGTTATATTCTGGTACAACATTTTCTTACACCTTCCATTCTTTGTTTTTCTTTTTTATTGTTCTTAGACTATTCAAATTGAAAAATGTATTCATATGTTTTTACTGATATATAAAGACACAGTTTCTTGAAAAATTCATTGTAATAACAGCATACAACATTAAGGCACAATTATATATGGATTTTAATATACCAATAAGAATAAATATGCAGATACTGTTATATTTCTTGAGTACAGAGAACTAGGAACTCATTTTACAAACTTAAACAAAAGCTTATTGAAAAAGTAGTGGTAGGAAGAAACATTTTATCACCTCAATGGTAAATTATGACGAAAACAGTGCTGTAATAAAATAGCATAACTATGAATCACAACAATGAGAAATAAAAAACATCTTTGTAGGTAAATGTCAGAAATTCTCACAAAAGTGATGACATTTGAAAGAGGAACAGTAATAACCCAAGTGTTTGATATATGTGTGTATGCATTTTTCCACAGGACACCAGGGTATTAACACAATCCAATCAATTTATTTGTCACTTTATCGCAGTTTTCAACTTTCTCTAGTTTCCAATAACGTGTTCTTCATTTCAACCTTCTCCTCACAGCGATTTTACCAACATTTTTTTCACTACCGCTTAGGTATCTGTTAGAGCAACACTTTGCACTCAGTACCAATTTTCTGTCACAGAGTGATTAAGCTGCTATTAAAAAACACCAAAGAAACCCAAATCTGGTGGCTTAATAATAAAAATTTATTTACCACAGTTTCAGTTCTGGAAGTTCCAGATCACGGTCCAGACATGGTTGAATGAGGTGTGTCTTCCAGGTCACAGACTTCTCATTGTATCCTCTTGTCTTATAAATAGGAAGAGATGTTTCTGTAGCCTCATTTTTTATGACACTAATCATATTTATAAGGACTCTGCCTTCATGATCTAGCCACCTCCAAAAGCCCCCTTTTAATACCATTTCCTTTAGGAATTAAGATTCAATATATGACTTTTGAGGAATCCAGACCATAGCAATGTGAGTGTCAAATAAAGATATCCTAAACTGAATTATTTGTGTATAGTCTAAATAATCAGTTATTTAAACTCAGATAATTTTACTCCTAGTCTTAATAAAAAGTAGAACTGCACATTTTTTAGCATTATTTCCAAAAATACTTGACACTAAAATAGTAGAACTTATAGGACCAAGGTCAGATATCTTGATTTAAAGTCATTTTACATGATTAAATAATATGTGTTTTTTCAAAAGTAATTTGGCAGTACTAATTGACAAGGTATCATCAACATAACATTAGAGATTGCAGTAAAAAACATTTTTTTAGAAATATGGCTACACACACAAACTCACAAATAATCAAAATCACTTTGAGCCAGTGATGATGCTTCATCTAGATTATTATGTAATAAAAATTTCCTTTCTTAGCTCTAGGTTATATTAATCAGGAGAGGACACAATTCAATCCATAGCAGATAGATATGTTTATCAATTATTGTGCATGTGTGAGTGTATGTGTAGTATGTCTTGTGGGTGGTGCTTTTTAAAATCTATATGTGTTTATCTCTTGCTCCTGAACTATTTTTTAAGAAAAATCCCTGAACCCAATATTAATTCTTCACTGCAATTATCAAGTGACACATTTAAAATAACTATTGATAAGAAATATTTTTTCTTTTTGATAATGAAATTTAAAAACTTTTCTTGGTTATTTTACTTAATTTTACTTTAGTTGTATTCTACTTAATGTTGTCTCTAATTTTTTTCAGGAAGAATGTGACTACTCTAAAAAATAAAGAATTGTCACTAAATTGTGAACATAAATTCTATGATATTCTAGAATAATAAATATTAATATAAATATGCAAAATGGGACCTTTTAAAAAATAACTCATTCATTCTATTAACCTTTATCAAAACAATACTTAACAGAATCTTTTTTTTAAGCTCAAAGTAATCAAAATCAAATTATAAATTTAATAGTTGTTATTAATTGAACTCTAGTCAAACATCATTTAATCTTAATCACTTGATGCTATAATCATACTCATAGAATTTAATGTCATTCCACTGATATTATACATACATATATATATAAAGATGTGATGATGAAATTAAATTGAATTTAAATGAGAAATGATTGATTACATTTGATTAACATGAGAATATATGAGATAATTTTAATTTAGTGATACATGAGTGATACACATTAATTAAATTTCCACTTAAATCTGGGCATTTACCTAATATCATTTCATTATTAAATGCATAATGAATCATTGTTATATTTAGAAATCAGAGTGGTTTGCTATTTCCTTTTTCATGTTGTTTTTTTTTACTGTTTTTCATTTATTTTCTTTTTCTTGGCTTCCATTTGGTTATTTGGTCAATGGATAATTTCAGAGTTCCAGCTTTTCAATGGCTTAATTATTAAAGACAGTTTGGACTGTGGCTCAGATCATAGCATGGGAAGGAAATATAACAGATAAAATAGAATGTAGTTGATAAAGTTCATTTTAGGTTAAAATACGACAAGTTTTGAATCCAATTTCAGACTCAATGAAAGTTAATTCCCTCAACCATGTTTCTTGTATTCTCATTGTAAAAGCTGATGTAGCAATAACTCTACAATCAGTATTAATGAAATAAAACATGCAAAGTGTATAGCATGTTATAATTACTATTTATATTGATATGCTATTGCCACATAACAAATTATCATCAACTTAGTGTCTTATAACACCTAGATTTGTACCTCACAGTTCTGTAAATCTTAAGTTTGAATTCCTTAGAGTTGAAAACAAGATGCTGACTAGGTTGTGCTCCCTTTGGAGGAAATTGGGGGTGGATTTCCAGAATCAGATTGTGAGCTCAATTCAGATATTCCAAGTTGTAGTTCTGAGATCCTAAGATGCCCTTTTTCTCACTGATTGCTAACCAACAAACATTCTGAGCTCCAGAGGTCATCTGCTTTCTTTTTCAAATGTTCCTCGGACCATGTCCCTTTCATATAGCGATTCTCTTCAGAAACGTATCATTCCATTCTAAATGATAAAATGATTATCAGGGTCACTCCAGATAATCTCCCTTTCTTAATGTCAGCTAAGCCACATACAATAACTTGATCAAAAGGTTAAAATTCATCTTATTCAGGATTCCAGTTAATTGTGCAAGGTATACATCAAGAGGATAGGATCTTGGGGACCACTTCAGAATTTGTCCTACCACGATGCTACATATGAATTGACATTTCACTATAAAGATAACTGGGCTTAATGTACATCTAACCAGTGTACAAATGAACACATTGGAAATCTGTACCAAAAAATGAATATATTTTAGAAGTCTAAACAATTTTTATATGTTATATGCAAAAAATTTAACAATGCAATTTTAAAGTGCTGTAATATCAATAAAGTAACTTCCAGAGAACTAAGTCTACCTACCTTTTCAGTATTTAAGTGCTAGAGTTATTAGGATGCCTGGAATTTAAGTTAGCAGAGAGAAAAATATAACACCCTGAATTATATATTTATGTAATGAAAAAGTTAGAATAAGGAGACCGACAATAAAGGTACACACATCTAATACAAGTGTAATTTTAATCTATGGCTAAATAGATATAGTTGGTGCTGGATCAAGAGAGCCAAAATGTTTCAAAACAAACTGAAGTCATATGACATTAGTATATTTTGATAGATATTAGATGAATATTATATATGTATTTAGATATATAGATATCACATTTATATATTATTTATTATAATTGTTTAAACTTTGAATACTCAGTCTTAATTACAGTTATTTCATGTTTCAGTTAAATAACCCCCTTGACATTTTTTATTGTGTAGAAATTCTAGAACCTACATAATAGGTTTTTAATTACTCATTCTCAGTGGTAGCAATGTGCACGATGTCTGGAAAGAGGACTCATTTATAAAGTATTAAGTCACAATGCAAGTACTGAAGATAATCTGAGTTACTCTCTATCTTTCCCATTATAAACACATTCAGCATAGATCTTCACAAAGTTCATGAAGCAACTGAAGGAAATCAAAATCTTCAGTTTCTGCTGACTGTGGAATTTGTTTTAGATCACTGTCATAAGGCTGTAAATTTTGTTCTCCACTCAGATTTTTAAAATGATTCATTCCTGATACTACTTTGGGTAAGTCACCACAGTTTCAAAAACTCAAAGGTCAATGTTATTATTAGTCATCAAAATGTATTGAGTTACAGAGCTTTGAGGAACTGAGTATCAGACATCTGCACATTATTTCATAGAAATATGGGAGGATTAAGAAAAGTATTGCGTGTGATGTCACTATGTTTGTATAAATGATTTGGGAATAGTGATTCTTTGTTTACCTTTTCAGCTAACTTAGTATAGGAAAACAATACAGTAACAGAATCATTCCATCGTAGAAGCATGGCTCTAGCTTATGGTAATAAAAGGATCAAAGCAATTATTACACAAATTCATGTGTCCTAAAACAAGAAACATACACGTCCACCCAAAGTTCTTTCATTGCCACTTTGAGATTGATTCTCTCTTTAAATATGACCTTTATTTTTTTATTATAGACCGATTTGACCTCTTAAATAATATTTCTAGTAAATGCAGAGAAAAGGAATGTTTCAGAGAGTTAATGATACTCAGGATCCAAAAACTAAATCTAGTGAGAGTTAATGGCTCTATCTGTTGATGAAAAGATCTTATGTATTATTTCCCTGTATCTCAAAGATAAACTAGTGGGTTCTATATGCGTGGGTCAAAAAATTCTGTCATAATTTATTCTTTTGGGGGTTTTATATTTTAATAATATTTAGTTGGATAGAAGATCACATAATAATCACAAAGCTAGTTTCACACAAACTTTTTAGTCATCATTCTAGAGGAACATGATTGATTTTTTAAATTAAAGGTAAACTTAGTTGGTAATGCAGTTTACAGTTTGAGTATAAGCAATCAGACAGATTTGGATATGTCTGGCAAACTAAGAGGGCAGGTCACCACATATGAGTTATACCAGGGCTCAGAAGTTTATTAAGATTTGGTACACTGTATATGACCCAGTGAAAAAACTTTGATTGACAGAGGGGAGAAAAGATGCTGAGTTCAGTGTGGTATTTGTTATCCAGATTAACTTGTCCCACTCCACTGGACCCGTGCTTCACATGAGGTTCCTGTAACATACATTGGAAGGAAGTAGTATAAATAAATAGACCAACAACGCAGAGGACAAACTTAAAGCAAGACTCTGAGTTGGTTCTATAACTAAATAGGTATGAATGGTCAGATCGAAAGGAACAAACTATTTCAAATCAAAATGTATGTGGATAGCCTTTTAAAAATCTTTATAATTGCCTTTTTGAATATTTATTCTTTATTGTTTTTATTATTAATTATGATTTAACATTTGCTGCTACTGTTTCTTAAGTGTTAAATCAATAATCCCTTTTACATGTTTTGGTATGAAAAGTCCTGAATTCTGAAGATGGGGGCATGGAAGGAAAAATAAGAACACAAATTACAAAGAAATATTCTGCAAGTAATTTGTAGGAATGTACATATCAGGCTCTTTTACAACAAAGGGAAAAGAAGGATGTCAGAAGGAAGGAATGAGGGAATGAAGGAAGGAAAGAAAGAAGGAAAGAAGGAAGGAGAGGAAAATAGTTTCAGGATCTTGGAAATAAAGAAGTTAATGTTTCAGTGGATGAAACTCTTCTTTTTGGATAAGATTGTCTTTAATTCATGCCTTTTGGAGCAACAATGACTGACAAAAACCATGCTCTCAAGCACATGTACTATGTCCCAGAAATATTTAGAAGGATTATTTTTGAGAGTCTGCAGTTCTTATATGTGAGGTTATAGGAAAGAAGCCATGACATTCTGGATAATCCTATTAGGAAACCCTATCTGTAAACACCGGTGGGGAGACTTGAGAAACCTAGATTGTATTTAATCATTGTGAAGGGAAAATAAAAAAATCTGTTCCTCTTGACTGTAAAGAAAAATCACATATTAAAAATAAAAAAGACCAAATTCTCTTTCCGGGAAAAAAGAAAAGGCACGGAGGGGGTTATTCATGATTACTTTTATCTACAAGCTGCTGGGACAGATAATGGTTGGCCCATTTAATCCTTCATTAGTTTTTACCACCCTAATTTAACTATTCCTAAACATATCGGTTGGGCATATTGCAAGCATTTAGAAACCTGCTTTAGAAACAGTTTTAGAAAAGTTTTATCCACATTTAGACCTCATTAATAAACAGCATTTCTCTTACACGTTGTCACCCAGATTTAAAGCAAACCCAGAAATTAATGGAGGGGCCAACCATAACACAAAATAGCTCAACCTAAAATTTCTACAAAGATTGGGATAAATTATAATTAATTTATCTCTTTTATTCTTTCTTACCGCACTGCACTATTTACTGTTTGTCAAAATCTTGTTGTTCTGATTTTAGAGGTGTGAGACTTTGGTTTGTTTTGGGGAAACCCTGGAGTACTCAGCATGCTACTGAAGCTTCAAGCTCTTATCACCACAAGCATAGCTGTCAGTTCTGAAACACTGCTGAGAAGCAGACTCTCAAGGCAAAGAGAAATGCAAAGCAAGCACTTCATAGGGTATAGGGGCAGATACTGCTAGAAACTTATTAATGAAGGATTAAACATTTTTAAATAATGTTCTGAATCCCTGAAGTTTATTTACCATTCAAAAATGTAAGCATAAAAATAATAATGTTGGCAAAGTTTGAGAAATTATGGAGGAGTGTTTTATGTTAGTTCTGCTAACACATATTCGCACTTTATTCATCTTTTCTTAATCACATAAATATAATGTAAGCAATAGAATGTACATGTTTTAGTACTTTTAAGTATTTGTATGCATGGGCATTATACTAAATAGTTTCAAATACTAAGTCAAACCTTTATTCATAAAGAAAATAAATATGAAGATAGTGATCATGTTATAAATAACTAGAGCTTGAAAAACTCAGAACTGGAATAAAAAGCTCTCAGAACTTATGACAATAGCAGAAAGTTTGTTAAGTTAATCAAACTGAGGATTTGATTCTGGGAACAACAGTCTGACAATTGCTCTGGGTGGACTTCCCTTTGTTACAGTTTTTATATACCTTTTTTTCTTGTTAGGACAAATACAAGGATGAAAGAAAGAGATTCTTAATCCTTTTCAAATTTAATGAAGTTTCTTAAAGGAGACTGATTTGTATCTATGTTACAACAGAGGTGGAATTCCGACCTGTCCTTGAACATTATCTGGAGATCAAATTGGGTAAACATGGGGCAGTTAAACATATCTACCATAGCAAATGCCTTCTTTGGAACAAAATGTCTTAACCCAGCAGATGATGTAAATGGCAGTGCCTGTTTTGCCATTCAGCACATTCTTGCAAGATTTCTTCGCAGAACTGGCCCATTTTATTCTGACTTTAATCTGTCCTTCTGCACCAGGGGAGGGACTCTCTAAAGGGATTTCTTTTACAATACTAACACATTATTTAAGTTTTGAAATCATCTGTTTCATGTTTACTAGCACGTCAGAAGGAAGTTATCACTTAAAATAGTTTAAAACTAAGGGTGGAGTTTTGTCATTCCTTTGACTTGGGTTGCTGAGTTGCTGCTGAATAAAGTAGGAGGATGGAGAAAAATCTAAGGATGGAGGAGAGTTGAGACAAGACAGTTGAAGTAAAAGCTCTCTCCCTCCTTTCCCCTATCTCTATTTGAAACTCTCACCACATAGGCCTAATTTGTGCGCATTTCTACTTTGGGCACTGAGGTTCTCCTAAAATTGACATTGTAGTCTAGCCCTCAGATTACAACAGAGAGTGTTTAATTGGGCATATTCATGGGTCGGGTAACTGTGCTTCTCATTTCATTCTAGCATTGCTCTGTTGAAGCCCTGGCAAATCCTATATTCCTAAACTAATATGGCTATTTGTCCTTCTTAAGTATACTATTAGGGAGGCAAAAACTCTCCCAAGAACTGAACCCTAACTGTGGTACCCAACCTTCCTCACTCTGTGCTAAACTGTTCTCGTTTAACAATGATCTTTCCTTTGCCATGGTTTCTTTACATTTTTAATCTGATGTGAATGTCCACATGCTTTCATCTTGAATAGTATCTCTTGGATTGGACTAGGATGAGGGATGGAAATAGACTTCCCTTGTTTTTGGTCTAATTTCTTATTGAGGCATGTAATGATGTTTCAGGCATTTTAAGTTAATTTCATATCCCATGTCATTAAAAATTATTTGATAACATTTTAATGTCATGTAATATTTCATCTATTTTTAACAATATTTTGGGGGTCTCAAATTAAAAAAACAATAGAGGAAAATTTGTATCAAAGCACATTACTTTGAGTCTCATTTTTTAAAAGTCATGCATCATTTTTCAATGATGCATGTTCCGTACAGAAAGACTGAAACTAAAATTAGAACCCTAGTTTACTTTAAGAGTGTAGACACATGAGCCAAACCCAGATATTTCCCCAGAATATTAGACTAGAATTATATTATTTCCTGTAGGAAATTTACTGTACCAGCACACTGAATAGAGTCCCTTGTCCAAATAACAGTGAAGATATAAAAAATGTTCTATTGCTGAATTTATTTCTCTAGAGTATATAACATTATAAAGTAAAGCAATTTTCTCAAATGTGTTTTTTTTCTTGATTATAAAGATCATTTTTTATTCATCTAGGTATGCATCATCATAAATAGAAGTACCATGAGTATATACTTTGTATTTAAGAAATGAATAAAATTTTTTCCATATCTAACATGTTGTAGAAATCCAGTCCTTTCATTTCACTTGGTAATGTCAATTTCATTATATGTCATACTATTACTTGTTTCCAAATATGTTATCTTAGAGTCCAAAACAGAATCACAAAGTCTCATTCATCTGGAATTCAAAGATTATTTAATGAAGATAATATTTGCAGTGTTATGGAAAAAGTTAAGGAAACAAATGAATTACATTGAACAAATCCATAACTAGCAAGAGTAAGAAGTCATTTCCTTCCCCCAGGCCTGATATAGCAAGCAGAATAAATAGGAAAATAGGATCTCAGTACTGGAGAGTAGTTGGGACCATGTAAAAGGCAAGACATTCTACCCAATACCAAAGCCTAAAGTAAAAAAATATTCCAATATTTTTCTCTTATGTCTTATGGTCTTATGCTGGTGTAACCTTGCAAATCTAATCAGAAGTTAGAGAAGACTGACTCCCAGTGATACAATCAATAAAGATCAACTTCCTGAGGCACAGAATAATGATAAATGGTGAAAACTATGTGTGAATTAGGTGGAAAAGTAGAGTTGATATGGAAGCAATAAACCTAATATTAGTTGTGAAGAATTGTATTGTCATTAAAAATCCAGTATAAAATTATGTGCATTTTGAGTGTGTACACAGCATGCATATATATACATATGTATATATATGTTTATGTGTATATACACATATGTATATATACACATATATATGTATATATGTATATGTATGTGTATATATATATATATACACAGAGAGAGAGAGAGAGAGAGAGAGAGAGACTAGAGAATGAAAGAAAGAGATTAAAAGCAGATGCAAATAAGCCAGGATAATTAAAATATAACAGGGGTCTTGATAATTATTTTACATTTAAAATAGCACTCGTTTCAGAAAGATTTAAATTTGTAGATAATATCATCAATGTCATTATTATTGGGGTAACACTGATTATAGCTCTTTAAGTTTAATGAATTCATTTAGTATTTATTTCTATTATTAGCAATCACTCGTTATTTTTATTTTGACCTATTGGTTACAGAAACAGGGCAAAGTAATCATTTTAATTTCATTGCAAATTAAATATATTCATCTACATTAACTTTCCCACATATCTTAATTATTATTCAACTTATCACCTACATATACATGCAACAAATTAAAAATGATTATAATTCAGTTTAAATGCTTTAGGATTCTTTTTAATTCAAGAATTAGTAATTAATTGATTTAAAATGACTTGTATATAATTCCATAGGAAACAACAGGAATTTTTTTTTATCTTCATTAATATAAAAATTTATTGTAGAAAAACTATGGTGATTATGTTATATATAGTTTACTCACTAAATAGGGTCCTCGCATTATTTTATGTAGTTATAGGATATTTCTTACACACAAAATCAATCCTAGCAATTCCTACACCACTATATGACTCAACAAAAATTAAATTCTGAAAGATTTGTTATGAGTACAGAAACCACCTGAAAACTGAGATGTTTAAATTATTTCCTGGACATAGTAACAGCATTGCTATCATATTTCTCAAATGTCTTATGCTCTAAAAGAAGCTTTATTGCCTTATATAAATTCTTCTGGAAGTTATAGATTCACCATCATTCCAGTTTATTTCTGTAAACTTATTTGATTTTTTAAAAGTTATATATACACTACACTGCTGTTGAGACAGTCCCCACCTTCTTTGCCCATGAACTCTCTCATGTATATAATACCCTGCCTGCCACATGGTAGGTACTCAGTATGTAGATTGAGTTGATGAATTAATAAAAAATGAAACTGTTTATTTGAAAGACTGTTGGAGAAACCACACAACCAGATGTCAAGCCTTATTATAAAGAATTGTTAATCAAAACAGAATATTTGCATCAAAATAGACAAATATATTAATGAGACAAATATATTCTTATATAGTAAATATCATCTATATTACTTATGATATATAGTAAATTATATATATATATATATATTTAGAGAGAGAGAGAGAGAGAGAAATGGGGAGAAAGAGACAGAGAGAAGAGAGAGGCTTATTTTTTAAAAAGATGCAAAGGCACTCAATGAAGAAAGAAATGGTACTGGATATTTACAGGCTAACAATATGAACATCAGCAAAAGAGCACTGATTTATAATTCTTACCATTTGCATCAATGACTGAATAAAAAATATAAACCTATAAAACTTCTAAATTGATCTTTTAAATTTGACCTTGAATTATAAAGCATTTCTATACTCAACATCAAAATCGTTATTCATAAATCAATAGGTTGATCAAATGAATTTTGTCATACAATAAAGACCATACAATAGGAGAAAATCTTTGTGAATCAAGCATCTGGTAAACACCTTCGAGCCAGAATTTTTAACTCTCAAATACAGCAATTAAAAACAAATCTTACACTCATTGTAAACAAATATATATATGTTTATATATATACATATATATATATTTAATTTGCAAGTGTTCTAAAACATTTTGCCTAATAATGGGCAACAAGACAGGAAAAGATTTCAATCATTGCTCATTAGGAAATGCAAATTAAAACCACAAATGTCTATAATGAAAAACACTAGCCATTTCAATTCACTGAAACTGTGAAGAAAATGGAATGCTCATAATATACTGTTGATGAGAATGCAAAATGATGCACCATTTTGGGAAATTTCTTGGTGGTTTCTTAAAAATTTAAAAGACAAAAGAAAAAAACGTGTGCATAACTTATTAAATTTATACAAAATCCCAGAAAATGCATATGCATGTACAATCTAAGACATTAGTACTTTTCTGGGGAATAGTAGGTAAAGGTCAGAGGGCCTAGGTTAGAGACTTATCAGTATATATACTGAAAATACGTGCAAATCACTATAATTTACTGTTACTCAGTAAAGTTGTCAGAAAAGTTGTGACTGCCTTAATATAAAGTACAGGGTTTTTTTTAAGATCACAGAAAAAATAATATTCCAATATCATCACTCTCTAAGTGGCAAAACAGATATTTAATTGTGACAGATTCTAATTTCAAATCTCATTTTCATTTATTATTGCTAAAGCTGTTTATTGAACCCTTATTATATGCAGCCAATGAGGAAATAACATTTAACAAAAAAGCAAATAAAAAATAGTCCAAGTGATAGCTATTACAGAATATATATTTCTGTGGAGAGATAAACAATAAGCAAAATGTATGATAATTTAAATGAAAATAACTGCTAAGGAGGCTAAAACAGCAAAGTTTGAAACTTGAATATGCTGTATTTAATTTAAACTTTAAACATTAATATTTGAGTAAAATTCTCAAATGTAATTAAAGAGTCAGTCATGGAGTTATCTATAGGAAAAATATTTCAGGAAGGGAAATAAGAGAAAGAATTAACATGTCAGGCATGGTTTCTCTTGAAGGAGGTTGGTGTGACTGGAGTAAGGTAAGAAGGAAGAAGGGTGCAAATTATGAGATCAGAGACATAAAGAAACAATTAGGTGGATAAAAGCCTCGAAAGGCTTTAGTTTTACTTTAAAGGATTTCAGGAAGAAATATTTATAATTTCATTTCTATTTTACAAGATTAGCAAATGTTCTTCTATATAAACTTTGTCTACTCAAACTCATGATCTCTCTTCTCTAAATTACCACCTTGGTGGATATTGAGATCATGGAAAAACATCTTGAAAATGACAACTTGTAAATGTCAAAGAACTAATTTGCAAGTTAGTTGTAAAGATCATTTACTGCTTTATTTTTTGGTAACTTCTTACAAATACTAGCCTGTTTGCTAATTATAAAATTCCTTCTTATTAGGAAGAGTATGCATTAAGGAATCATTTTCACATTGTGACTGAAACTCACCCTAAACTGTCTAATATTATAATAAAAGGTAGTGTGGCTTTATTGAAACATGTGAATATAACTGTTTCATGCTTAGACCTAGTGGTTCAGACAAAGTGTCTGCTCTATTTCTATCTTGTTTGTAGATCTGTTTATCTCCATTTGTTGACTTTATTCTAAGAGTTTTTCAGAACTGGAAAGAAGGACAAGAGTAATTCAGAGAACATTACAATGGCTTCATGAATAAGTGACTTAAAATATCTTAATTATTTTTGGTGACTATACACCAAACATATTGAAATGACCATACTCATTTGGTATGTCCAATCCTGAGACCAATACTGGGAACAAGAGGATATTTGGTTGACATGATCTTACCCTTATGATCTGGAAAGAGAATGGGCAGAGCACTTTGATATAAAAGCCACATGTCTGTGTCACGTATCCTATTCCTCTGACCTGGGATAAGTCCATCTATGACTTTGTCATTCATTCATAGAAAAAGAAGCATGGCAGGGGCTGAAAACAGTAACAAATCTGTAAAACAAGATTTAGAGTTGTAATATGAAAGAAGACACATAGGAAAATTTTATTAACAGACCAAAACTATTAGTATCATAATTCAAAATGAGCAGTTATCAAAATGTTCAATAACAGAAAGGGGAATTAATGAAACAGAAAATATAATGGTTTATATTATGTAAAACAATCTGCCGATGGTTGGAAGAACATTTTAAATCTGCCAAAGTCTAACTTACTCTGCCTTCTTAAATATAACCCTATGAAGGAATTTTATTGGCCCCAGGTCAGTAAACAAATAAATCATTTGTTTGTGCATGTGTATATCTGTATGCACATGTGTATATGTTTAGATAAGTTAACCTAAATCAAAACGGTATGCTTACAGGCAAACACACTTTGGTGAAGTTTACCTCTTTTAAATCTCTAGCAGCAGAGTATCTATTGCATACAAAATATGTGTATATAACACATACACAATAATATTTAGTAATGATTCTTAAATCAATTAATAAATAAAATAAATGTTTTACACATGACCATAAACTGCAAAGATTTTTTTTCCAATGTATTCATTCTTATAAGCAATAGTTCCTTTTATATAGAAAGGCTCTCTTAAAAAAACACAAGCAAAAGCAAAACAAAGTCAGATAAAGTGATACTTTTTAAAATGTATCTAACTCTTTTTTATTTATTCAAAGTTAGAATATAAATAAGTTTCTGAATTTTATTGAAGGAGTATTTCATCATATTATATATGTTTAAGGTATACATTATCCTAAATCAACATCTATATACAATACATGTTGCCACCAACAGCTCAATTCTGTCCTTCACTATGCAATTTACCCATTTTATCCAAATTCAACATGCCCACTTCTTTGCTTCTGGTAACTAATTTGATTCTATAGACTAGACTATCTTTTGATTTTTTTCTCCTGACATCTTACTAAGCTATATACTGTAGGTACATTCGTATTGTTAAAAAATGGTAAGATTTCATCATCTTTAGAAGTGAGTAGCATTCCATTCCATTACCACATCTTCTTTGTCCACTCATCTGTTGATGTGTATTTAGATTTTTTCCAGATTTTGACTATTGTAAATAATGCTGCTGTAAACTTGGCAGGGGGAAGGTTATATATGTTGATAAATAACTGCTTTTTGTTTTTTCTGATAAATATCCAGAAATGAGATGAACAATACAACTTACATTTTCCAGTTTTTGTGAATCTCCATATTGTTTTCCAAATGGCTGCACCAATTTGCACAGTTATGGACAGTATATGGGATTTCCTTTTCTTTGTATCCTGAACAACACTTGTCAGTGGAATACTAAAATTATTTTAATCTCTTTAACAATGTTTTATTTTGTTAAAAAATAAATAAATGAATGAAAAAATAAAATGTAAAACTAAAATAATAAGTCACACCCCTCCACCATGTTATCTCACACCCACTCCTTTTCCCTCTGCCAAACTTGAAAACCCTTGTCAAAATCCAAAGGTTTATTTTAGTTTTTAGCTTATATGTGTTGTTTCTCCATATTCCAAATATAGGTAAAGCCATCCAATATTTGTCTTTCTCCTTCTGACAACTCACTCAGTAAATTGTTTCAAGATCTCTTCATATTGCTGTGAATAGTAAGACTTCTTTTCTTTCTTTCTTTTTTTTTTTTTAAGGAAAGGAACAGGCAGGTATGAAGGCAAACAGGCAAGCAGGCAGGCATGAAGAGAAAGGAAGAAAAGCATTTATATATTTTATTCACTTGATCATTTTGGTTATTCCTCCAAGCTCTGGGTCTTGAAACTGTGTTTTTGGATTGTGTGTGTACTCTACCAGTCAGAAGACATAGACTTAGCAGCTGAGGCACCAGGACATCCAAGATTACACCTATTTATGGATGAGTAGTTTTCTCATATATACCAGAACTTCCTTATTCATTCATCTGTCAATGGTCACTTGGATTGTTTCCAGATCTTGGCTATTTATATACCGCTACAACAAGAAAAGGGGTGCATACATCTTTTCAGGTTCATATTTTCATATTCTTCAGATAGATTTCTAGAGGTGGGAATACTGGATCAACTCTTTTCCAAAGTAGCTGCACCATCCTGCATTCCTACCAACAGTATATTTGAGGTTTCCTTTCTCTGCACATTCTCAAGAAGTTTTGTTATTTCTTGTCCTTTTCTTATAAAGGCCATTCTCAACCGATGTAAGTTGAGATCTCATTGTGGTTTTGATTTGTATTATACTAATGATATATGATGAAGAATATTTTTACATGTTTCTGTTGTTACTCTTTTTGGAGGATAAACAAAAATTTTTAATGTAAATTTTAACACAGAATCAAAAGGAATATTTAAAACATCTATTGTGTGTTTCAATTACACATTTGTATTTCTTTTCTTTCTGTCTCCTACTTGTGAGAGGGGAAATGAATTCTTATTTGAAATTTATTTTTAAAATAAATATATTCAGGAAGAACTAAATTTGCATCAGTTTATTAAATACATTCATATTCATTCATTTTATGTGAACACCTTGTGACAATGGTTTCACTTTCCTAAATTGTTTTGTGCAGCCATACAACATGTCTGTTTAAACTTGATGATTCCATCTCGAGCAAAATATTTAGCAACCGTGACAGGAGACAATTTGTTTTGTTCCGTATTAACTGAGATGGGATGAAGTTACATAACTTTCTAATGTTCCAGTTTCTGACGCAAACATTTTACACAAACTGCCAAACATAGGTCACTAGATATTTCTGAGTACAAATTAATGAAATGAAATGAAATAAAAATTAAAAGTTAAATCTTGCAGTTTCTATTTTTAATGGAGTAGTCAAATAAATCAGCCCACACTTAAAATAGAAAGTTTTTATTATAAAATAATTCATTCAGAAGAAATTAAGTCATTAATTTCACTGAGTGATCAGGACATATTACTCTGAAAGATTGCTCCCTTGACTATACACTTCATTCAAAAAAGAGAAACATAAATAAGTTTATTTGTTTATGAAACTTACTTTACCAGGAAAACATTATTTAGAAGTAAAATTAATTTGTTCATTATTAATAAGTACTCCTCTGCAATAAAGAGCATAATGAATAAATTTATGGTTGCAGAACAAATATGCAATCTATTTTATTTTGGCACATGAAAAGAGATCATTTCTCTATTCTGTTCATCGATTTCACCTACTTACTATTTTCTCTCTTCAAAATGTCATATTTTGGATCTCTCTCTGTTTGGTGTATATAGCTCTGTCACTAATCCATACACTACAAGTACATGACTTCTAATGTGATCTTTTTCTAGGTAATTCACTCCCAAACAGTGTAAGAGAATCTTAGCAATCTCAAGATATGAATTCAATTGGCAAAAAGCTTTATTGTGGGGAATTTTAGACATTGTTCTCATCACTCTTTAAGGCATTTCATGGTCTGCACAGCTGTAAAATTGTATTTTCTTCTCTTCTCTCTCCCAGTAAGGATTGACTGAAATCCAGACAGTATTATAAACCTGATAAAACTTTGAGTGCTTTTATGTTGAACTTGGAATAAGTCCAAATATCTCTAATTAATCAAACATAAAGTATAAGAAAAAGTTCAAGCGACTCAAACACCCTCAGCTACTAAGCACTTATTCCTTTAGCTGCTGGAAGAGTAGTCTCTCAGCTGAACGTATCTGAAAAAAAAAAAAAAAATTGCCCTTTTGTTACAGAGAGCTA
The DNA here is from genome assembly GCA_004363575.1 of Solenodon paradoxus. Taxonomy (NCBI): domain Eukaryota; kingdom Metazoa; phylum Chordata; class Mammalia; order Eulipotyphla; family Solenodontidae; genus Solenodon; species Solenodon paradoxus. Next base: position 1,094,344 of record RJWH01000101.1, read on the forward strand.
CTACATTTCTAAGACTCTTTCCTTTTCTGGAAATGTAGTCCATGTCCAATGACTGGCCAACACAGAGAGGGGAGATGTATTGGGGTGAAGAACTTTTCTAAGTGTCAGACATTTCTTTCCATTATGACAATCATTGAGGGTCATCTCAGCTCTAGTGAGGCTGACTGAGGTCTTCATTGCAATGGCAAACAGTTCTGTGATATCTCTACTCAGTCTTATTCTTTTCCTCTCCCACAAATGAAAGTAATAAAATACTTGACATACAAATCCCTGCAGTACTATTTTCCAATACTGTCAATTATATTCTGCCATTTTTTATCTTTGTCAACATAATGGTGCAATAAATCTCTTGCTTCTTTTACCTGTCTAAAGTAACTACAAAAATAGAAAATATTTGCACATTGATGTCCAACAAAATGGTAGAATGGCCTGTGACCTCCACCACAACAATTTACACAGTGCAAATTAATATAAAAATTGCTACTGAGCTATACCTGGGTTAGTGTTTTGTGGTTGCCTACATAATATTGAATGCTGGTTGATTATTGTTTTCTTCTTATGTTGTTCTTTAATGGAGTCTTATAGCATTTTCCCTGCATCTTGAATAACCTTCTCATTTCTTATCACTGTATTGGCTCTAGAAAATATTTTAGGTCATATTTCTGCTTTATATTTAAATCATTTCATTTCAGGCTCAATGTCTACTGAATTGAGCTATGATTTTATTTTCTAAAATATTCCAAATTAATTTATAGTTCTTATCATTTTATTTCTAATCATTTTTATGTCTTTTGACTGGTAGATTTTTATTTTGTTATTCCTTTTTATGACTGTAACAAAAAAGTTCAATATCTAAATCTAGTTTTGCCTGTAATAGTGATATCTAGTATAAAATATCATTGCCTTATTCTTATTTTGTGTATTCAGAATAATTAAAAAAGTCAGCACTTGTAATATTTCCTACATGGTAGAAAATCAGTATTTACTATAAAAACATGTTATTATTGTGTCATCTTCTAAAAAATAAAGCTTTTCTTCCTTCAAACTGCATACTCGTAGTTACAAAAAGTAATATGCTTTTTTCAACATATCCTCAAGTTAGACTTACTGAAAAATTGTTCCATATTTCTCTGTTTATTATCTACCTTTTCCTGCAATAGAATGTTGAATAGCATGGTAAGAGAAGATAGCTTTTTTTTTGTTCCTAATCTTAGAGGAAAGTTCTTTCAGTTTTTCCTACATTGATTATGATGTTGACTGTGTTCTCTCATATAGTCTTTATTATGTTATTATTGTAAGCTGGTTCGACAATAAGAGGCAGAGAGAATGGAGCCAGAGAGGCTCTAAGCGCGACTTCATTATCCCAAATGTAGCCCGGGAAAGCTCTTTTCAGAGAAGAGGGTAGAGCAATCCGCCCATGCTGAGGGAAGGAAGTTTTTAAGGGGAAGTATCTGGCAAGCATGGCGGGAATAGGGATGGAATCCTGATAAGGCCACCTGGCGTGCTGATGACAGCAGGGTAGGGAGTCAGGATATCTTAGCAGGAGGGTCTGTCCTTGATCGATAAACAGAAGGGGTTGAACAACATCTGGTCTTATTTCAAACTGCAACACGCGCTGTTTTTCCTACTTTACTAGAAAGTGACAACTTTCGGTTGTTTGTTTCTTTTGTCTCCTGTTTCAATTATCCTTCTATTTTATGCAGAATTTTTATCAAAATGTGTGCTGAATCTTGGAAAATGTTTTCTCTATGTCTATTGATATGATCATATGATATTTTATCATCTTTTTTGATATGGTATATTTTATTAATATATTTGCATATGTTGAACCATCCTGGTATGCTCAGGATAAATCCCACTTGGTCATGATGGGTGTTCCTTTTGATGTTTTGTTAAATTTGTTGACTAATTTTTTATTGAGAACCTTTGCATCTGCATCCATCAAAGATTTTGAGCTATAATTTTCTCTTTTGTGTATGTCTAACCTTGTCTACCTTTGGTACTAGTGTAATTTGGGCCTCACAGGGAGTGCTTGAAAGCATTCCCTGCCCTTCAATTATTTTAAAGTGTTTAAGAAAAGCAGGCATTCTTCTTCGAAGGTTTGGTACAACTTACTAATAAAGCCATCTGGTCCTGGGCTTTTATTTTGTGGGAGACTTTTGATTATTTCTTCAATTTCTTGCTTTTTAATAGATCTGTTCAGGCTTTTCATTTATTCCTGATTTAGTCTTAGTAGGTTGTCCACATCCTCTAGGCTGTCCAATTTATTGGCATGCAGCTGCTCATAGTAGACTTGCATGATACTTTGTATTTATGTAACTTCTCTCTTTTCATTTATTATTGTAGTTATTACAGTTTTCTCTTTTTTTCTTAGCCTGGCCAAAGATTTGTCAGTTCTGTGGATTTATTTAATGAACTTGCTTTTGGTTTCATTTATCATCTAAATTATTTTTCTAATTTCCATTTTGTTTATATCAGTAAACATCATTAAAATCCTTGCTTTGAAGTTCTCATGTAATAATTTATTTAGTTCCTTTGAAGATTTTCTCCTGGGGTTTTGTTTTGGTTCACTATTTTGTATATGTTTTTCTGTCTCTTTGTTCTGTTTGTAATTCTGCATTTATTTTTATGGGTTAGTGTCCCTGATATACGTGTTTTCCTTTAGGGTATCAAGTTGCAGAGTGTAGGCTTGGGTTGTAAATATTAGGTTGCTTTTTGTTGTATTATCTCTGCACTAATCAGATGTGTTGATGCTCTAGAGCCAGTACTGTTTTAAGTTCAATGAGTCCAGCCTAAAATCCTGGAGTTGGGGTAGGGAATGCAAGCCATAGTCTCAAAAGAAGTCTGATAAGAGAGTTTAGAACCGGTTATAACAAAGCATGCATCCCTATGAAAATTCCTCAAGTCCTACAGCCAACAACAGCCCCGGCAGGGAGATGCAATTAATCCCTGGGATTTGTGAGTTGAAAGAGGCACTCAGATGCGAGAAAGTTGTTTAGCTAAACTGCAGATAGACTGGGAAGTGCTGTTTCAATGGAGCCTCTCTGTTCATCTTTCATGAGGGATTTGAAGAATGGGATGCTCTTTGATGGAAATTTCTCAGCTGTATGGGCAGCATACAGTTGATTGCACTGATATGGTGATTAAAAAATAAGTAAAATGCTCAATTGCTTTCTAAAAGTAAAATTTAAGAAATAGCTATTTTCAAATTTGTATTAGTACTGTATTTATTCAATTCTAAATTGTACTTTTTTGCCATATTAATGTTCCCAAAAATCTGGCTTCACTTGCATTCAAAGATAACTTTAGTTTTGCCTGAAAAGATAGTTGATAAGTACAATAGATCTCTTATTGAATTCTTAGAATTCTGTCAATTTTGTTGGTCCCTCCATATACATTTAAGACTTTTAAACTAATTCTTTACTACTTGTTTTTTTCATTTTTAAATTTTGAACCTTACAGATACATCTTATTATTTCTTATTTTTCACGAAAACCTCTTAAGAAATTGGAATGCAGCTTAGAATCAATGATGTCTAAGAATTAAGTATATGCAGTGTGTCTAATTGTGCTAAGCAGCTTCCCTCTTCTTAAGTAGGGATTAAAAAAGAAAAGAAAGCATGATAAAAATGTATGTGTGAGTGAGAAAATGAGAGCAGGAAAATCTGGACTATAAACTCTATTCTCTACTGTCAGCATGATTTGCTATCCATTTTATTTACTCATTCATTTATTTTATTGACATTCCATTGGTTTATAATCCTATATACTTCAGGAATATAGCAGCACAATTCAAAAAAGTATATATCACATCACATCCTCCACCAAAGTTCTAGCGCCATTCACCACCCCTCTACCAGTTACTCCCATGTCTCTTTCTCTTCTACTCTGGTAGCACCCTTTATGTTTTCAAAGTGTATGGATTGTTTTTTATTATGTTTTCTTTGCTTATTTGCTTTGTTTCTTTCTGTTTCACATCTGATTGAAATTATCTGACATTTTTCTTTCTCATTCTGATTTATTTTACTTTGCAAAATCATCTCAAGTCCTATCCAAGTTGTCACAAACAGCAAGCTCTCACCTTCATCTATCTTTCTATGTATCTACCTATCTATCTGTTTATTATCAAGTATCATTATAGTCTGTTAAGTATATAAATCACATCTCATCTTCTTTATCTGATGATCTGTTGAAGACTTTTCATTTTTATTCAGGTCTTGGCTATTTAAATAATGCTGTCTGAACATAGAGTACACATATCTTTTCAATTAGTGTTTTTACATTCTTCAGTTAAACATCTAGAAGTAGAATAAATAGTAAATAGTTTTATATCTATCCTCCAATATAAATGGATAGAGAAAAACATTTATTTAATTACCAATCTTTATAATTTCAGGACCATTGGTTGGAAGAGAATATAAATATTCCTAACATTCTGAATGAAGACTATCTTTACTGAAAATAAGATTGAAAGAGCTAACCTATGTATCCATATCCCTCAAAGTTAAGTCCTTCAACAGACAATACACATTAGCCTTTCCAACTTGTTATGAAAAATTTTCCACATTTTCTTCCAACTTCCCTTACTCCTTTCAGTTCAATTCTTTATAATGAATGCCATGTTTATAGTACAGATAATAAAGACAAAACCAAAATTCAACCAAAATACCTTATAGAAAAAAAAAAAATAAAGCTTTATATCCCATCTTCTCAATAAATATTAATTTCAAGTCATTATAAAAAGAAAATGAAAGTCAGAAAGATAAAACTAATCCTTCATTAATGTTAATATTGGTACATCTAAATTCAGTTATTTCTGATTGTGTTCATACTATAATATGTATTGAAGAATAAAATTGGCAATGATTTATTGGTTGAAATAATCGCTGTTCTCTGAATTTATTACATTTAGAGAGTGGAATTTGGGACTTAGATCTCAAGTAAAAGAAACTCTTTCACTAAACCCAAGGCCACATTCCCATTCCACTTTTTTGTTTATTTATTTTTTGTGTTTTAGAATACTTTCTCCTATTTAACTTGATAAATTCATTAGAAAGTTTCCAGTTCTTGCATAAGTGTCTCAGTTTTGTTTCTTTATTTGGAACAAACATTTGAAATGAGAAACATTTCACTTTATAATTAAGATTTAAGAACATAAATATTGATTTTGCTAGGTAAAATTAATATCCTTGAATTGATATGCAGACTGCGTCTATCTTTGAAATCACAAAAATAGCAATTCATAGCAGGAAACAAGTCTCAGCAAGTACTTTCACTTGCTAATGCACATAATTAAGAAAATGGGCATTAATTAAACAAAAATTCAAATACAAAACACAATAATTTGTTGACAACAGAGATATTACTTCTCTAACTGTAGACTTTATTAGAATATTTTGCTTAAAGACTTTAGGTCTAAAGATAATTATGATTTTGACTAAGCTGAACAAACCAAAGGATAATGTCTTAACCTATTCATACATAAAGAAGGTTGGTTCATGTTTGTTTGTAGCGAGAAATCAAGGCACTATCAATGGAAAAACGCTTTTTATTATTTAGCCATGGTAATAACCTAGCAAGAGCAAAATTATTTGACCTAGAGTTGTCTCAATATCCTGAGCTGTCTATAAGTAAGAAGCCAAAGGAATAAGCTCTGGCTAGACTAAAAATGATTTTGAATAATTTCAGTTTAGTAACTAAATCATTTCTTGCCCAAGATTCTTTATCCAAAATATTAACACAATATGAATAAACAATAGGGAAAAGGGTGACAAGTTGCAGGAGTAAAGTTGAGCTATAGAAAGCTATTTTATATCTTTTTAAATTAAGCTGGATATATGCTTCTTTAAAAGGTTAAAACGTGATGACTTTTAAAGATATATATACCAATCTAATTTTCAATGAACAATTCACCAAAATATTCATTTGCCCTCTCTTATTTTATAATATTTAGTTCAATGTTTTCTTGCAGTTTGACTTTATCACAATAGCATAATATGATATATTGCTTTAGCGTAAATTTTTTATTCAATTCATTTCAAAGAAGGATAATCGTGGTTCTGTGCTTATTTCCTGAAAAATACTTTAAATTCAGTAGATATATCTTAAATAAATGAATTGATTCCTGGACAGGAAAGAGTGGATTGTTTAATAATTACTGATCGTTTTACTCTACTATGAAAATTGCCTGCTTAAATCCTTTTATTGCTGTAATTAGATTTTTAATTAATTTAATGTAAATTAAATATATATGAATTTCCCTACTGAATTTTAATTGTTTTCACTTATACTATGTTGAATTTTGAAAAATTTCCCTGTCAAATTCATTTTTTTTTTCATTTGTTATTACTTTGTACTTATACTTGGGTTGCCCTGCCTGCATTGTTTTTTTTTTTCATCTTTGTCACTAATTTACATCTATTCACATTTTTAAGTAAATCCAGTTTCTTAGGACTCTGTTTTATCATAGTTTAAAAAAGATAAATGAACTCCCCTCAGTTCACCATTTGAACAGGCACATTAGCATACATGTCAATCTTTTGTAAATTCCTAGCCTATAAACAGAGAAATAATTTTATTTTAACTATAGCACAAGTAATTTATTTCACGTCAGTGTTTAAAAGTTTCACAATTCTGAAATACAATATCCAATAGAATTTCTAAAATACTATACTTAAGAACTAAATTTTCAAAGTAAGTTAATTAACCCCATTGATTTTTCAGTCTTCTGGTGAATCTTCTCTTCCTTTCAGAATCTCAAAATATAACCTAATAAGGACAGCTAAAGGAAAATTCACCCATAGACCAACTCCCATAATATTCTTTTCAGGATAAAATGAAATGAAATTGTCATGTTTGATAGCAATAAAATTCAACCCAAATTTCTTCTTTGGGGTATAGTATCAGACTTCCTTAATGCTCCAGTGAAAAATTCATTTTTAAATTCTATGTATAATATCTTAAATTATTAAGCAAGAATGAATCATCTTTCAGAATGAGCCTATAAGATCTGGAACATTCAGTGGTCTTTTATTCTGGGACAGTGACAAAAAAAAAATCACAATTTCCAAGTCTCCAGTAGACACCATCCACACCTAATAAACACAATTTTTTTTCTTGTCTCCCTGGCCCTGGACTCACCCCTCACAATCAAGACACACCTCTTTAGCATAAGAATGGTATTTGGCAATTAATTTTTTAAAGCAGAAGACACTGGAAGTTTCTATAGAAATTAAATAGAAGGCTCCAATTTTATTTTTTAAATCTCCAGTTAACTTCTGAGATGTTGAAGTAAAAACAGATTTTGACTTGAAGCTGAGATGTTCCTATTTATGCTGCATATTTTACAGATATCTTTGCTGAAATTTTCATCTTACGTAACCATGGTCTTTTGGAAGCGATTCTGTTATGGACACATTAAAAATATCCTTATATGGCAAAAAGAGGTTGATCAACTTTTAAGCAGCATAATTCACAGCTCTATAACCCAAATGTTATAGAATATAGGCTCTTATTGTGTATTCTTTTATAGATACTCTACAAAAGAATACAATAATTGAAGTCATTTTGTCCACAGATCACAACAACCTCCTGGGTATTTTTTCCTAATTTTGGTAACTTTTACTTTGTCTTTTCATTTTTTTCTTTCTGAGTCATGTATGCTACTGGCAGTGACATATCCATTCTTCTTTCATGGATCATTGGTGTATAAAATAGAGCATTAAATTTAACCAGTGTACAGTGACAAAAAAAAAATTTAAATCCTGGATTTGGAGTCAGAAAATATTATATTAGTACTTCTTTAAACTAAGTCTTTATCTTCATGTTTAAATATATAACATGATTGGACTTTGTTGGATTTTAAATAGTGTGCATTTCAAGCATCTGACCAACTCTCTGACGCATAGCATTTTACTGACTATCAGTTGCCATTTTTCTACTTTCCTTGTGTATTTATAGGAAAACCATAATCTCAATAATTAATGACATATGCTTCTGATACCTTACAGAGAAATCGTCAATAAAGTAGAACACATGGTATTAATTCTATCTGTAATTGCAGCAATTACAAGTAAAAATAAGTACTAAATAAAGTCCATAAGTTATTAGCAAATGGGAGAATAGTACACAAAGACACTCCCATCAAGCTAATATCAGTCTTCTCATCAGAAACCTTCTAAAACAGGAGAGAGTGGAACAATCTTTCAAAATATTCAAAGGAAAAAAAAATCTACCAGCAAAGAATACTCTACACTGCAAAATTATCATTCAAATATGATGGGAAAACAAAGATAGTCAATGACAAAAAAAAGTTAACAGAGATTTTCATCACCAATCCTGCTATTCAAGAAATCTTGAAAGGGGTCTTTTCAACTGGGAAACAAAACAGAGCATCACCAAGTTTAGAGAATGATGGTGAACAGTAAAGGAAAAAAGAAACAAAGATAAGACCAATAGGTGAGAGCAGGAAAAAAAAAAAATTAAAGGAGGAAAAAGCATGTACCCTTCATAAATATATTAATATGACATAACACCAGCTCATAAAAGAAGCTCATACAGTAGTACGAAAAACACAATCTGTAAGACAACTAAAATATTCATTTCTAAAGAGACACATAGTGTGTTAGTGGATGGATCAAAAAGTAGGACTCATCAATATTATACCTAGAAGAAACTCATGTAAGATTCAAAGATAATCATAAGCTGAAAGTCAAGGCAACAGAAAACTATATCAAAGCAATAGTGATGACAGAAATCAAGAACTACAATTCTAATATCAGATAAGACAAGCTTCCAACTAAAAATGGTATCACAAGGTATGAATAGACACTACATCACTACATTATAGTTGAGGTGGTAATCCACCAAGAAGAAATAACTATTCTTTCTCTCTCTCCCTCTCTCTCTCTCTCTCTCTCTCTCTCTCTCTCTCTCTCTCTCTATATATATATATATATATATAATCTAAATATATAAACATATACTGACATAGTTGAAGGTAGACCTTGAATGCAGCAAAATAATAGCAGGGGACTTCAATACTCCACTTATATCAACAGATAGATCATCCAGGCAGAAAATCAACAGATAAATAAATACTAATGTTGAAACAATAGATCGCATGGACATAACATTGCTATAAGAGCATTCTACCCCAACAACAAAAAAAATGCATTGTTTTCAAGTGTATGTGGATCATTCTCAAGGATAGACCATATCCTAGGACACAAAACAAATCTTAGCAGATTTAGCAACACTGAAATTATAGAAAGCATCTTCTCTGACCATAAGGGAATGAAATTAGAAACAAAAGAACAAAACTGGAAGAGCACAAGTTTTGGAGATTAACTTGTTTCTAAAGAATTCCTGGATTATTGATGAAATTAAGACATCTGGAAGCAAATGAAAATTCAGAAATAAGCTGATAGAACATATAGGATGTTGTAGAAAGCAATTCTGAGAGGAAAATTTTAGCTAAACAAGTTCACATCAATACTATGAGTGATCAAATTAAATATCTAGTCACACAACTGAGGGAACTAGAAAGGGAAGAACAATAAAAATCAAAAATCAGCAGAAGAAAAGAAATAATAAAAATTTGAACAGAAATAAAAGGAAATTGAAAACAGAAAGTCCATCCAAATAATCAATTAATCCAAGAAGTGTTCCTTTGAAAAATGAAATAAAATCTGTAAGACCCTAAAAAAAATCACTAAGAGAGAATGCCCTAATAACAAAACTCAGATAAGAATGAAGTAAGATTACAGCTGACATCATAGTAATACAAAGGATCATAAGAGACTATTATCAACATTTATACAATAACAAATTTGTCCATCCTGAAGAAATGAACATATTTCTAGAATACTACAAACTTGCAAGCCTCAACCAGGAGGACACACAACATAAACTGATTAATTACTAGCACAGAAATTAAAGCAATAACAAAAAATCTCCCCCAAAACAAAAGTCCAGGTCTAGATCGCCTCACTAGTGAATTATACTAAACATTAAAAGAAAAGTTACTCCCCTTACTCCTTAAACTCTTCCATAAAATTGAAGAGGGATAACTCCCACATACATCATATGAGGTCAATATATCTTGATTTTAATATTAGACAAAGACAGCATCTAAAAAGGAAACTACTTACCAATATCACTGATTAATATAGATGCAAAAATATTCCACAAAATTCAAGCAAATAGAATTCAATGGTGATCAAAAAATAATATACCATGATCAAGAGGAATTTATTCCAGGGTTGTAAATATGGGTCAATATGTGCAGATCAATCATCATAATACACCACATCAACAAAATAAAAATCAAAAACTAGATGATACAATAGATGCAGAAAAAGCATTTGATAAGATTCAACATCCATTCTTGACAAAAAAAATCCTCATCAAAATATGAATAGATGACATATACCTCAACATAATAAAAGCAATATATTATAAACCGACAGCCAACATCATAATCAATGGTGAAATATGGAGAGCTTTTCCCCTAAGATTTGGGATAAGATAAGGTTGCCCACTATCACCACTATTATTGAACATAGCTCTGTAAGTTTGGGCCAGAACAATAAAGCAAAAAAACATGTTAATGGAATCCAAATTGGAAGAAAAGTAAAACTATCATTATTTGCAGATGGCATGATATTATATGTAGAAAATCCTAAAGACTTCATGAAAATATTGCAAGAAATAATAAATAAATACAATAAACTTGCAGGATATAAAATCAACACACAAAAATCAGGAGCATTCTTATATGCAATGTAGTAGAGGAAAAAGAAATTTTAAAAATGAAGAAATTCCATTCACAATTGCACCAAGAAAGATCAAATACCTAGTAATAAACAAAGTAGGGGAAAGACCTCTGCAATGAAAACAACAGGACCTTAACAAAAGGAAGAGAAGAAGACACAAAAATATAGAAAGCATTCTATGCTCATAGATTGGAAAAATCAACATAGAAAAAAATGGCCATTTTATCCAAACCATTATAGGTTTAGTTCAATTCCCATTAAATCCCAAGGACATTTTTCAAGGAAATGGAGCAAACAACACTGACATTTGAACAGAACCATATAATGCTTCATATACCCAAATCTATACTAAGAGAAAATAGTAATAGTAGAGAAATCACACTCCCTGACTTCAAACTATACTACAGAAATCATCAACATAACAGTTTAGTACTGGAAAAATAATAGACAGTGATCCATAGAATTAACTTGAGAGCTCAGAAATAGAGCCACACCTAATGGATAGTTAATCTATGACTAAGGGGGGTCAAGAGCATACAATGGAGGAAGGATAGTCAATTCAACAAATGGTATTGGAAAAACTGGAAAGACATCTGCAAGAAAAAAAAAAAAAGAAGAGGAGGAAGAAAGAAAGAAACTGGATTACTCATTGGCAACATACCCAAAATTAGCTCAAAATGTATCAAAGATATAGACATAAGACCTGAAACTATGAAATACTTAGAACAAAATGTGGGGAAAACCCTCCGTGACCTCAGCCTCAAAGATTTCTTTATGGAAAGACAGTGCCAACAAAAGCAAAACTAAACAATTTGGACCACATCAAATTGAAAAGTTTCTGCGTGGCACAAGAAACTGTCACTAAAACAAAAAGGCAACTCATGGTATTGGGGAAGATTTTCACACAGCATACATCAGATAAGAGCTTAATTTCCAAAATATATAAAGTGCTCACACAATTTTAATAAAGAGAAAGCAAATGACCCATTCAATAAATGGGCAAAAGAACCGAATAGATACCTATCTAGAGAAAACACACAAGATGACACCTAAAAAAATTCTGCATTGCTCATCAGAAAAATGCAAATGAAAACTACAATGAGATACTTCACACCAGTGAGAATGGCTTATATCAAAAAGTACGGAAATACCAAGTTTTTGAGAGGGTTTGGAGTAAAAGAACCCTTCTACATTATTGATGGGAACATAAATTAGTGCAACTTCTTTGGAAAACAGTATGGAGAGTCTTCAAAGATGGATCTACCATTTGATCCAACAACCCCACTCCTAAGCTAACACTGAGAAGATACAAAAATCTCTAACTAGAAAAAGTATCTGCACCAATTTGTTCACAGAGTCATGGTTCACAACAGCAAAGGCAAACTAAATGCCCATCAACAGATAACTGGATAAAGAAGCTGTGGTACATATGCTCAATGGATTCCTATGCCACTATTTAAAAAGATGAAATTATGCCCATTGCAACAATCTGGATGGAATTGGAGGGAATTGGTTAAGCAAAATCATTCAGAAGAAAAATCAATACAGAATGGTCTCACTCATATGTGTAGTATAATTAAATGAAACAAACATATGAATGCCAACAGAAATAGCAGGATCAAGGCCTGCAGTTTGGGGGTTGTGGGTGTGGGTGGGGAAGAGTGGCAAAGGTAGAATACAGGACACTGGAACTCTGGTGGTGACTGTGGTGTGAATTAAAGACTGAGGTGAAATTTCAAAACCCTTAAATTTATTTATAGCTTTGAACTAAATAAATAATTTTTAATTAAAAAGTAAAAATAGGAGTTTATCCCCAGCATTTCCAATATTCCTAAATTTATCGTTTTCATAGCCCATCTCTGTCTAATGTACTCCACAATTTACTGGTTAGACTTGTTATTTGGTGTTATCTTCTCCAGTTAGAATGTAAATTTATATGAGGGTAAAGCATCAGTTTGATAAATAGCGGACTCTGAATAATTGTTAAAGACCAAATAATTGGTTTACAGATATGATATACTGGAGGTCATTGAAAAACTGTTGATACAAATTAAAATAATCTAGAATCAATGTTTTAAGCTTTAAAAAAGGAAAATAATTGTAACGTTAGTTTATATAATCAGCATATACATATATCACTTTCCTTTAAAAGTCCAATTCTTCTTAACTATTTAAAAATTGGATATCATGACTAGTATGGAGCATCAAGCTTTCTCACTATCATACTTGTCATTTTCAGCTTTATTTCTTATCACTCACATTCATCTAAGTATATTACTTAATATAAATTTATGCATGAATAACTTTTGATTATGCCCTTTTCATGTATCTTTTCCAGCTACTAAAAGTAAATTTTTCTGAAGTTTTAGGCATATATGTGTATATGTTGTGTACATGTAAATGTATGTGTATCTGCAAACCTTTTCATAAAAGATAAAGATATTTAGCAAATGATCTGAAGAACGATGATCTTCAAAATTATTCTGTAAAAGTTCTTTGAAACCAGCATGTATTGCCTAAATGTAAATATCACAACACAATGAGGCAGTGTATGTGGGCCAAGATCATCAGATGTAAGTATACTTGATAAGCCACAGAAGCAAATTCAGAATGTCAGCTGTTTCCTTTTTTTCCCTTTCTGTCCTTATCTTTTGTTGTTGTTGTGAGCAAGCTGTAAAATCTGTCTTGACATACTGTTATTATTGCTACTTAATGAGACAAAGGATTTATTTAGAAAATATATATTCTCCAGCAAACTATATAATATTAAAAGTTTGAAACAACTATCTTCAACTCTTTAAACATTTTTACCAGTTCTGTGACTTGTTTATTTAAATTAAAATGTATATAATGTAATTAAACTAAAGTAATTTTTCTATTATTGTTAAAAAAATCTAAAAGGTCTTTATCACACTGCTTATTGTAAATATGTAGTTCATATATATACTTTATTCTTCAAAGATATATGCACATATATACAAACGTATATACATTTATACAACACATACACATGCATGTATGTATATGTGTATTCATGTATATAAATAAATTGAAATTGCATCCTTCTTCCATGTGTTCATTAAAAAATATGTTTGATATTTTGATGATAATCTTAATATTATTCCTTAGATTGATAGAGATATTTACAGACTGCTGTTATGCCACCAATAAAATTATAAGAAACATCTCCAATAGTAAGGCAATTTTTTTATAATGCCAGAGAAGATACTGTAATCCCATGGATCTCTGAACATCTAACACCATTTTTAGAAAGAAAGAGGAAAAAAAATCTTACTTCTGATATATCATCTGGTTTACGTAGAGAAAAATCCTTGAAATACTAGATACCACAAATGTGGATGTATTATGAAGTGTTTTTTTTTAAGTCATCTATTTATTTTACTTAGCTCTTGCACAACCATTAATACATCAGTTTATTGCTGAGTTTTCATACAAAATTACCATTCAGCAAATTCAAACAGGATCAATAAAGAAATGGGAAGAATGTACAAAACACAAAATAGCTAAAAGTTTTGACATGATGCTCAATAGAACCGTTTCATTACAATAACAATAGATTAATTGAAATTATTAACTGATAAGGAAACATGAACTCACAGTTATTAATATCAACGATGACACAACAATGTCATTAAAATCAATTATTAGACACAGTCTCTCATATAGCAATATCTTGCTTTTTAAACTGTGATGTCTGAAAGTTCATATGGTTCTGTAATATGCTCTTCCACTTTCATTTAATTTAATTTAGGTATCTTTATAGTATGAATTATTCTTTTTCCCTGATATTTCCTGATTATCGTTCACGGTTTCAAACATGTAGTGCTTTTGTTATAGTAAGGAAATTGAGTTCATAAATACTTTCGGGGTGAAAATTCTTAGGTAAAATACTTAAAATTTTTAAGTAAATTATTTATACAAGAAGTCCCAGCCATGAGAGCAAATCAATCAAACTTTGAATGATATATTCATGTAGCAAGTACAGGCAAATACATTTACCAAATATCATTCTCAATTGTCTATCATATAATTACTGTATAGAATATGTCTAAAACCTTCCTGGAAAGAAGTCCACCTGGAAATTTTTGCATATGTTAAGAGACTTGACTATAAAACAGATGACATATATGTGTTATGTGGATATTTCTTTTGAATAGAGAATGTAGAAAGAACACTAAAATCAAGAATAAGATTTCAGATAACACATAGATGTAAAGCTGTAAAAATTATTTCCAGAAAAAGTAACTCAGAAGAATATCTAAGGTGAAAAATCTATTAACTTGTATTAATCAATTTGTATTAATATAATAAAAATAGTATGGCATTATAAAAATTAACTATATGCCATTTTATGGTAGTTTAAAGAATCAGAGTGCTTGCAGTTCCTTAGTTTGGTTTCCAAAATTTTGTGAAAGGTGCCTTTTTAACTGACATACATCAAATAGAAAATCTGGCACTTTATTCCCAGTTTAAAGATATTTTCACATGAATTAAATACTTTTTAATAAAATTGCCATACCTTTTTCTTATACATTTGTTTGCTCATAGAACAAAATGAGGAGGAAAGCAAAACAAAACCCAACAGATAGCCAAGGTTATAAATTAAAGCAATGGAAATATCAACTGAGCTAGACTTTAATATTTTACTGATTAAAGTCTCCGAGTTCCTTGAAAATAAAGGACCGCAAGTCATTTAAGATCCTGTAAAATTATTTTACAAAAGTAGTTTCATACTAACATTGAATAAGATAATTATAAATGAATGTTACCTAATTACTGAAATATCATAACTTCAGAATTTGAGAAGATACTCAACTAGTCACTTACTGAAAATGTTACAGATAACATGGATTTTCTTAATTTTTGTACACATCTGATACTACAAAACAACATATTGTGGAAGTATAAATTATATTATGGGAATTTAGATTAATATTCAATTGTCATAAATGTCTATACATTTAAACACTTTCCACGGGAATTTTGAGGGTCAACTGGGAAAAAGAGATGGAGAAAATGAAAATCACAATTAAGAATATTTTATGCGACGGAACTTATAATTTTCCTATATCCTCTCTATGCAGTAAATTTGCCCTGGGATAATTAATATTATCCCAGGAAAGGATACTGGCAACCCAGCAATATAATGATTGACTTAATTGCTTTTGGATGGATACCAGTCCCAGGTCTCCTTCTCTCTCTGTCTCTCATGTTCTCTCTCTCTCTCTCTCTCTCTCTCTCTCTCTCTCCTCTCCTCTCTTCTTCTCTCTCTCTCTCTCTCTCCTCTCCTCTCTTCTTGTCTCTCTCTCTCTCTCTCTCTCTCTCTCTCTCTCTCTCTCTCTCTCTCGCTCTCTCTCTCTTTCTCTCTCTCTGTCTCTCTTCTTCCTCCCACCCTCAGATCTCTCTTCCACCCCTACCCCTTTTTTCCCTTTTTCTCTCTCTCCTCTCCATCTTGTGCAAGTTGTGTCTTTTAATCCTCAAGATCATAATTGCAATAGTCCTCAACTAAGTCAAGTGTGCATAAATTTAAACTAATTAAATCTACCAAACATTCAAAATAAATCAAGTATCTAATTCTTCTTAAACTCTTCTACAAAATTAAAGGAGAGCAAATACTGAGAAATACACTTTACAGTGCCAGTATTACCCTGATTCTAAAGCTAGACAAGAAGACACCAAAAGAAGATACTGTAGACCAATATTACTGATGAATTCAGATGGAAAAATCCTCAACAAAATCTTCGCAAATTTAATTGAAGAATACATTAAAAGAATTATACTCATGATATAGTGGAATTTATTTCAGGATCAAGATAATTCAACATATATAATTCAATCCTCACCAAAAAAAATAGTCATTTTACCATATCAATGTAGCTGGGAAAGCATTTAACAAGAGTCAGCAATCATTTATAATATTAAAAAATTCACTATAATGGCACTGGAAGAAAAGTATCTCAACATAATTTTGACTATATATGATAAATCCACAACTAACCTCATATTCAATGGTGAAAAACCGAAAATTTTCTCTTAAGATAGGGAGGAAGAGTGGGATGTTCACTTTCACTACCATTGTTCATCCTTGTCTTGAATCTAACCAAAGACATTAGTCAAAAAAAAAAAAAAATAGAAAAAAGTAATAGAGGAATTCAAGTTGACAAAGAATAAAAAACTATCACTACTTGCAAATGACATGCATCATATTTAGAATATTCTAATGATTCTACTAAAAAAATTGTTATAAAAAAATAAATGCATAAAGTGACAGGATACAAAATTAACACAAAAATCAGTGGTATTTCTTTATGGAAACAATGAAATCAAGAAAATTGATATTAACAGAGCAATCCCATTTACAATTGCTTCAAAAAGGGTAAAATTACTAGGGATAAACAAAGAGGTAAAAAACCCATACACTGTAACAATAATACACTGTTCAAAGAAAAGTAAAGATATCCTATGCTCATGGATTAAAAAGATTGGCATGGCTAAAATGTCCCTCTAACCCAAATAAATATGCAGATTACATGTAATAACTATAAAATCCCAATGACAGCATTTGAGGAAATAGAAAAACAATATTACAATTTTTGTGGAACCACAAGAGACCCTGAATAGACAAAGACATCCTTTAAAAAAGAATAAAAACAGATGACTCATGCATCCTGAATTTCAAATATTATAGAATGGTCATTATTACCACATCATGTTATTGGAATGAAAACAGAAAGAAAGATAATTGGAATACAATTTAGAGCTCAGAAATAAAATCACATATACAAGGACAGTTAATTTTTAACAAAGGAAACAAAAACATACAATGTACCAACAAATGGCATTGAGAAAATTAGTCACATACCAACAAAGTGAACCTAGGGCACTCTTTATTATCATACACAAAATTAATTCGAAATACAGTAAAAGACTTGTGTGTAAGACCCAAAACCATAAAATAGACACTTCTCCAAAGAAGACATATAGATAGGCAATGTGTACATGAAAAATTGCCAAACATAGCTTATTACTAGGAAAATGCAAGTCAAAACCATAATGAGATACCTCTTCACACCTGGTCTATATAAAAGTCTGGAAATAAGTGATAACAAGAGTGCCAATATTATTGGTGATTATGAAAATAGTGCCTCCTATAAAGAAAACAATATTTGTTGCTTTCTTCTGACTACTCAAAAACTTAAAAACTGACTTTCTATTTGATCCATCAATTCTATATCTGGATATTTATTTCATAATGAAAAAACACTCATCTGAAAAGTTTATGCATCCAGATGCTTATAGCAACACAATTCATAATAGCCAAGAAATAGAATCAACCTACAATCTTGTCAATGGATGACTGGATAAAAAATATATAATAAATGAACTCAGTGCACTACTACTCTGTAATAAAATAAATAAATAAAATCTTGTCTTTTGCAAAATCTTGGATAAAAATTGAGCTGAATTTGCTAAACAAAATAAGTCAGAAAGTAAAGTAAATTACCAGATGAGTCCACTCACATGGGTAATAAAGAAAAAATAATTTAACAAAACACAGGAAAATTGTCTTAGATTCTGAAATGAAGACTGTGGTTACCAGATACTGAAATGAAGACAGTTGGAGAGAGAAGGGTGAGGGGAAAGAGGATTAAAGTTTGAAACTAAGGTAGAAGAGTAAATATGATAGTGGCGAATTGCACTATTACTTTGTTGGTGAGTATGGTTTGCTCTACACCTTGTATCTGTGCTCCTAACCATTAAATAGGGTAGTAAACAAATGAAATATAAGTTTTTAAAAAAAGATGAATAAATTAAAATTGAGAATAGATGTCTTGTGTGCAAAGAACAGCAAGTGCTGTATTAAAATTAGAATTCAAATTCATGTGTGCTTGAGTTTTCATACACGTGTGCTCTTGTTATTTTTATATATGAGACTAGCATAATTATGAAAATAATTGCATCATGACATCATCCACCAAAGCCTTACAAGTTCTAATTACCTAAATGTCCACCCTTCATTATTTGATTATCTCTCAATGACTTAATATTTGTCCAATAGTAGTAGTAGTATAAGAGGAAATAGTAGTAGTATAGTGGTAGAAGTAATAGAAGTAGTAGTAGTAGTAGTAGTAGTAGTAGTAGTTGAGACAGTAGTGGTAGAAGTAATAGTAGTAGTAGTAGTAGTAGAAGTAGTAGTAGTCGAGACAGTAGTGGTAGAAGTAGTAGAAGTAGTGGTAGTGGTAGAAGTAGTAGTAGTAGAAGTAGCAATAGTAGGAGGAGGAGTAGAAGTAGTAGTGGCAGTAATAGTAGCAGCAATAATTATGGACATCACAGATAAAATTTAACTACATTGTAATCAAACAGAACAATTTAGATGTGAGTTAAATGGCAGCACTACATTAATTTTACTCATCAAAAATAAACTGCGGCCTTTATTTATATAGTATCAACTATAACTAATAACTGAGACTTTACCTCTGATTGCAATGATTAAACTTCCTGAAATCACTGGGGTCCTTCCAAATCTTGTACAGTAATAATGGTATGTAATGTGTAACACATTAAAATTATTGCTCAGTGAAGAACAAAAGATACAAAAGAAGGATTATAAGTTTTCAAATTAAATTATTTATTTTCTCAAAATAGATTAATTCAGTCAATTAGCATCTCTAACTTCTTAGTTTTGAGATTGAAAAGCTTCAGATCATTTTAGTTTTAAATATTTCAAGGTGATAAATTGTAAGCTTTTTTAAACACTTGAATTACTGGCTTTATTCAAATATTACCCAACTATTCATTAAAAAACAAGCAAATTAGAAGTTAGTGCTTTTTTCTTTAAACTAAATTCCAATGATACAAGGGCAGAATAGTAATGGTACACTGGGGGTTGGGGGGAATTCATCAATTAACATTTGTTTAAAAAATGATAAAATAAATAAAAAAATACCTAAGAACTAATATTCTTAGAATATCAAAAGCAAAGAAACATTCTTAGGTAATCCCTATTACCTCTTTGCTCCATTTTTAAAATTGATTTGCTATAGGTTTTCAAAACTATATAAGTTTCAGGAGTATGGCTTCACACCTCATTAAAGATATATTACATTATATCTTTTTTTCCCCAAATGTTGAGTTTTTATTTGTTTTTTCCTTGACTGTCCTCTTCTACTTTGTTTTTCCCTTTAGTGGAAACTACGAATCCTAAAAATCTCCCCTTTCACTTTGTCCAAAGTTCTCATAAAATTTATGCATTTATTTTGGTTTTTCCAACCTATTTCTATGAATTCACTTAAATATATATTTTTTGTACTCTTAAACAATGTTTCACATAGAGTTTACAAAATTCTTGCCTGAAGCAAGAATACATGGGTTTAGTTCCCAATAGTTGGCAGGTTTATATTAGTCAAATTTACACTTTATCAAATACAAAACGGCTATTGAAAAATGTGTGCTATATATCACCTGCTGTGGTGCTAATAGATTTTAGGCTGAGTAAGTTAAAAAATTATTATTTCATTGCTTTACATGATTTCTTATGTCATAAGTAATTGAATAAATGCTCTAATCAACCTGCAAAATGTTTTGCTATCATAACGCTATGGATGTGGTATTTATCATTGAAATTCCTTCCAGCTGCAGATTTCTATTAGATTTTTTAATCTGAAATTTACCAATATTTCTAAACCATTTTAAAATTCTGAAATTCTTATTTATTATTCACATTACTAATTTCCTATTTCTGCTAGTATATAAATAAATTGGAAGATATCATTCTCTGTCATTAAAAAACTCCTGAAAAAACTGAAAATCAGCATTTTTTTAAGATACATCAGAGATAGAGGTGTTATTAAAAATGCTACCCCTAAAACTAGAGACAAGTAATTAAAAAGATTCATAGCTTACTGGGACAGAAGATGAGCAAAAATGCAAAGGAAATTTAAATAGTAGTTAATTGTTCATGGTTTTGTGTCAAGTAACTTAAAATTCAAAAATCCCCTGGGCACCCAGTCTTAGGTATCTATGCAGTGAATTTACATTCAGGTTCTCTGTCAGCTTCCCAAGGTGAAGATTTGAAGACCCAGCTTCCAGCAAGAGAAATGCAAAATTGATTCATGTAGAGAAAAAACATAGGGGTATAATATTTTGAAAATCTTACGAGCTTTTTGGGTTGTGATTGAATTCAAAGTAAACTACTTTATCAGAGATTAAGTAGAGAAAGTAGATAAATCAATTTTCAACTTCATCTGACCTGTTTTCCAACTGAGTAATTTTGGGGAATCTGAGTACTTACGAATTTCACAACCTAGGAATGTAATCCCAATAAAATCCTGAGTCTAAATCATAGAAATTTTAGAAAATTTCTCTCTCTTCCACCTTAGCACCATGTCAACAGGGTATCTATGTAACAATAGAGAATTGCATCTGAAAGAACTGCATGGTATAGACTCTCTAGGGAGAGACTTTCTAGGGAAACCTAAGAGGAACAGGGGTGACAAAAACAAAGACACTAGATAAAACTGAATCTTCACCTATCTGTACCCAAAGCAAACAGTAAATATGTTATTTCCTAACCACATAAACAAACATAATCTCCTATTACCTATAATATTTTGTTAGGCTTTCAGTAACAATACAAAAATTACAAGGGATACTATTTGAAAAAACATAGTCAAAATAGACAATATAGCAAAAGAAAAAGACTGATATAGCAAAAATTTCAGAATTATCTATATTTCCTTTAGATTCAGTTTCTCTGGAGAACCCTCACATATGTAGATTTAGCATAGATCCAGATATTTCTAAGGAGGAATTTTCTGAATAGTTTCTTGGATTTATGGAATATATTGCTAAATCTGCTTAAATATACTTTTATACATAAGTTATATAAGGAAATGATTCAAATACCCATGGCCCCCATTACTGCTATATTACCTTCAATCTTCCGGGCTACACCTATGGTTTCATGGAGAATTGCCTAAGAAATTTTGAAGGAAGAGAAAAGTCTGCAGATGGTTTCATAGTTTGTAGACACTTTCCAAAAGTAGAAAGATGTGTCATCACAGATTCTTTTAGGTGTATTTCTGAGGGACAGTGGTGAACTCTGAGCAGAAATCCAGTTGTTCATTATGCTTGGAAAGGTGTTATAGCCAGAGGTGTGTTTATATGTTCTTTTGTGGGATAAGGTCACAAAATTTGCCTATACTGTAAAAACATGGAAGCAGCATGATAGGAAAAAAAATGATGACAAGAAAGTCCAAAGAAGAGATATTTGATTTGACATATTTCACTGGGAAAAAATGAAAAGGGAGATGATCAGAAGGAAGGAAAGGAGAGAAGAGAATAAAGATATTGTGTCTGATGTGAATACACACAAAGGGTGGCTTTCAGCAGAGAAACATATCCAATAATATAGTACAAAGGATAACCTATTCTGTGGACACCAGTCCTGTGTCTCTCAAGTGGAAATATCTGAGCTGTATTTTCATGTTTCCTCTGAGGATTTCAACAATATAGAGACTAAGTTACCCAGAGTAATGACCTCATTAAAAATAATTTTTTTTTAAACTTTTCTTCCCGCTTTTACTTTTCTCAATTCTTTTTTCCTGTTTCCTAGATTAAATTACCAAAAGAAGTCAGCTACATATAATATCTTGTTTCAATCCCTATTTCCTCCAGGAAAACTAGAGCGATAGTTTTGTTAGTGAATAACGTGGTCAGTAGTGAATGCAGTCAGTGCAGTTGTCCAAGCAAGACCAGCAAGCAAAACTATCCAATCAAGCCATATATTTATGATATAAAAAAGTGGTTACTTTTTAAGCCACTATGTTTTGGAACACTTTCTTTTATAGCAAGTAAAAGCTAACACGATGTCTCACTATTATATTTCTGACTTTACGGGGCCCATGGATTTTATTTATTTATATTTTGCCTGCAATCGCCTCTCTAAAAAAAAATCTATCTCTATGCACTTCAGGCTTTATCAATAGATTTTCCTTTTGCCTTATTCTTTCATGAAGCAACCATGTATTTAAAGACATTTGAAATATATGCATATAAACTATAAATTAATATAGAAAGTGTTTCTTCACTAATGAGTTTTTAAAGTTTGCCTGTCAATTATAAAGAGATTATTTATATCAAATTTATTTTTTATGGAAATACAAAAGAGATTGGCAATAAAAGGTTATATTTCCGGTGTGAAATATAAATGCAAAAGTTAAAAATAATATTGCTAAAAACTTGCAAGAAAGAATGCAAAGTATTTTAGTTTGAGAAGAGAGTAGAAATTATAATTTCTAAGAAGATTTTCAAGCAACATTGTAATATAGTAATAGTTATGTTAAAAAGTAAGCTATTTGATCATTAGTTTGATGGCAACATTTTTTTAAAAACCCCAAAATTATATTCGATGTTTGTTATTAATATAAAATTAGCCCTCTGCACCCCTTTTTATTTCACTACTTTTTCTGCGACAGCTGAATCCTAAACTCTCAGTGATTTTCAAATGCCAGTTTGTAGACCTCTTGGGAAATGAATGTTAAAACTGACTATGTTCAATATCACATTATCTGAAATAACTCATACATACTCACATATATATACATAAATATATGTATATATTTATGTATATATATGGTCAAATGCTGTTAGACCCACAACTGTGTATTCCTGAAATATCATCATTCTTTGATTCTACATCCCCAGGACTTCTAATTAACAGGCAAATTAAAACAAATATTTATCTATAATGATTTATTTAATCAAATGATCGATATAAAAAAGTTCATTTATAAGACGTTGTGAATCATTATTCAAGATCTATTTTCACCAAACAAGAAGTACATAGTGATAGAGCACAAAGAACAAGTGTCAGAAAATAGAAGATGTTGAGGATGGGAAGAAAAAGCACAATGAATGTGAAAGATCACATATTTGTGAGGAAATACAGGGTGCTCACAATTTTGAGTATCATTAAATGTGTAGAGAAGAACTAAGTAAACATGATGTGACAAGGTTATTTAAACAAGTTCTGAAGTTGCTAAAGCAGAATCCATCGTAGATATTTTAGAGTTTCCTTACTGCTTTCTGAGTTTTTCCATCTCAGGGATTTTTACATTTCTTGCCAGTGAAAATTTGAATTCTGTAATATGTGATATATTTGCATCTTATCTGCATTAAAAAATATTCTGTTTTATCTTTAGCATACATAATTTTTCCATTAGTGTGTGTTTGGTTATAATTAAGAACGTAATTGGTTAAAATGTTTAGATTTTAGAAATTTAATGTCCATTTTCTGATTTAAACCAATCCTAAAGGAAGCAGTCATTATAAGTCAGTAAATAAAAACATGTACTATTTATGAATTTGAAATAAAGCTTATTATAATATTGCTTTAATGTTTATTATTTTAGTTAATAAAAATATCTACCTATATAGATAATACTTAGTTTTTCTCAACTTCTACAGTTTTGTCACTGACTTATAAAAATAGCATTCCATTAAAATGAATACCAAAATAACAAAATTTTGCAAATGCTAACAATTGCTGATAACTGTATTGACATTAACATAAGTATTCCAACTCTTGCAGATAAAACTTTTTATCATGCACAGAATTTAACTTAATTGAGCATTGCATTCAGACTATAGAGACTAAATCTTAGGAAATTCAGCAATATCATTTGTCACTAAAATTCTGTATGATTTGAATGGTCACAGGTTTATTAATTGAACTCAGTGTACATTGATATCTGCTATCTGATTTGATGTAAAGACCAAAAACCTGTTTCCGCTGTGAATTTCTAGAATGTCAATCTGTATCCACAGGATTGCAATAAATCTAGCTCAGTGTCACTAAAGCATGCATATGTGTGAAATATAAATTAAATTCTGCTTTTATTACCCATTCATAAAATAGCATAGAAATTATTTCCAATGATGCAACTTTCTGTTTACAGCTTCTAAAATAAATACAAGTAAGTTAATGTGAGGAAAATGGCAGTCATGTATTTCACTAATTCAATATAATGACATAAAGAGCCCATTCATAATACAATATTTCTCAGTCTCAAATTATTTTGGCAGATGAATTTCCAAATAGTGGGTAAATGCTCACATCACTGATAAAATATATGTGAAATAAAGATACAATATTTTTGGTATTTATTTTTATGATTTTTTTTATATTTTTGTCTTACTAGTGTTTCATCTGTTTACACTTTAAATTTGACTAGTCATACCTCTATAAATGTGTATGTAATACCATACCCATAGTCAGAGATCTAATGCCATTCATCACTGTCATTTTAACTCTCTCTAACCTGTTTCAATCCTCCCTTCCCACTACCCCATCTAGAAACCATAGTCTTTATTTAAGTCTAAATAATTTTGGTAAATTTTGTTAGCGCTTTGATTTTACTTTTATATCCCACATAAGAGTGAAACACCTGATTTTTTTCTACTTATATTGTTTAACATGATCAGCTCAAATTCCACCCAAGTTACTTCAAAAGATAAGATTTCATCCTTCATTAACAGCCAAGTAGCATTTCACTGAGCACAAATACCATATATTCTTATTCAGCCCTGTGTCAACAGGCATGTAAGTTGACTCCATGTCTTAGTATTGGGAATGGTGCTGCTGTGTACATAGGAGCACATGTATCTTTTCTGATTAGTGTTTTTATATTACTCAATTCTATCCCAAGAAGCAGATTGTTGATTTAAATGCTTGCTTCATTTTTAATTTCCAGAATCTTTATACTGTATCCATAAAGCACTAGTTAACATATTCACCAACAGTGTAAGAGTTTCTTTTTCTCTGCCCCTTCAACATTTGTTGTTTCTAGTCTTTATGATATATCATATACTTACATATAATAAAAACTAAGCAAAGCAAAAAATAAATGTAGCTTTTAAAAGGAGTGCTCAGTTTTTCTTGTAAATGCTGCTTCATTACATGTTGTCATACATGTTTAATTCAATTTCTACCATTGTTTTGCCTTTAATATGTTTTATATTTATCTCATTCTTTTGTTGTATGAAATGATTGTTAAGAAATGTATTTAAAATCAAAAATGTCATAATATGAATTTAAATAAACAATTATTTCCTAACACTATAGTACCACTTGCTATTTTAATTTAGTTTAAAAGTTTATAAAAAATCTTTGATGAAAGTAAAGATCATTGGCCTCTTTTTAAATTGTGATGGCACAGATACTTAAAACATTTTTTCTATTTTATTGACATAACAATGGTTTATAACATTATATAAATTTCAGGTACACAACATTACGAATTAACATATGCATATTAGTATTGATAGAGAATAACATTTCTTCATTTTATACAGCTGTAATTTACTCATAAGTTAGAGGACAGAAGTGATAAAAAGCCATCCTTGAAAATCTTAATAAAAGTAACTTTCTAGTGAATATACCATTAACATTAATATCACGCTAAAACTTATTTTGCTCAATTATGCATGCATACTTGTGCACATGGGTGTTTTATGGTAAAACTGTTGGAGTAAGTGGTTTATTTGCTTTGCTTTATTATGTAATTAAATTGCATTAAATAACCTGATTTTTTTTTTTTTTTAAGAGGAAGAAATGCAGGCAGGCAGCAGACAGATGGAAGAGAGAAGAGGAAGAAATATTTTATTTACTTAGTTGTTCATTTTAGCTATTCCCCTCCATTCCTGGCCACAATGTCAAGTCCTTAGAGCGTATGTGGACTATGCCCTAGGCATTGGCTTAACTTCTGAGCCACCTCATTGACTGACTTTAAAGAATATTTATAGAAACATTCATGTTACCAAAATAAAGGAAATGAGTCATAATGTGCTTTGACAAGTTTGAAATAGAAATGAAGACTTGAGCATTATACTGTAAATTTTAATTTTAGGATTCACCTACAAATGGAATGTTAAAACCAAATGCATGTATCGATGTAATGTAAGACCTAGATGATCCATTATTTTGATATGACAGAACAATTTAGGATCTATAGTCAAGTCATTCTAGGCTTAGGTGTGATTTTAATTATTTAATTTTAATATGCTTTGACAAATTATTAGCTATTCTGAGTCATATTTTATACTTAAAGCAATAAATAGAAAATACTATCTGTCAGAGATTTTTCTGAATATCAATCTGAAAAAATCTCAGTGCAATATTTTGAATAAGAAGTTTATAAATTAATAGTAACCAGTGGTAACTTGAATGCTGTATTATCCTAAATGTAACAAAAAATCTCTAAAAACTATAAAGTAGATCAGATACATGGTTTATACCATGCTATTAATTAGTTTAATGTATCTGCTCTTATAAACATATGTATTAAATTAATTTTAGTTGCTCTGTTTTGCAAGCACAGTCACATTTTCTTTGCATTATTCATGCATTCAAAATTATTTATGCAATACCTGCTTTGCTCTTGACAGTGTAGCAATGGGCTTGATTTCTCTTAGAAAATAAAATTCATGAAACAAAACAGTTTGCATCCAGTTTCATGGGCAACAATATTTAGAAATAACAGTATACATGCATTACATTAACATGGTAGAGGTGTCCAAATTAAGACCAAATGACTCGATGCTATCCATTAGGGTGTATGGTCATAAAAATGAGGCTAAGTTGAAAAAGGCCTCAGATAAGGAGACCTTCCTACTTTATATTATTGTGATTCCATAGTCTTATAAAGGGATACTATCAGGATTATGACTATCACTTATTCTTTCACTGCAATTTAATTTTGTCAATAGAAGTCATTCACTGCAGGTTGCTGATTAATTTTGGGTCATTTGTCAATGACAACTTGAACAATATGGACAGTCAAGGCACTTGTTTCAGTACATAAAAATTTTAGTCTCTGACTTATCTTAGATTTAGTATACTCCCATATCTTTTTTGAAGCTATATTCAAGTATAAGGATGAGCTGTTAATCATTTTCTTCAACTTACTAAGCACTCCTTGAGTTTCAAGCTTCATGATAGGGCTCTATGGATATAATGGTGAACAAGACAAATATAGATACTGTCACTATTTAACTTGAAATCTATCGTGAATGTCTAAGAAGTAATGTCAATAAAGATGTATTAAAGAATTAGTATATCACATGGAAGCTTGTGGAAAAAGCTATGGAAAGTGTCTTAAAGGAGTCACAGAATTTATTCAGAGTAAGAAAAGGAATATGAATGTTCTATGGATATGTGTATTCTCCTACTGAATAATAACACTGGAGTTCTGTCCAATCCCCTCACCCTTGTTTTTTTTCTTCATGTGATCAATCAGGTTAAACAAGCTATACATGAAAATTAAAAAATGAGTTTTTTTTAAATAAAATATTTCAAAAGGCAGGGTGGAGATAAAAGCCAAAAATCTAAACAACATTTTAGACAAAAAGAAAATCTCCCAATTTCAAAATGAGGAAGAGTTAAAAAAAATAATAATAATACTATAATGGAACATGGGTAATTGAGCACAACACAGCTTATCAAAATT
Organism: Solenodon paradoxus; assembly: GCA_004363575.1. Taxonomy (NCBI): domain Eukaryota; kingdom Metazoa; phylum Chordata; class Mammalia; order Eulipotyphla; family Solenodontidae; genus Solenodon; species Solenodon paradoxus. The sequence goes on from RJWH01000101.1 coordinate 1,122,646, forward strand.
AGAACCTGAAGTTTTAGTGTCAACAGGCATTTAGAAAACATGTCTTCGTGGTTTGCAGAAGAGGAAAATGAATGTAAACAAATATGCATAGATAAGGGAATATAAAACACAGTTTCAAAGTTTTTTAGGCTTATGTCTAAGAACCCAGAAAATGATTCATAATCTGACAAGATTTTGGAACAAGGAAAATTTACTCAAGGAGACTAAATAACTTTGTCATCAGTAATGCCCAGTAAAGCAACAATGTTTTTAACAGTAGTTTAATATAAAAATTGGCTTACATCTCATTAGACTGCAATCTAATAATTAAATATAAAAGTATTTTATTTACTATAATGCTCTGAAATTCCACACAATTGCTGCAATTGGCAGGCTTTTGCTTTTCTTTTTCTTATGGTTGAATAATATTTGATTTTATATGTCCACTACTTCATTATTCATTCATCTGTTGAACACTTAGTTTTTTACAATAACTTTGTTTTTGTAAATAGTGCTTCAGTGAACATGGGTATGCACATCTCTTCGATATCCTATTCTCAACACCCATGGATGAGAAGAGAAATTGCTGAATAATATGATAGCTTATTTTTTCCCATCTATAGAGTACAAAGGTTTCCTTTTCTCCACATTCTCATCAACACTTGCTATCGCTTGTCATTGTGATAGTAATTCTAGTAGATGCAAGATGATATCTCACTGTGGTTTTCATTTGATTTTATTGACAATTATGATGCTGAATGTCCTAACCATCTTTACATATGTCTGTTGGTCATTTGAATACCTTATTTGGAAAAAAAAAATATCTCTTCAACTTCTTTGTCCATATTTTAAATTGGATGTTTTGGGATTTTTTGTTTGTTTGTTTGTTTTTGCTATTGAGTGATATCAGTTCCTTCACATATATTGAAATCTTATAAAAACAAACTCATCAACATAGAGAACAGATTGGTCATTTCCAGGAATGAAGAGTGAGGCATGGGAGAAAATGGTCAAATAATAAAAACTGGTAGTAATAAGATTAGTAAGTTCTAAAGATGCAATGTAACATAATGGCTATTGATAACAATACTCTAAGTGTATTTAAAAGTTGCCAAGAAAGTAGGTTTTGAAAGTTCTTACCATAATAAACACACAAAAATTATATGTATATGAGAAAATAGATGTCTTCATTAATGTTATTATGGTAATGATTTAGAATATATGCATAAATTATATCATTTTACATTGTATACCTTAAACATAAACAACATGTATCAATTACATCTTCATAAAAATGAAGATGAATATGTAAATGTTAATCTAGACAGGGTTCATTTCTTTTGCCTCAAGGTAGAAATTAATTTCTTTTATTAAAACATTATCTTTTCATGAAATTGCCACATATCTCATTATATTTGTAACATGAGTTAAGATAATTCCTGTGTCTTTCATTTCACAGTTCAGAAAGATTTTTGCCATTAAATTTTTCCTGATTAAAAATCTAACTGAGCTTATATTTTATTAACATTATAGCACACATTTCTCAGTATTTCAATTATTTAGCACTTAATACAGTAAAGCTCTTCAGAAGTTCCCAGAAAGGTCTACCTCCTGTATTCTTAAATGAAACACCTAAATGTGTCACCCTAGTTGCTGGTTTTCTAGGAAAACAAGTTTTAAGACCCAAGAAAATTGTGCATCGAATATTATTATTTCAATGGTTCATGCCTCAAGCAATTTAAACTTGAAAAGTGATATTTTCTTTCAAACGTATATTCCTTTTGACTTAACATTCTTAACTTGAAAACTCCAAAAATGATTTCTTCTCTTCTGAAAAACACATAGATACTTCACTTTCTTTTCTACCACTACAACATTTCCTCTAACCTGGTTTTCTTTCCATTTCTGGTTGACTGTGTTACAGATTAAATATCAGAAATCTTTCATTTATCTGAAAAAAATGTAGCACCATCAGAGGTCTAAAGAAACTATGGCATGACACTGAAATAACTTCTAACTCCTTACTTTTCTCATTGTTAGTCAGATGCCTTTTTTAGCTTCAGTGCTTATTTTCCAACTTAACACCATATTCTTAAGTTAAATTAGGATCCATTTCAGTTGAGACTTATATTCCTGACATTATCAGGAGAAGAAATGAGAACAGGCACTAAATAAATGGAGGAAAGAAAAAGAGAGGACAGTAATATACCAAGTTCTGGCAGGTGTACAGAAAGAGAAGATTTAGGATTTTGAATATTCATAGATTAATGCCTGCAGATTAGTCCTTATAACAAGTTTTAAAAATCTTGCTTTGCATCTGTTGCAAGAATGCTTGCATCTGTTGTATTAGCTTGTCAGGTCTGCCATAACAAAGTACCAAGAAATGAATGACTAAAACAACAGAAATTTTCTATCTTACTCTTCTAGATTATAGAAATCCAAGTTTAATGTATCAGCAATGTTGATTACTTATAAAGAATACAAGGGAAAATTCTGTTCCAGCCCCATATCCTCAAGCTGGTCCATAGACATCTTCTCCTTTTGTGTGAGCATCATCTTTCCTCTGTCCCTTTGTCTACTTCCAAATTTCTCCATTTTATGGGGACACCAGTGATATTAGATTAGGGTCCATCTAAGAGCCTTACTTTAACTTGATTGTCTTTGCAAATTCCTTCACTCCAAGTAAATTCACATTTTAAGTTACTAAGGTTAGGGTTAAGACTTCAGCAAATGAAGAAGAAAAACACAATTTATCCCATAACAACTATCCATCAATTTTCTTTAATCTGACATTATAAAATACAGTTTATCTAAAGTGTGTAATATATTTTCAATATCCACCTCACAGATTATTCTAATATAAAGGTGATAACTATACAAATCTCACTGAATTTTCTAGTGCTATTTCTTGCCCATTATAATACCAATTTTTCCTTTTCTTTCTTCAGAAATATTTATGATTCACTGATTTGGAAATAAAGAAGAATTCTCTGCCTTGCACAAAATGGCTGACAAATCAATCCCTTCATGAAATTACTGTGGTCAGTTTCTCTTCCCACACTATTTTAATAAAAGAAGACCTAGTATCTTTCCATATATATTCTCAATTGCAATTTTCAGATATATTATGCAGTTTAATTATTACTAGAATTTTTGACGGTTGGAGAAATTATAGTTATTTCTCAAGGAAAAAGTAAAATGAAACAGAATATAAGTAACTCTTCCAACGTAGATATATATTGGATATCAGAATTGGGATTTAGACCCTTATTCCAAAAGCTGTTTATTGTCACTTTACCTTCATTCTAGGCCCTGGCAACAAAAGTGAGGGAGAAATGAAAAAGCAAACCAAAATGGAACTTATAGTTATTATCACCAGATATGAATAAAATTCACAATGCAGATCTAGAATTAGCAATACAAATAAAGTAGATCCAAAATATTCATACAGTATCAGCATGTGTTAAATGTCAAAAGAAAAAAATCGTAAAACAGGATAAAGAAATAGAGAACAAGGTATAGTACTTTCAATGAAAAGGTAGTTGTTCTCCAAGGCCAAGGCAAAGTGTTTAAAGAATCATTTAAAAAGAAGAAAAATGAAGTGAAAGAAAATCAATTTACATATACAAAAAAACTACAAAAAGATACTACAAAAACCAGTATCTGAATGAAGTGTGATTTCAGTAGATCTTGCATGTGTGGAAGAGTATTGTCTAAATAAACAGGGGAGAACCTTAAAAAGAAACAACGAAGGTTACATTGGATAAAACAAGGTCATTGTGAACTTGAGCAGAATAATTAAGAGATTAAAAACTACCAGAGGTCAATAAAAAAATCTGGTAATGATAGTCCTTGAATGTTTTGGTAATGATTTGGATATTTTTCATCATGATAGAATGTTATCTGCTTTATTTTAATTAATTATCCTTGCTGAAATGCAAAAAAATGTAAAGTATTTAAGAGAACAATAAGGAAGTAAACTTCAAATTTAACTAGCACGAATTGAGAAGGTTTTGTCATTTGCAATGTAATGGCAATACAAGTAACAGAATCTGAGTTTGGAAAATAACTTTATGAGAAAATAGATATGTATTTAAACTGACTTTGAGATTAAGGAGAAAAACAGGAGTCAAAGTAGACCTTAGGTTTTCACCTGAGCAATCAATAAATTATGCTACCATATTCTAAGGAGGAGACATGGTCAGGAACATGAATATATTAATGGAAAAGTAAAAGATAATTACTTAAATACTGCCAGGTTAGTGCCAGTTCATAATATAGGACTAACAAGTTAACTTTTGCTAGACAAAAATTGTTGCAATAAATTGATACCAAACATTCATAACTTAGTGCTTTATGTGACAATTGTTAATCCTATTCAAATAAGTAAATATTTGTTGACCCATTTTTTTAGATACAAATATACTGAGAAGGATCATGTTTAAAATCTAAAATAAAGGTTTCAAGCACAAAACAATACACAGGTATAAAAGGAACAGAGTTTTTTATAGACTATACAAAATTTACAGATAAATGATGTGGGGAAGCAGAGAAATGGATCCTAAATGAAGAGACAATATTAGGATTCATTTTTCATAGAAAATGACATTTAACCTAGGGCTTTTATATTTGAAGTACAAAAAGGGAGATGAAAAGCATGTCAAATAGAGGAATTTATAAAGAGACAATGATTTTTAGAGAATAGGTATAATTCAATTTGGTGTGTATATTCAAATAGAAGTTTGAAGGTTAATTGAGGTCAGACCTTGAAAAACTATTAAATTATCTCTAAAGATAATTCTAGTTTGTCTTGTAGATAATGAAAAATTTTAAATATAATTGCTGATAACTGCAATGTACAAGACATTCTCCTAAGAACTAATACAGTATTTATTTAAGCATCATATAAACTACATAAAAATGGTTTGGAAAGCTATATGGACTATGCAATTTTTTCATGAGTATTCAAGTGCTATGAAATAGTTTAGAACCAAAATTCTACAGGTATCTATTTTAATTTTCTAACTTTAGTCAATTGAATTTTATATAGACTTAAAAGAAGTGCTTTAGAAATTGCATTCATTAGTTTATAACTTGTGATGAAAATGTATGTCATGAAACATTAATACCCAAATAGCAATACTTATCTTAGAATAAACATTTATATGGCAAACCTGCATATATAAGTTTACATTACTCTGTAAAACAAACTTATCTTATTCATACCGGTCTGATTGTTTATGTGAACTGCCATTTTGAGAACGAATTTCAGATTTTGAATTATTTGTATTATTACAAAATATTGAACTTAATATTTAGAAAGCAGGTCTAATGGATTCTAAAAGTGTAAGGAAATTGTTGTTGTTTGAAAGGAACTGCCATAGCATTCAGATTTCTGTCAAACACTTCCATATTTACCTTCAATCTCAAAATCACAAGGTAATTCATTGTGTTTTTTACAAAGAATTTAGAAAAAAGTCATAGTATAATAAAATGGTGAAGACATAGCCCTTTTTTGTTTGAGTCAGAACACACTCCAGGAAAAATAGAGGTAGAAATCATCTCTGGAAATAAACACAGATACCTAGCCTCAAACACGGTACAGAGCATATTGAGGAAGCAAAACTTAACTAATTGATACAAATTGAACTGAAATTTCCTTTGCATACATTTTATCAGAATCTAGCTCTACTGTGTTAAACAGGAAGCATGAGTGACAGTCTTTGATCTGACCCCAACAAAAAGCATATGGCATTAGTAAGTAATAACGATTATTTAAGAATGATATGAAAACATAATTTCTACTTAGAATTATTTACACACATATATTTTTCAAATTGACTTGAAGTCATTAGTTTTTGTTTTTGATTTTGGTTTTAAAGGGAAAGTACAGGCAGGAACAAAGGAGAATAAGTAGAAGGCAGGATGAGAGACAAGAGCCATTCATTTATTTTATTTATTCATCTTGGTTGTTGCCTCTGGTCCTAGGTAGCAAACTGGGGTTCTTGGGATATAGACTACAGTGGATTACTTTGGTGGGATATAGCCAACTTAACACTAAGCCACAGGGTGTGCCTACAAAATATTTTAGTGTTTAAATTTTCAAAAAATATTCTGCTGAGGGTAAGAAGCAATTATAACTCTCATACATTATTTGCACAAGTGTAAAATGAAACAGCCATTTTGAAAAGCAGTAGATATTTTTAAATTTCAAACACATTTACCATATGACCAAGTCATTTTGTTCTTAAGCATTTGTTCCAGGAAAATGAAAATTCACGGTCACACAAAAATATGTGCATGAATATTTATAGCAACTTAATGCATAATTGCCCCAAACTGGAAAAAAAAAATCAAATATCCTTAAGTTAAAAAGAGAATAAATACAACTAATTCAAATATGTACAATAGAATAGGATTCAACCACAAAAGAAACAAACTATTGATAGACACAATGATATAGGTAAAAAGCAAATGTATTTGAGTAGGTAAAAAAAGTGAGTCTTTAAAAGCTTTTTGTTATATAATTGCATTTATATGACCACCTCAAAAATGATAAATTCATTAAGACAGTAAGAAGATAAGCGGAGATGAAGGAACCACCAAAAAACATCAGAGTGTTGATGTCAGAATCTAGGAAAAACACTCTTGATAGTCACATGTTACTGATGCCATACTGACAGAGGTCAGACAGAAGCAGCTACAGAGCACTTAGTTTCCTTCTAGATAACTTTCCATGCCAAACAAACAACTCGCCCTGTCAGAATTTAACTGACAATTAGGAAAAACTTTTGGGAAATATACTTTTCAGGGTGCAAGCTCCCCAAAGACATAGTGGACCACAAAAGAGTGAAGGAAAGAAACAAGCAAGTGACCTGTGAGTAATATCACTTTACATTTTCTGGAGGTTTGAAAAAAACGATAGTCATGATACCATGGAACGATTAATCTGTGTTTGTATATCTGTGTGTTTTTTCATTGGAAAGACTACCTCTAATTTATTTAAGAGTTCAAAGAGTATCATAGTACTTGGCAATCTATATGCACCTAAAATAGAAGCACCTGTGTATAAAACAAATATTAACTGACCTAAATGAAACATTGTTAGCAATAAGGTAATAGTAGTGGATGTTAATACCTAACTTATAGCAATAGACAGATCATCTGACAAAACCTTAACAAAGAAACAGTAACCATAAATAGCAAATTATATGAGATGAATTAATAAATATTTAGAGAATATCTCCCTAAAGCAACAGAATACACATTCTTTACAAGTGCTCTAGTCTCAAGGATAGACCATATGCTAGAGAAAACTTTCATATCTAGTATTGAAACCATATCAAACATCTGTTTGAATGACAACAGTATGAAACTAGATATCAACCAAAGGAAAAAAGAGGATAAAACTACACAGTTGTGGCTAACAGAAAATACTGATAAAATCTGTAATCAAAAAGAAAATAAAGGTAAAGTTAAAAAAATGAAGACATCACTTATCAGAGTCTATGTTATGCATCAAACACAAGAGGGAAGCTTGTATCAACACAGTGCTACCTCAGGAATATGAAAATCACAAATAAAAAAATAAGTTTACATTTAAAGGAGCTAAAAAAATAAGAAAACATAATCAAGTCAGTAGATGGAAGGCAATAATAAATATTAAAGCAGAATAAATGAAATAGAGAGCAAAAAGAAAATTCAAAACACCAATGAAACCAAGAGCTCATTCTTTGAAAAGATTCACAATGAAGAAAGCACAAATAAATGAAATGAAAGAGAAATATGATATAAACAATATAAAGATCATAAGAATATATTATGAACACTTACACTGCAACAAATTGGGCAATCCAGAATAAATGGACAAATTTGAAGATAATTATAACACTCCAAGACTGAATCAGGAAGAAAATCTGAACAGTTTGATCAAAAGTAAGGATAATAAGTAATCGAGTCTCCTAAAAACCGAGGACCACACTTTAAAGAAGAATTCCTACCTATCCTTCTCAAACTCTTTTAAAGGGAAAAATTCAAAACATATTTTTAAAACCAACATTACCCTAATTCTGAAACCAGAGAAAGAAATCACAAAGACAAAAAGAAAACTATAAATCAATCTCTCTGATGAACATAGATGTAAAAATCCTGAGCAAAATATTAACAAATTGAATTCAACAATGTATTAAAAGAAACATAAATGACCAAATTACATAAATGTGGAGATGTTATGATGTTTCAACATGCATACATCAATAAATGTAATATACTACATCAACGAAAGGAAGGACAAAAATCATATGATTTCTCAACAGATGTAGTAAAAACATTTGACAAGATTCAGTGTTCTTTTATAGATCAAAAAGTATTCAATAAAATTGGTATAGACAGAATGTGCCTCCAGATAATAAAAATCACATATAAGTTGTGCACTGGTGGAGAACAGTTAGATCAATTACCTCTAAAGGATGGAGACCACATAAACCTGGATTCGAGTCCTGGCCCAGGGGGAATAAACAGTGTGAACAACTAACTAAATAAATAAAGTGCTTCTTCCTCTACTCTCTTCCTGCTTGCCTACTACTGCCTTCATTCCCACCTGTACCTTTCCTTTAATTTTTTTAATTAAAATAAAAGTGTGTGAATATATGACAAACTCAATGCCAACATCATACTCAATAAACAGATTTTTTTCCTAAAATCAGGTATTAGTCTAACCATTATTGCTCAATACTGTATGGGAAGCCTTAGCCAGAGCATTTAGATAAGAAAAGTTTAAAAAAGTTATCCAAATTGGAACAGAAACAAGACAATAACAACTTGCAGATGACACAACATACATAATGAATCCAAAAGTGAAAAAAAAAGAATAACCAAGTACAGTAACATGGCAGACTACACAATTAAAGATGAAAATCTGGTATATTTTATATTCAAATAGCAAATCAACAGAAAGAGAGATCAGGAAAACAAACCCATTTATCATCACAGATGATAAAAAAAAATCAAAGTATTTTGAAATAATTTGCCAAAGTGGAGAAGAATCTATGTATTAAAAAGTGAATATTGTTGAAATAAATAGAAGTGGAAAGATAAATTTGTGCTCATAGATTGGAAGAATTAATACTTTTAAATGGTTATATTATCTAAAGCAATTTACAGAATTAATGTAATCCATTTCAAAATCCCAATTGCATCTTTCACAGAAATAGAACAAAAATCATGAAATGTACTTGGAATGATAAGAAACCCTGAATAACAAATACAATCCTGGAGAAGAACAGAAAATAAAGTTAACATGTTCCTTGATTTCAAACTGCACTACAAAACAACACAATATTAGAATAAAACCAGACACAAAAGTCAATGGGAAAAAATCAATAACCTAGAATCAAACCCACATATACATGAAAATTAATTTATGACAAAGAAACCAAAGCCATATAATAGAGTAATCTCTCTTCAATAAACAGTGCTTGGAAAACTGGAAAGTCATAAGCAACATCTTTAAAGTAGATCACTATCTAATACAACACCAAAATTGATTCAATTAGATTAGACTTCAATGTAAAACCAGAACAAAATGCATAGAAAAAAATATAGTTAAATTCCTTGCTTAGTAGGAAAAGGAAGATCATTGAGCAGACAGACAATCAGCGGTGTATTAGGGACATGAATAGAGGTGGACTGAGGCCAAAATGACATCAGTACCAAGGGCGAGGTATTGCTGTTTTTAATATGCAAGGGTGGATGGGAATCTGGAGCCAGGGTGTGTCGCATAGCTTGCTGGAACAATATGTTTGGGCAGCTTGTTTCAATACACCCTGCAGGTACAAAAGAGAAAAACCATAAAACAGTCCTGCAGTAAATTCCGACATTATTTCTGGTCATTGTGATCGACCGGAATGTTCCATAGTGCCCTGTAAGGTCAAAAAGTATATCTGAGCATCAGTTCCTGTCAACGTATTAATTACGAGCCTTATAATAGTAAAGATTTCTTATCATTGACCTTAAAGATGACTTTAGGGGATGAACTCACATGGCAAGGAGCGCTAAAGCAGAAATAAACTGCCAACATTTTAACAAGCTGAAGTGCCTCTGTACAGAGAAAGAGATTATCATCAAAGTAAAACGATACCCCCTTGAATGGGAAAAGATATCTGCACATCATATGTCTAATAACTAGTTAATATCCGAAATATGTAAAGAACTACTAAAAACTCAGCAACACCAAAAAGAACCCGATACAGTGGACAATGGATTTCATTTGACACTTCTCCAAAGGCATACAGATGGTGAATAGCAACTGAAAAAATGTTCGTTATCTCAAAACACCAAAATAGTCCCTCACATTTATAAGAATGGCTGTTATCCCAAAGTCAAGAAACAACGAATTTGTAAGAGGATATCGAGAGAAGGGAATCACTGCACATTGTCGATGAGAATGTAAATTGGTGTAGCCACTATGGAAAGCAATATGAGGTTTCCTCAGGACTTTTAAAATATAAATTTTATATAATCCAGTTAACCCACTTCTGAGTATTGACCCCCAAAATACAAGAATGCTAATTCAAAGTAGATATGCACACTCATTTTCACTTGCAGCATTATTTATAAAGGTCAAAGCTGGAAACAGCCTATGGGCCATGAACAGATGAGTGGAATAAAGAAAATGTGGTTTATATACATATATACATAGTGGAATGTTACTCACCTATCAAAAAAAAAGATAAAATTCTGCCATTTGCTGAATCATGGCTGGATCTGGAAGACATTATGCTTAGTGAAAATAATTTGGACAAACAAAAATACTATATATTTCACTCAGATGGTATAGAAAGAAACAAAACAAATGAATGAACTAAATAAAACAAAAATAAACTTTCAGATTATGAGACCTAATTAGTAATCACCAGAAGTGAATGGGAAAGGGAGGTTAGCAAATCATATAAAATGGCTCAATTATATGGTGAAATACAGAATTGAACTTTTAGTAGTGAAGTTACTGTAATAGCTACAGAAGTTGACTTTCTGTGCCTAACATTTATATAATGTTTCAATGTAATGTCATTTCAATAAAAAAATTATTATAAAATAAAAGAACCAAACTTAAATGTCATGGATCTAAATATCTTAGACTGTTTTATCTGTGATGGAAATTTTATACACTGTAAATATTTATTACTTGACTGATTATTCCTTTGAATGTGTTTAAATTTGTTTTTCAAGAAAGATATATGATTGGAAGGCAACAAGGTATGAGGGAATATGCAGTGAATGAGTAAATGTAGTAGTAGTTATATTAACCTTGTGCAGCTTGTATTTTTTGTAAAAGAGGCATTTTGGTCACATATGAAACATATCTGAGACTCAGATCTTCTTTATTCATATAACTAACCTGCTTCTGAAACTCATCCTGGAAAAGAAAAACTGCTTCCATCTTAGAATGAATTTTCTCTCGAATCTGAATAATGAGAAGTCTCACATAAGTCATAACAACCAATATAAATTACGATTTTTTTTTTGTTTTAGTCTCTTTAAAATCAGCTTAAGATCAATCTGAGTTTTGATACTGACAAATTGTCTGTCTTTAGAGACTTGTGGTGTTAGCTAACGAAAAAAGAAGAGGAAAAATCTTCATAAGTACCTTATATTGCTACTGTAGCATTCTGTAATGAGGTCTAGGTTATTCTACATGCAAGTTTTCTACCTGGAATATCAACAATGCGAGCTCTAAATTAGTTACAAAGGAACATATTTTACATAATTCTATTTTCTTTTGCCCATGACGATTGATTCTTCCACTAAATCCACAGTGATTTTAACAGCAATTTTCATGTAAAACCATACTCACGCTAAACTAATAGTCTGACTCAGAAGATGTTTCTGAATGAAAATCAACATATTTTAATCAACAAATAACTAAATTATTTAAAAGCAGAACGTGACATAGTATTTAATTCAGTTTAATAATTATAGCTCAATGGAAGCAAAGAAAGATGAGGGCACGAACCATTTTTTAAAAGGTGTACCATTAGAGTTAAGTGTTTTGAAAACTCACTGAGATGGGAAAAGAACACTGGAGGCAGCTATTAAGATGAATATGAAAGCAGATAAAGGTTCATTTCCTTGCTGCCCTTAATATTCCTATAAAACTGGTGGTCATTTGTTAATATCCAGATTACATATCTTTGTAATGGAGGAAAAATAAGAATGTATGACTTGGTAATCATAAAGAATGTTACAAAACGACAACAATAAATGCTTTTTCTGTAATCAATGATAAGAAGCTTCAGGAAAGCATTAATCAGTAAATACTGGTTGACAGATTTAAAGTATATCTGGCAATTTTGAATTTGGGAAACATATAGCAATGTTTTTGTTTTTGTTTTTTAGAACTTCATGCACTTACCAAGAAAGGAACACTGGTGGTGATACAAAATTCTAGGATATTAGTAGAAAAAGCAGCACTGTAACTAATGTTGACAGCGAGCAAATATTCTAAATATCTAAATAAGACCAGAAAGTAAGTGACAGAAAGCACAAAAAATAAGTAAATACAAGAAGATTGGAGAATTGAGAAAAAAATACATTTCTCTTAGACAAGAGATAAGCAAGATTCATTCATTTATCCTCCCTCCACCTCTCCCTCTTCTCCACTTCATCATGTCCTCCTCCTTCTTATTGTCTTCCTCATCCTCTTTGTCCTTCTCTTTCTCTTTCTTTTCCTTTCTTTCCAGGAAATTTAATCTCACAAAACACCAAGTTCAAATGTCTCTGTGGTTCCAGAAGGAACTAGTCTTCTCTAATTGCAAGGCCAGAAAAAGTTCCAATTTCTCTCAAAGGGAGTTAAAGAAATGAGCATTGCTGGGCTTCATTTGAATAATAAAATATGAATATTTTAAACAAACATTTATAAGGATTATTCTATAGACAATATTACCAGTGATTACTAATATTATTTCATTTTGTCTCATAAAATTTCAGTGAGGCAGTATCTCTATTAACTATTTTATGGTTGAGGAACCTGAGACAGTTATGAAACTTAACCAAAGTCAGACATTTAGTAGGCAGCAGAATCAGGACTAGATAAGGAGATTCTGATTTTGGTATCCAGGTCAATCATTATTCTGTGTTGCCTTTCTATATACAGTATAATATAAAATTGTCAAAATTTCTCTGTGAATCTATTATCCTGGCACTCACTTTCCATATTGTTTTGGAATGATACCAGTTCAGGGCAAGATTGAAGTAAATGCAGCATTTCCATAAGTTTGCAAACCCCCAGATGAATTGACAGAGGTCAACGAATGAGGTCTCAGGTTTCCCAGGAAACGAGAAACCAAAAGATGGTATAAACCCTGGACTATTTCACAGACCCCAGAAAAGTTCACGGAATGTCCTCTCCCTGCCTGTTTCCTATCTCATTTAAAATTTCTACGACCACTATTGTTTTACTCCTTTGGTCATTAAAGCATTCTATTCTAGTGTAATCTGCCCAAAAGATCTTCTTCCTATGGCAGACTAGTATATATCTTACACCTCTCAATCCAACAGCACAGCAGAAACAGCAGCAGCTCTTTGCTCACCCACAAGTTTCTATCTACGAGACCCTGTTTCCCATGATTCCCTTCTATCCTTTTAATAAACTTACAAAGTAACACCTAAGAATTCTTTCTTCATCATTCACCACCGGACCTTCAAATTCCGTATCATTCCCTTCAAATCTTTTCCTCATTGTTTTTTGTTTTTAAAGAAAAGGTATAAGTAGGAATGAAAGCAAGCAGGTAGGCAGACAGGAAGAGAGAGCAAGAAGTATTTTTATGTATTTTTATGTAGTTGTTCCTCTTGATTGTTCCCCTGGACCAGATCATGAACCCGAGAACTGAGGATGCACTTAAACTGTGCTGTAGTTGGGAAACTTAGCTGCTAGCCTTCTAGGATAATCCCTCCTCAGTGTATTTTAAGTATAACTTAAATAAAGATGTTACAGCAATGATTTTTATAGATTCAGCAAAAGTAGATGTATTAATTAGCTAATGAATTAAATTTACAAACTACTAGGTAGTGTGAAATATGTACTTTTTGACTGAATGAATAGAAAGGTAGATAAAACAGGACCTTTGTCTGATATATGTGAAAATAGAACAAAAATTGAAAATATATTCAATAATATGTTTAAATCATCAGATGAGATCCCGTTTTCACTATTTTTATTAGGTGATGAAAATTTTTTGCCATCTTCTTAAACAATGATTCTTGAAATTTTTGGTATCATGAATCCTTCAGGCTCTTTGAAATCATTGAGAAACCTAAATACCTTCAGTTTATGTGGTTTGTTAACAACTGAAATTATAAAATATCTATTTATACATTTAAAACATAAGAAATCAATTTTGTTGGTATATATGACAATTTTAGATGGAAATGACTATAAGATCCAATACAAAATATAGTTTATTTTACCAGTTTGCTGGCAACTGTTTCCATTTTTGCAAATTTCTCTAAAATCTAGCTTACTGAAAGAGTTGATTCTTGTATCTACATTTGCTTGCAACATATTGTGACACTTATTTAAAAAATACAGATTCTGGTTACAGAGATAGAACTGCCAAATAGAATAGTATTAATAACCTTGTTGGATAGTTGTGGATATTCTTTTCTTAATCTATACCAAAACTTGATGGGCAGCTATTTCTTAAAGAGTAGCTGCAATGTGGCATCTGAAATCAAGTTAATATTCCTTTGATACTCCTGTGAACAAAATATCATTATTCTATCATGTATTTTAAGGATCTTATATTCAGATATGATTTTGGAAACTCATGCATTTGCAGTTTGTAAAATAATGGTTTGATGAAATATGCAGATATTCGATTTATAGCACTTTCTTTTGATTCTTTCTTAGTTTCCCATATCTCTGCTTAGAATAGTCATCTGTTCTTGCAAATTGTCCACTTTTTTTTCTCATTAGAGTCCTTAAAGAATTGATCAAAGTTGTTTTAAATTCTATGTCTGATGATTCCAACCATCCTCCCATAAATGAGCAGGAATATGAAAGCTGTTCTATCTCTTCCAACTGGGTTTTGGTCTTTCAATGTGCTTTGCAATTTTTTGTTGAAATTTAATTATGTTTCCTACAGAGACTTCTGTTCTAGTATGTCGTAGCTCTTTTTTGCATCTTCCTACAATACTGAGGGTTAGGTTACAGTTTTCCATGATGTCATGTCTCTGATGGATCTAAGAAAAGTTGTTCGTTGTCCATTGGTTCAGCTTACTTTGTTTTGGTGGGGACAGGAATGGTGATTTCTAAACTCCTTGGATACCTGACTGATCTAGAAGACTTACTTTATTTTTAACTCCTAAGATCACATGGTAGTGAAGAAAATGATGACAGCGATTGCAGTCTGGTGCCACTGCATTGATTTATGCTAGATGAAAGCAATTTAACCACCATTGTTCTCAGTACAAAGTATAATAATTCAAATGAAATATTAATATCAGCCATATTTTATAGATGAATCTTCAATTTAAAAAGTTACTGTGTCATTGGAAAGTGACACCTCTGTTATTTCCTTTACTGACTTTTCATCCAGCACTTTTTAACAATATCAGCTGCCAAGTGTTAAAAAATGTCTTCAAAGTGTGCAAGTTTTCTAGTTCCTCCACTATTCATATGATCACCTCCAAGAAAGGCAATATGATAATTTAATCTGCAAAATAGTTCCATAGGTTTTTTTCTTTCATTTGTAGTCTGAAAACAATATCAGAGACCTTCATCTAAATATATATTTTTCTTTGAACTCTGAAAATTGACCTTCAAAGAATTATACTCCTTATATTTATGAAACAAAGCAAAAGAAAACAAAAACCCAAAATTTTAAATACTCTTATAGGAAAAAAAGTATAATTATTTTTATTATGTTTTTTTACATGGGCTAAAGGAAACTTTGAGATTTCAAATTATCAATATCTGGACAAAAATGAGATTACACAAATTATAGCATTGTAATTGAAAACTGCCAGTAAAAATATATATTGGAAGCACTGTGTACTACCTGCTGATATCTAAAAAGTGTTTACACATTTTTACTCTAAAATCATTACCTTTGAACTATTTAACAAAATATTCTATCACACATTCTACTAGCAGTCAGAATGATAACCATCACATTAAAGACAAATTTTATATAACTATTATAGCAAAAATTAATCTTTTTGACTGCCTCATCTCCAGAGATACTTTAAGTTCCCTCAGATAACACTTTGGAGTTCACTGGTTTCAAATTAAAATCCTAAAACCAAAAAAAAAAAAAAAAAAAAACAGAAACAAAAACAGCTCTAGATGTTGCTTGGTATATATATAGTAAAATAAGGTTTATGTGCTTCTTCCTCTTCCTTTTTTATACTCAGTAAGACATTTGAGAAGAACCTGAAGGAAGTGAGTGACATTAAGTGGGGCCTGCATGACTTTTTTAGGGACTTTGGGCACACTTGATATGTTACAGACTACGTTTCAAGTGATAGAAATAATCGCCAAGAGAGAAGATATTGCCTTCTCAATTTCACTGTCTTCCTTTTTGAAATGCAGAAAGGTTCCGAGATACTATACTATCAGAAAGAAATCTGTACAGAGAATTCAAAGATAGCTATATTTGTAGAGCTGATTTCAAATGCTTGCTCTGGCATTTACTAGCTGTGAGATATTAATTGAGTCTAGGACACCAAATTCAATTTTGAAAATTAGATAATGTTTCTGCTTACAACTCAGGTATTCAAGATTCACAACATTATGACATTATTAACAACTTTCATGCAAAAAAATCAATACAAGATTAAATTAATGGAATGTAGACATAGTGTACATATTTAATTATTCTCTTAACTGTATAGCACATAGGTTCAGGAATAGTAAACCAAACATGTGGTCTTAAATTATTTTTAATATGAAGATAATGGTTTGATACCATTATCTGATTTAGCAAGTCACTAATTATTATTTCTATTTCACCTTTTCTTTTCAGATTTAGAAATAAAATTATGATCTCTAATAATGAAAGCTGCATAATATAGCTGATAAAAAATGATGTCAATTGTATTATTCACTCAGCTTCAAATCTGAATAATAAATAGTTTTTTATCATAAGCTTTTATTTGGTTGAGACAAACACTAATATTCGAACCACTTAATAAATTAAAGATAATTTAAAAGCATTCTTAATTTTACTAAGACTTAAAAGAGCACAAAAGAATCAGAGGTTTAACAATTTCTAAAAGTAAATATTAGATTGATGACAAAGCTAAATTTGATTGTCATAGAAAGTTTGAGGATATTATTAAATAATTAGTCTATGCTCAAAAGAATTAATAAATGCCATTTATTTTACATATAAACTCTGCATAAGGCATAGCTATTTAATATTGTTGAAATAATCATCCATGTGTGCTTTTTCATTAAAGTATGTTGGAGCCACAAAGTATTTGATCTTTCAAAAGGAGTAAGTATGAACACAGACAGTTATCAAAGATATAATCTTAATTTATGAATATCACAATTAAGATTAATTCTTCTCACATACAAGCTGAAAAGTTTTCAGCAGTCTAACAGTTTTTGGTGAAGGTAATATATGCTGACACAAAAGATATTGCTACAGTAACTCACAATAAAGATTCTTTTATTATTGCTTTCCTCAAAAGAATGTTTCTCAAATGAGTTAAGCATGAAATCAATTCCTGATATAGAAGCAGCTCATTTTCTTTAACAAGCCTGTTATATCTTGCTCCTCGTTTTTATTTGCAAATAATTTACCTTCACATATATGTAGCACTTAATTTATTGACTTCTGACATGATACAGGAAAATCTCAAAAGAAAGATTTCTATCTGTCTAGTTTGAGTTGTAAGAAAATGACTTCCTAAGAAAACCTAAGGTAAAAAGCTAAGCAAAACCTAAGTTAATATATTTGTTTTCACATTGGAAAACATTTCTAAGTTGGGATACTTATACTGATTTCATTTATTTTATGCAAAATGTTTATTGATGGATATTCCAGTGTTGATGGGTCTGTGGTAATACAACAGGACAAATTGAACGATTTTTTCTTATTTGAAAATTAAATTCTGATTGACTTGAGGAGTCAGGCATTTAAAATTTTTATACAGCTTAAATTATCAGTAAAAAAAATACACTAAGCTCCAAATTCAGGTTTACAGTTTTGTTTTACTTTTTATCTTTGATCGCACATTTTTACTTGTTTCTTTCATTTCATATAAGCCTCTTTACTGTGCACTTACTTTATTTTTCTACTTTAAGCACTTTTTTTAGTATGCTATTTCCAGAAGTAGCTAGTCCCCTGCAGATAACCGCTATCCTCCATTCACTGTCTTTCTGAAACATACCTCTAAACTAGTCACAATCTGCTCTGCATTCAGAACTATAAACACACAAATTAATAATGTGTGTGCACTCTCTCTCTCACTCATTCCTCTGCCATTGACTCTTTTATTCTTTCCCTTCTATATTACATCTTTTAAGTGCGAAGGCAGATATCTGATCGAGTTATATTGTTTAACATAACTTGATCTGTTTAATACATAGCTTGATTCCTGTAAACTCAAAGAAACAATAAGCAAGATGAAATTTTCTTTATGAGCTCAAAAAAAAAGTATGGAAAATGAAGTTTTCTGATTTTTTTTGAGGCAAGACTCAAGTCTCTATGTTAGTATAATTAAAGTGTAATAAAATGATTACGGAAAAAGGAACAAATGGATAATGTAGTTCAACAACTTTAAGCTTAATTTTTATTTAATTAATTTTAAGCATTGCATCATGACATTATATAGGTTGCAGGTGTGCATCATTGCAAATCTATATTTATATGTAATACATTACATTTACCACCACATTCCAATTCTTCACCATAAAATCGATCCCCTGTACCCACTCATCTTGCCCCTTCCTCTGCCTCTTCTTGTAACCATTAATTTAGTTTTATTGACCACAATTTTTCTTTGATTTAGTTTATTTGTTTGCTTCAGTGAAATCATACATCCTGTTTTTCTTGGATTTACCACACTAATCATAGCTTACTCTAGGTCCATCCATGTTGTTGAAAATAGCCAGATTTCATCATTTTTGATAAATAATATTCCTTTGAGTATATAGACCACATATTATTTATCTACTCCTCTCTCATTAGACGCTTTGGCTGTCTCCAACTTTTGGTTATTGTAAATAATGCTGCAATGATCGTGAAGGTGAATGCTCTGTGAATTAGTGTGATATTTTAGTGCAAATACCCAGAGTGGGGTGACGGGATCATATAGAATTTCCTTCCAATTTTTTGAGGAATCTCCGTGTCGTGTTTCATAACAGTTGCACAATTTACACTCCCACCAACAGTGTATGAGTCTCCTCTTCTTTGCATCTTCTCAACACTTGTTTCCAGATTTCTGGATAATAACCATTCTCATGGGTGTGAGGTAATATCTCGTTGTTGCTTTGATTTGCATTTCCCTAGTGACTAGAGGTAGATCTTTTCATGTATATATTGGCCATTATATGTCTTCTTTGGAGGAAGTTTAGAATCTTTTCCACATTTCGAGGCTTATTTCTTGTTGTTTTTGTTTGCCTTTTTATTTGTTTTATTTTGACTATGTTATTTTGATAATCTGTTTAGAAAACTGTGAGGTTTTGGGAGTAAATCCTTGGATGTCATAGCTTTGTGTATGTGTAACAACCGCCAGGGAAGACTGGTTTTAGCAGGATCCTATTCAACAGTCTCAATCTTTCTGTTAAATTTTCTCCAGCGTTTGACGGTATACCTAGCTCATTATATTCCACTAGACAGAACTTCTAGAACCTCTGGTCTATGAAAATGTTCAAAATAGAATAGTTTGGAGCTCTGTTATTCTGAGTGCTACATCTAAGATTAAACCTCTGTCCTATGGTAAGAGACTAAATGAAAGGGAGCTGTGCTCTTTCAGCTTTGCTGTTCATGAATTCAGCGTTTCTATTCAGAGACAGAGAAATACTAGTGAGCTTTGCCTCATATGGTAAATCTTGAATGGTACTACAGGAGAGGAAACAGCTGGTGTCTGAAATGTCACAAAATATTACCGTTCTTACTAAGCCTTAGCGAATTTCTTAAGTAAATGAATATTTATAATTTTATGTATGCTCTTGGGAACATTTTCCCACAACTATAAATGGGGTTTTTTGCTCTTATTATAGCTGTTTTGTTGTTAATTGTTTTTGTTTGTGTTTTTCAGTTCTCTTTTTCAACTGCAGTTTCTCTTGCTGTCCACATTTAGGAAGTAAAGTTTCAACCTAGTGAGTTGCTTATTCTAGTTATTGTCTTTAAGTGTAAAATTCCATTTATATATTAGAAATATTATGTATTATGTATGTTATACATGTCATAGACATATATCTTATCTAAGGTTTTCTATTGTTTTTTTGTTGTCATTTCAGTAACATTCATAATGACCCATTGAAGCACTGCATCATTGCTGGTTTGTCTTTATCACGTAATTCTAACATTGCCTTTTTGGTCTTGGTACCTGCTGTCTTTTTCCATTTAGATTGGGATCACATCGGTGCTTAGTATGACCGGTTATTTTTAATTGAGTCAAGATATGTTCATATTTTCTTATGAGACTATGGGTCTTAGTTAAAGCTTTCTGTTTTAACCAGAATTATCTGAAAATGCAATGATTAAGGCGTGTAGAATGCCATTTAATGACTGCCAGCTTCCCCATCCAGCTTTTGTTGATAACAGGGATTCCACGATAGCTGGGTGGAGTATGTGCACTGTTTCTCCGTTTGGTCTCCACTGACACTGCTTCAGGGTGGCCTCATTTCTACTAAGAGATGGTGAAACACTCTCCATCCAACCCCAATGACTATGTGAGGAGGACTTTAATTACTGCTGAGTAAATTCAGATTGCTTCTGTGATGTGTGCTAACACTGTGGCAGTTGGTTATTTAATGGTCAGTGGGATTAAAATTTTAATTTAATAACTTGATACCAGCCTGGAAGTTGTAAATTTTTGAGTCCCTCATTCCATCCACGTGAGGGTGGAAAGACCTTCCGTTTGCTGTTGTGTTGGGGGTGTGTGAATATAGTTTATCCTATCTGACTAGAGTAAAGCATTTATTGTCTAAATGTCTTTTGTCTTGCTTGACTGACACTTTCCCGGTCCTTTGGCTATAGAAATTAAGCCTTTGTTTGAACTTGTTTTGTCTGCCTCTGTTGGTGGTTCTGGGTTGTCATGTTCTTAGGTCAGAGTCCTAGATATGTGATGAAAACACACACACACATACACACACACACACACACACACACACACAACATGTTTATTTAACATGTTTATTTTATTGTTCTTCGAGTTCCAAGGTTTCAGAACTGCCAGGCACATTTGAATGTCTGCTAATATTTGTCTCATATATAATTGTATTTCTAGTTGTGTTTATTTAACAGGATGAATATGAAGAAAAATTATATCTACTTCATTTTGAGAACTATTCATGTGTTCTTTTAAATAAGTAATATTTTAGGTTCACAATATATTCAGTAGGTTTTGAAGTGCTAATTACTACTGAATTGACTGCAATTCGCATACTTTTATAGTTGTATAATCCTTGGGAACTTTTACTATTTTGACATTCAACAGGATATCATGCTGATTTTCATTATTTATCATTGTTTATTAATGCCACCTTAAAATTCGTCTTTCTTCATTTTTCTATGACTCCATAATTGTCATTTCTTTAAAAAATGTATTTTTCATTATAATGTGTCATTCAGTGTTGTTCATTTGTCTCTAAAAGCAAAGATTTTTTTTTATTTTATAATATCTAGAAATAGTTATAATAAAAGATTTTATTGCATCTTTCTGACATTTCTTACAGATTGCTTTAGTGCTTCCTTTTCTTCAGGTCAACTCTAAAGTATTGCTTTTACATAAGATTCTACCTTCAATATCAAGAGTAGTACAGAAGTTTCCTAATTTCAACACTGTCATTTTATTAGCCTAATATGCTTTTTCCATTAAGTGGCTACAGTAGTCTTTCTGACATGAAAATCTAACTTTTCTGTTTTCTAATGATGCCTTTTTATGGATCCTTGTTGAGTTTATGATCAGTCCCTGTTTCCTACTGTGTTTAAATATACTCAATATGTATTTTACTTGATTAACTGCTTATAATTCTGGGCACCACTCTTCAAAAAAAAAATGATAATAGTAGTTTATAATTCTTTTTAATAGCATCAACTATTTGTCTAACTCACAGTAACATTTTAATATTGAGAATAATTCCCTCCAGACAAACCTCCTTAACCTCCTCCCCTAAATTTGGATATACATAACTTTTGTCTCTCTTTTCATGTCATTATTATAATTTTTGTATTATTAAATTTGATGTATGAATTCTTTTTCTTTTTATCATTCATATGTAAATCAGTATCTGGTACATGGAAAATACTAAGTATTTCTTAAATGAATGAGAATATTGGAAAATATTATCCATAAATGACCTAAAATTCAAAACTATATCTGTACCAAGCAAAAAAGGAAAACTAGGACATCTTATTTACATCTTGGCTGCAGTCTTGCCACTTTTGCCAAGCACCTCTAAAAGAGAGCTCGATTGTTTTAAACAACAAACAGTTGTTTTGAAAAATGTTATGTTAGATATCATTAGAAGGCAATTGATTTATCAATATTAGATAACAGGAAAAATTCCAATTTCCTACAACTGCTGGGAAATCTAAGAGTGCACAGAAAGTTGTGCTGAAAAATGAGAGTTTGTTCTGTTTTTGTAAAGCTGTTAAATCTAAAGGAGGCAGTGCAGCCAGTGGCAAGAGTGACCTGGGAGTGCAGGCTCATCTTGTCACAATTGGTCAAATATTTCCTGTCAAAGGTAATTTTCTATAATTTGAAAATATCATGACATTTTGGGTTGAATTACAGGACTCATTTCCAGATTGCTCTTGCATATTCTGAATTATGGATTGAGTTGATACATAGTTGTTGTTTTTATTTATTTATTTTTGTCATGTGAATAATATCAATTTTTTTTATACCATCTACCAAGCTCAGGGAAAAAACAAACAAACTACTACCCCAGGCTTCATTAATTCTTGGTAACTTTTCAGTTATTAATCATTATTTTTCAAAGATGGAATTCAAGCTGGGTTCACAATCTGAATATAAAGTTAGTTGTGAAAAGAGTAATAGTAACATGAGTAATTAAACTTATACATGCTGACAAATTTTCTATTAAAAAGTAACTTTCAGCATCAGAAACCATTACTCCCCAACCCAAATATCAAAAAATTTCTATTCTTCTTATAATTACCTGGCAACTTTTATTCCCATGTTATTTTATAGTTAGGAGGGGAGTAATGATATTCATTATATAAAAATAAAACATAAGAAAAATCAAAGGAAATGTTAAATTCATAGATTACTAACTTCCACAATGCCGAAAATAGACCTGTCTTTTTTTGTATAGAGGTAGAAATCTAGGTAAAGACAATATGAAATTACTAGCATATGTTGTTTATTCATAATTAGACATTGCCTTTAAAGAATTTTTAAGAGTTCGTTTTTTTACAAGATAAAACCACTTATTCTTATTAAGAAAAATATTAAATTCAGATAAAGAAATATGTTTTTATCTATTTAATACATTTAAATAGATGGAGCTTTTACTTCATGTTTTTACTCTTGCTACTATGTCTGCAAAATTCAGAATTGAAAAGATATTTTGTTAATCTAAAGATCCATGCTCACCTTCAAATTAAAATAATGATCCTTGAAGATTAAAAAAATAATCTTTTTTGTTAAATATGTCATGTGTCCTCTTTAATAATATACTCACAGTGAATAACACATTGCATTGATCAAAAGGCAAGTGACTATGTAATTGGTGTTCTGCCTTCTCAAGTGTTAGCTACAATCTATAATTTGCTTTCAAGTAATTCTTGGCCCAGTGGGAAAAAGCAAATTAGAACAATATTTTAACCATTTTTGCTGTTTCCATCTTCAGGGCATTTTTCAATCTGTGTGTCCTCTCTTATAATGACACTGGTCATTAGATTTATGGCATATTTTAGTTCTATATGACTTGTGACCTTTTACTATTTATACATGCAAAGATTCTATTTTTAAATAAGGTCACAATCTCTGGTCCCCAGTGAACATGCATTTGTGAAGGACACTGCTCAACCCACTAAGGCTGTAATGAGACTAGTCTTTTTCCGTTTTGGAGTCAACTTGACTGAGATATACTTAGGTAAAATCAGATGAACCCATTTTAAGTACATAGTTTCATAAGTTATGAAAGTACTATGCAACCTATACAACCAACTCAAATCACAACCACAAGTAACTTTGTTCCCTTTTGGCAGTCTATGCTCCTTCCTTGTCCCAGGAAATCACTAATCTATTGTCTATCAATATTGATTTATCTTGCCTGAAACAATTTCTCATATAAATAAAATGAAGCAATAAGTTTCTAACTTATGTTTGTCAGTATATTTTTTCCAATTTTGTTTCAGTCCTTCTTAGCACTGATTTCTCATTACTGATATATCACAATATTTGTTCTTTCGTTTTTTATGAGCATTTGGATTTTTTTTCATTAGCATCGATTATTAATTAACCTATTATGAACATCTTCATATAACTATATTTTCTGAAAATATGTTTTCATCTTTGGGGACAAATACATTAGAGCTGAATAAATTTATTCTTAACTTTATAAGAAATGTTTTCCAAATTGTACCATTTTGCATTCCCAAGAGTAATAAAGGAATAGTCAAGTGACTGCATAATATTTCTTAATGTTTTACTTTTACAATAAACCTCATAGTAGCAATGTAGGGAAAATTGTTGAATACAGAAATCAAAATTTTGAAAAGCTTTTTTTAAAAATAGCCACCAACTGGAATATTGATAAATTGCTGTAGAATTTGTGGCATTTACTAAGAGTTTATATGATAAACTGATAATTCATCTTACATATTTACAATATTCTTTTTAATTGAAGATTATAGCTATATTTCTATAAAATTAATTTGCATGATTAAATTAGCTATCACTTATTATCAGCAATACTAGTAGCATGTGAAAAGTTTGTTTTTAAAAGTTCTATCATAATATCTCTTGCAAATGTATCAAAATTTGTTCAATGATATTCTGGTGGGTGATACTATAAAACAACTATTTTCTCATTAAATTATTTTTGAAAATTTCTTTTCTTTCTTTTTCTTTTTTTTTTTTAAGCTAAAGTTCTCACCCTTGCAGGTACTCAGCAATATTGAGATCCTTTCACCATAATAAAAGGGCAATTGACTTTGCCTCAACATGTCTCCAAGACGGATGCTATTTCTCTATAAAACATAATATATGAATTGATATTTTCCTTTTCGTAAAGTTTTATAAGCATGTTTGATCATTACACCAAGAGTAGAACCATCTCTGAGTGATTCACTCACATTAACCATGTGGAAATTGAATGTTGTTTTATAACAAACCTTAATTGTCACATCTTTCTTGTCTTTACTAAATTGTCATTGTGCTAGGAATATTTATTTATCGGGATTCTTTAACCATGCAATAAAAAGAGTTCTTTCTCCCATTTTCCTGCTATCTTTGTATTCCTTTATTTTATTTGCTTGTTAATTTGTTGTCTGAGTAACTTCACACTTTCATTACATTATGCACTAATAAAAGTAGCATCATAATCATTTTGTTCCCTGATTTATCACCGGACCTAAAACAGAACCTCATAGGTGCTGGGTGCTTATTAACTAATTGTAAATTGAAGAAACAAATGAAATTAAAAGCTTTGTATCTATGAACCTTTATTGTTGAATATTTTTAAAAGAAAAGTTGCTGTTGTATATTCACTAAGTATATTATTGAATGAATTTACTATTCCCTTGTAGGAAACAATTATCTCATCTGGAAAATTAGTTGTATTTTTTCTGAGCACCTCCCATATTCATTTAAGATGGATACTATTGGATTCAGTACTCATTTCTACTTTGGAGAGTTTCATGGTTTTCTGTGGAAAGCATTTATACAATCTTGTTTCTGATTTTATGAATTATCTTTCACTTCCCTATATAGTTGCCATTAATGTTACTATGTTCACTTGAAACTATATAAGCTACCTGAAACAACATTAAGAAAAGACAAATGTTTCTGCTTTTTCATGTAATGATTTGTAATGATTCCCTTTGGTTAGTGATGATGATTTCCTAAGTTCTTTAGTTGAATTTTAATGTATTTTATCTCTCTTTTTTTAAAATATCATTAGAGCTCTCATTAGAGCTCTTATCTCAGCTCTCATTCTTTATAGAGAAGAATTTTAGCAAAATTAATGAGTTTTGTTAGAAAGTAGATAGTCAATATACACATAGATAATGCTGTATATTATAAATATGCATGTATTTGTGCATATATATACAGCATATTGTATTTATAATTTCATTTTTATCCCTACTAGTTCTATTAATATAAAATTACGTTATAAATTTTTGCATTGCCTTTAGTCATAAAAAGTTATTTGATTAATATTGGCGGTTTTTAAATATTTTTACTGATGTAACATAACATTATAGCATTATATAGGTTTAAGGTGCATGTCATTGCAAATCAACATCTATAAAACTATATTAAGTTCATCACAAAGAGTCAATCCTTCACTTTATAATTGACCCCTTTTGTCCACTTTGCTAAAATCACTAGCCCCTTCCCTGCGAGTAACTATTAATTTGGTTTTTAAGATTAAAGTCTAATTTTTTTTTATTTGGTTAGTTAATGTGTTTGGTTTCTCGATCTACCACATATTACTGATATAACATGGTTTTTTCTTTCTATATCTGACTTATCTCAGCATAATTCCCTTTAGGTACATCACTGTTGATACAAATGGCAGGATTTTATCTTAATTTTAAAATAGTTGAGTAGTATTCCATTGTGTATATATAAAACATCTTCTTTAACTACTCATGTTGATTGATAGTTTATTTTCAGCTCTGACTATTGCAAATAACGCTAATAAAGGCAAAAACTTGCAATATATGTTACTTCATCAGAAATCATAGCTATTGCTTCCCTTAATAATTATATAATACATATATTTGTAATATAAAATATATGTACATTATATATACATTATATATCCTTGCAGCAATAGTCATACTGAAATTAAGTATTTATTTGAATAATTGGTTAACAGGTGTCTCCTGATTTAGACATTAAGTTGTCTGTGGAAAATGGTTGTGTGTCTTCTACATTGCAGCCACCATACTCTTAGTATCTCTTTTAGAGCCTGATTGATGGTTACTCCTTGATAAATATTGTTTAATTTCTTGAATGAATGGATTTGACAATTCTGCTAATAATGCATGTCCAGCCTTGTCTAGAACCTTCATATTTATTTAGAATTTGTACTTACATAATTTGCTAAGTGATATATTTTATTACATTAGGAATTTTTTCATCATATTCCTTTGAACATGCCATTTCTCTTTGTGTTCTGCTTATACAGTTTCTCTAAATTTTAAGTTAAGTCATAGCTTCAATATCAGTCGTCATTTTTCCCTTATAGTGTTTTTTTATAATATCTTCTTATTTCTGAAACTATTTTTATCTCTAAATTTGTTTCTTTGGCAATCTGTGAAATACATTTTTCCCTTTATCTGATTTTATGTAATCTTCAAAGCTTGTGTTCTCTCACAGCTGCTTGCTCATGTTTTTTAACTATCTTTGAATTTTATTAAAAGCATGAATAGGGAACATCAGAACATATAATTTGTTTCTTATGACAAACTTCTCCAGAGGATAACATTTCCTGTACTATATGTCTAAAATAGTCATTCTTAATGTATAATGTTTTGACTCCTAGAAACCCTAAGATCTTTAATGGGAATTTTAAGTCCAAACTATGCTGTTAATAATACTAAATGTTTATTTGTGGTTTTGTTTTTTGTTTCCTGCTTTCATTCATTGACTAGAGGGCAGAGGTTGCATGAAATGGAATTTTGTCACACATTGGTTGCAGAAGTGATTTTAGGAACCCAGTTTTCTTAAGCCAGTCATTAAAGGGATTTGCAAATAGTTGAATAATATCATCCTTCTCTCTAGTTACTGGAAAACATTATTTTTCACAAAATGTAAGATTTTTAATAGCAAGTAATGAACTTTTATTTGAATGTATAATAAATATTTTAAATTTCTCAGTTTTCATTTATAATATTATAAGTAGAAATAAATTTAACTCACATTAAGAAGTCCATTGGGATCCTCAATTAATGTTGAAGAGTGTGCAATATTCCTGAGATCAAAAGGTTTGGAAAAATATTGCATTGAGGTATTCCCATTCCTTTGTATTATATTTATTCTAGCATCAGTAATATACTTACTCTTTCCAATAGTCACTTAGATAGGAATTTGAGCATTTTTTATTTAAAATTTTGAATGTCTGACCAAAGAAATGTGGGAAGATGGCATGAGTATTCAGATTTAGGTAATTGGAAAAATACTGCTTGGAAAAGGGCAGAGAATGAAGCTGTAAGAAACCATCATATGTATCTCTAGCTCCATTCATAGTAACAACTCATTTCAAGGAAATCTTCTGTGATTGAAATGTTTAACTAGGTAAGGAACTCTCAACTTCTAAGGGGTTCTATAAGTATCTGTCAATGCTCCTTTTATTCAATAGTAGAATACATTGATCTCAATTCATATTCTGAAGGAAGGTACAGAGAAGCTTTTAGCATAGTTGCTTTTATTTTTTTATTCAATACCATTTTCAATGTATCAAATATTAGCAGAAATTTATTTTTGAAATTTTGCATGAATGGAGCATACAAAGTCTTCACTCTGGTTTAAGGTATATGGAAACTCTTAACTGTCTCTAGAAGAATATTTCAGTAGAAATTAGGAAAAACTGGGGTATTATATTCCATTGCTCATGCCTTGTCTTTCTCAGAACTCGGCAAACTTGCTTCAATTGTGAAAAGTATTATTACAAAGCAAAACAAAGGCCTGCCCTCTTTTGGAAAATATTTTCACAGAAGATATTTTCCTAGTGATCACTTGTACTCTCAATTCTCTTCTTAATTTTCATATTCACCTTTAATAAGGTCACATAAGTACTCACAATTGCTCTGTTAGATTCTTCTCTGAAGTCTGAATTAATGTAGTCTAAAACAAAATAGGTGGAATATAAAGTAACATTTCTATAATGCATTAATATTTACATATCCATGCAGTTTGCTCATGATTTAAATTAGAAATACACAAAGGAGCTTGAAATTTCAACTAGCATTTTCTTATTTTTGGCATGTAAAATTTCTAGCAATTTTCTTCGGAATCAGGTCCTGAGCCTATGATAATTTCAATAAATTTGATTCTACAGTCTCTGAATTACCCAACGCATAAATAAGGAAGTATTTATGCTTATAAGCCTCAACCAAACTTGTTTTCTTTAGAAATTTAAGACAGCCCATTGGAACTGGTCCTTCCTTGAACCTATGTATAGCTAAAAAATTGGTAAGAATAGAAATAATCAACATGTTATTTGTTGTAAATCATGAATAGGAAAAAAATTCATTCATCCAACATATTTAAAATGTACAGCTTTATTCCATTATATATTAAGAGGTACAAACACATAAATTCTTTATGCATGCAAGTATAATTGTGTTTTTTAATTTTGTTTTAATTTTCTTCCTTACTCAAGGTAGTTGACTGGTAGTTTTGATTGCATATTTGCTTTTATGGAATAAGTTCAGAGACAAACAAATTTACTATGAGATATGACTCAGACTAAAGTCTTAAATTACAAAGATGAGTATCAAAATAGCATAAAAGAGAATGCTGAAAGCCATAGACAAAGTATTAGTACCTCATTGCTTTGGAATTCCTTTTTAATTCAATAATAAGAAACAGCAATGATAACCAGTAATAGCATCTGGCATTGCCTCTGTTAGTATTACTATCAAAATAGTAGCATCATAATTTTCATTCACCTTTTGTAATGAGATAATTCAAAATACTAATACATACCTCTGTTCTCCTAGTTGTTTTATATAGATCCATAAATACTCCAAAATAAACAATACCCTAGAACAGATTCATGAAGTAATAGCATTGCCAGATAAAAAGTCAACATACAAAAAATCAGCTGCATTTCTTTATATCAACAATCTATCTTAAAAAGAAATGATACATCAATCCAATTTTCAGTGGCCTTAAAAAGAACAAGATACATGGGAATAATATACTAGGAATAAATTTAACTAAAGAAGTGAAAGACTGTTACACTTAAAATTCTAAGATTAATAAATAAAATTAAAATGATGTAAGAAATGGAAATATATCCCATGCTCATGGATTGGGAAAGAATTATTATTCTTAAAGTTGTTATACTACGTAAAAGAATCTATAGATGTATTCAATCTTGCATAATTAGAAAGTTATTTTTCACAGAAAAAAAAATCCTCAAATTGATGTAAAAATCACAAAAGACCTTGAATAGCTAAAGCAAGAAGAAACAGAGTTGAAACATTACATTTACTAATGTTAAATTATAGAGCTCTATTAATCAAAATACTTTTAGTATTATCATGAAAAGGTGCATA
Organism: Solenodon paradoxus; assembly: GCA_004363575.1. NCBI lineage: Eukaryota > Metazoa > Chordata > Mammalia > Eulipotyphla > Solenodontidae > Solenodon > Solenodon paradoxus. The sequence goes on from RJWH01000101.1 coordinate 1,153,290, forward strand.
ATAAACGGCCTAAAATACTTTGAGTGGATCCTCCTGGTGATCTAGAGATCTAATACACCCTAGGAGCAGTCCCACACATATCCTAAGGTCCTGGGTTCCAGACCTGGTTCCAGGGGAAGCAACAACTGTGAACAACTAAATTAAAATGAAGTTCTCCTTCCTCCTCTCTCTTCTTTCTTGCCTGCCCATTGGCTTTCATTCTTGTTTGCACCTTTTCTTTAAATATATTTAAAATATATAAATATATATACATATATGTGTATATGTATACTTTAAATATCTAATTGCAACTAAAGGCACAGTGACAGAGATCAAAGTAGATTATCATAGATACAAACTAATTATTCAAATTTTCTATTGTAGTTATTAAATTTTATCACTGAAATTATAATGTCTTACAGAAAATAGTTTTCAAAAGTGTAAATAATATAGAAATAAGTTTCAAAAACAAATATTTCTTTTACTTTTTGTTTAAAAACTGAACAAAAGTCAATTTTATATTTTGTCATAGTCTCTAGAGTGAAACTAAAAAGCTATTTTTCCAGTATTGTGTGATAAACAGAATAGAAATGGAGAAATAAATAAAACAATAAATAAATGTTGATAGCATTTTCTGGCATGTTTGAACTTCAATTATAGGGTTTATAGGTACATATTCTTCCATGGAGTAAAGGGAGCAAAAAGAGTAAGAATTTTATTTCTTCGGATACTTCATTTTGTTTACATTTCAATCAGCCATATATAGTGATTTTCATTATATACTCTGAATAAATAAATAATAACTACTACCATTTAAATATTATGTAGTGCCTTCCTATACTTAAAATTTTTCTAAATTTTTTGAGCTATTTAGACTTATTTTTCTAACTTTTGTTCATTTCAAGGTGGAAAATATATTGATTTGATAATTTAAATATCATGAAATAATTACCACAATAATGTTAGTTGATAGCTTCATCATTTCACATAATTAACTTTTCATGTAGTGAGAACCTTGAGATATATTTTTTCAACAACTTTCAAGAATAAAATATTGTTAACTACAGTCACCATAATAGGTTCTCAGAATAAGATCTTATGACTAGAAGTTCGCACTCTTTGATCAATATCTCTTCTGAAACAACACATTCACACCACCCTCCGACAACCTCCATTCTGCTATCTGCCTCTTTTAAGATTTTTTAGATTCCACATATGATTTCATACATATTTGTCTTTACCTGTCTGACATTGTATTTATCATAATACCCTCAAAGCCCATCAATGTTGTCACAAATAACAGGATTTCATTGTTTTTATAGATTATAATATTCATATACACATATGTATATGTATACAAACTATATTTATATATATACAAATATAATCTTATTTTCACATTAAACTTTTTATGGTCAGGGAAGTTCTTTCCATAGCTTGACTACAGTGAATAAAGCTGCAATGAACATGGGAATGAAGATCTCACTTTAAGATAATTATTTCATTTTCTTAAGATACATACCTAGAAATGAAAATGCTAGATCATATAGTACTATTTTTAATATTTTTAGGAGCTTCCATACTGTTCTCCTTAGTGGCTGTACAAATTTACATTTCCACACACAGTACACAATTGTTTCTTTTTTTTTCACATCCTAAACCAAAGTTGTCATTGCTCTTATTTTAAGTAAGAGTCACTCTAACAAGTGTCAGATGATATCATTACGGATTTTATTTTCATTTCCCAGATCATTAGTGGTGGTGAATAATTTTTCATGATGTCCATCTGTATGGCTCCTTTAAAAATTGTCTATTCAGGTCCTCTGTCCATTTCTTAGCTGAATTTTATTTGCTAGAGTGAACAGCTTCTATAAAATTTAGATATTAACACCCTTATAAAATATGTAATTTGCAAAGACTTTCTCTCATTCCATTCCATAGGTTACCTTTTCACTTTGTTGATTGTCTTCTTTGCTGTGTAGTTTGATGTAGTCCTACTTGTTTTCTTCTGTATTTGTTACCTGTCTTTACTGTCAAATCCAGAAATATCATTTAGACATTTTTTTGTTTATATACCACCTTGGGATACATGCAAAAATCAAAAGGTAACTTAGTGATTCTTTATCTTCTTTATACTGAGAGTCCAACTCTTCCAGGTTGCCTTTTGATTCAAATATAAGTCCAAGTTTTCAGTATACTTCATGCCATTAGCATGAATGATGCAGCTTTTCTTGAAATGGTCTTTTGCTATTGTCTTCAAAGCAACAGCGTCAAACTATTTTTAAGCTTAAATGCAAGCACGTACATATTTAAAAAAATTACGTACTGCCTAGTCAACAATAATAACATGCATTTCTACCTCAGAGACATTAAATTGTCATAGAATAAATGAAATATGGTGTTTATGCCTCTTTTCCTTTATATATATGATGTGTGAAGTTCAATTCTTTATGTATGCAATAATATTATTTTGCTACTATACTTTTTGAAAATAAAAGTGATGCAAACATTCAAATAATGAATCTATAAATAATAATTTAAAAGTCTTAATTCATTGACATGTTCATGTTATCTTAAATATCTTGAAAGAGTATTCTAATTCATTCAAAGAAACACTGAAGATATATAATGTTTTGAATGTTCATAATATCTACTAATTAGAGAGACACCTGGGCTAAATAAAATTGCAATAAACAACTTTCACTGTATTTAATGACTCTTTGGATGTTAAATTAATTTCTTACAGCAAATCTCCTGATTTCCCATTGTGAAGAAATTTAGAGCATAATACAAATCACTTCAGAATAGTCAGAAATAGTTCATAAAATCTTTTCTTTTTCTTAAAATTTACATTTTGTCACTTTATTTTATAAAAATATTCAGTATTTCATTATTGGGCAATAATAAATCAATGTTAATGATATGGTCCATGATCTTTTTGAAAACCAAAATGTCAACTACAGTAAAAATTTTGAAAAATACCATTAAAATAGTACTAAATGGCAAAATAAATATACTTTTCTGTATTTAATGTCATAAAAATGCACAAACAACTGTTTTTTTATGTATATAACATAGGGGCTCCTGGACTACAAAGCTGCAGTCACTGACACTTCAAAAGATATATGAATTATTTTAAAATAACACACTTTGATGTAAAATGTCAGCTTATAAGGTTTATCCCTAATAATACTTAAATATATATTCCACAAAATATTGAGCAGAAAAACAGAAGTTCTACTTTTATGTTCAGGGTAATTTCTTATTGGAATCTTCTGAAAAAAGGTTATGATTTGAACCTGACAAACTTATTTATTCTCAGTTGCATTATATACTAAGCTTATTCTATCTCTGTGTTTTAAATTAAAAGTGAATTATCTTGTGTATTGAATAACAATTATTTCCAGATATATATGAGTAACATAAAAAGACTAAAAGCTGTATCATCATATAGATTTGTGAGTAATGAATACATATAAAAATATGAGTAACTAGAAAATTATAAATAGATAGGTATAGGTTCTGCTGATTATAGCCCCATATTTTATAAGAAAGGAATTGCCTTTATAATATTTTTCACAAAAGACAAAAAATCTGTGGTGTATTAGTGAATTATAATATATTGTGCTGTTTTAGTTTTTTTTCTCCCTGTTCTCAATTTTGTTTTTTCCAAGTTCTCTTAAGTCATCTTTGTGTGATTAGATTTAGGGCACAAGTAAGTGATAAAATTCAAAAAAATTAAAAAGATTTCTTTGCTAGGTTTCTCTAATAAAAGTAGGTTCTCTGAAGAGAATTATGAGATTTGGTTGTTGAATGGAAATATGAATATAAGAGTAAAGCATTGCAGTTTGAAAATCATGTAAAGATATCTATCTTACATAATATATATGTATGTATATACATATATAGTAGTCACTACTGAATTACTAAATGTTTGAAAGCTTATGACTTTCTTGTAAGAATCTTTCACTTTATCAAAATATCTCCCAAGATGACTTCATCAGCTCCAGACTTTAACATTTTATACTGATGACTCCAAATTTATGTCTTCAACACAGAGATTTCTTTTGATTTCCAGTTGCATATTCCAAAGCTTACTTGACCTCCTCACCTTGTACCTGTAATCTAAAACTTAACTCCTTCAATATTCTTCATTTGCCACTCCGCTCCAAATCAATGTTTCTTCCAGAATTTTACATATCAGTAAATGACACTGTCATCCACCCAGTTACTCAATCCACATGGGAGTCTTCCTTTATATGCACATTATTTTCTATAATTTCCACAACTGATAGATCAACAAGTGTTTTTCAATGTCTGTTTCCAAATGTTTCCATCTTTTCTTCTCTAAGGACTACTAACAAGCTTGCCTGAATTAATCTCATTGATTTATCCTTAGTAATCACATGAGATTATTTTTATTTTCACATTTCTCATACATTGTCAGTTTTCTCTAAGTAAAATACCAGTTTATGTGAAGAGAAACCTTGCCTTTCTTTTTTTTTGTCCCCAAGCTTAGGCTGATGTCTGACACATACTTGGTACTCAATATTGAATTCATTAATAAATATCTGAATCAAAATAACTGGATTTTCCCAATATAGCACTTTTATTATATCATAAGCACAACTTTTACTTTTCGTTATTTTTCCAGGAAAGTAATTAGAATAACTCTCAATTCTTCAATGATAAATGCCATTCTGAATTTTTGTTACATATACTAGGTCATTTCCAAAGTCTGAAGTCTTAGATTTAAAGGTAAATCCTACCATATACCATTGATTACATTGTAATCAGTCCTAAATAATCTAATTCCTCTTAGTATATAGTTTGTTCATCTGTAAAATGGTATTCTTAACAGTGATTACATATAATACTTCAAAGGAAAGTTATAGGAATAAACCTAAAATTTGCATTTAAGGTACTTAGTATGGTACAGTTTAGTTTTAACCAACTATACTAATATAGTCTATGTATTTATATTTTCATGATTTCTAAGTCATTACTCCTTCACACTGTATCTCAGGAGTTAATATGTTCATTTCCTTGTTCATTACATATAATTTCGATTAAGTGTTTAGGCTCGTAAATTAGAAATCTGAATTAAATTTCAATTCCACTAATTTATAGTAGATATGTGTTTAAGTACTTAATACTCTAAATATTGGTTTCTTCCTATATGAAACAAGGATTATAATATTATCTATATGATACATAATATAACATGACATAATTCTATTATGTTTCATGTCCCTTACTTATACTGCTCTTTTATTCTCTACATCCCATTGAAAGCTATAATTCTCTTGCACAATAAATAATTAAATAATAATTAAAATTATTGTGGCTAAGCAATATCAATAATCTCACCCAATTATTCTAATTCTATATCTCAAAATCTAATTTTTGTCTCATGGTTGATTTGCAATGTTAGGTGATCCAATTATTTTTCATAGACTTAGTTATCTTAATTGTAAAATGGAAAAATGCCTTTCAAAGTTTTAGAAAGATTTAAATGCCTTATATGAGTTAATGTCGTGTGAAACTGCAGCATATTTCTTCTTCTATATAGTCATTACTACATATTCCTTTGTGATAACGTCTTTGCCATGTCAAACTGATTATATAAAGATTCTGAATTCGACTGCATGTAATTGTTTTCTCTATAGAATTATTAAATTTTTGTCTTTATTTTCTAAGAAAAGTTATGGCAACTTAAGGATATTATATTTTTCTATTTCTGTTAAAAATTGCTTTGATTAAAGCAATATATATATTTTTTTTAAAAGGAAGGAAGGTAAACGAGAATGAAAGCAGTCAGTTAGCAAGCAGGCAGGAAGAGAGAGATACAAACTTTTTTTTTTTTAATTTAGTTTCTCATTTTAGTTGTTTCCCCTATCCCAGGCGGTGAGCCCGGGTCTTGGGCTGTATGTGGACTATGAATTTAATACTGGAGCCACCAAAGAATTCCTGAAACAATCTTCATTCAAAAAATTACAATGCTCTTTTTAATAACGATAGACATCTAATTCAAACTATAAAAGACGCATTTTTAAATCATCATATATCACATTAAGTTGTCATCAAGAGTTCAAAGGAAAGAATATTTTAAATCTCAGTGAAAAAGGAAATTGGAGATTGTAGGTATCAAATTTCTTATTTTCATCCTGGAGACAGCTCTTGCAAGAACGGTGAAAATACCTAAAACTGGGAGGACCAAAAAAAGTGTGGAAGGCAATAGTCTGACAAAATGACTCAGTATACATTAAGTAATGCAAGGAACTTTTATATGTAACGTTTTAATAAAAAAACTACTTCAATAAAATATATATATAATACATTTTAATTAAAAATATGTGAAGGACAGGGATTCTTTGTATGACCAGGGAAAGATGCAGAGTGTCTACAATAGGTAACAAAGTCAATTTTCTGCTTAAAGCTAAAAACCACAAAGATAGTGATGAGACCTGAATGTTATGACTTCAACTATAGATCCAAGAGGATGCTAGTAAGAGACGCAAGTATTTCAAAGTAGGAAGAGTTAAGGATGTAAAAGACCAAGTGATTATTTCAGTGTTTTATTTCTTAAGAGAAAAATGTTGAATTATAAAAAATAAAATTACCTGTATGAAATAATGACATTCTTAAAAAATAAAGAGAGAAAAGGAAATGGAGAAGTCAAATGACAGTGACCCTGCCAATTCGTTTTAGTTTTAAATTCATATGTACATACCTTTTCATGCTTTTTCTTCTCTTATCTAGATACTCTTTAACTTCTCTGATCCAGAAAGCAGAAATGTGACTCTCTACACCTTATAAGTATCCAATATAAGAAACATTTATCTCTTTTCTTTTCAGAGTCAAATGAAACGTTCTGTTTAATTAAAGTCTCCATTCTTAGAGCTACCATCCTACCATGTGGATGAATTAAAGATACTACACCTGGAATAAAGGTCAATGCTGTAACTAATATAGTTGCCATGTAGATACTAAAGCTCTAGAATATATATTGTATATAGTATAACCCTCAGTAAAATGACCAAGCACTTTTTTGTGGTTGCACAAATGACATTTGATTTAACACATCTACTACACAATTTTAATTTATTCTATAAACTATTCCCAAACCATAGCAATCAGAAGATCTCAGTTACTTTTGAGAAAATCAACCTCATAGAATAAATTCATTTTTTTCTTTGTTAGAATTGAGTTGAATATTGATAAACACTTGATACCGAAAAGCAGGATTCAGTTAAATTTCTATACTTTCAAGAATTGACTTCTGGAAATCACTGTAGTGATGAAAGTGGAATTATTCAGTCAGGGGGACACAGTTTTTTACTGCATATGAAGAACTCACTTAAAAGAAGATGTAGTAAGTACAAGTCAATATTTTTGTACTATAGTCAAGTATATGTAAACTAAGGTGAGCACAAATTCTGACTAGTAAAAAGTTGTTTGAAAACTGAAAGACATGTCACTGGGTAGGATTTTAATCTTGAAAATTTGTAATCCATCCTTAAAAATTATTTCACACAAGAGTTGGGAATCTGGGACAGAAGAGAAGAAAGATTATAATAGTTAAAGACAATGGTAACCAAAAAAAGAGCTTATTGTCTTGATGGATATGACTGAGAGGACACAAAAGAAGTGAAATCTAGTATCAATTTTTCAATTGTAATAATGTCTTATCTCAGTTCTTCATTAAAATACACAAAACCCAGTTTTCATTCTCCTTTGGGAAATGAAGGAAGTTGGTTATGTTTTCCCCTGAGGATCATTTTATTATAAAAATAAATCAACATGTCAAAGTAATAACAAAACACAATGTGGGTAATCCAAAAACAATCTGAACTAAAAGTGAAATGTTATAAACTAAGATGTGTCAGTATTTTTAGAGACAACTGGAATTTTGAACATTCTAGTAATTACATAGAATGGAGATTTGCTGTATATGAAAATGAAAATCAGAGAAATAATAGTTAAGGACCTTAGAGCTACATGAATTGAAAGACATATAAGAATGCCATAGTTTTGGGTGCACCTATAGTAACATCTTTCCTGATTGAAAAACATGAAATAACTAACTGAAGTTTCAATTTCTACATACTTGAGACACAACATTAAAGAGAAAAATTATGCAAATTTCTAGTTAAAAATCAGATGAATAAAGGTACATCAATGACCCAAGTTAAAATTACATTACTATAAATATGAAATGTTTTTTTAACTGCAGGGAATAAAAGGATAGGTGGCAAAACCTAGGTGTCTTCAAAGAAAAAATATTGCTTTTGAGATTTTATCTATAGATCAATACATTATTTTCAGAAAATAGATGCGAATCTTCTAAAAGATGTAGAATAGCTTTGAATTGACCTAATTGAATGTATTAACTATATAAAGAGAGAATATGAATTAATTCATTATTTGTACATGCCCATCTACATTGTGTATGATTCTATACTTTATCCAAACACTCTCTGGATATAATTTGGTATTCTATTTTCCCATAGATCATATTTGCTTAAAATAAAAAGCAGTTAATCAGAAGAACTGAGTTTCAGATACTCTTGGAAATACCCCTTCCCACCCTGCCATTAACTTTCATGAATTGTTAATTGATTGGGAATGAAACTAATGATAGATGAATTATATCAAACAGCAACTTTCTAGTTCCTGAGTATTTAAAATTAAAAAATGAATTTATCAAATGAGTTTGCTTGCTGAGGCCAGTGTATAGACAGTCAGTCACGATATCTTGGAGAAACGTCAACCAAAGACCACAAGAACATTATTGCTGTTTAACAACATGGGTTTATTACTCAATAAGATGCAGGAAATACCACATCTTGGAGAACCATGGTTGAGTTAGTATTACAAGGAATCTAATAGCAATTTTACTATGGCTGGGTAAAACTGAGGAGGTCCTAAGGAAAAAGTTTGAGTATTATAGAAAAAGTGGAAAAAATCCTATTACTGTGAATCAGAATAATTATTATTTATGCATAAGCAGGACAAACTAAGAAAAGGACGAAGTTGAGTTTTCCAGTTGGGGGGAAAATCAACAGTTATTCATTTAGTGAAAGAGATTTTTGTTATTTTGTGAGTTACATGTTACTCTCTCTTAAACAAATGCTCTGTGAGATTGTTTATCTTCAAAAAAGAGAATAATATGACTTAGCTATATGCATCAGATCCATTTGTAGTAGCTGTGAGCATCACACCAGTTTCTAGAAATCAGTGATGATGTTTTTCTTTATTGAAACACACCATTTTCTAAACATTGTATTTTTTTACATTAATCAGAAATAATTAGCTCAGAGCCTTATCATTTAAAATGTGACTTATTATAAATTTTTAAATACTTTCCCAAAAATCTTTAGAGATCAAATTAATAGCTTTCTAAGAAGTAATTGACAAAAGTATTAAATTTTATAAGTTTATATACTTCTGGGTTGTCCTTACATGTGTTGTCTCCCCCATTCATTAATCAATAAATAACAAGTTTTTCAATCGCATTTTTTTTTAAGGAAAGATGCAGGCAGATATGAAAATGAGCAGAGACAGGTGAGAAGAGAGAAAAAGGAGCATATTATTTACTTCATTTAATAGTTCACCCTGGTTGCTCCCACTGGCCTCAGAAGGGAACCTAGGATGGGAACCCAGGACCTTGGTATTTATGTGGACTGAGCAGCCCAGTCCTACTCTATCAGGTCAGTTCTCAATCACCTTTCAATAAATATTTCTGTATTAGGGTGGCTTGCAATGAAATTTTGTTATGCTACAGAACCTGTGATTATTAACAGCATAGATTGTCCATTCTCAGACTCGCCTTTTGTTTTCTCAGTTCTCAGTATAAAACTAGTAAGTAGATATGTTAAGATTGCTGAAAACATAAAGAGCTTGTAGCTTGAAAGCACCTTAAATATCCATTCGACTCTCTCTATTGACAAATGGAAAAAAAATTAGACATACAAAGACATGCTCAAATGAAAATTGTGTCTCTTCAAACCTTAAAATAGAGTTCTAAGTTGTACTTAGAGAACAGGAGCAAAGGCATAAATCACAAAGATGTATTCGTGTTGTCAAGAATATTTGAAAAAAAATTAAAATCAACCCTATGTCCTACTTTAGCAATAAATGCAAACCTCTTTAAAGAGTTTAGTTCATGCCCCAATTAGCCAAACTATTCAGCTATGGGAGAATGGTGGAGAATCAAAGCTACTTTGGGCCATGATGAATAATAAGTGAGTGAACAGACTAATTAATAACACCTTGACAGTATAAGTCACTTTACTGGAGCTTGAATTTTGTATGCCAAGAGCCACACATAAGTTATTAGCATTCACTATATAAAGTCAATCAAATTTATTTTTATTATTAGGAAATCCAATTTATATTTAATATGCAGAGAAGGAAGGTGAGATTAGAGAAGTTTATAATAACAGAGAAATAATTGCAATGCATTTTTATATACTCTGGTCAAAGAAAATAATTGATCTATTATAGAAGCAAATTCAAAGGAATATTTTTTTATTTCATACATGACATGTAAAAATCAACCTGACATGGTTAAACCATGAATTCCACAAATTGTGAAAAATAACTTATCACTCTTGAAACACATTTATTTTTAGGTTTAAAATTTTATACACGATATGCATGTGTTGTTAAGGTTTAATTCCTTTAATAGAAATATAACTTGAGATTTCACAAAAATTCTCTGTTTATTAAATACTTAGTTATTTTGTATTCATTTTTTTCTTCTCAGGTCCTTAGTTTCTTATTTATCAGGGTCAATAAGCTCATGTTGCAGTATTTAACCATGACCCACTACTCTGTTGTATATATTTAAGGAAGTCTCTCCTTCAATCTTTGATTCTCTCTTCTTCCTCTCTTAGCCTTACCACTTTGTCTTTCTCTATTTCTCCCTTTCTCACACTGTTGCTTTGGTTAAAAAATCAAAAATAAGAGCAAAAACAAAGCAGCCACAACAAAACATGAAGCCAAGACAATGACAGAGCTGAAGCCTACAGACAAAAATCATACACGTATGGAACAACTCAATGTGCTGGCATCATCAAAATTAAGTCTCATCTCTTTTTCCAGCACTTTGCAGTGTTTCATTGGTAAGCAAACCACACACATGCTGTTCCTCTTTTCTTAGTTACACAGCAAAAAGGATGTAGCAGCAAGACAAATCATTGAACCTCATATCACTGACTAAAGACTAATTTATTACCAACATTTCAATAAAAAAATAAAGCACACTACAGATAACATGCATCTTTTTCAAATATATTTTTCTAAAAGTAGAATTACTAAAAATAATTATTCAAAAATGACATCTCTCTCCTTGAAATGCCTAACACTGTTGTTTGAATCATTTGGTAAATATGCACAGAGGTCCGTTACGGGATTGACACGATATGGTTTCTCAATTCTTTCATCTTCTAAAATATAATTTTTCACATCTCCTTTTTTTGAAATGACAGAAAAAATTCCTTTTCTTTCTAAAATATTCCTTCTATAAGTAAGCTCCATTTCACCTTTCCTGATTAATGGAGCAATTTAACCTATAAAATATTTCTTCACACTTTTATTTCCAATTTTTCTTTTTTAAAGAAGTTGGATCCTTTGTATCCTAAAAGCTTTTCAATGCATCCAAGCTTCAGCAACCACCTAGTATTGCTACTTACAGAATAAAAAGAACAAAGCAATAAATAGTTTAAAGGTTAAATTGTGGGGCACACTCTTGTATGAACGGTGGTGGAGACATTCAGATGCGATCATGTGAAGTCCAAGGACCCAGGCACCAGGGTAGGGGGAAAATAAATAAATAATTAAGTAAATAAAAGATTGTCGCCCTTGAAGTGTTTCTTCTCTTTCCTTTCCCTTCTTTCTCTTAAAAGCAAAAAAAGTTAAGCGATGAATAAGATTTGTATATTAAGTTTAGATTTCCCATCAATTTGAATAATGCATTACTGTTTTGCTTTGTTTTTTATAAGCGTTTTATTTGATGATGTGTGATGACAGAAGTATAGGGACTGAACTGAAATGAATTGGTCAATATAACTGCATAGTTTGACTGGAAAGTTTGTAGCATTTTTCTATTAATATTAGAAGGCAATGTGGTAGCAGTGAAAATTTTCTAAATTTCTGTGCATCGGTTTCTTTAAATTAATCCCAAAGGACTTCTTCTATCAAAAGGAGGATCTTGGTGTGCCCTGGTAGAGTAGTGGTTTGGTCAACTGTCCCCTACCTAAGAGTAGTCCAGACACATCCCAAGGACCTGGGTTCGTATTCTTGGCTGGGATTAAACCAAGATGTACAACTAAATAAAAATAAATAAAAGTGCAAAAAAACAAAACAAAACAAAGGAGGATCATTTTTCTGACCACCCCTTTTAAATCTAAACTCATAAAATATTCATCTTTTAAAATAATTTTCCTTGGAGTTTTGGATATAATTGACAGATAACATTATGTCAGTGTGTACAATGTGATATTATTATGTACTTAAAGGAAAATGTCTACCAAAATAAAGCTAGTTAACACATCACATAATTATCATTTTATTATTCTGGAGACATAACTTAAAAATTATTCTTAAAGCAACTTTCAACTATACAATATAGTACTATTAGCTGTAGTCACTCTACTGTTTATTAGATTCTCAGAATTTGTTCCTCTTATATCTGGCAGTTTTTATCAGTATCTGTTTCTCCCATCTACTGACAACAACTGTTTTTCTACTCTGCTTCTATGAGTTTGACTTGTTCGATTCCAAATAGTAAGATCATTCTGTATTTGTCTTTCTCTGTTTGACCTATTTCATTAACGTAATGTTCACAAGGTCCATCCTTGACACAAATGGAAAGAATTCCTTTTTTTCTCCTATCTAGTAATACATTAATACCTATCTTTTTATATTTTTCTATCAATGAACATATAGATTTTTTTCCATATCTTGGTTATTGTGAACAATGTTTCAATGAACGTGGGAGTGCAGATATCTTTTCCACATCCTGTTTCCATTTCCTGTGTATATATACCCAGAAATGGTAGTTTCATGAAGATCTTCCATATAATTTTTCATATGCGGCTGAAACAACTTCCCTTCCAACTAGTAGTGAACACAGTTCTTTTTTAGCCACATCTTCATCAACATTTTTTATCACTTGTCTTTTTGTTCACAGTCATTTTAAGAGGTGTGAAGTTATTATCTTGTGATTTTATTTTCATTTCCAATGTACTAATAATATTGAGTGTTTTTTTTCATGTACTTATAGGCCATTTGTTTATCTTCTTTGGAAAAGTAATCTATTCAAGTTATTTGCTCACTTTTAAAAATTAATATACCATTGTTTTACAAAGAATAAATTAATATCTCAAATGATGTGTACATAGCACTGAGCTCACCAGAGACTTTTAGTGCTATTTTCTTAAATTAGTTTGATCCCCTTTTCTCCACATGTTTTAGTCAGTTATCCATCCATGAATGAACATTTACATTGATTCTAATGTCATTGCTATTATAAATTATGCTGCTGTAAACATGGGGCTGACAAATCTTTTCAGATTACTGTTAATTCTTTGGAGTGGAATTGCTGGAACAAATAGTACTATTTTTAATTTTTTGAGGAATTTCCATAGAAGTTGCACTAATTCACATTTCTACCGACTAGTATAGGAATCTCTTTTTTCTCCATATACTCACTAATACTCATCATGGTGTAGGCCCATTCCACAAGCCTGAGGCTATATCTCCTTGTAGTTTTGACTTGTATTTCCCTAAAAATAAGTAATGCTGAATATTTTTATGTGTCTGTTGGCATATACATATCTTCTTTGAAGAAGTATTTATTCATATCTTCTGCCCATATTGTGATTGAGTTATTTTGTTGTTGTTGAGTAAGATGTATTCATATATTTTGAAAATTCATCTCTCTCACACATATGAAATGTATATATCCTCCCATTCATTAGATTGCTTTTTTGTTTTTTGTGGTTTCTTTCCCTGTAAGACTTTCAGTTGGATGTAGAGTGATTTGTTGATTTTTACATTTGTTTTCCTTGCCATTTGAAGTCAGTTTCCCAAAGACTGCTGAGGTTGGAATGGAACGTATTTCTTAAGCTTTCTACTATGTATTTTGTATTTGAGGGTCTTATACCCAAGACTTTAACAGTTTTCTAGTTCTATTGTTTGCATGTTGCAGTACAGTTTTTCCAAAATCATTTGAAAAGAAGATTCTTTTCTCTTTTTCAATGCCCTTTCATTGCCCAATTTTTATCTGATTTATTGTGACTGAGTTGTGTGAGTTTCTTATTTATTTGACTATTACCCACTTTACATACAACTTGTAAATATTCTCTGCTATTCAATTGATTCATTTTTAATTTTGTTGATTGGTTCTTTTATGTTATAGGCACTTGTATAGCTTGATGCAATCTACTTGTTTATTTTCACTATTGTTGCTTGTGTTTTTGGTGTTATATCAAACATAATGTCACTGTGTTTCCCTATTTTTCATTCTACTATTTCTACCATTTCACTTCTTACGCTTCAGTAGTCAATATATTTCAAGTTAATTTTTGTGAATGGCACAAGATCGCAGGTCAAATTTCATTATTTTGCATGTGAGTATCTAATTTCTACATTATTTGTTAAAGAAACTATGCTTTTCCCATTGATTATTCTTAGATTCCTTGTCAAATATTGATCATATATATGACAGCTTTTGCTTTTTTCTGGACTTTCTATTCTAGTTCATTGCTCTATATATCATTTGGTATAATATCACCATACTGTTTTGACTACTATAGCTTTGTAGTATGCTTTGAAATCAGGAAGCATTATTCCAATTTGCTCGTTTTTGCTATTCAGTCTCTTTTGTAGTTTTAAATAAATTATATATTGTTTGTTTTATTTCTGTAAAAATGCCATTGGAATTTTGATAAGGATTAGATTAAGGTACATATTATTTTAGGTAAAACAAAACCATTTTACGATGTTAATTCCTCTATAATGAGCACAAAAATCTTTCCATTCCTTTGTGTCTTCTGCTTATTTCACAATGCATTCTTCTAGCATATATATACATGTATATATATATATATATATATACATACATACACACACACAAATAAATTCCGTTTTATTATTTTCATCCATTAAAATTGGAAATATTTTTCTCTCATATTAGTAGCTATATTATAGCCTCCAATTTGCCTTTTGGACTTCAATGTCTAAAATATTTGCCATCTGGACATTTACAATAATAATTTACAAACACCCCTTCCTTAAATACCCTTTTCATTTCAAGATCCTGTAATATCAGTTATTCCTTGGGGGAGAGGGTGATTCTCTTCTTCCATGTTAATTTATCCATGAAGAATATTTTACATTTTCTACCTTAGATTTTAAACCTGGGATTAAGGAACAATCAAATAATAAAAAAAAAGTTGAAATATATCACCATGTACTATGAAGGTCCTTATGTGAGCACTTCTGTTTCGCCACTGATTTCCCTGAGTCCTAAATTTATGTTGATCAAATTCATCAAAGACTCATTTTGCTGACCTTCTAGAGGGTTGTGATGTGTGGTGTTTAAGGAGGATCTCAATGAATTTGCACAGAGGTGGTGGGGGTGCATTGTTCTTGCTACCTCTTTCACAGACTCTGATGCAATGATCCATTTTATAACCATATTTTATCTTTCCCTTTGAAAATATTTAGTGTCACTCATGGCTGAACATTTCTAAGCTTCTACGGAAAGAGTCGGTCTTCTCCTTCTGTGGATAATAAGTTGTGTTTTCTTTAAACCAGATACTAAAGTTAGCAACGTACTTTATACTGTTCTGAAATGCATTGACAATTTTTACGTGTTTTTATTTCCTCTCCTTTCTCTTTGTCCATGAAAGCAGATAATTTGTTTTTTTTTTCATATGTTAATAACAAGTCACAACAAAGTAGGTATAATATTATTATCAATTCTCTAAAGTTAATAAGTAGGGAAGAGTGTAATCACTATTATAACATTTTTAGAGTGAATTAAACCATTTCATCAAAGTGATGTCAAAGAATAATCAAATATTTTGTGGTTTTGCTAGCAACACTAAGCTAATGAGCCTAAATATCAGATGACTTATGTAGATCCATTTGTCAGAAGTGGAGTAAAACTGAAATACAGTTTGCCTTTCTGTAAAAACTCTTATTTGAAATAATTTTGCTGCTGTTACATAAAATTCAAGATCCTGAATATTCCACAAAATTTTATGTGCAGTCTACTGAGTCTATTCTATAGGCTCCAACAATAAGAAAATGGTGTCAATCATGACTAGTACTTAAAACACAAATAGAAGATATTTTTGTATATTTGTTTTCACTTTATTGATTTTGGATTAATAACTTACAGGAATGAGAAAAGACTGAGAGGAAGTAATATCTGGATAGGAAATTCACTGCATACTCCCAAGATTTTGCCAAATTTCCTTACATTGCTCCTATCCTGCTCAATGCCCTGGGACTTTATGCTATCTAAGACAATGAAAATGCTAGAATGTGTTCAAGTACAACTATATGCTCAGTTAGGTACAGAATTGTCAGTTTCAAGCAGCAAGTTAGACCCATCTTACTGAAAATGAACCCTTCAAAACTTATCTTCTGAGGCAGTATTCACAGGATCCTAAGCTTTACAGTGAATACACCACTCTAGTGCTATGGAAGAATTATGCACAAAAGTCTTGCTTCAAAGCACTGTTGGGATATAAAATTTAAAGAGCAAAGGGACAATGAGGCCAGGTTTTAAAAAAAAATCAAGCACAGGCATTAAAAAAAATCTTCCCCCTGGCAAGTCTTGCTTTGATAAATTGGTATGGCATGTTTTTATAGCCTAAAGCATACAAATGGAAACTTCAACTTCTACTAAAATAATATTGATACTTTAAAATATTGAAATATACTCACTGAATTTATCTATCTTAAAAGGAACTCAGAAAAACTCAAAGTGATTATTGTAGGTGAATTTAAGATATTTCTATAAGATATTGCATTCATCATTTATATGCTTAAACCTGTCAATCAATTGAACATGATATTCTCATACTTATAGTGAGACATAAGTCATGGAGGCCAAATTGGGTAGACTTGAAATGGAAAAAAAAAATTACATGTAGAAGAATATACGCACATTAAAATTTGATAGTGTCTCTTAAATAATAGAAATCTTTATTTAAAAGACAATACTGTTAAACCAACGGAATCCAAAGTTAATTTGAAATGCAAAATTATTTGGAACTGAAATTAGATAGTTCAGTTGATTAAAATATATTACTAGAAAATTTGAGAGTTAAACTTTTATGGATCTTATTATGAGGTTCATTTCTAAACTATTTTTTTATAGTGATGGTCAAAGCAAGAAGAAGATTATATTGTTTTATAATCTCTTCCAAGGGATAAGCATTCTAACCTCTATTCTGTTTTCTATTAAATCCAGTTTTAAAAAAAATAAAATCCAGTTTTAATTCCTTCCTGCCTTCCTTCCTTCCTTCCATCCCTCCTCCCTGTCTTCCCTTTCTAATTCCCTTTCCCATTCTTCCTTTATTTCTCCTTACAGTGAGCACAAGTATAGAAAGAATCCAGACAATGAATTCAAATCCCTACTTTGTGATCATAGAAAAGGCACTTAATTTCTAAATATTAAAAAATTATCTCTGAATTGGATACAGTTTTACCTTGGAATATTGTTGTGAACATTAAATATTCTGTAACTAAAATGCCTAATGTGATGATTGGCATTTCACCATATTCAAATTATGGTAAATATTGCTTTCCTTTCATATATACATTTATCTTGGTCTTTCTCTTCGCTTCAACTATATAAAACCATATAACCTTAAACTCTACAAAAACACCTAATCCCAAAGCACTTGGTCTTGTATGAAGAAATCTAAGTTTAAAATCTTGTGATTAAGTTGTATACCCAGGAAAATGTTTTAGAATTAGATCATTAGGCTTATTTTCAATATGAAATGCTGTAATGTTTTTAAGGACAGTACATGTGTGAAAGACACTCCTACCTCAATAAAGCCTTTGATTCAGTAAAATCTTCTACCACTGTAGAGTCATAAAGTAATAGTCCTAGTCCCCCCAATCCAAAATAAAAAAAAATATTTTTCCAAAGTCTTCTGATTGATATTGGTACACAAGAGCTATACAGTTAATAAATTCCACAATCCATTTCGAACCTACTTTGTAGAACCAACAACACAAACCTTGGACTTCAAGAAAATTCATACCCTTTATCTTTCTAATAATACGACTTGAACTTTTTTTTTTACAATTTCTATACTCCACTCATCCTTTTGCTACAGAATCATTTATATATACAGCACCAACAAAAACAAGTTAATCTGCATAGAATTGGGTATTAAATATGTTTTGTTTTGTTGATGTTTTTGATTTGTTCTGGAAAGCACTGTTATCAAAACCATCTTTGGAAATGAGTATCTTTGAGTCCCATCCTCAACCTATTGAATCAAAATTTCTGGGCTGGCAGTGCATTATTAAATAATTCCAAGAGATCCTGTGCACACTGAACCTTGAGAACCCATGACAGATGATAGATTACTAAGAATGCTTTGTATGTCACAAACAAGATGGCTAAACACAGCTGTCGGTTTTTCTGTAGTTCTCTTGTATGAGATCAAGTGCCAGCAAAGCTGGCTCTCTCTAGAGGAAATGTCATTCTTTGCCTCTCTCCTCGCTTCTCTTGGACCAAAAATCCTTGGTGTTTTTTGATTTGCAGCTGCATCACTCTAATCTTTGCCTCCATCAGGTATTTGTTCTCCTTTTGAGTCTCTTTATGAAATTTTATTATATTTTAAGGACATCAGTCATTGAATTAAGGTGCATTCTTATGTAATATGGCCTCATCTGACTTGATTATATATGCAAAGACTGTATTCCCAAATATCAAGATACTGGAGATTAAGATTTCAATGTATCATTTTAAGAGAGACAAAATTCAGCTATATATCTATATCTATTTAACTATATGTATACATATATACCCCTTTCTTACTTTCAAAAGTATCCCATTTTAAAATAAATATATGCTACAATAGTTAATCATCATTATGGAATGAGTAAAGTTCAAAATGTTAGGTTTTTTTTTATTTTTGCAGCAACTCTATCTTGTACAAAACGTGACAGAAAATGAAATTAAGACAATGTATTTTGCCTTTATTCAATACACTTAATATGAATAATAATAATGCTCAATCCAGAAATAATAGTGTGATAACATTGGGTTTTCCTCCACACCCTGCTGGAGATCTCACTTAACCTGGAGTCCTGAATTCCAAATCAAGAGAAGATTTAAGATATTTTACAGGATTATGAACCTGAAGTAATAATTATGTAAAAATATGAGAACATGTGAGTGCAAAGCACGTAAAACCAAATTTGTTATTTCTGATACATTTAATTTTATAATAATAATAATAGCCCACAGTATATAGGTTCTATTAATTGAAGATTAGTTCATTTATAGATTAATATAATATGATCTTAAAATGATAAAATTTTTGCCCAAGCTGATGTAAGGTACAGATGATAAGCAGCCCATAGCTAACTTTCTCAAAGTCTATACTATCTTCTGTATAGTGCATTATACTATTCATTACCCAACTGGACACTCATATCAGAAGTGTTTTATTTCATTCACAGATTAAAAGAGTTTTCATATCCTTATTTAAAATTCAAAAACTACTGATTGATTATAGTGCAGAAGAAAAAGCAATGCTAAGAATGGGACATTTTGGATTTAAGACACTGGTGAATTCAGATTTGAAAAGCTCAACTGGAATAATTTAAAATTATGTTTAGAGTATTAATACTCCAGTGAAAATTGATTAAAAACTGCCAGGACTCACTATGTCCAGTGTTAATAGAAGTGATTTTCTTTTCTTCCTTCAAATTTGCCTTTTATGTTTAATTCTCATATACCTCTAGAACAAGCAATATTGCTTGTCATTAAATAAGTGTGTCATTTATGGTGTTGTGCATATGATTAATCCAATAATAATTAAGAATGGTGTAGCACAAGTCTGATAAAATTAAATTTCATAAATACTAGTATAATTACAATTGCTATTTTGTGAAAGATAAACACAAATTTGAAGTCATTAAGATGAAATAATTAGATTGCACCCAGAAATCATCATTCCATAAAGCAAAAGTAATGTAAAATGTGCCACCTTTAATAATTTCTTACAGATTTATTCAGTAAGGAAAATATAAATACTCATAAAAACAACATGCAAAACTTTCACATAACTGGTTTATCACTTACTGATATAAACAATTTATTCATATTTTAATCAATTTTTAGAGTTCTTGAATATAGGAGAGAATATTTTTTCCTCTATCCTCTTAGATTCAGGAGCTGAGGGGCCCGTGAATTAAACTAAACAGATAATAATAGGGGAAGAGGCAAACAAATACATTGATTTTTTAATTTTACATGCATAAAAGCATCACAAAAAGCTGTGAATGCTCATACTGGAGAGCTTACATATCATCTTCATAGGAGAAAGGAACTTGCAAGAAGGTTACTTATAAGATTGCAAGTGATTTTTATGAAAGATAAACAGACTAGAGGAGAATTGCTGGGAGTTGCAATATTTGTGACAATGTCTGTCTAAGTGTGGTGCTGGACTCCTCATTGCCTCTCTTATGACGAGTCAATCTTCCCTGTTTGATGAATCTTCCAGGGAGAGGATTTATGATAATTGAATTTTTGAAGTAATCTGTTCTTAGGCAGATAAGGGAAGTTCAGAGAATGTAAAGTCTCTTAATTCATTTGTTGATTTGAATAAAAACAGGCTTTTCTATAAGGAATAGACTTGATAATACAATATATACAATTATAAGTACATCACACATGAGTTTCCTTTTTGGTAGAAACAGAATTTTTTTTTTTATTAATCCTTTATGTGTGGGAGAAAAGTTTACCAGTTATTAAAAACAAAGAATGTATTTTTAAGTGTTTATAGATGAAGCAAACATAATGGATATTTTCTGGAATTTCACAGTAATTCTAAACGTAACAATAATAGCTTGTGAAACTGAAAGAAACTTTTGTAAACTATTAAAACAAACCAATCCATACCCACCACAAATAAGCTATTGGTATTAGGATTTTACTGAGAAAGAGAACCAATAATATAAATAGATGATACATAAATAGATAGATGTGTGTGTGTGTGTATGTGTGAAAGACAGAGAGAGAGAGAGAGAGAGAGAGAGAGGAGAGAGAGAGAAACACATGTGATTTATGTGATTTAGGAAGCTGAGAAGTCTTAAATCTACAATCAACAAGCTGGAGTCTTAAAAGAATCCATATGTAGTACTAGTGTGAGTCTGAAGGGAAGGAGGGAAATCCTGGTAACCAGTAGAACTACAGAAATAAGTGATCAGGAAGGAGAAGTTCTCTCTTACTTAGTCGTTTCGTTCTGGTTAGGGCTTCAGTTGGTCCACAAGGTCCTCCTATTAGGGAGGGCACTCTGCCTCACTCAGTTTGTTGATTCACATGCTAATATCATCATGAATCACCTTCAGCACCCAGAATAATGTTTGGCCAATGTCTATCACCCTATGACTCAATCAAGTTAATACACAATATTGAGTATTAATATTGTGTCACTTTTCCTCCCTAAGTGGAAAATATCACTAGTTAATAATGACTGAGATTTTAATTTTTTTCATATGATTTTGATTTGCTATGTAACATCTTTTTATTCTACCCTGACATTTGTCATCTGTGAAAAATAGACTAGTCATTTAGAAAAACTTTCAGCTTCACAGGTTATTGGTAATTTTAGAATTATAAAATTCTGAAAATCTCTGTGATTTTGGAACACTTGAAAATACATCATTATTTTTAGTACACACACACAAGTTTTCCACCATAGGAATAAAGAACATACATATGGAAATAAAAAATTGTATATTATGCTATTCCTGTCAAAAATGATATTTATACTTGAATGTACTGCATTATAGTGCATATTCCTCACAGAAGGAACTTACATTTTTATTAGACATCAGTGAGAACTGAAAATTCTGCCTACAAATTTTACACATTTGATGACTGAAATCAAACAATTTAAGCTCTGCTATTGCCCAGTTTACCACCTGGAGATTGTTTTAAGTACAGGGAGAGTAAACAAGAGAAATCTGGTATTCTCACATAGTTGAAGAGAAGAGTTTAGAGAGCAGAAAGGTAAAAGCAGCTAGATTGTGTTTATCTTCTTGCTGGGAAGTAAAAAGATTGCCCAAATTTCCTTTTTTGTAACAAGCTGTGATATATTGTGACAGCTTTTAAATATTTAGCCTCTTAAAAACAAGTTCTGAACTTTTTTTAAATGGAAGTAACATCACATTATAACATCATATAAATTTCAGGTGTTCATTATTATACATTAATATCTATGTATACTTCATACAATTTATCACTAAAATCCATTCTATCCTTCAATATATAATTGACCCATCTTAGCAATGTGCTTACACCGCTTCCCCCTCACTTTCTTGTAACCACTAATTTGGACATATAGACTAATAGCTGACTTTTGTTATTTAGTTCATTTGTTTGGTTTCTGTATACACTATAAGTGAGGGAAATCATCTATTTATATTTTTGTTTTATCTGTGAATTTCTTCTTTCATCTAATTCTTCCTAGCTCATTGTGACTCCTTTCATAACTAACAACAATACTGTCAAATTTTCAGACTTCTATCTAGAACTATACTACTATTTGTAGTATATATTTTTTGTATTAGAACAAGATTCCACATATTTCATACTTTCTACAGATTAAACATTTCCCTTATCAAGCATTGATAACAGGATAACCATGGAATTTTATTTTTTTAATTAAGTGCCCTAGGTGTATCAAGCATGCATGCATTTTGGTATTTTAGGATGTGTCATGTGGTCTTGATATCTTCTTTTGTCTCTCTTTTTGGTTCCACGTTTTTACATGCTTATTTTTAATAAGTTTTCTTGGTAATATTGTCACTAAACTCTTTTGCACATTTTGTGAAAGGCATATTTTTTTACTATGGATACAAACATGAAAAAGTTTTTTTATTATTGCAAATTAAGAGCTCTGACATATTATAAATGTAATCAAATAATAATAAAGGACTAAATCAGTAATACCTTTCCATAGTTTGCATCCATCTTCTGGAAGCATTAAAATGTTTCATTTTGTGGTGGCATTTGAAAAGGTCATTATTTACTTCTTGGTTTTGTTTATATTCCCACAAAGAAACACAATTTTAAATAAATATTAAATTATACTTAATAGCATATTGAAATTGCTGCTCTTTTCCAAACAATTCACTAGATTTATATGTGCTACATCTCTCATCTACTTCATTCTTTGTAGAAAATTGCAAAACAATGCAAATACGAGATAGTATTATTGTCTGTAAGTTACTGATGTGGACATTGAGGAACAAAAGGAAAAAAAAGACAAAGGGTTCACAGGTTTTAAGTAGATGAATTTGAACGTGAACTTCAGCAGATATACAAAAAGATTCATAAGTATTATGGTGCTTCCAGTAGTATTCCTAAATGTATATTTCAGTTATTCTTTTCTCAGCCATTATTACATGTGTTCATCTCAGCATACATTTCTTGACCAAATTTAAATTTCAATGACACTGCAAAGACATAAAAAGTACCTATAGATTTATTTTTGTGATGTATTTGAGTCTTGGAAGTCAGTGAAGGGACAGCAAAACAAATTCAAGATATATTCTGAGAATAGCTATCCTAAAAGTTGAAGTAATTTAAGGAAACTAAGTTATGTAATTTAAGAAATTTGTTGTGTTGATTTTCCTTTTCATTGCTATTTAGTTCTTTGTTTTTTATTCAAAGTACTCAACCATAGATACAACTATATAGTCCTGTTAATTAGAACAGTCAGTTGGCATCGTTTGTTGTTTTTCCAACTTTTTATTATAATACCTTAGCTTTAGCTTTAAGCCCTGAAGTTCTCTGACATCACAAATTGACTCACTCTTTCAATTTTATTTTCTACTTTCTAGATTAAAAAAATGAGTTTGAAATTCTTAAAAATGGCATATTTGACTCATTTAACAGTAGGTATAATAAAAAAGTTTAATGGGGAAAAATTTGAAGCTCTGTGTCTCCAATTTCAAAAACTAAAACATTAAGTGAAAAATATTTTAAAAATTAGTTACATAATTTAGAGGCTGAATCAAGGAAATAAATACTTTTCTAAAACTTCAGACTCTAGACTCCAGAACTTCTTTTATATTAGAGAGTATTCATTCCTAAAATTCAAACATATATATATATATATATATATATATATACACATACATACACACACGCACACATATCTAGATAGATAGATATTCTCATTTAGATTTGCTTAATTAGGAAAATTTGAGTATAGTTTTAGAGAGGCAGTTTTATTGAAATAGGAAAAAATTCTTAGACAATAATTGCAAAATAAAAGTCTTCTGAAAAGAAAAGAAGAAAATACCTTCTTACATTTGTGCATATAAATTGAATGATAAATATACTGTTATTGATACTTTTTAATTAAAATAACAAGTGTAATGATAATCATAACAATAATACTAACCACACAAATTTTTATAACTAGACGTTTACCTCCTTCACCCCAAATATTCCTTTATTCAAAATTCTTTTATAAGCAGAGAATACGTACCCTCTTGAGTATACTCAAGACTAAGACTGACTATTATATGGGTTCGAATGACTTTGAGTTGTAAATAGTCAACAATTGGAAATGTTTAGGCACATACAAAATGTATATGCTTATAACATTTACAGATGGAATAACAATAAATAGATTTGGCTAATCCATGCAAAAAGTACAAAGAGAGAATAAAAGAGAACTGAAAAGAAAAAAAAGCTAATATATTATTCTATTACAATTATTTATATCTAAAATATTATTGATGGCTAAGTAAAATAATTCATTTTGACTTCGAACAACAAAAATATTTTTGTAATTTTCCTTTCTCCATTGGGATGAAATGCATATTGAAGTTTTTTCATGTTTCTGGGAGTTATTCGGAGTGGAAATAGAGCTGACAAAATTGAAAATGACTCAAGTCATTTATATATCATAGTTTCAGGCAATTAAATGTCATAAAAGTTGTTCTGCCTCTGTGCTCTTAACAAAACATTAAAACTTCAGCAAGTAATAGGTCCTGATGCAAGAATTGTAACTTGTGTGAAAGCTTTTAATTCATATGCATATGTGTTATTCAGATGCATGAAGGAAACAATGAATAAAATGAGAAAATATGAAACAAAAATATGTTGCTGTATAGTCTTTTCATACACAAATCATAATGTTCTTTAAAAGCATATCATTTTTATGACCATTTAGATGCGATTTCTGTATCATAAAAGTAAAGAGAAAAAAGAATTTTTCAGACCACATTGGAAATAATCAGTTGATATACCTATTAGGAACCTTGGGTAAAAAAAATTACTGTGATTCTCTTTATAAAATGTATTTTCAATTCAAGGGAGGACTATTATTTTGCAAGTTAGATGTAGTAAGAGATGTAGTTATGAGAAGAAAAATCTGTTTAAATGGTTGCTGCAATTTGCAAAAGTGGAAGAAAAAAATAAGTAGGTAGAGAAGGGAATTCTCAAAAACCTCTGGAGGAGCTGGTTGCTGAAAGCACAGGTATTTTTAACTTTTGCAAACTGAACAAGCATACCCTACATTTAATGAAGCCTGGACCATTAATCAAGAGTTTTCAGTCTGTCCAGAAAAATGTTGGGTCTGTTATAAGAAAATGAGAAATAGATAAGATATCATTTAACAGAGATAATGATATACATAAGGTCTTTCTAAGTTTTCTTACTATTCAATATGTCCTGACTCACAATAACTGTCCCAGCTGAAAATTTTAACATGCTAGTTTTGGCATTTAGATACTGGACATGGTTTACCTCTTGTCAAGAGGTTTGACTATCTCATTCAATATTAATTTAATGATTCAATTGATGTTTATTGAATCTCCTCTATAACAGAGTCTTTTAGATACTAGTTTATACTCCTAAGAAGACTGAATGAGAAACTAAAGTGTTCATTTATGGAAACATGAATAGGATTGTTAAATATCAATGACATTTTTCTCTACTGCTGCATATCATTGAAGGGAATGTCAAAGAGTCCTTTGATTCGTGAACTAAAAGGAAAGATCTATTGATTCTAATGTGTTGGCATTCCTATTATCAGATACCTCAAATAAGCATCCCTGAAACCTAGGAATGACTAGGAAATAATGTCATTGTAAGAGCCCAGAACATTCAACTCTGATAATGGGTTGTGAGGAGAAATATGGATCTTATTTTTGAACATGATTTGGAAGAAAGCAAATCTAATCATGATTCTAGTCTGAATGGTTTTGAAACATATTATCTAGATATAAAAATAAGCTATGATTTATTTTTCATAAAGCCTGAAATATTTGTTATGTTTGAATCAGTGTTAAATGACAAATGATTAGGTTATATTTGTCAATTTAACAACCCTAATAGAATTGCAACAGGATATAATTAATAAGTTAATAAAGTATCCAAACAATATGCAGAATGATGGACATTCTTCAAAGTTGGAGAAAATGGATTTGAAGAACAAAAAAAATAGGATAATGTAACCAGCATAAAATGACTAAAATCTGACCAAAAGATACCAGATAATCACATACCTAGAGCAAGAATCAAAAACATATTGCCTTGGATTTTACTATATCATCGCAAAGACCAATTAATCAGATAATACAATTCTTACCCTGCAACAAGGTTTGCAAATGACTAACAAATATACAAAGCAGACACTACAGCATGTGCAGCTGTGGTATCTCAGAATTCCTGGCATCACAGCAGGACCTAAATTACAGATTTATTTATAACAAACAATGAGACATCATAATATACTCTGCAAAAGTATTTTTAGATGAGTTCTCATATCATTACTTGTTAAATATTCTTTTGTCTCTTAGTAAATTCTATCAGTGTACATTTACAAGAGGATATACTCAGGGTCAAGTTTGCTTTGTTAACTCTTCCATTCCCAATACTGAAGATCAAAACAGTCACCATGGTAACTCAAGGTATCACACAATGATACAATGAATATGCTATATAAAATGAGGAATAATAAAATGAGGGTGATGGAATTTTACTGGTCCATTGACACTTTCTCATGTTTTCTTACACTTCCAACATTTTTTAAAGTGCTGTACTAGTTAACGTAGAATGATATATCCCAAATATATATCATCTAAAATACAATTACACTCTTTTGCTTCCATCATTAGTTTTCTATTGGTAAAGATCATTAAATAAATTTCAATGTTGAAAAACCCAACCACAATATTAACAAAGGCTTGTTCACCATCTCTGTATTTAAAAAGCTACATATTTATTTTTTCTTCTTTAATACAATACCTAACTGCTAGAGTTTGAAAATAGATGAATTATTATCATATTAATTTTATAAAAAGAATATTTCTCTTAAGACATGACAGTACTGTTTGCATTACAGTACAGTTAACATACAACCTTTCTGATTACATAAGACACTATTGACTTGGATTTTATCCATAGTTATATATCAGTTTCTAATGCCCTATACTGGACATTTTCCAGAAATTTCTGAGTACATTCACAGTGAATGATTTAAAACCTTTTCAGTCTGTAACACCATGAAGCCACAACATGTGCAAATTTTGGCCTTTCAAGTTACTCTCCAGTGACACATTTTTAAACGAAAGACAAAGAAATAAGAAAAAAATCACTTACTGGACTACTAAATTATCTTCAGTGTTAAGTAGCTTTGGTTCTTTTTAATATAGTTTAATTAATGGTTATTTACTTCTCCAAAGAGAGTGAGAATGGGATTTAAAAATATACTGAATCTTAATACAAGCAGGCCACAGGGAGCAGCCATACTTAAAAAGAGAGAAGACAAAACTCAAAAATAGTTGCTTCCTGTTTCCTTTTTCCTCTTTGGGGGAACCCACTAAATCAACTTTTTTTCCTACTACCATGCCATGACTTTTCACTGTTTTCAGTTGCCTTTACATTTGCTAATGGTAAATGTTTAGGTCTCATTTTATTAGATATGCCCATAGTGTTTAAGAAAACTCAACAATTATTACCTGAAATACTAACTTTTATTGCTTCAACACACCATGCACATCTGCTTTTTCTCCTACCTTATTATGTATTCCTTTCATATCTCTTTACCTAAATTCTTCCTCATTTCCCAACACCTTAATAGAATGCTCAGAACTCATCCCATGGATATATCTCTTTTCAATCAACCTTAATCCTAGGTAATATCATCAAGCTATATGGCTTAAATATGACCACTCTCAAATTTAAATTCCCAGCCTTAATAGCTTCCCCTGAAAGAAAACTATTAAATGTAACTGCCATCCAATATGTCTGATTGGAATTCTCAAGAAATCCCCAAACTTCACATGTCTGAAACTGAACTCTTGATGCCCAGCCTCAATCCCAGTAAGCCTGTTTCTTCCACTGTCTTCCTAACCATTATTGTTTGATCAGTCCATGCTCTTGGAAATCTTTAATCTTCTCTTATTCTTCACTCAAACTCTCAGTAAACTCTGGCAGCATTATTCTCAAATATCTGAACACGTTTCAGGACCTCAATTGCTAGCATAACCCATATAATCACAGTATAATTAGTAATAGCAACAACCTTCCAACTAGTATCAATGCTTCTTGTAACACATCAGTCTTTTTTCAAAATATCAATAATAGTTCTGAAACAAGATTGTAATCTATACCCATCAATCCCATAACCAGAGTTGTTCCAGTCATTCGCATTGTTGTTACCCTGAGTGATATTTGAGTTATTATTTGAGAAGTAACAGAAAGACAAAGAAACTGAAATATATTTTAGATAAATACAGGTTGCCAGGAAGACTCAAAATTTAATTTTAGAACCTCCTAACAATGAAGAATGGTTGGAAAACCTTTACACATTGGGCAGAATTCTCAACTCTGAATCCTCTTATTCCTAGTTTCAATTAAAATGCAGATTATCCTTGGCTTCAAAGAGCAGAAGGATGACATATACCAGATATTAAAATTTAGTGCAAATCCATCGTAATTAAAATAACATTTCATTGGCGCAATAACAGACAGAAAAAAACATTGGAAAAGAATAGAGTTCAGATCAAATATTTGACTTAGAACAAAAGTGGTAATAAAATCCAATAAATAAATAGACTTTTCAGTAAATCACACTGGGTTAATTGAATATTTATAAGGAAAACAATGGAATTTGACTCTTCCCACAACCATAAGAAAAATAATTTCCATTTAGGTGGTATATATATATATAAATATTAAAAGTAAAATTTTAAAGTTTCCAGAAAATTATACAGTTTTGTACAAGTGTAGTACAAGTATACCTACTGGGAATAACAAAGTAGCCTGATAAAAATGCAACATTGATGCCCAGGGCTTCCTGGAAAGCATGGGGAAAATGGGAAAATTGGGCTTAGATTTTTTTGTTGGAACACAGAGATACTTTCAAAGATTCCTGTTGGCTAATTTTTGTAGTGTTAAAATGGGGGATGACCAGAAAGTGAGTAGGCTATAAACCCATATATTTGGTAAAACAATAATAGAATGAGTGAGAGTAAGACTGTCATTTAAACAAAGAAAACCCACAATATAATCTTGAATCAATAGTAATCATGAAGAAACAGGTAAATTGACATTAAACTCTAAGCATAGTCAAGTAAAGCAGTTTATTGGAATTTTCTAAAACACCTCACCTGTTGGTTATCATAATTTATTAGAAGAATAAAGAATAAATTTCAAACTTGTTTATGAACTGTAAGTCTTCTAGTTATTGCTGACGTGGTGACACAAATATTTCATTTCCTAGTAGATGAAATTATTCTCATGATAAAATAATTGTGCTAATAATAATTAGGCTAGCCTTAGCAAATGTGCAGGTTCTTAGGAATAAATAAACCAATGGGAAATAACTTCCTAATTCTAATTAATAAACTTGGAGATATGGAGTATAAGGAACAAATCCAGTTTTTATAGTTAGACATTAACCATACAAAAAGGCTTAGCCATGCATATGAAATGGGAATATCATAATGTACATATTTCCAACAAGTATTTTCTTATATGTACAGTTAAGCACATGAAGTTTATGAGGTCTCCATTGTAACTCTATCATTTTCAGTGGACCAATGTCCCTTTCCAAATCATATCTGCACCATGGTTAAAAAACCATGTAAGTATCTTATCATGGTACTTTGAAGGGAGGGGTGTTCAAATAATTGTATATCTGTTTTTACCCAAAGAATAGATCTTTGTAAAGAAATAGATTTGGGAGATGTAATTTTTCTAGCATTTCTATGACTCTTAACGTCATACAATAAAGCGTCTTCTCTCAGTTAATCATTTACTATAGAGGCCCAATCTGTCACTTGACTCCTAATGGCTTATTCTTAGTGTATGTAAATATGATTATGTCAGTCATCAAAATCTCAAAAGTGCTTAACATTTTACAAAAGAAAGGGGAAAGTCCTTATAATTTCCTATTGTTCTTACATGACCCAATCTCCCTTTTATTTCATCTCCTACCAACCTCCCTCTTGCTCATCTTACTTCAGTCACCTATCTCCTTTTCCTCCAACATACCAGGAATGATCTCAGGGATGTTGCACTTTTCTTCTCCTCAAACCATTCCACTCAGATATGTCAGTATGGCTCACTTCAGACAGGCCTGTACTGAAAACCACCTTTTCAGTAAGGTCTTCCATGTTCGCCATCTTTATAATCTCAAATCATTATCCAACAAATACTATCTTTTTCTATGTTTCATTTCTCTTTGTAGCTCTCTGATATAATAAATTTTAACTGTATGTTGTTTCTGTTTTCTTTCAGTGTAAGAAGCTCTATGAAGGCTAGATTTTTGTCAGATTCATGCACGTGTATGTTTCCAACATCGAGAGCAGTGATTTCAGTAACAGGTATCTTTTTTTAAAATATCAGCTAAAGGTTAAAAACTAGCAATGAACATTGAGTCATATTTTTAAATTTTCCTTCTAAATACAAGAATATCCGTATGATATATAACGAATTACATTTATATAATTATGCAACTGCATTCAATGGCAAAAGAAAAGTGAATCTTATATGAAACATGATTCTAAGAAGTTTTATTTCAGATGATTGTGGGCATTACTTTGTGAACAATTATCCTGTTTTCTGTCGACAAAAGAAAAACATTCAGTTTTATAGCTTTTTCTCAAACAGGAATTGATCATTTCTTTGATGAACCAAAAAAGAATATTTATTGGTCTATAGTCACAAATAAATGTTTCCATACTTCATTTTCAGAGAATAAAGAAACTCAAAGAATACATACCCTTAAATAAGTTATTGACTGGGCAGTAACCACTGAAATTCTATAATACACATTACACCAAATAGTTCTTCTCTCTTCTTCATAGTCGTTGTTACCTTATTTCAAGTCTAACTACTGTTAATCGCTCTTTCTAGCTTTAGTCTTTACTAGTCTATTTGTAAAACAAAATGTTCTGATCCCTTAGCATGATATGCAAGGTTTTCCACTTTAAATATCTAATATGTCCTTGTCTTTGGTTCAGTCTCATCAAACTCTTTATAGTTTTCTGAAAAATTATGTATTTTCCCTTTGCAAAAAATTCTTCACCTTTCTGAACATTTAGTAATCTTACAAGCCAACGTTTGTTTCTTTTTATTGTAACTCATTCTGTCTCATTGATGTTTTTATACTGTATTTTAACTTTCAATGCATTCATTATTTTCCATCTTAATACTGTGATATCTTAGCAGAGACTATGACATACAATTTGTATAACTCTACCAGCTATCGGAGTGTGTTTCATTGAAAGTTAAAGTCAATAAAATAGTTCTAAAACATTTTATATAAAGTAATTCTGAGCATAAGATCAATGATTATATCTCATTGTTTATTTGTTTATTAAATACTGTCAATTTTCTTGTCTTCAAAACCTCTTGATGATAATCTGACTTTTAGAGTTGACTTTTCTTTTATGTGGATATGTCAACCTACTCATCGTGTTTAGAGTATATTTTTTGGAATTTGCTTTCTTTTAAACAAAGAAAATTGTTGCACTTATCTAATGTGAATTTAAAATGAATCAGAATAAATTTTCATACAGCTTTCTCCTTGTTTAATCAGATAGTTCTTCTTTACTAATAGGAAGACATCTAGAATAAGTTTTCCTTCTTGATTCTTCATCACAGAGAGAGCTAAACCTGTCAAAGTCAAGCCAAATTTTATCCAATGATCAGTGTTTGGCAGAATAGAGGTCCAAAGAAATGCTAGTCCCCTTTCTCATAAGGATTCCATTCCAATTTTACTAGCCCCAATAAAAAAAAAATTAAAAAAGTACAACTCTGGTATTCCCACTGTGTGGTAAAACCTAAACGCATAATATGACTTGCTGTCTTTCCATTTTGTTTTCTTTCCAGTTATATTATCTTTTCAGGGTATCATTTCCTCTCCCATCTTACTGTTTTCTGTTTTCTGAACCAGGTGCCCAGTCCTTACTTATTCCTTAAAACCAAGGAATTACAACACCTTTGATTTGGAAGAGATATGAAAGTCTATTTTGTTTGGATACCTCTTTGATGCTTAAATATTATATACAACACTTGCCAAGAATGTTTGCCAAACTTCAGCTTGAAAACTTCATATTGCCAAAGTGAGAGTTTTTATTAATCCAAAAGAAACTTGACCTTTAGAGTGACTGAAGGACAAAATGGAATTTTTTGCTGTTTTTACCAATTGACTCAATTTACTTTTTGACATATGAAAGAACACATGTTTTAACTTCCAAAGTTAAGTCATTAAATATTTGAAGAGTACTCTAATAAGTCATTAAATGTTTCCTTGCTAACTATTTTCAATTTTAAACAAACTTTAAATTTTGACAACAAAAGTATATAAACATCAACTTACAGTTTCAAATGTCTTAAGCACATAATTCTTTAAGCATGACCAAATGTTTGAATTTCTACATAAATAGCTACATACTTATCTGTCACAGACGTAGCCTAAACTCATCTGTTAAGTTTATTTTGAAATGTAGGATTCAATTATTTTTCCATATTTGTTCATGCTTCCTGAATTTCTTTCTCTGACTGTCAATCCAGTAACCTTCTTAGTTAAATCAGTCCTTTTCTAGAACTTTTTATCTCCCCCAGCTATTTATATATTTTTATTGTATTAAAATTGACTACAAAATTATAAAACTAACACACAAGCATCTTAGCAAGTGAGATAATACAAAACATATTAGATTAAATAGTCACCATCACCTACACACTCCCCCTTCAATCATTGATTGTCTGAAGAAAGCAATTCTGACATGATTATAAGTAGCTTCCATAATTTATTCTGTGTGAAGAGAAGTGCATATATAGTTTAAGATGGTAATTTGACTTTTTTGTTATATATATATGTATAAATATATACATATATATATAACACGTCATATATATCAAGTCACATTTTTCTCTTTCTATATTAGATTCAGAATGCTATAGAAAACTCAAAAGTTTCATTTACAAAAGCTAATTATATGTTTAGTGAGATAAGTCAGAAGGAGAAAGATAGATACAGTAAGATATCATCACTCATATTTGGTGTTTACAGAGACAAGCAAACAAATGAACTAAATTTAAAAAAAAAAAAAAAAGACTTCTAAGAAATGAACTAAATCAGTAATAATCACCAAAAAATAGTCAAAAAGAAAGAAGCAAATTTATGGTCACAGGAGGAAAGGGGGGAGGGTAGGTGGGCAAACTGGTTGTAGAGGGTATTAATTGTGTATTGAAGGAAAGACTGAAAAATGGTGAATTTACTTTGTCATAAACAGATGCGTATTTACTATGATGCACACCTCAAGCCTATAAAATGTTGTGCTGCAACTTTCATTCAGTTAAATTAATGTTAAAGTTAATTTGTCTAACTATACTATTCATTCTCTGTGATAACAAAAACTGGCAGTAGAGAGAGTCGTGACTATGTTTAATAAAAGCCATGCAGTTAGAATAACTGGCCTAAGTCTCAGGTAAAATTCCAAATATGATTTTACCTCATTTATAACCATTTTACCTTCCTTACAGCTCAACTGTAGGAAGTAAACTAAATACAATATATGAATTTGCTTAGACCCAAATCTTTGGCATAGTAAACTTGCAACACATAATAGCTGGGTTAGTAGCATCTGTCATTAAACAAGCATGTCACATAACTACTGTATGTCAGGTGTTATACATGGCCTTCAAATGGATAATTGACTCAAGTGAATAATTCAGACACAATTCTGTTTTCTCATGGAATTCCTTTTTCATTCATAGAAGGAAAAAATTATTTATAGCTGGGCGATTATTAAAGAGCTCAGGGGCATGATAGAAAGTGAGCAAATTTATGAATGTGGGAAAATGGTATGCAGAAACAAGAGAAACTCATTGGTTGTAACAGGATCACAAAGAATATTAAGAGAGTAGTTTATTATATAATTGGCAATTAAGTTGAGGTTAGATAATCCAAGTTAAGGTTAGATAGAGATGATAGATGGATGATAGATAGATGGATAGATAGATATTCCAGTGGTGATTTTCAAAATTTATCTTTTCTAAAGTGCTGCCATAATTTTTCATAATATATATAGTCCATTCCTGCTAGATTTATGATATTGTTCATTAACTGCCTTCTGAGCCAAATCTGACTTTAATGTATTATAAAGCAGCATTTTGGTCCATGCAGACACCACTGCTTACTAATGTGCCTTTTATAACTTCCAAAGTGAATACTAAATGTATCATTTTAATATATTGGAAATTTCCTTACAGCTATCCATTATCTATAAACATACTAGTTACAGATTAGTGTGTAATATAAAATAACCAAAGCAATTTAGTATAATTCATGTAAATGAGAAACCCAGAAGGTATGCTTTTATCCCACTAGAAATGTCCCTAAACAAAGATGAACGTTCACTCATTGCTAATACTTAAAAATAAATTGCAAAAAATGTAGTAAATTTGAATTAAAAAATGTCAACATGTGCAGCTCTGATAAAAATGAAAAACTGAGCCAGTTATGAGGGCAAATTAAGCTTGAAAAGTAATTTTCTTAAGTTACCTGAATATCTCAAGCAAATGAGCCTTTTAGTTCAATTTATACAAAGCAGTCTTAAATCTTTGTGGTAATTTGTGAGAAGTCAGGAAAAGTCTAGATTTCCCTGATTGCAGATATAAAAAATATACTGAGAAAGCAAAAATCTATACTACATTTCATGAGATCCATAAAAATGTGTCTTTAAATTATTTGGTTGACTCACCCCTATTAAAACAAAGCAAACATTATTTTAATAAGGTCTATACATTGTTCATACTATTTCACAATGTGACTGCTGTCCTGTTCCCTCATTGTGTATTTTACACCTAACATCAAATGTTGTCTTGCTTTAAACTCCAGGAAATAATCTAATTAAACCAATCGAAAGATTTCTAGTCATTTCTCAGCAAGAAAACTGATTTTCAGAGACCTTAAAAATCAGGAGTGGAGTATGTTAAAATGAAAGTTTTCCTCTTATATCCTCCCTAAAAAACAAAAAAAGAAAGAATAAAAGGTTTGGCATGTTATGGGCATAGTTCTTTCTAAACACTATACAGCCATAATCATAATTATCAGCATATATAACATATAATGCTTCACTTGCCTCAGATTTTTAAAAATCTAGTTTCCTTGTAGTTGTTATTAAGATGTGCTTTGAAATTTTTAGATGTATCCAAAATTCTTGTCCTTCTCAGAGAAGTTAATCTAGTTCTAATTTAAAATTCATATTCTAAATAAGATGTTTATCCTGAAAGGGCTGAATACGTATTTGAGCATGCCTTTTTCTTCAGCATGGCAGTCTAATCCTGTCTATATGACTGGACCCAGAACCCTTCTTGCGTTGCTACAGTATTAATATGAAGCAAGTTAATAAAAAATTGAAAAAAGACGAGATATACTGTCAGAAACAAGATTATCAATGTATTCACTAAAAATATATGACATGAATTTTTCTAGTTTTATTTCATAATAAAATTGATATAATAAAGAAAATCATCTGCCTTTCTCTTACATATGAAGTTTTAAAAACTTTTGATATGTTGAACAGTAATTATTAAAAAAAAAAAAATGGTTTAGCCACAGCTCAACACCAAGTTTTTGTAATCTCAGTGACTGAGAGTGAAATACTACAAAGTTCTTTCGACTTGGACTAACTCAAAGTATTGTAGTCTTGTCTTTTTGGTTTCTTTTTGAAGCCTAGTGCCAACTAGAATTGCTCATAATCCCCTAGGATATGGGGAGAATCCAGGGGATGACATGGGCGGAATGCTTATCATCATTTTAGCAGCACTGTTGAGCATAGATGAAGGCTGTACCTCTGCAGAATACAATTCATTGTGGAGTCCACCTATAAACAGTACCCTAAGTCTAAGAACAGAGTTCAATCTCTGAACAAAAGTTTTGAAGACAAGCACTTGGTGGGTACACAGAGCTTAAGAATTCAGTAGTATTACAAGAGTAATGAATAGACATTTCGAGAGTC
This sequence comes from Solenodon paradoxus, assembly GCA_004363575.1. Classification (NCBI taxonomy): domain Eukaryota; kingdom Metazoa; phylum Chordata; class Mammalia; order Eulipotyphla; family Solenodontidae; genus Solenodon; species Solenodon paradoxus. The sequence continues at coordinate 1,190,046 of RJWH01000101.1, forward strand.
AAAAGGAAGGAATGTTGAAACTGATGTTGTAAAGTTTTCAGAAAAGTTTTACTTTGAAATCCAAAACTTGACTTTTCAAGGTTTTGAAGTCAAACATACCTGAACAATTTGTTGCTCTGGTGTTTTATTGTTTTCCAGATATCATTATTTCAGAAAAAATTGCATATTAAGAGATACCTGAAAATAGTCTAATTTATAAAATAGAATGAAAGTTAATAATGAAAACACGATCTTATTACTGAAGAGTCAAAGTAGAACATTTATCACATTAAATTTCATTACTTAGGTATTATTGTGGTACTAGTTATTTTTATACTTTTGTATTCATAATTCAGTTTGTATTTTATGCTAATTTTTGGTTTGCAAAAAGAAAATATATAAATCGTTTAGAGGGGTTTTCCCTCTGTATTTTACTTTACTCCTATTAATATGTATTCTCATATGACTAAAATTTGAGTTAAAGATAATAGCAACAGAGAAAGAGAAGACAAAAAGTAGCATTTTTTCCAGTTTATTCTCTGAGTAAGTATAAATAAAATGCCTTCTCTCATGATTGATATTGCAAACAATCACACGCTCACATCTCTTCTAAATTTCTAATTGAATTTCACTTGGAGTTGCAGGTTTTTTCATGGTTCCCACTTTAATATTGCTCAGTTCCCTGGCATCCTTCCAATGCTGTCCCTTTCTCAGAAACCTGGTTTTCACTGCCTCATTGTTTACTCTGCATTCAAACTTTCCAGATCTCTCCCACTCATTCTGCTTTCTGGCTTTCATTTATAGTAAATGGAAGACCCCAAAAGCCTCCCTGCTGCACAGTGCTGACTTTACAAAGTGACTTTCCAATGACTAAGAGACTGCCCTTTAGGAAATTTCAATTCTTCCTCCATGAATCACCCTCTTTAACGTTCTTTCATATTTTAGAGATCCCTTTGTCTGGGAATTCATTTAGAGCAGTGTAGCCAAGTGGAAAGGGGTTGAGCTGAAAGTCAGTGAAAAGAAATTTCTGTCCTGGCTCTTGCTCTGCATACTCACCCACTCTGTGGCCCTGAACTTCACTGTGTTGCTTAGAAAAATAAAATCTCTTTTGCTTCCCACGCTTTTCCTCCTTCCTATACTTACCCTCTTTGTTCTTCTTCCTTTTTACCCTTTCAAGAGATTTCAAGAATAAATTATAAACTATACAAAAAGTTTTTTGAAAGCAGTGAATTTTAGGTAAAAATAGTTATAGATAAATGTATTACAAAAAATAGGTCCATCTGTTGAACATGCAATAATATATGTGAATGACTATGATGGGGAAATAGTGTCTTTACTCAAGGTCCTCTATGCCTCCTATGTCGTGTCAGATGCCCGCACACATCATTTCATGTTTTCTTCATCACTAAGTGGTGACCTGAGTATTAAAAACTAAAGTAAAATGATTCCTGGGTTAATTAGCTAATTAAGTATGAGGATTCAAACCTGCGTACATCCAGATACATTGTTCTGTGTAGAATGCCCACTCTTACAGTTTACAGTTTTAGGTGAGCTTTTGATACCATGAGCCCTTGAGTAGGCAGGTCTGATTTGCACCTCATTACAAGAAGAGGTTTGTGTTCAGGCACTTGGCTCTGAATTTTAGAGGCAAGCAAGGGACTGATTTAAGATGTTTACCTTACAGGAGCATTATGGACTAATTAGGGAGACTTCTTTCCTGTCCTTAATCTGGCTGATGGGGTGTGGGGTAACTACTTATTTAAATTAGCACATTCTTACATGGTCTTTTCACAGAATTAGACAATATTTGTTCTGACATCCCTTTGTGCAAGTTTCTCTAAAGGAGAGAGGAGTCCCAGGAATGCTTGTGTCTACACTATGCAATCCCAATTATACAGATAAGGACATAGACTAAGGAATTTTAACTGCTTGTTAATTTTGTTAAATCCTGGGAAGAAAGATTAAACATTGGTATTGGATACAATCTGGAAGGAAGGAGGAATGAAGGCAGCTGCTTAACAGAAACACAGTTTCTCTATGGGGTGATAAAAATGTTTGGAGATGGGATAGTGATAGCACAACAATGTGAATTACTAATGGCCTCTAAAGTGAGTGCTTTAAAATAATTAATTTTATGTCACGTGAATATCACCTCGATAGAAATATAGAAAGTTTATAAAAAGCATGCTTGGGAGTTCCAAAGAGACAGAAACAAGGAAAGGAAGAAAAAAAATTTCCCTGGTTTGTTTGTATTTCTTCTTCTTTTGAAAAGTCAGGGATTTTCAAATAAACAGACTTAATTCCAGTCCTCTACTGCTTACAAATCACCAAAACCTTAAAAAGGTTCCTCCTCACATATAAAGCAGGGGCATTATTAACATTTTCTTAGTAAGGATTTTTAAGTAATTGAATACATATTAATGAGTGTTAATGTTAATAGAGTTATTATGGATCATAAGGAAGGAAAAAAGACTAGAGGAAACAGGAGCTCAGAGATTTTGACATCCTCCTCTTATCACTTCAGTCTCTCTCTCGGAACGAAGACCATCCAAAAAGACTAGACCCCAAGTATATACTGAATTTTTTAATTAAATTTAAGGAAAGCAGTTCTGTTTAGTATTGATCAATAGAATATTCAGAAACTCACCAGAAGATCATTTATTCTTCTTCCTAAGGAATAGAGAAAGAAAAGTGAAATAGAGACTTCAAATTTTCATTCTTGCAGTTCCAGATACCACATTGTATTTCTTTCTTGATCTTTGAGAAATTACTTCAGTGGGTTTAATTATGGAAATAACTACTCTCCTAACTGGAAACATAAGGTCTGACTTTCTTGTTGCTTGTATTCATTTACAATATAATGATCACCTTTTTTTTTTTCTTATTGGATTTATTCCTCCTTTTCTTTCACTCTCACTCAGTTTAGATATCCTCAAAATAACTTAACAATCCTGTCTATGCTTCCATATTTTTCTCATGAAAGTAAAATTCTAAAATACACCATACAAATGTGTTATGCAAATTTTTATATAAGTAGAAGATTTCTATCACGATTTTTCATATTTGCATCTTTTTTCTCACTTAACTATAACTTGTGAAAAATCTATACAAATTAACTGGGATACTTCTAAGTACTCATTTTTGTGGCTGCATACTTTTTCAAAATTTAAATATCTCCTACTTTACTCAAGCATTTTTTTCTATTTGTGGACTTTTTTATTTCCAATTTTTATGCTAGACTGGATAATTCTACAGCAAATGTCTTTAGTGTACACATCAGTAATGAGGTTTTTCTTTCTATATCTCCAATTGAAATTACTCAGTCAAAATATATATGTTTTCTATACCGTAGTAGAGGTACTTTCATGTAAAAACCATGCTAGGTAAAAAAACTTTTAATTTTATTTGTCTGTCATGTTTCTGTGCTTCTAGCTTATAACTATGGTTTTTTAGTAAACAAAAATAATTACATATTAGCATCCTTGTATATTAAAAGCTAGATATACACACAGATTTGAATTACAGTATCAATTAAAACTGTTAATAACCTAATCTGAAATATTTAAATATTTGACAAGAGGGAAAGAAAAATCTTCAGATTGAAAAAAAGAGGAAATTACACAGACCCTGATAGAGTAGCAACTGGGTCAGTTTCCTCTGAAGTAGCTCAAGTCATATACCCTGGGGTCAAGTCCCAGGTCAGAGGGGTAGGAGACTGATGACCAGTGTGAACAACTAAGTGTAAATAAAATTCAGTGCTTCTTCCTCCTCTTCCTTCCTGCCTACCTGCTTGTCTTCATTCTTGCTTATACCTTTCCTTTAAAAAAAAATCCCTTAAAATTATCAAATTTAGGACTTAGAGAACTAGACTATCTTTTACTTTACTACTTCAATTTTATTCAATATGTATTTTCTTTTTTGTTTGGGATACTTACAAAATGTAGCCATTGAATTTGTATAAATACAATACATTAGATATTATTTTATGGCTGTTTTGAAAGAATAGTGTGAAAGGAAATTTGTTTTGTTTTTGTTTTTGTTTTTGTTTTTTACCAAGAAGTCTATAAATTCTCAAAAAGGTAGAGAGTCAAAATTACTTGACTAGTGTTGATTTCTTTAGTTTAATAGCCGTGTATTTTTGGCTTGTTTTTAAAGAAAAGGTGCAGGTAGGAGTAAAGGTGAGTAGGCAGGCAGGCAGGAAGAGAGAAGAGAAGAAATAATTTTATTTATTTTATTTAGTAGTTTTTCTTGATTGTCTCCCCAGCCCCCTCGTCCTGAGACATGAACCTAGGTCTTTGGAAAGTCTGTAGAATGTAGAATTGGCTGAAGACAGCAGACTTAACCATGATACCACTAGGGCATGCTAAGTTTATAGCAATTTTGATGGAGAGAACAACACTGAAAACTGAAGGAGGCACTGACATGAAGAAGGTTGGGAGATTTAAGTGGTGGGAAGAATGATCAGTATGCTCATTGTCCCATATTTCATAAAGGATGGTAATTGTGATATGCATTGACCAATATTCAAAAGACAAATTGCATAATACTAATGAGAGACTATTTCATCAGCTTAGATACACAGAGCACTGTCAAAGTAAAATTCAAGATATATTAACAGTGTAGTGTTAGCATAATTAAAAAAAATATACATACTATCAATGAATAGTCACTTCTATTTTCACTGGAATGGTAGTACATACCTATAAATTATTTTATAAAAACAATATTCCTTGTTTAATTTAGAGCTCTTGAATATTTACAAGAACTGCAGATTTGTTAATGTCAGTTTTGATGGAGGTATGTATTTTGTCATCTCTTTCTCAGTTTCTGTCACAGATAGAAAGTTTCATACAGATGGATTTTTCAAGCTCTTTCTTTCACTTCAAGGCATATGAATGATTTTATTGGTTAAAAAATATAATATGGTGCATGTTTGTCTTTGATGATGACATTAAGTTTTCTTAGAAAAATCATCAGATAAATATCCCACTGCAAATCAAACTATCACAAAGCATATATTTAGATAGTTTATTTTGATTCTACTTACCCATTCAGAAAGAGGAAAAATTACAAATGTGCTCCATTATGAATTTCTGGCTCAAATGGCAAGAAGTGGGTTATAAGATTATTCGGTATAAAATTATTTGCAGCATGCTCAATGTAAATGATATTTGGTTGGCTTGTTAAAGTGGGGGAAATGAATATAATTAAACTACCAACTGAATATACTTTAGCAAACCAATGGAGAAATTCATGAACCGTAACAAGGACCATTTTAGAGACAGTTTTAAATACAACCTCATAATATGAAGTAGTTGACTGTAGCTTGTTTGTACTGTCCCAAATAAATACAGAAGTATTTTTAGCAAACATTACATTCTGAAAAATAAATGCTATATAGGAGTCCCTTTAGGATTAAAGAATTCAGATTTCAAATGAAATGATGTATTAGATAGAAATTTCATCTCATATATTTCACAAAAGCAGCAGTCTGTAATCTTCAACATAGGCTGAAAATGACCCTTAACTGACACTGAATTGCCTAGTTTATTCAGCACATGAAATCTTAAGGATTTCCCGTCTCTCACTAAAGAGGAAATGTTCTAGCTCAACTTCTGCCAGAATATGTATCTATTGTATCTATTGAAAGGCAGATTTCCAAATTTCCACAGTCATCTTCAGTAAACAGATGTTGGAGATAAAAATAAAATAAATAATAAAAATTTGTTTATTACACCAACAACAGATTTTTATCTCTTTCACAATTTCAAGAGTCCACATGAAACACTTCCCCGGAAGGGAAACTCATTTCTGTATTTAGCAAACACCTTAGGAGGATAGGAGATTAGAAGACCATATATCTCTCGTTTATGGTGGTATAAATCTTGTGAATTTTCAATTTCTCAATGTATATGCTTTAGCCTATGACATGTCACATAAGGGATTTACTCAGAATGCTTGCATATTTAGTGGTAGCTTTAAAGAGAGTCTTTTGTTATAAAATAGGATGGAAAAAAACCCAGACAATGTTCAGGTCATTTTACCTTAAATATTAGATTTAATCTGTAATTTATAAATGCGTATAAATTAATTGAATTTTTTATGGACCTTTTACTACTGTTTTAAATATTTTTCCTTCTGTTTATCACAAGTCTAATGCAACTTTCAGGATTTCCACTTTAAAAAAAGAAGAAAGAATTTAAAGACACTTGTGAAGCAATAATATTGCTACAATACTCCTAACCAAACAACAAATTGCAGCATTTTTAATTCTACTACTTTTTCTTGTGTTTAACTTGGTTTAACTGAGAGAACAGTCTTTTCCATATTCTCATTTTCTCAGTTTACAGAATACTTAATTATATAAAAGTTAGTTTCAACAATTCTGGTGATAAATACAATTTTGTAAATACACAAATTTTGATAAGCATTTGCAGATGAAAGGAAATGAATAAAATATGTGAAAAGCTCAATGTGTGATGGCTAGTTAGTGTGTGTTATGGAACAAGATAACATTTCAGATATTTTAGTAAGCTGGTAAAGCAGAACGTCATTAAGACAATTGCTGTTTTTGGAATTAACATAAGTGTTTAATCATTTATTTTTATTCTATGTAATATCTAAACTATGGATATTAAAATATGGATCAATGGGTACAGACATTATTGTAAAAGTTTCTTAAAAGTATCATTTACTTTTGAAAATACATAGTATCTTTCATATCTTATTTTCTATAAGCGAGAAATGATATGCAGCATTTCATAAACTTAATTTTATCTTTCTTCTTAGTATATCATTTATTATATGGTATGCTACTGCATTCTTGCATTTATCTAAGGTTTTTTCCTACTTTTCTTGCCTCTGTTTCTCAAATCTGACTTTAATATATCATCCTCCAGATTATTTTATGCTGGCATTCCTAAAAATACTTTCTCTTTCAATATAATTTTTTACAAATTATTTTTATGAACACTCAATTGTGATGTATAAGCTTAAATCATTATTAAATTCACTGATGCCTTTCCAAAATTTTCATTAGAAATGCAAATTCAAAACACTGGTACTACATCAAATAATGAATAGTATGTCTCTTGTTTCACAACTTCCCATCATGATGTATTTTCTTATAAATAGAATTTAGTATGCAATATCTTTTTAAATAAAATCCCAATGTACCATGCAAACATTAACTACTAAGATTTCACTTAAGTTAGTCTATCTTTGCCTAACTGGAAGAAATTATTTTCAATATGTGTTTATTTTCATGTTTCTAATGCCCAAAGTATAATTATCTCTCCATTTTTCAAACTCCTTAGGTCCTACCCTGTTTCTAACTTTTGTCACTTCATAATGTCCTATTTATACTACATTTGAATATTTTTCAGTTACTTCTTTGCAGTTGAGATTTTAGATTTTTCATTTGTATACATATACATTTTGAAAACATAATATGTGTTATGTGTGATAAGAAGGAACTAGAACAGATCACCCCAAGTCTTTCAGAATTAGGTAAATCATTGTTTGCTTGAGAAAAAAATGGAACAATGGGATGGCAAAAAAAGGAAACAGTTATGTGCTAGTGACTAAGGAGAGGAGAGGAAGCAAAGCAATCCAAGAAGAAGCAGAGCAGCCAGACTCACAACAAATAAGTATTATGTGATGTCTATCGATTGTTGCATAATAATGATTTGTGGTATGGTGGAACTTCCTACAGATTGACAGGGCCAGGTTAGGAATTTTGACACCTTAGATGAAAAACAAATGTGGCACTCCTCTAAGCTCCACTCTAAATGTCCTTCCTAAAACACATTCCACTTTAACCATCCCATTGCCAGAAGTGCTGAATAACCATCCTAGTGCCAGAAATAACCCCCATAGTGCTTACCTGTGCTTCAACCTTGCTGTGGTGTTCTTCTCCCTTTGAAGAAACAGGACTGAACAGGGTAAGGAGGAATCCTCTTCCCATGACTCCTATTTCCTTAAAATGGGTAGGAACAGTAATAGCAGCAACGGCCACCTGCTACTAACAATGCTGGAAAAGGCTGTCTTCTAATGCAGGGCAAAGAGGAAGCTACTTTTGGGCCCTCTCAACAGATTGGGCCTGGGACAACCCAACTGTCCCTTTTGCCTCACATGAAAGATGGTCATGGTTTATTAAAGATGAGACAAAACTGACATTTGTATTAAAACAACAGTATGGCCAAAAATATTAAAATAATTGTACTGCCGGCTAGGAGTTGGTCTTCTGTAGATGCCCCACTCTGACATTAAGAAGCCAAGGACAATGGAGGACAATGCTAGAAACAAAGGAGTATTTCTAATCCTTCAGTCTTTCCCTTAATCAAAGAAACCATTTGCCACCTTCTGAGTCTCACCCTTCCCGTAATTCCAGAAGAGGTGTTTTTTTCCTTGTTTCCTAGTTGTATATAGTTTGGAAAGATCTTAGCAAGAAAAATTAGTTTATCTTCAAGTAATCCTGTATCTAAGAAACCTATCTTCTTGCCAATTATGAATACCCTCTTCCCTCTTGACACACCAGGATTCTGTCCCGGGATTCAACACAGAAATTAAATCTTTAGTCTCCCCCAACCACTTCAAAATTAACCATAAAACAAATTCTCCATATGTGTTAGTATATTTGGACTTTTCTCTTAATTTGTTCCTTCCTCTTGCCTGTGAAGAACCTCTGAGAAACAGGGGAATTTTTCCTAAACCCCATACTTTCTATGCGGCTTGGTTTTCATACTAGACTTTAAGCTTCTAAAATCAGAGAGAAGCTGTTGCTCATCTTTTAATTCTCCACAGGCCCTAGTACAGTGCCTTCTTAATCTAGAAGTATAGCTCTTTGAATAAATGATGGAATGTTCAATAGATTACTAAAACCAGAGATTTTATTGCAGCTTTAATGCTTCAAAACTCATTAGTTTATAAATTGTTCATTCCTAAATGTAGTAACCCAAACATTCATAGTTAAAAATCCACCATTAACAGTTTATTTCTTATTCTAGAAACAATTTATGCAGAAAGTTATGGCTTACTGTTTCCATGTAGATCATTATGGTATGAAAATGCACCTTAGGTACATTTTGTTTTCTCAGACAGTTCTTTTTATACTTTCCATTTATTATAATGAGACACTGAAAGTATTAACCATAGAAATAAATCATAGAACTGTTACCCTTATTTTTAAAAAAACTATGCAATTATGTATACAAGTACTGTCAATGAAATTCTCATTCCAATTAAGATGACATAGAATTTATGCTGTCACTGTAATCACAACAGAAACACTTCTAAGTCTGCTTATGTACTAATTGCTTCATAAAAGATTTAAAAATTTTAAAAACAACAGAAGTCTGCAAAATTTTCGAGTCTTGATTATAGACTTTAAGACAAAAAAATCTATATCTGGATTAAAAGATAAATACTCTTTATCAAAACAAATGCTCTGATGTCATCATCTAGAAAGTCTTTAACCCAGTGCGTAGTCAGAGAAAAGTCAGCAGCTAGTTAACTAAAAGTGGAAGGGACTGTGATCTGATATTTAATAATTTACACAGAAAAGATTTGTACTACCCTATCAATTCAAAAGGAAAAATATACAGTATACACACACACGTATATATATACACATATATGTACATATATGTACGTATGTATATATATGTATATGTATATATATATATATATATATATATATATAAACCAAATGAAGTCTAAAACAAAGCTTAATTAATCAATGGGAGATGAACAAACCTCCAAGCAGATAGGACAAGGTCCTGAAGAAAGAATGACATTTAGTTATATGATCACCCAGGAGAACTTTCAGACAGAGTCTGAGAATGGATTGCTAAGGTAAAAGATGAAAAATAAAAAGAAAATATTGATGACAATGCTTATGTTTCAAACTAGGACAATTTTAATTCACAATGACTAAGAGTCAAAATGTATTAAAAATGAAGAGTAACAACTCTCTAGGCAGAAATTAATTATAAAATCAATGTTTAAGGGATATGAAAAGGAAACATCTCTCCTCAAAAAATTACAAAGATGGGTCATCTACCAATTTATTTATTTATCTTTTCACTCCTCCAACTTTTTAACTTTTATATAAAACTAAAGGAAAACTTTATGTTGGTTATGTTAGCACTAGGTCGTTTGGAGCAAAAATTGACTTCTGTAAACGCATTATTCGAAGATACGAACATGAAAGTTAAGTTCTATTAGTCTCTTTGGATCACATGTGCCTAACCTTACCCTTAGGAGTAGAGAGAGAAGGTGCTAATAGCTTGATCAATGATTAATTGCATTTGGGTCACAATTATGGGAAGAATTAGTTTCCGAAAAGAAATGATTTATCCTGCTTTGCTAAAAAAGAATAGCAAAGATATGCTAGACTGATAAAAGCAACTAATGTCCACCACAGTTTTTTGGGGAACTTCAACCTTGTATATTTTTCCTACAAAATTATCAAATCTAGGCTTTGATGTCAGTCATCACTGACATTGAAATAAACAGACACAGTCTTAAATGTGAATGACATAGTAAATTTAATACTGTAGGGTCAAGGAAACAACATATATGGAATACAGGATTATTTTATAAGGCTGGTTTAGGCATTGTATTAGATGCAGGTCACTTATTAAAAATTTTGAGTGTGACAGAGTCTCTGGTGCTTTAGAATTTAGAAACAATTGTGCTAAACTCTTTTCTGCTTAGAAATAGAAATGTCAAATTGTCTTGAGTGTAGCCTTTATTCCTGGGAGAAATTAATATTTTCTTAGTTATGTAAATGCAGACATTAAAGCAATTCTTACCTTGAGGAATTGGTATAAATAGATCTTTCTGGATTTCCTAAGATTTAATTGCAATTTTTTCTCCTTGTGGTATGCAGATTTCTGAAGACAATAGCAAGTAATGAGCTTGTCCTGTTTAAAGATAGTGATCTACCAATATTGTGACTCTGATAATTAAACATGAATTTACTGAAAAGTATAGGACAAGTGAGTGTACAAGTTTTAGAAACATTTAGAAAGTGTCAGTGTTGATTTGAACAAAGACCGCAGTTCTCAACATTTAACACCAATACTGTCAGTTCCATACAACTTTAAAACCTAGATTTTGTATATATTCATTATCTCTGTGTCAATGTGAATAGAAAGCTAAAACACACAGGCCAAATGAGGCATACCTAGGCAATTCCTTTCTCTCCTAAAGTTATCATAGAAGATATAATCATTTCATTTAACTAACAATTTTGAGTTAATGGGGCTAAAACAGATCATCTCAAGTCTTTCAGAATTGATCTCCTGTAGATGTCTCACTTTAAAGATTATTTTGAACCAAGGACAATGAAGAACAATCCTAACTGCCTTTCTCCTTACTGTTTTGCTCTCCCGTTAATCAATTAAGATTAAGCCTCCACTTTTCCCCTCATCAAGAAGTAGTCATTATTCCCTGTGTAGAATGTAGAAGGAAGTTAAACCTATACTTGCTTTCAAAATAAAAATTGTTCTTCCATACCACATGAAAACTATCTCACTCCCTGACATCCCAGACCCCTTTCTCCTCCTTTAGTACAGGTTATAAACCTTTCTTCTATCCCAAATACCTCATAATTTACACATATGTAAATTCTTCAGACATATGTCACTAAAATTGGACTTTTCTCTCACTATTCATGTCTAATGTTAATTTATTTCTTCACTCAGACTGAAAAATCTCAGAGGAATGGGGAAATTTTTTCTTGGCCCCCAAAGAATGCTTACCGTATCTTAACAACATTTTCAGACATGAAGAATATACCCAACAGGCGTGTGTGTGTGTGTGTGTGTGTGTGTGTGTGTGCTTAGTAGACACAAAAAAATTCTTGACCTACTAATGGGTATTTCACTTGTATAAATATGCTTGACCCAGCTAGTGGAAATCCAAATAAAAATATCAATATACATTAGTGTTTTTGAAATGCCTAAGAGTTCATAAAACTTCACAAATCCCATGCCTTAGAAAGTTATCAAGAGTGCCTACAACTTTTCCTCAGCTGGGTTAAATTTTTGATAGACTTCTTGCCTCTGGGCACCTGACCTTCCTTTTATAGAGCTTAATTTAGAACACTTATAATTGTAAATTATTTCTCTGCTCTTTGAGATGTAGATCTTTATAAAAGCTTCATTTATATCCACAAAATATCTTTCTCAAGGACCTGTGAGAAATCCCTTCGAAATGTAATCAAGGAAGAAAACACCTCTATCTCCCAGTTCTATAAAAGGAAAGTCATTTACCTTTCCTGGTACATTGCTCCAATTGTAAAACTACTTCTTATAGGGATGAAAGTTAACTTTTTACTTAGGTAAGTAGCTTCAGATTTGCCCCACCTCAGCTCAAAACCTCCTGCCTTTTGTCTTAGAGGAGCTAATCTCTGACTGAGTCTGACTGAGTCTGACCCTATTGCAATAGTCTTGAATAAAGTCTTCCTTGATTGCTTAAATTTGTTTACTGAAAATTTCACTTTCACAAATTATTTTTCTCTCTCCATGAACAAATTACTTTGTTCAGGGTACATAAGTGAGATCAGATTGAAACCTACTAATCTTTCATAGTTATTATCAAAGAAGCTAGCCTTGACCATGATCAAGTACTTGAATAAGCATACAAATGTTAATGAGCTATTAAAATATAATCTCCAGATTTATCAATACTTTGTAGCAACCTTATAAGATGTAATTGCTTAATAAGTCAAAATTCTCATGTACTCTGAATAATAAATCTAAAAATAAGCATTATTGTTTCAATACACAAAAATCCAAATTCAGAAGTGACAGGATACAGACTTCCAAAAAGACATGGGTAATGCCATTTTGTGTTAGGGCTTCATTGCATGTGGTATTTGGGCAGGATTCTCCATTGGCCTTTTTCTCAGTCTTTCCTGGTGGAGCCAGGTCCTAGACCCTTTTCTGAGTGTATTCTGGTAATGATGCTCATTGTTTTGATCAATGTCTTGTATTAACATTGTAATGGATTTCTTAATAGACCCTTTGTCTCAACAGTCACAGACATCTCCTCCAGACTCTAGGTGATTGCAGCAGTACACTGACCTGAATCTGAAAACCATCCTGGCCTCCTACATTCCTTAAGATCTGCAACTACCCCCACCCTCCTATAAAAATAGCCAATAGTCCTCCCCCACAAGATTGGTTCTTTTCTTTAATGAGCCAGCTTTACTTTGAAGTTCCTAATAAACTCTTTTGGATAATTAAAGCATTTTCTGGGTAACCCTTTCCATGCTCTCAAAGAAATCCCCAATCCTTCTGCGAAACCTAAGAAGAAGACCTTCAATTAGTTGATGGTTAGAGAATCAATAATTTTGAAAAAAGAACTTCAAAAATAATGTAGTTTGTAATTGTGGGGGTCAAAGAAAAATTTTACCCATCTAAGTTTCTTCACAGGCTCAGAGAACATCGGGCTGATTAATAAGAAGAAACAAAATTTAATATCATACATATGGAAAATTTGCATGGGTGTGAATTCTCTAGTAGCTGGGCAGACCCACGTTTATATCCTGAACTGAACCATGGAAAGAAAACTTCAGGGGAGAGGAGAGAGGAGGAGGGTCTCTAATATCTAGGAGCTAGTTTTTGTAGATTAAAAAGGACTATGCATGTGGTAGAAGACCTTTTCCCTGACCCCAAAGCAAAAGTTAGTGTGCTAGGTATTTTTCACAGTCCTGCAGAGACTGCAGCTATATCCAGCTATCATGACCAAGGACTAACAAGCATCACCTCCCTACTCTGCAGCTCTATGTAACAGATAAGAGTTGCCAGTAGAAAGCACACATAACCATGAAGATGAATCTTTACCTTAGAGTGTAAAAGGAGATCCCCTAAGCCCCCGATTGCTCAGCTTTGGGTGACAGTACTCCTGGGCCAGCACTGGTGTTTGCAATCGAGTACTGTTTCCTCTACCTTTGAGTGCGCAACTGTCAGTCTTCTCACTGTCTGGAGGCTCTGCCATAATATTTACAGGTAAATTAATCTTTGGATTAAGCCCTTCCTAAAACATTCTTTTAGATAAGAGACAAATGGGTAATAAATGGCTTCTTAGATTATGGGAAGGACTAAAGGTTTAGAAATCTAACAGCTTCTCGTTTTTCTCTGGGGTTATCCACCATTTGTCCTTGGCTCTTTATGTCCAAGTGGAGCATCCACAGAAGACCAATTCTGAGAGACTTGGGGTGTTCTGTTTTAGCACCTTTATAGTTTACATATCCCTTTCAGTTTATGTTATTACCTCTGAATGATGCAAACCAAGAAAGAGGCAAAGAATATGAAAGATAATTCACAACAATTCAACGGTCAATAATTTAAAAAATAATGTCCAAATCAACTTTTAAAATAATTATAGCAAAGTAATTTAAGCAAGAAAAGCTATATATTTCATAAGAATCAAATTAAAAATTTTTAATGAACTAAAATTTTTCTCTGAATAATCTTATATTATGATGAATGAGAAACAAAAATAAGATCTGGAACAAATATGACAAAATGTTATAACCTGTTTCTGATTAAATATATATAGTATGTATGTATGTATGTGTATTATATCTTGATGAGAGAGAGGAGAGGCAAGACTGTCTGGAAAACCTGTAAGTGTCCCTAACAACCTGAGCTGGGAACAGACTCCCTAGTTACCCCCTACCCTTGAACTCTAACCCTCCAGAAAGCTGAGACCCCTGGGGGCTCCCAAAGGGAGGTCCCTTCCTCCCATACATGAGACTACATTTTAACAACTCTCTCCCTTGCTTCTGTTAGCCCTAGTTGCATGTGTCACTTCTGTTTAGTTATTTTTCTAATAAACTTACCATATGGTGTAGGGACAAAGCATCTCCCCTCGAATTCTTTCCAGCACTAACTGCACATGCCAGTGCCAGGTACCTGCTTCGTTATTTCTGCCTATTTCTGCCTTGAAAACTTTTTCATTTCATAGTTTTTTTTTTTTTAAGGAAAAGTACAGACAGAGATGCAGGCAGGTAGGCAGGCAAGTAAGCAGAGATGAGTCTTTAGATAGTTCTCATTTATTACCTTAAACCTTCCCATTAATGAGGATTTTAGTTCTATCAATTTATTTCACTCTGTTTTTGCACATCTTTTAATACATCTTTAATATTCTCAATAAAAATCTTACCCATCTTTTCTTAAATTTGTCTCTAGATACCTTAACTATTTAATTTTTGTAATCATCATATTGCATTGATTTTATGATTATTTTTATGTATTTGAACATTCATGAAACCAGAATATGTCTTGTAATCAATGGTACCTTTAAAATCAATGTTTGCTATGAGGCAGCTATGACATTTGTTACATTATCTGTAAATATGCAAATATGTAAATATGTAAATATGTTCATATTGTTACCTTTCATTTTGGTAATGTGTATTATGGTAGGAAACATATTGAACGTAACTGAAGTTTAAAATACGTCAAAAATTAGACTTTGATTAAAAATTAGAACAAAATGTACTCTATTTCCAGAAGACATAGAAAATAGCAGCATGATGTGACAAAAATCTATTTAAGTTAATCTAAAAAACTCAGTAAGTATAAATGTAAATTTTTCAGATGAGAATGGATCACATCATAGTTTACTTGGTATTGTTGTTTTTAATTATTTATGTCATAAAAAAATGGAAGGTTAAAATTCACGTTATTTTAGAAATAATGTATTATCTGTAAGGTGGATTTAAGATGGAGATGGTCAGAGTATAGGTGGGAAAGAATTCACATGTAAGCAAGTGATAAAAAATTTTGTGAGCAAGTGATGGATTAATTCACTTTCCAAGGGAGGAGAGGGGACAGACTCAAGGGGAACAGGTATTTGATGGTTAGGGATTTGGGGTTTATAAAAGGCTTGGTGAGGGTGGCAGCTTAGCAGGATGTAGGAATCTTCTATTTTATATTTTCTTTTCTTTATTTGTATGCAGTTAATAGTCACCTGCAAAATGTTTGGCTAACTTTTCCCATGAGACTTGTCAGATTGGACGTTTGGGATATAAACTTAAAATGAATAGACTTTTATTCCTTTTTTATTTCTCCTGACTGGAATGTGATTAAGATGACTATACCATGTGCAGTCATGTTGAAGCATTAAGAAAAAGTCAAAAGTCAAACACATGGTTAATGAATTCTCATAAAAGTGTTAGAATTATTGATGGATGTGGAGATACCACATTATTTATGAATGACTTTTTTCTTCTCTATGAGACAGAAAAGACAGGTCACTTACATAGGCCTGATTTTTAGTTTTAGTTAAATTGAATTTTAGTTTTATTATTTTTATTTGCTTGTAGTTGCATCAAATCTGACAGGCTGCACATTTCAACTTTAATAAATAATTTTCTTTATATTTGTGTTATATATTAGGAAATCGCTCATATCTACTTTTTGATTATCATTACATGGCTGCAATGCAGTTTTATATAAATGATATCTAGTTTTCTTATTTAAAAATGTAGGAAAAAATAGAAGATGTGCTGGTATTATCATTCCCTTAGTCTCAGTATATTTCTAAAGTCATTACATTTTGCCCATATTAGGCAAAGGTAGTAGAGTTTTAGGTGAAGTAGTTGGACTTTATAAAACTTGAGGAAAGGTGCATTGCAAAACTTGGCAGGACCACACTCTCCACAGGTAAAATTCCATCACCA
The DNA here is from genome assembly GCA_004363575.1 of Solenodon paradoxus. NCBI lineage: Eukaryota > Metazoa > Chordata > Mammalia > Eulipotyphla > Solenodontidae > Solenodon > Solenodon paradoxus. The sequence continues at coordinate 1,206,727 of RJWH01000101.1, forward strand.
GCAATCCAATCATGATTCCTCAGGGAATTAACATAAGAAACTGTGTCATGGAAGATTTACCAACTTACTTTAGCTAGTAACATTCTTGTTGACATTGCATCTTATCAGGGAAGCATCAAAAAAGCAAACAAACAAACAAGCAAACTTCTCCCAAACCAGAAAGCTTCACCACTGAGACAGAAGAGAAAGAAAATAGTTGTATTAGTAAGTAAGCATCAAACCAGAGTGTGATGTGTATCACAGGATATCTGCAAAGAGTTGGAAAACACAGAAAAGAATCTCATCTGCTTATAAAGTTGTCTTTTTCAGTTTTATTGGCTACTATAACAAATACCCTATTGATTAGGTGGGCTATAAGCAACAACAAAAAATATATCTCATCATTCTGGAGGCTATAAATCTGAGACAAGAGTACACACATGGTTGGGTTCTGGTGAGAGTCCTCTTCTGGAGTGTAGATTATTGATTTGTCCATGTGTCGTCACATGGCAGAGAGCAGAGTGGGAAAATAGGCTCTCTCATGAATTCAATAAGGGTACATACCCCATTCATGAGGGATCTATTCTTATAACCTCATCCAATCCTAATTACCAGCCAAATACCTCATCTTCTAACACTAAGACATCTGAGGAGGGGCGGTCAACATAGGAATTTGAGGAGAACACAAACATTCAATTCATGGCAATAGCTAAATAGATGTGACTTAAAATAATCATCACTCCTTTGGATCTTCTGTAACACCTTGTTCATCCGAACTTTATCTCATAATTGGAATTAACTGTGTTTGCAATTTGATTTTATACAGGGGAAAAGCAAACTTCCCATACCTTTATGATAGAAGGTAGCTTTTCAACTAACAGCAAGGAACCCACAGGAACTTAGGTCCTTCCTTCTCACAGAAACTGAGATAGGAGCAATATTTCCCTTGAAGTTTAAATTTCAAAGAGGTAACTCCAGGTCCTTGAGAAAGATATTCCTGGGGCATAAAGCTAACAAAATGCCAATCTAGTCTTCAAAATGACATAAATACATTTGAAGGAGAAGGAGAATACGAAAATCATAAGATTTCCCAAGTCAAAAATCTTCTTTCTCTGATAAAAAGTAGGGAAAAAAATCTCCTTTCTTATTTTCAGTAGGGAGAACTAAGCTTCTTCTATAACATGAGCACCAGTATGATGCTGAATAGAATCAGTGATTTTAGTGCTCTTGACTCTAAAGTATTCTTGAGTGTAAAAAACCACCAACAATTATGTCTGCTATGTTTGTATTTCTCTCTCTTTTTTTAATTTAATAGAAATTTAATTTAATACCTTGCCTATTCAATCAGCTTATCTGGAAAACAACTACTGGAGTTTCTGAGTAGGGATTTCCTCCTCTGGAATCTGGTAAACAGAATAAGTTGCAATTTTTATCCCATCTAGGATGCGCAAGTAGGACAAAAAAAAATCTGTGCCAATGTCCTGTGTATGACCCATTAATTCTCTCTTATCAGGAGAGTTTGAGAGTCTTTTGCTGTAGGACATATGGCAACAAGCTGAAGTGCTAAAATTGAGAAAGGCAAAGTATAATCAGAGAGCTGAACATGTTGGAGACACTTACCTGTAGCAAATAAAACAGTAGACCTAACAGTTGCCATTCTTTCAACAAAAATTTTGACACTCACTGTTAGTGTCTTTTCTTTTGCACCAGAAAAACCTTCAGATAACTATTCATGTCTGCTTTACTGTGTACAAGGGTGAAATATTGAAAAGCTTTGTACAGTATGCAATTAATCTTAGTTCAATTTGCAGAAATCTTGGAGGAACACCTACCAGGAGAGTCAGTCTGCTGCAGTGAAGTTTCAAACATCGCAAAATGAAGACCATGTTCTGCCAAGGAATTGAGAAATACAGTACCCAGTTTATTCTCTGTTGCTAAAGAAGAGATATGCAGGTATTCATTAAGGTATTAAGGTAGGAAACCAATAAAGCAGGACAAGTAAAGTATTTCCAGAAATAGACTATCATTAAGAGAACACAGATAGGAACTAGTGCTGTCAGCAGTAGTCCATGCAGACCAACTCTGATGAGCAAACGGGAGAAGTTGTTTGACCAAAGTAATCATTCCGGCATTGAGAACACGTAACTTTAACTCATCAGGGAGTGAGGAAGAAGACAGTGGGCTGAAAATTGATAGCTGGAGAATGAACGATGTTCTGGACCCAGGATCTCCATTCCTGTCTAAATCTTTGAGACAGCGTTGCAAAGTAACCAACGAGATCGAAGAGACATGCCAGACTCAAAGAATTTAAGAGGCTTTTATGCAGCTTCAGAGAATCTGGGGATCTAGCTGGAGCCTCCAAATGTTGTGACCTAACCCGGCATCAGGAGCAATCACAGACCAAGAAAATTGGAAGAGCCAGCGACCGACCTCAAGGCTTTTAAAGAGGACTCATGTCCTCCCTGAAAGCCCTGCAGCTCCTACTGGAGTTACAAAAGGGTATTTATAGATCCTTGGCATTTTACTCCCTACATTCAGATAAGAAGATGGCAAGTCGACTACAGAAGGGGGAGCAGGGTCTTTGTACAAGCGAGTTCCAGCAGAAGTAAACAGCACAGTTAGAACGTTTTGACACAGCTTGGCAGAGGATGGTTAGAACATTTTGGCATGGTTTAGGGACTTCAGTGGGCACAAAGATAACTGGAAACTTTAGACTGGGTTGACTCACCAGCTCCATATCTCAAGGTCAAACATTAACCTCTTACCTCAGGATTGAATGGAATTCTAGCAAGTATATCTGGTCATTTCAATAGAAGTCACCCAGAATAGAAGAAAAAATATGGTGTTATTTTCCCCCAAACAGCAGGAAAAGGATCCATTGTCACTGACCTGAGATGTATATTATTAATACCATAGATCAGGTACTTGGAAAATGACAAAGCGTTTGGTAAAATCCTTATTTACTCATCAGATACTTGTTGAACCTACAGGAAGTATTATGTATGGCAACTTTGGAATGCTTTCAAAGGAAGGTTTCTATCTTGGAAAACCAATTTTCACACTTCACATTGAGGAGTCCAAATAGATCTTTTGGGGGAACAAATTTCTATTAGGAATATGATTTTTGCATCATTTTTCATTGTCTTTCTTTGTTTTTTAGTAATTTTTCACCCACAATTGCTTTTTTCCCCTTTTATTTCTGACCTAGATTGAAGGAATGTGAAACTAAGTTTTCATTGAGCAAGTTAATTTTTTAAAGGAAAAGTATAGGCAGGAATGAAGGGTACCAGGCAGACCAGAGAAAAAGAGAGGAGGAAGAAGTACTTTTTTAAATTTTATTTACTTGTTTCGTCTTGGTTATTGCCTCCGACCCTGGGTCTTGAACTGGATCCTTGGGATGTACATTGACTATGTGAGCCAGAGACTGCTAACTTATCCACTAGGCTACCAGGATGCACATATTTATTATTTTTTCCTGAATATTCTAGAATTCTATTGTATTAATAACCTTAAGGAACTTACTCTGGAAACAATTATATATTGGTATCTATATTATATAATTATATGTAATATAGGGATACTATATGATTTATATTTTATATAGTATATTAAACAAATATATAGTTAGCTATTATTGCATAATATCTATTCTAATATTCAAATTATATACTGAAGAAATATATATTTAATGCAATTGAATATATATAAACTCTAATGCAATTTTATGCATTTATATATGTATGTATTTATATAACATACACAGTTGTGTATCGCTTAATGACAGGAATATATTCTGAGAAACGAGTCATTAGGTGATTTTATATTTTTACGAATGTCATAGAGTGTATTACATAAGCCTAAATGGTTCAGTTATCTAAGCTATAAAGTATCACCGTTGTATATGTGGTCCATTATTGAATAAAATACTTTTAACAACGCATGGCTGTTGAAGCAGTCTCCTGAATAATTTTCTCTAGGTTATGACATTGAAGTCATTATGAATCGTTTATTTAAACTTTATCATCTATTCCTAAAAAACTATTTTAATTTGTTTTATTTTCTTCTTTACTTCAAGAACCCAAATTATCTTGCATGATTTTCATTTCAGTCAAATTTATTTCTCTAAAATCTATCTTTGTAAAACTTTTATGCCCATTCTTTATAATTTTCATATCAATAACATGATATGTCTACTCTGAATCCTGATGTACATTTTTTGTTGATTTATATATTATTATTATTATCATGGTAATCATCTCTCTAATAATGCTATTTGATTATTGATTCCTTTGTTTTTTAAATGTATGTTCAGTCCTTTTTAATGCATTATTTATTTTTCTTTTAAATTTCCTTATCCTGCCTTATTATTTTACCTTTGTTCTACATCTATCAATTCATGAAGTGTGGAAACATTTAACAGAGATAAATTCTTCACTTTCTTTAGGTATATTTTCTTTCTTCCTGTTATTGTTGCAATATATTTTATGTGTTTTATCACTCTATCTCATTCATTTTTCATCTTTGCTTTGATATCTCTGCCTTCTATTTGCCTAAATATATTGTGTTTACTATGCTTTCTATGTCAGAACAAAGTTTTTCCTTCCTTTTAGAACTATTGTTTGGTAGTAGGGTATCGATGCTTTGTGTTTTGTTTGTTCTTTTTCCTCTTTAATTCCTTACATTCTGTGTCTACCTTCTCTATATTTACATTTAAGAATAATATTCATAGTGAGCACTGAGAGTAATTAAGCCTAGGAGTAATTCTTTTTTCCACGTTTTTCATCACTTTCAGTGTATATTCCAAGTGAAAGAGTAACTACCCAGCCTACATACTTCTTGGTGGAGGAGGCTCTGCCTGTGTCTCTTCCTCTGGAAGCAAATCTAAAGGTTTAGCCTTGTCTATTAACACATCCCAGGGAGAGTGGGTTAAAAAATAAATTTGATGTGTTTTGCTTGCTATTTAGAATTTTAGAACTCTGCTACTCTGGATAAATCCTTTAAAAAATGTTTTAATCCTTGTCTATCAATAATTTGCTGTGAGGAAGAAAAGGGGAGCAATTCAACTCTCTGAAATGTTTGCCCACATCAGCAGACAATTTTAGTGTTCTAACTGAAAAGAGAATACAGCAGGCATCTAGTGGGTGGGGGTAAGAATGTTATTTAACATCTTTAAATGCACAGGACAGCACTTCAATGAGGCTGAGACTCTATTCTAGACCAGTTTGTTTCTTTTGCTTTAAGTTTCCACTTAACCTTGTTTGTCCTCTCTTCTTTACATTCCTTGGTTGATGCCTGCCAGAATGTGTATTATCTGTCAAAAACCATTTTGTCTAACACTATTCCTTTTTTTTTTTTTTTTTTGGTATAAGCAAGCAACTCTCATCTCAAAGAACCTTATTAATATTAGCAGTCACTTTCCTGATGTCAAGAAGTGTGAAGATTATGTTAGATGTTAGTTAAATTTACACACTTAATTTTTAAGTGTTTATAATTTACACCTTTTACAATTTTTCATAAAAAGCGTAGATCACATGATGTAATCATTAATTTAACTAATTAAGAGCAATATTTATAGTTGAATCTGAAACTATTTAAAGTTAATTATAACATATTTTCCCATTTTTGTCATCACTTAGATCTATTACAGATACAAGAGCTAAAATTGAATGGGAAACCACGTATTTAGCACCATTAATAAAGTATTAATTTCTCTCGAGGTTTAAGCATAGATAAAATTTACTTCCTCATCTCTAAGAGTACAATAAACTGGGTAAAGCATGTGATGCTTTGAGTGTATAATCCACTCAAAGAAAATGACTTTGTTCCCCTGTTCTCTTCTCCATAGCAAAATATGGCAAAATAAGTACAAAATGTTCTAATTTTTTTTTTAAACCACAAAAAAATTGAGTAGTAAGATAATACAAATAGAGGAGTAATTACTTTATTCCACAGAACACTTTGAGCATATACTGTGGACCAGTCATGCTTGAAAGTGCTAAGATCCATCAGTAGAAAAAGAAAAAGAAAAGCTACTGCTTTTACAAATCTTCGTATTTTAGGGAAAAGAATATGCAGAATGAATAACCTACTATAAGTATGTGGATTGGTTAAAAAATAAATGAAGACAAAAGGTAAAAGGATAAAGAAGTATGCAATGTTAAAAGAGTTCGAGATTCATGAGTGCAGTAGGGTGTAGTTTTTATTTTATTGCTAGCAAATTTCCCAAAGTGAGTTTAAAAAGTCATCTCAGCTTTCACATTCTAAAAAGTGTAGGAATGGTTTAACTGAGGTTTTGCATTAGGGTCTCATAAGATATCAAAGTTTTATCTAGATTGTGTTTCTATCTGAAATTCATGATTCTCATCCAAGCTTAGGAGGTTATTTACAAAACTCAGTTTGTGTGATAATAAACACTGAGGTGTCTATTTTCTTTCTGTCTATAAGTTAGATTCTATACTGAATTCCTAGAGGACCCCCAATGTTTGTTTTCTGTTTTTTACCATATGACTCTCTCACATCACAGCGGCTTACTTTTTCAGAGGTATGGGGAGACTCATGGTCTGAGCTCTGTCTTTCCTCTCTAGGTCCTTTTTAAAAACCTTCACCTGACTAAGTCAGGCTAACCAAGGTGATCTTTTTGTTTTAGTAAATTTATTAGGGATCTTAATGACATCTACAAAATTTCTTCACTTTTGCCAAAAGATGCAGCATTAATCACAGGAGAAATTCTATTGTTTAGCAGCATGCTGAACTATTTTATCATTTGAGCCATACACTATTGTTTAGTTCAGTTTACAAGTTCTTCCACAGGGAATGGGAAGAAATCTTTCAGGGATATGGATCATTGGGTGGCCATATTGAAATCTGCCTATGACAGAAATTATTGCAAAATCAGAGAGGATGATATGAACTAGGGTGGGGATAGTAAGGGCACTAAAAGAGTGAACTAGCAAAAAAGATTTTCTCTTGATCTTAATGGGTGAAAGAAAAGAAAGGGAGTCAGAGGGGTGACACTAGCACCTTGGGTTGAGTAACACTGAAGAAATAAGACTTTCACTTAGATCATATTGAATGTAAAATGTCTATTAGACATTCAGGAGAAAATAGAAAGAAAACAGTTGCATATTTGAGTATCCAGGGAAGAGGTCTGTGTAGGATTTAACAATTTCATAATTATCATCATGTGAATTATATTTAAAACCACAATACTTGATAAAATATAAGGAGAGAGTAGAAATTAAAAACGTGAATAAGTTAAAAAACTCAGTTTTGGGGCTTTTCAACATTTCCAGGTTGGTAAAATAAGAAAGAATAATTTTTTTAAAGGTAAAAAGGGAGGAGGAAATCGAGGAAATCTAGGAAGTCCTGAAAGTTACATTAATAACTTATTTTAAGCAGGAGAAAAAACTAGTACTTCAAATGCTGCTGACACATTAAAATAAGGACTCAGGTATGACCATTCATGTAGCAAAGTGTAGGTCTTTGTGATCTTAAGAGCACTTTCAATATATGGTGGTAATTGAAACCAAAATGGAGCTGATTCAAGATAGAAGGGGTTACAGAATTTGGAGACTGAGTATAAAAAAATGTTTCAGGAAGGTTAGCTTTAAAGATGAGAAAAGTTTGCAGTACTACAAGGGTAATGGGAAAAACATTTTTTTTTTTTTTTTTGGTATGGAAGTATGTTTAATATAATGTGAGAAATGATGGCATATTTATATACTTTGTGGAAATACCCAGTGAAGAGGAAATGTTTGATGATGTAAATAAGAGATTGGTAATTGCTAGAGCTTCTCACTTTAGTTAGACAAGAATAAGCAAACAGGTCTAGCACTCAAATGCAGGGACTAAGATATCTAGGACCAGGGAGGATATGTACAATATGAAAGGAAATATGATGGACCATCTGATCCTGATTTAACTTCATATCAGGTGGCATGATTTTGCATTTTTCTCAATCATGCCAATTGTGTCAGTAAAGGCATATAGGAAGCATATAGTTAAATATAGCAATTGTTTTAACATATTAAGTAGATAAAACAAAGCAAAAGCCAAGAACTGAATAAAGAAATTGATAGTTATGTAAGGGAGTAATTGGAAGCAATTATAATGATAATGATAACATATTGTACAGCATGTTCAGAAAAATAAATTTAATTTCAAGTTCCAGGAGAAAAAAAATTATACAATAAAAGACATATTTGCTTCAAGTTCCAGTAAGGAAAGTTGAAAAATGAAACTCTCAAGAAGGCATCTAAAGAAGTCAGTCAGGACAATATATGTAATTTAGGAAATAGAACACAGAAATTCACAAAGTAAACATATCTCCTTAGATAGTGTTTAACAGAAATTTGAACTGAGGTACAGGAGAAGGAAAAGCAAAGCTGTAAAGAAAAAAGGTCTGCCCACCTCTTCCCAGCTGCCATGAAGACAGCTGTAAAGACCTCTCAAGCTAGCAGAGTCATAAAGTATGCTGTGATCTAAGCTTACTGGAATGTTGCAGGCAACTGATAAGTCACTCATAAACAAAGAACTTCCTGAGCTTGAGACACCCCCACTCTAATTTACATCCCTCCCTACCCACACTTCCTCTAACCTATATAAGTATACCCTAACCTGAAGCCTGTGATCAACCTTTAGAAAAGGATTTCTGCTCAGCCCACCAGCATAATAAATCTGTCTAAAATACTTCCAAAAGAGTGCTTGCTTGGTTTGTCACAGGGAGAGTCACAACAAAACGAGGGTATGATTCAATCCAGCTTAATGCCTTAAAATGAAGCAAATTTGTTTTTAAAATGCAGCTAGACAATAACCAGAAAACTGAGACTGTAATACCGATGATCCGAGTTACAGAACACAAAGTCAGGGAAATTTAAATAGTAGTTGACCATCAATCAAGAAACTTGAAGTCTACCAGATGGTTACAATGAATAGAAGAAATAATTCATAAAGTAGGGCCAATTTGAAATCTTCCAATCAATTTAAAAGAAGCCATTAACAAGCCAGTAAGAAATCTTATCCCATCTCACAACTCCACTGGGCAGAGAAAAGGGCAAAGAGGAGTAGCCCAGAGTCTTGGAATCTTTCATGCCTCAAATCCCAAAACCCTCTGGGCCACTTCTTTTTTAGGATGGCCTGATCCCATGTTGTCTAGTGATGTACTTTTTTCTCTTCCTTCCCCCTAAATAAACCCTTGTTTCACTTCTGCCTTTTATCTATCTTTTCTTCTTGCCTGAGCCTTAAGCTAAATCTTCTCCTTAAGGGCACAAAAGAACCCACACTGAGAAACTGAGACAAGAGCGCTGAGTTTGCAATAAGGTTTTACATCTTTTAAAATACCCATGGGCAGCTTTAAAGTTACCATCATAACTAAGAAAATTCAAGGATCTCTAACATGCTGGCTGAAAAATTAAAGTTGTAGCAATGCATGATTAAAGGACAAAATAAAAATGCTGTGGAGTGGCAGAATCATAGGGAGAAGAAATTTGAGTTAGGTCTTAAGAAAGGACAGAGGAATGCTGACCATCAAATAAGATCAAAGATATTTTAAGAGATATCATTCTGCACTGTGGGAAACAGTTAAAGAGTGCTAATTCTGAGATTGTTTTGTGAAGGATTTTATTGCTAAAAAAATAAAAAGAATGCCACTATAACTTAAAGCACTTACTTGAGATGTCCTTTATTTACTAATCATCATTGTCAGGTCAAAAGCAAACTATAAACTATGTAGGATTCATGTTAAGAATGCATAGTTTTAACTTACAATTATGCTATTAAGGTAGCAATAGAGGAGCTTAAACATATAATGGGAAACACCCATAAGGTCATCTTTAAAACCTAATGGAGTCCCAGAGGCCTTGGCTATTGAAGGACCATTCAAAACCTAGTCCTCCTGTATTCTCTGTAACTATGATTCTAAACAATAGATTAAATAAATGCCTTTAGGGAAGTAGATAAAGAGACTCTGACCAAGATAAGTGTTTCTGACCCACCCTATTACCCTGAACTAGCACAGAACGGCTTTGAGTGTCTCCAAGTTGACCTTGCTTCATTTTAATACTAAAGTCACTGCCCAAAATTGTCTCACAGCCCACTCTTAAACATGCACAAGAATGAGCAACCATGAGGAAGGCTGGTGCCTATGCAGTAAAATTAGAAACTATTCCAGTGACCAATTGCCACCCGTTTGCTTCATTGAGCCGAAGTAAAGCCCATTGTGTAGAGCACTTAGAGATGCAGTACTTTCAGAAATAGTTCCCTGTCTCTTTCCTCCTTACAAATAATGAACTTTTCCTTGTTTAAAAGAACTTTAGGAGCACACCCTGGTGGCCTAGTGGTCTAGTATCCCTTGGAGCAATCCCCATATCTTCAAGGTTTGGGGCTCAAGACTGGGTTCCCAGGGGAGCAAACAATGTGAACAACTACATAAAAATCAAGTGTTTCTTCCATATCTCTCTTTCTGACTGCCAACTCACCTTCATTCCTGCCTGCTCCTTTTCTTTAAAAAATAAAATAAGAACTTTGATTTTCGGTTGACATTCATCAAGGGAAAGGATCCAACGAGTTTAGTAACCACAGCAGGTACACATACCCATCAGAATGGTCCCATTATGCTGTAGAAACAAACTCCAAAATCTCAGTTACATAAAACATTGAAATTTGGTTTTCCTTCAAGCAAAGTCCACTGCAGTTCTCAGCAACTTCCAAGAGCAGCTAAGTGTTGTGTTTCTATATTAGCAGGTGTGTTCTTAGAAAGAGAGGGGAACAGATATTGGTACAATGTAGATATGCCTACCTCTAGATGCCTTATGATATTCCTTTTATTCCTGTTGTATTATGACCTAGGGATTTATAATAATTTGCTTAATAATGTTTGATTTTTTTTTTTAAAGTGATGGCAATATAGTTCAAACACAGAATTTTAAAAAGAATGTTTGTTTTTTTCAAAATCTATTGTTAAACTGCTAGGTAGAACAAAATGGACATTAAAATCATATTAACCAAGAAGATACAATTCAAAAAATTAAGAATGATTTGTGAATTTACATATCTAAATTTTATATAATCACAATTCTTTAGAAAACTAAGCATTGAATCTCAATTTACTAAAAATTAACAATACTACTGTGGCTTGATGATGCAATTTTCAATGTAGCAATAAAAACAAAAACAGTAAAAAACATGGAATATATTTGCAAGCAGTTTTTTCTTTATTTAGAGTTTTCACCTCCCATTTTTCTCAGCTTTTCATTTTGTTCTGCCAAATTTATTTAAAAAGCAATCAAAGCAAGAAGGAGGATCTAAGAAATGCAATTTTATTTCTGTCTTCAATATTTCTGAATCAGCTGATTAGAAAATACATTTTCTCTGTTGAAACATGCACTTAAACACTGCATTTTTTCAAAGAAATATGTACATGTCTGAAGCTTATGACACATTTAAACATTCCATCTGTGTCTAGCACAGTGCCAGTGAGTGCTTGATAACTAGTAGTTGATATTGGCTGCAAAGACAGAGTAGACATGGCTATTTAATAGTTTCCTCTTGAGAATGGATATGATAAAACAGCATATATATTATCTATATTGACAACATATTTATCCTCTTTATATTATTAATAGAGAATTTATTTATCAGATGGCCTCCTTAAAATCAATCATCCAGCTATAACATGAAAGATCCCATCATTTATCCTGACATTTGAACACGTGATATATTTAAATGCATTTGGGAACTGTGCAGTGCTGAGAAAATTATCCAAATGTTTAAGCTGAATCATGGAGCTGAATCTCAATTTTGACTTTTTTTTTGGTGAGGGGTTCAAGTACCAGAAGATGCTTACTCCTTAAGTCTCAGTTTTCAGTTTGTTTTAGAGTTCTGTGAAATAAAGTAGTTCAATTACTATTGCATCATGAACATTGGGTTTCTTCATTCAGAATAAAGTTGACTTTTTTAAAAAAAGGAAAAATGAAGAACATAGAAAGTACATATACCTAATGGGGTATAATCTTCAAATACATAGTTTTTGTTTCATTTTTATATAACAATGTTTATAATTTAGAATATTTGCAGAACTGACTATGGGTATGGTGATGTGCTTACATAAAAAGAAAATTGGATTGTGTAATCTAATTTTTTTATGTGGGAGGGGATGGAAAAGAAATATTTGTTAATACTGGTACATAAATAACATTTTTAAGCATAAATTTAATTATAAAGTTTAGCATCATTAAATAATTATAAAAAAGCTGATGTCATCATTTTAGTATCAGTATTTATAAGATATCACTAAACTTTTAACCTCTGAATATAAGAAAAAATAGTAAAATGTGCTAAATTTATTTTATAAGCTCCAAATCTAAGACTCCTAAATAATCATATTTGATAGATAAATTCACAGTGTTCACTGTTAACTCTTCTGAACTCCATATTGGGCATTTAAAAAGTCTAACAGTGAGGCTCTTTAGTTGTTCAGATGACCAGTATTTATAAATATATCATCTTCTCAAGTCTATAAAGAAGAATCATCAAGTTCTTGAGCAGAGTTGAGATGCCTTATATAGATATATGGCATCTTTTTGATCCACTACTGAAAAGAGGATTGTTGGATCTACATCTTTGTTTAAAATGCAGAGTTTTCAATGTTATACTTTATAGTTAACAATGAACATGTACTGAAGCATGTCCATACTGTAAAATTTCTCATGTAGCTGTGTGCTCTATTGTAATAAACATTTGCTAGGGAAGCTGCTCTTTTTAAAATGTCAGCTTGGAGTCAGTGTTTTATTTTCAGAAGATTCATTTAAAGACTGCTCTCAGAATTGGACTGAAAAGGGGAAATTGGATCTTAATGGTATTGTCAGATAGAAATTACCACATCAAAAAATCCTAAACTGTAGAGTTCACAGAAAAATTGGGGATAGCTTCATAGGGAAAAAGAATCTTCTTGCAAGAAAAGAGATTTAGATACTGATTTTTTTTTTTTTATAGGTTGAGAAAAACACTGAGTCCAGTAAAGATTACTCAATAGATTAAATCTAATACATAGTTTGTACTTAATTTACATAAATGTTAGGATAGGCACTTAGGTAGACATGACCTGGGGCTGACAAAGGCAGACAAAGTATGAGTAGCTGACAAAATGGTGACAGTCATAGAACGAAACAACTATGAAGGAAACGGAGAAAGAAACTACAAGGATCAAGAAATGTGGAAGGGGGACTTTGAGGAAGGGGAGCTTTGAAACTATTGGCAGTTATGCAAAATACCTGAAAGGGATGGTTTTGAAACAGTTCATCAGGCCTTTGAGATAAGAAGAGTAGATATGAACTTGCTCCACAACATGTCTGGCCAGTGTGCTTCAAATTTCACCTCTTGGAGTAATTGAGACTGTCCATTCAGATCATCTCCTGAATGTACTTTTCTATTGTCTATTCCATTCTTCCCTGACATGGCTTCTCCTGATTTTAATTCTTTCTCACACTGTAATAACTGAGGTTCATTCATCCATATCGCTAACATAAAGAAATTGTTCTAAATTCTTTTGTTTTGTAAGTTTGTTTAATCCTTTACCACAACATAATAAGGACTTATGATTCTCATTTTAGAACTAAAGAAACTGAGATAACCGGGTTAAGTAACTTGTTCAAGATCACAGAGCTGGTAAAGGTCTCAGCAACCTAAGTATTCTGCCTTCAGGGTCCAAGCTATTAATACAGTTTACAACATAGATCACAGCATAGTTGAAACCTGATTTCAACTCTGTGACCTCAATGACTGTGAATGATACCTGGTTCTAGCCTAGCATTTGCTACACCTGGAAACAATCCACTTCCACCCACCCACCAAATTCCACATGACCATTTACCTATCCTGAGAAGACATATTTAAAAAAAAAATGGGTATGACACCTCTAAAGCATAACCTGGAGTTGAAACGCTGAAGACCCAAGTGAACAATATTTCAAGTAGACAGCATTAACATTCTTGGAAAATAGTATTTTAAGAATAATAGGACCTATGACTACAGTAACAATGAAATCCATGAGTTACTGGAAAAAAAGTACTATAATTTTCTCTTTAGCAGAGATTTAAGAGCAGAACAAATCATTTTGATGCAAGTAAGCACCAATGTTCATGAAGTACTTGGGGAGAGGGGAATATTAAGAAATGATTTATTTTCTGTTAATTTGAAAATTCTTTCATAAGTACCATTTTGTGTAGTATGGATACATTTTGATAAAAATTTGAAACAGTTCTTTAGCAATCATGGCACATGTGTGTTTTTTGTTTCTTTTTACTTTTTTTGTAAACTGGTTTAAACATCCTTTCCTAAAACATTTGAGTTTTCTATGGCACAATCATCTTACAATGGGACTCATTCTGCCGAATATTTTCTTTTAACTTTTTTATCTGAATTATACAATTTTCTTATTGAATTCATGTTACTATTTTTCCACTGAAATTACATGCTAGATGAAATATTACATGCTAGATGCTTTGTACTTTCTTGAAATTCGGATATTAATAGGGTGGCCAATATGAATTCTCTATATTCTTAGTAGAAGAAGAGTCTCCAGTTTCCATAATCAGATCTATACAAGTGGGTGCTGTTGAACCGTTACTGTTTGACTCCTTAATGAAATCAGAGGCTGGAGCTTGCCTGAGTCAGGATTCCCTTTCTTTTTTTGTTGGATTGCTCCCAGAGTAAAGCAGGGTGATTGTCACTTTAAGCGATTCCCACAGCTCCTACTCCTTGTGCCATCTCAGACCTCAGACTAGAATGAGGTCAGGCTGCAGTCTCTCTGTTACAAGAAAAGGTTTAAGGCTAAGAATGAGGTAAGAACCCAAAGGGCATGTTCCTTTTTCTTCCTTTGTAGGCCTAAGATTAGGTCTGCTTCTTGGTACAATAGTGGCTCATAAAAATTCCTATTTGATTCAAATTTGCTTAAATTTCACTCTCTACATCTGTTTCTTGAGGTCCTTTTTTTCAATGAAACATTGAAAGAAAACTGATCTTTGATTCACACTGCATCTTCCTTGGACTCCTACAATTTTTACTATATTTTCATTTACATACATTACATTTATATAAGCTTATCAACTTTCTCAAGTCATGGCAGAAGCCTCAAGTTGAAAATGGGCAGACACCCTTAATACACAGAATTGAGAGCTGAAACATCAGAAAGACATACTAAAACTTGTATACTTTAGTGAAAATGATGACTTGTGGCAGTGAGAAAATATTAAATTACATTCAAGGAATAAACATTTGAAGTATTTTTACTGAAAATATTAAGAAATGTGTATTCTCAATAGAGTAATTTTATTTTGGAATTTTTGTAACATGGGACATTATATTACCAGCTAAATACACTAAATGAGTGGTCTGTACTCTACGTAGAATTGTTCAGACATTTCTACGTATATCATACCCTTTACTTTGATCGTATGATGTTAAGAATAAGGAAGATGAAATGCTCATGCTGTTTTATAAAGGTTTAATAAAACAATGGACACAGATTGCTTGCCTGTGTAATTTAAAAGGACAAAAAGGTAAAGAATGCTACTGTATTTTCTTGAAGCTTTCAGCAGGAAAAATGGTGAGATCATCATCTTTATATACTAATTGTTCCTCCATTGGCTAAAACTAATTTGTCTATGCCTATAGTAAACTGTTCATATTGAATTACTTTAAATTATTACACATAATGTAACAACATTTTGAGCACTTCCATGCCAAGGTCTGATATTTAGCCTTGCAAACTTAACTCCATTTCTTTCTTTTTTTCTTTGATGCAATGCCTGCAGCACAGTAAACCTGGTAGTTTTTATAGCAGCCCCGAGAAGTGCTCTGCATTGCTGTTTTTAGCAAACACAAGACTTTCACAAGGATGTGTGTATCCCATTTTGCAACAAAGCCAAGCAAGTTAGAGCAAATTGTCTCCCAAATACTTGTCTGCATTACCTATTGCAATCAATATAAGGAATATAAGATTATAAAATGTGGAATCCTATTAATAGTGAGAGATTTTAAGCAGTGATATGTACGTGCATGAATTCCTTAGAAAGAAAATTGTGGTAGCCTCTGTGTTTTTGTATTTTAGAGTGTAAACGATAAAGTAAAAATGAAAAAGCGTATTTATTAATAACTTACTGATAATCAAGATAAAATGAATTAAACAGCAGCAACTGAATTTTAGGGAGCATAATTAAAGTTAATGTTTTCTAAGATTTCTTATTTAGAAAGAAGTAAAAATTATTTAGCTTTTTTTTGTTAATTCAATTTTCATTATGAGTTACTACTAAAAATATAAAAGTATTAGAGATTACTGAGGGTGGGGATGCAAAATGAGGGAGGAAATTCTGTGTCTATCTACAAAGTAAATGGAGACAAGAAAATAGACAAAGGAAGTTAAAATAGTGATGAATAAGAGAGCAGCAATGATAAAAATCTCGATCTGTAAATATAATAAATTAATAAACTAAATACAACAACTGGACTATTAAAAAAAGTGAAAAAATAAAAAGCAAGTAACAAAAAGTTATATCTTGTTAGATTGAGCTAAGCACAGTAAATTTGGAAGTAAAAGGTGAAAAAAGACACATTAACAAAATTACTAACAAAAAATAGCAATGCTATTTTAAAGTACACTGAAATAGACATGAACTCTTTCTTTTTTTTAAGTAAAAGTGCAAGGCAAGAATGAAAGCAAGCAGGTAAGCAGGCATGAATACACAGAAGGAAGACACATCCATTTATTTTATTTAGTTGTTCATCTTGGTTGTTCCCCTCAGCCCTGTGTCATGAACCTGGGTCTGTGGGATGTATGTGGATTACACGCTGTGGTCTTATCCTTTAGGCCACCATGGCACACTGACATGAAGCATTTTTTTAAAATACTTGGGTCTTTCAAATAACCAGGAAGTCCTTTTGTTGCATGGTAAGTAGAATCCAATACTTACAGAATCTTTGATATCTTTCTCATTTCAAAATATATAGGAGGTATCTCCATGAATCCCTCTCTGCAAAATAAATGCTCAAAGAGAGTCACACAAACAAGTGAGAATTCAGCCGGGAAATGAAAATTGATAGATATTGTAGCATCCAGGTAACAGTGCTCTATACCCAGTTACCAGAGTACAATAAGACTGACTTTGTTCCCATCTATAGCCTCTAATTTGTTGCAAAAAGGTAGAGGCCTGGTCTTCAGAAGGGAGCCGGCAAAGAGTAATGAGGAAGAAGACTAGCCCTGAATTGGATTGGATTGGATTACCTTCGTAAGAATTCAGTAGTTCTAGGGCCTATTATTGGGATATTTTCCATTAGAAGAAAAGTCAAATATGAAACCTTTTTATTTGAACTAAAACTCTTAAGACAACCTGATACGGTCCTGGAATGGCAGCAATAACTAGCTGACTGGATTTCAACCAATGCAGAAATACCATCTCTATTTTTTTTAATTAAAGAAAGAATTAATTAAAGAAATACTTCTTTTAGGAAGGAAAAAAGGAGGAAGCACAGAAGCACTGCTGCTTATTTATTTTGGTTATTCTCCCATCCCTGGGTCTCAAACCTGGGTCCATGGGCTTTATATGATTTATACCCAAGCCACTGACTTAGCACCTAAGTCACCAGGGCACACCAATATGACCTCTTTAAATAGAAACTTTCTCAACATGAGTCTACAGCATCACCCCAGTGGCAAACATTACTAAAAATAGAAGGCAAGCTAAATTGAGAGTTATTAAGAAAAACAATAGATACAGAATTTAAGTAACTGCACAACAGGATAGGCTATGCTGGAGTTATAAGCATAGCTTATTATTTGCTGACATTTCCTGTCATACATAACTCAATTGAAAACTCTGCTTCACATAGACACTCAGGGATCCAAAGTATCTTTGTTCCTGTCTGGTGACTCAATATTGTTGCAACAGGAAAAGATAGTATGGAAAATTATGCAGGGGATACAAAATGTCTCAATCCAGACATGACTCATCACACTTCTGCTTATGTTTTATTGACCATAACAAGTCATATGATCCCATTTAAATGTAAGGATACTCAAAATTGTAAGAAATCCAGTAACATTGGTTAGTATCAACATTTCTGTTACAATCAAACAAGTTTATTATTGTTATAAAGAGAATACACAATTAAAATGTTGACATGGGAAGAATAATTGAAAATGCACAAATCACAAAAAATGGTTCTAGTTTTATTTGTTTTTTTAAGGGAAGGTACAGGCAGGAATTAAGGTGAGTAGAGCCAAGCAGGAAGAGAAAAGAGGAAGAAGCACTTTATTTTATTTGTTTGTCTTAGTTGTTCCCCCAGGCCAGGAACAGGAATCAGAGTCCCTGTGATACATATTTGGCGTCTGCTAGCTGAAGGTGTCTGACATAACCGCTACTCTACCAGGGTGCGCCAGGGTCTAGTTTTAAATGAATTAACTGTAAAATATAATAAAATGGTACATACTATTGGGAACGAGTTGCTTTCTGGCCGCTTCTGCAAAGTTTTCCAGGACAGAAATTCTCACAAATCAGTAGAACTACAAGTAGATAACAGCAGGAAGCCACTAGCTCTGACCTTCAATGTTGCTATTCTGATTATAGCAGTAGAATTGAATGCTTGAATTCTCCTTTATTTTATTTGCATTGCCTCATTGTATCCCAGCCCTATAAAATAAATCACAGAACCAGGTTCATGGTCACTGTCTCTAAGAGGAGAGAAGTATGCCACCTGGCCCCAGCTTTTCTAAATGATGTTGTCTGTCTGTTTTTAATTTAGGCTCCTGTAGCCCCCTCTCAGAGATCTTGTTGATAAACCACGTGGGTTTCAATAACATACCAAATAAAGTCAATTCAAAACAAAGCAAAGTGATAAAAATGCAGGAAAAAAATAGAACAATCCAGCATAATGGGAGTTTTCAACAGACCACACATACAACTGACAGATCAAACAGGAAACAAAAACATCAATTATGATGCAGAAGTTTGAAAAATAAAATAATAAATGTCAATCTCATATATGCCAAGCTTCTAGAGAATTTGCAATATTATTATGTACCCATGTGTGATTTAGAGCTATTATTCATTTATGAGGCCATAAAATATATCTTACAATATGTAAATATAAATGTTGCATCAGCCAGTTCACTCAGTAGTTCTCTAAAATAATATCTTTTAAATAATTTTATATTCTGTTGAATAATTAGTAATCTCATGTTGTTTAGCATTAGTAATAAGATTTTATAATTCATCTGGTAATTGACTGACTTTCAAAAATCATTTTAAGTTAGAACAGTTTAGACAGAGAATATTTGAGAAGCTAGTATAGAATTCCAACTTTCCCCTAATAATAATGTAATCAAGATATAATTATTCCACTAATGAGTAATGATTATTATTACCAACTAGTATCTATGATTTATTCATATATTCTTATTTTTGACCTAGTATCACTTTGGACTTCCAGGGTATCATTCAAGATACCATATTTTCTACTTAACAATAATGTATGCTTTGGTGTCCTTTGACTAAGACAAACTCAGTCTCTTCTTTTTTGATAATTTTGAAAAAAACTAGTTAGATATTTTTCAAAATTGAAGAATATCTTTCAATTGAGATTAATCTGTTGATTTTCTCATAATTAGGGAGTATACGTGTTTCAATAAGTAAGAAAACAGAAGTAAGATGTTATTTTCATACATCATTTCAAAGGGACATAGTGTCAACAGGAGTTAGAATTATTGGTATCAACCTTAATCTACTGATTTAAATGAAGTTTTTCAGATTTCTCAACACTTAAGTTGATATCCCATTTCCCAATCCTTATGACATACTTTGGAGGAAAGATACAGAAGGCATGATTCATGAAAGAAAGGGTTGATAGACTATACGTCATTAAAATTAAAAATCTTCTGATATGAAAAGGACTTTAAAGAAATGACACACAAGACAAGCCACAAACTGGGAGAAATTATTTAAAAAGATATATTTGCTAAAGGATTGTTAACCAAAATATATAGAGAACTCTAAAAACTCAGGAATAAGGAAATATTCTAATTTTAAAAATGTAACCAAATCTTAACAGAAATCCTACCAAAGATGGCTAGATAGTAAATAAACATATTAAAAGATGCCCCAAATCATATGTCATCAGGTGAACACAAGTCAAACAGAAATGAGATATCAGGACGTGCTAGTACAATGATTGAAATCCAGAACACTGATAACACCAATTGTTGGCAGTGATGTAGAGAAATAAGAACTCTCCTTACTAGTGGGATTTGAAATGATCAGTCACTTTGGAAGACAGATTGAGTGATTTAAAACTAAACATACTATTACCATAAGATCTTGCAATCATGATCTTTAGCATTCATCCAAAAGAAAATTTATGTCCATGGATATATCTGCACAAAGAGGTACAACAGCCTTATTCATAATTATCAAAGCATAGATGCAACCAAGATATCCTTCAGTAGGTGAATGGATAAATAAACTGTGGTATAACTCATTAATAGACTAATATTAAGTGCTAAAAAGAAACGAAGTAGCAAGCCATGCAAAGACATTATGAACATTAAATGCAATGGTTAAGTGAAATAAGTCAATATGGAAAGGCTACATACTATGTCGATCCCAAGTACAAGATATTCTGGATAAAGCAAAACTATGGAGACAGTTAAAGATCCATGGTTCCCAGGGGTTTGGGAGTGGGGAAGGGATAAATAGGCAGAACAGAGAGGCTTTTAGGACACTAATAAAACTGTATGACACCATAATAATTTCATTTACATTTCATTGCATATTTATTCCACACTATAGAATGAACAGCAACAAGAGCAATTTACAATGCACTTTGATGAGGGATGTTAATACATGAAATAGGCCTTTGAGCTCCTAAATGGGAGGCTATACATATATGACAGGAGGTGTAAGGGAAATCTCTGTGAATCCCTAAAGGAATAAAGTCTTAATGAAATATAAAATAAAATAATTAATTAAAAAATATAATTATGGGTTTTTATCCAAAATATTTAAAGATTGCAAAACTCAACAGCAATAAAACAACTAATACAGTTTAAGAAGTATAAAATACCTGAACAGGCACGCCACCAAAAGAGACATATAGATTACAATTAGATTTATGAGTCATTATGCCATATAATTTGGCGTTAGAGAATTGTCAATTTATGTAATAATGAAATGCTACTGCACACCTATCAAAGTGTCAAAATCAAAATAAAAGGCAGGCAGTAACAATTCCTGGCAAGGATTTGCAGCAACAAAATCTCATTCTTCATTGGTGGGAATGCACACTGGTATAACACTTTAGAAGACATTGTGGTAGTTTTTGTAAAGTTAAACATAGTGCTGTCCGACTATACACTAATATTGCTCCTGAGTATATTGTCAACTTACATGAAGAGTTAGGCCCACATGAAAACATGCTAACCATTGTTGATAGCAGTTTTGTATTATGTATATGTATATACCTAAATTAAACATACATCATATAAAAATGACTTTATTTCATATATAAACTATATACTTAATAAATATAATATAAATTAATATCTATTTAAATTTTAGTTTAAATAGAAATAGGCAATTAAAATTTGACTGTACTCACTAAAATATATAGCTTTTATTTTGCTTTTTTTAAGTTCATTATTGAGAACTGGGTTGAGAGAATATAGAATTCATTATAATTCTATTTTTGAGAAGTAAACTTTAGACTATCAAGCAGATGTATTTATTAGGCTATTGAGTATTTGCATCTGTATATCAAGAGATATGTCTAAATTGTTGGTACTGAATTTGAAGTCAAGCACTTGGTTTACATATACTGAACTTGTTTTAAACTCGATATCAGGCTATGATTAGCTGAAAAATATATTCTGGACTCTTTAAGGTGGGGGACTACTGACTTCAATGAATCGCTTCTGAAAGAATCAGTGCTTCTAAAAAAAATATTGTGTTTAAAACTACAAAATTAAAGAGGTTAAATGAGTAATTTCTCAGACTAACATAGGCTCCTATCACAATTTTGTTTATATTGTGAATTTTATTTCATTGTATTCTTAATGCTGTTTTTACTGCTTTGTATACTGCTAGCATCATGCAGTTTCAATGTGTCCCAAGAATGTAATCTTAACTAGGACTGGTCAGCATAATAGGTACTTTTTCTGATAGATCGCTCCCTTCTCAGAGGGTGTAGTTACGTAGACTAAAACAATCTTTTTCCCCCCTAAATAACCTCCTGGTCTTACTCCCTTCCTGATGATAAAAACCTTCCATTTTGGACACACCCTGGCAGTATCATAGTTTAGTTCACTGAGTATAGTCCACAGACATCACAAGGTCCTTGTTTCAAGAGCCAGGTCCTGGAGAAAATAAAGAAGATTAACAAACTAAATAAAATAATAAAATGCTGCTTCTCCTCTTTCTTCTTACCTGTATCTGCTTATCTTCATTCCCACCTGTACTTTCCTTTAAAAAACAAACAGCAAACAAATGAAAACAACCTTCCAATTTGTACAGCTCTGATCACCTTTCTGCTAACTTGATGGACTAGTGAATCCTCAAATAAAGCCAAACAGATTTTCAAATTTACTGTGATGGATTTTGTTTTTTTAATACTAATGAAGCTACTATGTTTATTGAATTGACTAATTTAACTGGCTTCAGTAATGAGATACATATCTTAATTTAGGAATAATCTTTTTGGGTAAGTGATATTTTAGCACCTCAGGGTTTCAAATGGGGAGTTTATATTTGTAGAACACTAGGTATATGCTAAGCATACTGCTTTGAAATTGTCTTCATATATCTTTCATAATATGAGATAGCAAAAAGCAGGAAAAAAGTAACTGAGGAAACCCAAATTAACCTAATCTAAAGATCTTTAAAAACAGTTGAGAAAACTAAAACCTGGAACCAAAGCATGTAGTATGTCTTGTTTTAAATGATATAACTAAAGATATTACTCTAAAATCACATAAGTTGTCAATGTAAATACTGTTTTCTAGTTTATTTATATATGAGTACTCAGAGATAAGAATAGTGCTTAATAACACTTTAGATATATCAGTGTAAAGTGTAATATCTAAAGTCATATGGATATCAATGATTTTATTCAGGGCATTTTTTATTTTCCTCTTAAAACTGAAATCTAGAGAAAAGCCTGTGAAAATAGGGAATAATGTCATTTTCCCTCCCTTGTCACAGGGCTCAAGTACTTAAGCAAGGTGTTAAAAACTCCTTTAGTCATGGTAAAAGTCAGTTAAAGGTTAGTTTTCTACCTCCAATGGAGAACTATACTAAAGGCAATAAAAATTCAAATATCAAACTATAGCCCCATAGAGGATCAAAATCAACATGATAGTGAGAGGTAAAATCTACTGGAAAGATATTTTAAAGTGAATCTGGCACATATGTTGTTTCACAGGTGTTCAAGTCCAGACAGAATAATCCTTCACCTTGGGGATAGTCAGTAGAAATCACTAGAAGATACAGGTGCCAAGAACAAGGTGTCAGAACCCCGCCTCCCCCCCCCCCCCACCGCAAGAGCAGCCTTAGACCAGGGATTAAAGTTTAACTATAAAGACAGTGAATTGCCTTTGGCTCCAGCACCCAGTTGTGGATGCATCCAGATGGATAAGGAAAGCCAATGGATGAGTTTGACCTGTGAGATGTGTAGTACGTGACCAGGACAGACCCTGCACCAAAGAAACAAAGAGGACACCAGTTGAAGAAGACCACCAATAACTTCAAAGGACAATGTCACTTTGTCCAATCAGGAGCTGAAACCTGGTCTGCAGACTCCTCTCTCCATCCCCCTTACTCACCATGTGGGGTTGTCCCTTAAAAACTCAGGCCACCAGCAAGGCCTTGGAGTCAGCCTCCCTTGGCCGCTCCCTCTATCTCTCTGCTCCCCACTAATAGGGAGTCATCCTCCCTTGTCTGGCTCCATCCTCTCTCTCTGCTCTCCACTAGTGGCTCCCCAACTTGCTTACTCACTGCACCTGTCTGATATGTGGAGCTACCCCAAACCCACAGAATCTGGACCTCCCTTGGTCAGCTCCATCCCTTTACTCTCTGATTAAACCTCTGCTTGCTTACTCTCCTAACTCTGCCATGGGTTCTTTGAGCAACCCCAAAACCCCCACACATGGCTTTTATTATACTCACAACAAGGAGTACTCATGGTGGCTGGTGAGGCTTGTCCCTGCCTCCCTGATGGTGGTTGGTCAGGCATGTTTCTGGAGAATTACCACATCACCAGCAAGAGGAGCTCTTGTAAAGAGCTCTTGTAAATGAACACAGGTAGGGTAGTGAGTGGGTAAGAACAGTCAAATTTCAACATAGGAGATCTTTGGTATAATGATTTCAGGTAAAGACATACATCATCCAGAAAGTTCTTCTGTTGCATTCAGGTCAGGGCTCAGTGCTGGCCAGGTGTTGAGTTCATTTTTCAAGGTTGAGCATGGGTTGTCTTCTCATGCTACCTCACACATGTGTAGGTTAGATATTATTATTAATGTTAAAATTATCATCATTAATACCATTAACATTAGCAGTATTGCAAGTATCAGTGACTCTTATTCCTGTCAATACTTCTGATTATATAGCAACTAGTATAGATATAGATATTCCACTTAGTGGCATGGCTGACAAAGCTATATTGTACTTCTATAATGAAAATATGGGATGAGGTGAACTTGAAGAGATGGATGTGAATGATCTCAGGTTATAAGGGGTTCTGTCTACTGTTGCTTATGCCCAAAGTAGTTATTTATAGTGATGGAGAGAAATACAATCTAAGAGAATACTGATTAAATAGAATAAAAGGAAATCATTGATTTCAGAAGTGATTGGAAAGCATGACCCCTTTTTCATATCCACTCTAAAAAAGATCCCTTTATTATTAACTTTTTAACATATTTTTTCATAGCCACTATATATGTGTGTGTACATGTGTATACATATACATGTGTGTGTATAGTAGAAACAATTTGTATGTAACTTAGAGCAGTCAAACAACATATGATCCCTACTGGTTGAAAATTATCAGAAAGTTAGGCATTTATATTTAAAGGGGAAAGTAACATAATTATGATTTTATAAATTCCCTTCCTTTGCTATCTTCTCTCTGGCCTGCAGTTATTCTTATTTATAAATGAAAACTTGAGCAAAATGTCTCCTGGGTCACAGATTCCTTCTCAGCTAGTGATTTTCTGTGACTAAAAAACACATAATGGTCACTACTGATTTAAGTAATTGAACTAAGGTGTCCACTGAACTTCTAGCATTAGAGTTCAGCCTCTGCCTGATGGTGCACCATCTGTTCAGGGCAGCACTGAAACTTTGAGAGCAAAGTCCATAGTTTTAGTACAGGTCAAGACTAGATCTACAAAATATCATAAATCCCTTTTTCTTCTCCAATTTCAAAAAAAAGGAACTAAGGCTATTGCAGCTCTTATTTTATATGCTCATCCTGAAAAAAAATATAATTGCAGTTGATGGACTTCTACAATGCTAGAAAAATATTAGAGACCACAATAGCATATAGCTTTCTGATCATGATATTTTGTTTAATTTGGCATGAATTTGGTGAGCTTGGCAACATAATGGAAAGTAGTGGATCCAGAGATAAATTCAAAGTATCTATATTTTTGTGTCTTCTAGGAGTCCTATTCTATCAGGGTAGAAACACACAAATAATTAAATTACTCTGCAAGTATATGTAATATATACAGAATTACACAATTTATAATAATATCTTCCGATTTGACACTTTCAATACCTTATCTAAATTCACTTGTACATAACCACTTCAAGTAGGTCAGTACTTGAATCTTTTTGTCTATGGTCTTTCTCTGGTCATTCTCAAATGATGAATTTACTAGAAGTTCAGGAACTTAAGCCCTGTAGATGGTAGAAGTTGATGAAAAATTCCCTACTCTCTTTTCTTCTCTTTTACACTGGCCGGCATGTGAGATCAAGTTTCAGTTGTCCACGTGATAACCTATTTGATCACCCACTTTTTTGATGCCGACAGATAACTTTTCCTTTTCAGTCTCCTCTCTCCCCATCTCCTCTCTCTCTCTCTCTCTCTCTCTCTCTCTCTCTCTCTCTCTCTCTCTCTCTCTCTCTCTCTCTCTCTCTCTCTCTTCCACCCTTAAGACAACTGAGTCCTAAAACCCACATTGTCTAGTAGGATCTTTTGCCCAGGAACACCCTTGCTCTGCTTTTGTGAGAATGAATAACATCCCTCTGAATTATGTGTGATCACTGACTGGTGTGGTATGTTTAAACATGCAGTCTATAAAAGATTATAAATAAAAGATTAAAGAGTAGAGATATAGACATAGTACTGACCTGATCAAATTGTAATAATCGCACACAGAATGGCTATATTCAAATACAATAAATATGCTTAAACAATTCTACAATTGTTTCTTTTTATATAGAGTAGAAATCTTCTGAAGCACTAATTTTTGAGAGCTTAGTAATGATATATGTTTTCAATTTTTTATTACTATGGTGCTCTTTCAAACATAAGGGCTAACTAAATAGACACAAGTTAAAGATTTAAACTTCATTAAGGCATGAAATAAAAATCAACAGAATTGCAATATGTTTAGCAAATTGGAGTCATTTCTTATGAAAAAATTTAGGTAATATGTACAGATTCAAGTATGCAGGTAGAGAAATCATATGGCACCTTTAGATATTTCAAGTCGTTGTTATTTAAAGAATTAGATCTGTTTGTTTATTTCTTTCATATTATGATATGTCCCTAACAAACTTGAAAGTCAATGTGAGACTCTAAGATAAAAAATAGCATATTTTTTTCCAGCAATTGAATGTGAGAAGTCCATATTCCAGGGTCGAGTTTAAGAGTTTTGGATGATTTTGAAGCTAACATCTGTTTTTAAAAAACAAAACCAATAAAGATGATACTTAATAAAATTGTGTGTTTATGATACTTTATAGACTGCTGTTTCTGCCTGAATAATCAACCATATATATGTATATATATGTATGTATATATCACATTTGCTGTTTCCCAATAAATAATTCTCAGTCACTTGGAATATAAAAACTAAAGGACAAGGAAAATGCAATTCCACATACCTAGTGAACAGATAAGCACATAGGAAAAAAACTTAAGTCAAAAAGTAAGTTTAGCCGTGAAGATTTCAGGTTATTCACACAAACATAAATTTACCTATCAAAATAATATTTATTCTTATGTCATTACAAACTAGATAAAATATTAGCTGGGGATATAAATAATCTGAATCTGTTTGTCCAGTGATCTGTACAAAGAAAATTAATATGTGAATCACTAAGAAAGCTATTATAGACATCGAAAAGACACATTGTAGAAATATTTCCCCCAAAAGTAAGCACTTTTTCTATGACTTCTCAAAACTGAAGTCCTGAGCCAGTAGAACTCTTAACTGAATAAGCTGAACTGATGTTGTCTCACACTTCGTTTTCCATGCTTCTATTTATTTCCACTTCTGCATTTTGAATTTGAATTTTTGAAAAGTAATAGTTTTTTATTCAGATGCAAATGTGTGGAGATCTAGAATTCTACTTCTAGAGGTCTATGTCATAGATATCCATGCATATTTTCACAAAAAGACACTTGCTTGTGTTTAACAGTGTTTATCCTCCATTGACACAAATTGGAAAAATAAAAAGGCATCAAGCTATTTCTGTCTAATTTATCCAAATCGTTATTCAAATTATAATAGTAAAATTCATTAGAGCATATTCACTCAACAGAATTGTAAGTACATGCAAAAAATGATCAACTGCAAAAGCACAGCAACATACAGAGGACTCTCACAAACGTAACATTAGGTGAAAAAAGCCACAAACAAGATTTCACTTTATGATTACATTTTAGAAAGGTTTTTCCTTTTGTAAAGGCAAAACTACAATATACTTTCCGAAATCAAATTGAAAGTAAAACATTGGGTAGAGTTTTTAACTATCAAGTATGCATGAGTGCAAATCACGGTCAATATTAATATTTTGTTTGTTGATCTATGTGTTGATAAGTTGCTGGGTTAACTTTTTGAAAGACTCATAAGAAAATTTGTGATATTCCACTTTTATTCATGAAAGCTATTTTTAGCAAACAATAAAAAAATAAATGTTATTATTCAGTCTCTTGCAACTGTTCTTTCTTCTCTACCAGCTGCTAAATAATGTTCCACTAACAAGATAATATCTTTTACAATCTAATGTTTTCTTGTTAGTCATTCATTTGTTTCTAATCTTTAAATTTTTGCAATGTCACCTTGTATGTCATTTTACATGTATACAAGAACATCATAGGATAATATTTAGAAAAACAATTGTCAGATTTCTTGTTTGTTTATTATATTTCATTCATTGTGAATGTGCCAATTTATACAGCAGCAAATTTACATGAAAACGCCCCTGTCCACATAGTTGTTTGTTTTTTTTAAAGGAAAGGTACAGGCAGGAATGAAGGTAGGTACACAGGTAGGAAAAGAGAGGAGGAAGAAGCATTCTATTTTAATTTTATTTAGCTCACACTGGTTGCTTCTCCTGCACATCTCTTTCCATATAGTTGACAGTAGAGTGTGTGATCAAACTTTGGTTTTCACATTATAGATAGACTCATGCTCAATGTACTCTTAATACCAAATCATCTTGTTGTGGGACAGATTAAGGATACTTTCATGTGTTCAAGAGTATTTATATTATATTTTCTCTGAATTGTCCATTTTCATCAATTGCCTAGTTCTTTATTGGTTTTTAGGTTTATTACGTGTTGATTTATGGATCTCTTTACAACATAGACTATTAAACATAATATTCATTGCTAAAATATGACATAATTGAAGTCAAATTAAAAAACGGATGTCTATTTGGTAGCTAATAGCATAGATGAAAAACTAATGTCCTATGCTTTATAAAATTTGTCATGGCTCCTATTTGGGGACATAATTGGAAAGCTCTTCGTTATTTCATAATTTTAAAAGATTTCTGTATTGTCTTTCAGTTCATTTATGGTTTAATTTTTAATAAGAAAATTTCTGATCCATATGAAACTAATTTTGAATATTCTATTTTTTTATCTGGATCTTGATTACAAATATAAACATCTTCATAAATTTTTTCCAAATGTATGCTTTTTCAGGAATAAAATGTACCTAATGCTCTATGTGCATCTTTATTTTTTAAAAAAGAAAGGTGGCAGCAAGAGTAGGAAGGTAGGCATGAAGAGGGAGTTGGAAGAAGCACTTCATTTATTTTTGTTTCATTGTTCACACTGGTTGTTTCCCACAGAACCCAGGACTCCAACACTAGGCTAGGTGACTTGCTCCTTTAGAGGTGATTTATCTAGTCACTGCTCCACCAGGCATGACTTTTAAACATCTTTATATAGATATTTTATTAGAAACTTTAATTTGGAAATGAACCTGTGCTAAGGCTGACTAAAAGTTTTTTTTAATAATGGCAAACTCTTTCTGAAAGCCTTACAGCATTGTGAACCCCACACATGACATCCAAATATGATAATTTGTCTAGCCTTAGTTTCTAACATGCATAGAAACAAACATCAAAAGAGAAAGAAACAAGAAATAAGTAAATAAGCACAGATAATCAATTGAGAATATTTCATATTTTAGTCTAGAAGGTGAGAGAAAAATAAATTACCAAGAAAATAAAAATTAAACAATTAATTAGAAAATAGTGTAAGAAATTAAAATTAAATTTGTTTATCCCCTTTTATCCCCATCTCCTTACATACCCCTTCTTTCTCCTGCTCCATTCATAGTAGATTTATTTCTGCTGATTTTGTTTGAAATCTTAAACACTAATTATATTTAGACATCTGTTACTTCTGCCTGGCATCCTGTTTTTCATCTGTCATGGTTAATTCCTTATTCATTCCTCAAATCTTATATGTTACTCTTTTAAGAAGACTTTCACAGCATTAGTGTTCATTGTTTTCTGTGTTAATTGTATTTCAAAGCACCAATCAGAGATTTAAGTATAATTAAGAAGAAAAATGAACACTTTTGAAGTCAGGTCGTATGTTGCATTTAGAGTCTCAACTCTGAAAGTTCTTGAATATGAATAGCTTACTTCCGGGCAACTAATATATTGTTACCACCTAAGGTGGATACCACCCATTCTATGTCCTCTGTTCGACACTAGAAAATCCTGAAAGTGGGTAAATTTGGAAAGTTCTGTATTAGGCTTAAGCAAAGAAAAGAGAATATAAGATGGTGACAGATGAAAGCAGCCTTTGAAGCACCTTTTGAGAAGCTGTCTTCTGGTCTCAAGTCAGGGAATATTCAAACAGCAGAAAAAGGGTCTATGAGCAATAGTAGAATTGAAAGATTATAGTGAAAGAAACTCATCAGTGGTGTAGATATGAATAATTTAGGCATGCATAGATTCTTGGAGGAATACTCAAAGGTAAACCAATAAATGGAGGATTTTAGGTAGACATCAATCCATTCAGAATTATTTTTCTTGAATGTCTGCTTGTGCTGTAAATCATACTGATCAAGTAGAAAAAAATCACTTATCTCACACACTTACGTATTAAACAATAAGTCAAATAATCTGCTTCTCCTGCATTAAGTGATAATATGAAGAAAAAGAGAATAATAGAATAATAGTATATAATGGAAAAAGTAAACTTAAACTATGGATCTACTCTTATTATGTCAGTAAGAGCAAAACTGTGACAGAGTAGAAAAAACAACAGGGAGATTTTAATTTTACTAGATTAAGGTTACCATATGTGACAGATAATACATATAGTACTATCCACAAGTCAAATAGGGGTATTGAATTATTGTTTGAAAACTGTAATAAAATAGAGTAAACAGAAAAGAGATGGAGTTATGTGGAGTCCGATCAAAATGAAAACAGAAGTGCTATAAATGGCAATGAGAAACTATGTTCCCAAAAGGACAGAAAATGACTAAGGACTATTTCTTCTGACTGAGTGATCATTTATTAAGCATGGAGAGCTATAGTCTTACTGACAAATATAACTCATTATTTATAGAGAGCTTTGTGATTTGGGTAATATGGCTATTCATTTGAGGAGGAGTTACTTATATAATTAGGTATCGCCCTCGTTTCAGAAATGCCTCATTTCATTAGGGTTTGAGGTTAGTGATTTGAAGACTATACTCTGTACCCAATATGTTTCTTTTAGTACTAAAAAGCATTTTTACTCTAATATGTAGGCAACATGTCTTTCTGCCTTGAAAGTTTCAGTGATATAAGATTATAGAAAGAAATAACATTAGCAGAACAATTAGAAAAATTACATTTGCATAATATAGGTTGAAAACCTCCCAAACCTCAGATTTTATCGAGATACTCTGTACAAGTATAAAATTCAGAGTGAACAGAAGAAAAGAGGTTAATAATAAAATTCTGTCAGAAATCTATATCATTCTTTATCAAGTTATTGATGAGAAAAATTCTTGTTTCAAAGATGTTCAATAGAATGTTTGGAGGAGATGCTCCCTCAAGTCTTTTAAATTCCAAACAATGCTCTTTACATACCAGTATTATTATCTGTCTTCAGATAGAGTGATAAGTGCTGCATGAGTTTCCAAGTACCACCTATGTAGAATTTTGTGAAGATCTCTATTCTGCTCTGAGACCCTCTTTCCAACTGCACCAAGTCTCTTTATGTTTAGATTCCTCCTCTTTTTCAGAATTCATAGCAGCTTCATTGTTAGGAGACAATTCTTCCCCTTCTTGTTCATACATTTTGTTTATATACTAGACAGCCTAAAAAAATATAATATCTACTTTGGAGGAAAAGGACAGACTGATTTGCAGGCCATCATTAACTATTTGGTTTCCTTAAACTCATGATCTTTTCTTAAAATGTAATCTCTATGATGATGTCACCTGGTTTTCTTCAACAGCTTGTAGGAAGTAGACTTAGAAAATCACCTAAAAATTACTGATACTCTATATATTGCTGCTGTCATGAATAATAAATTTAATTTTGACCCTGATCTAGTAATTTTGTGTTGTCTTCAACAACCAGGGAAGTGATTCAATCTAAATTTCTAAGTTGCAAACAAGGTATAATATGAAAACATTTAAAGATTTCACACTTATTCGTGTAGAATAAGCTGGCATTAAAGCTATCTTTAAATATTAAATAAAAATATATAAAATGTATTATATTTTATTTCAAAACAAGTTAACTATCTAGGATCAAATAAATATGATGAACTATAAATTATTAATCTCAATTTTTAATATGTACTTCTATATTTACACTATAGCTCAAATTAAATATTTTTGTCTTATTATTTTTGTATTTTAAGAATTTTTAAGTCTTAAGTATTTTTTAATTAATACTTAAGTATTTTTGTCTTATTTTATCAGAAGTATTGACCAGAAGTGTTGCTTATCAGAACTATCTTTTCTGCTTAGATACTACAAATTGTTGAGAGACTATTCTCCATAATCTCAGGTGTATGAGAGAAGTATGTTTTACATATAAGATGTACTGGCAGTTTTTTTTTTTTTTTTCTGTACTAGCTTCGAAATTGTTTCCACAATGAAACATTTGGAAGGTAAAGACAGTGTCTCCTAAAGCAGAAAACATATTTGTTTACTCTACAGTAAAATAAAAATAGTATGACTTTATGCTCCCACCAGCAGTCTGTAAGAGTTCTCTTTTTTCCACATCCTTTCCAGCACTTGTTTCTTTTCTTTGGGATTATGGCCACTTCACAGGTGTGAGGTGATCGCTGTTTTGATTTGCATTTCCCTAGTGACAAAAGAAGCAGAGCATCTTTTCATGTGCCTGTGGCCATTTGTATGTCATCTTTAGGGAAGTGTCTATTAAGAGCATCTGTCCAATTCTTAATTGGATTTTTTTGTTGTTGATGTGGCTAACCTACTATATCATATATAAATGTAAGTTTGCTATCATATATACCTCAAGCCTAGTCAAAGTTAAAATATAGTATTCCTTCAATAAAATCAATCTAAAAAATGAAAGTCATTTGGCAATAAATAAATAAATAAATATCTTCCCATAGGTATACTACCCTGGATTCATGTAAAATTTCACTGTGCCTCCCACCCCAAAAAGAAACCAAAAAAAGCAGCTATCTTTGAAAAAACTTGTAATACTGTTCTCTGAGGCATTTTGCTTGCACCATTACAGAAAACTGGATTTTTGTAAACTTGGAGCTCACTATTTGAGACACAAACCCACTGTGTGTGTAACATCTAATTAGGCTACTTCTTGTCAACCCCCAAGGACTCAGAAAGTAAAAGAAAGCAACACAGACACGTAGCTTACATTGCTTGCTGTGGTGAGCAACGCATAGTTGATATAGTTGATATAGTTGACCTATAGCGACATCTATGAAACTGTGTCAGGGTTATGTGTTAGGCTGCATATAAGATAAAACCTTAGAACCTTCAGAGTTCTTGAAAGTTCTGTGATTGCACTCATAATCAAGTCCTTAAATAATTGTCTTATGAGTTAGAATACTAATTTAAAGACAGCCATTCATTTCTGAGATAACTCAAATAGCTCATAATCAGCATTATATTCCCTAATTAATAACAGTTCAAAGCATAAGGTCTAAACGTGCTTCAAATGGAGAAAAAAAAATTTTAAATCCAGTTAAGTGTCTCAAAGATTAAAGATTCAGCTTATCTCTTTGCCTCACCTAATGAATTGACTTGATTTCACCAATCAAAATGAGCTGGATACCATGTGGGGATGTAGGGTGTTCAATTTCAGTTACCATATTCTATTCTTCATATAATTTTTGTCTATGAAAATGAAATTACTTAATTATTCATTCAGTTGCTGAAGAGCCTTTGTTAATTGTAATATCAATCTACTTCAAAATAAGATAAACATCCTTTTCTCCATAAGATTTACAACCACGAAAAATGTAGAGAATAAAATATATAACACAATAAAGGTGCCAATTTTTGCAGTCACTTCAGAAGAAAATTAAAAGGCAATGACTTTGAAATAGCTATTAGAAAGAATATACATCTTTTATTTCCTCCTCTGGAAAAATGCAATCCTAGACAACACTTCTGTCTAGAGTAACACTATGTATCTCTTTTTTAAATTGTCATTGTGTCTAGCAAATAGTACACACTAAATAACTACTGGCTGAATCTCTAGTCATAATTTTATTATCTAGCATTAAAACTGTTTTGAAAGTCTATTAAAATATTCTTGAATACAATATGTAATGAAATGTAATCCTCAGACTTCAAAAGAAAATGCCACCAGTAAACAATCAAATAATGAAAAAAGTTTGATCTTATGTCATTTACATTTAAAAATTGTTGCTACTGAGATAATCAGAGGATTTAAGGTAAAAAAAAAACACTGATGAGTTGTGAAAATTCTCACTAAAATCTTTAATCAAAATATGGAAGAATAAAGCAGAACAAGTACGTTTTCCTTATGATTTTAAGAGGAATGAATTAGAGGTTAGTGGAATTAGCTCTGAAAATAGGTGAAAGAAGAAAGGACTCAACTCAGCACATATGTAATAAATTTCCTCAATGCCTCCAATAATATATAATATATAATATATGCATATACTATATGATATATGTAGAGAGACAGAAAAGAAGATATAGAGATAGATAGATAGATAGATAGGTGACAGATAAGATAGAATCCATGTGTGTGTGGAGATATCTGTGTCAGTATTTACTTAATAATTCTCAGTGGTGGGATTTTATTTATTTTCATTTGTTCTTTGTATGTATATCATTTAAAGTCATATATTTTATGTAAAATTCTTTCACAAAAATTAATCATAATATTTCAAAAATTAATTTACTATGCTAATGTTAAGTATATTTTATTGCTATATTTAACATTGCCTAAAGCAAGACCTAATTTTAGTTGAACGGCATTTTAAAAATATTTCTAAACATGTTTGAAGAATGTACTTCAATTTTTCACAATTAAATGACAAACATTAAATCAGGAATACTAGACCACTTAATTATTTTCTATTTGCTCAATATTATAAATATTGATAATGTGTTATATAAAATATTGTACATGAATTTTCATATTCACTTGCACACTTTTGTCAGTATTACATGAGCTACACATATTGATATGAACACACTGCTTACCCAAGGCATATAATATTGTTTTTAACTTCATATAATAAATGTGTTAAAATAATTAAATGTCAAAGTTACAAAAATCCTTAATAGCAAATGCTAAGTTTTACTTAACATTTTATCTGCAATTATTAAGCAATAAAATACAAAACACGGAAAAGCGATGTCATTCAATATTCAGTACATTGCTTTTATTGAAATGAGAGGGTAAATTTAAAAGCAATTATACTATCACCTATAAATCCTTGTCTCAATTCATTAAATGACTTCCTGCAGGTCACTGGCTCTCATTATACAATAAAAAAGTAATGAGTATATTTTTTTAAATCATTTGTTATTTAAGAAACAGCATGAGATATCATTATGAATAGTCAAGCACATTGAGGCTTATAAAACCACCACCATCTTCTTGTAATTCTTTTAATCATTTTTGCAATATTGGAATATTATTCATGCAAATAAAATGAAGACAGAAATATCTACATTCAAAAGAAAAAGATTGTTTAATCTTTTTGTTTTTAATTTGGAATGACCTTTGGAAATTACAAAATTTTCTTTAATTAACATACGTGAAAAGTAATTTAACACATGCCCTAAGGTTCTCTTGATAAGTACCTTGTACCGAGGGCATGTGTTTTTTGCCACATAACAAGCCAGACCATAACTTAACAGTGTAACTTACTAGTTAAACCAATGCACTTAAATTGTTATTTAGGACTGGTTCAGTAAGTTGATCTCAGCAGTACACTCATCGAGCTGTGGGTTGATTTTTGGGTGATAGGTAACATGTGAATGTCTTTGGTGACACGGGCTTCTACATACATATGATGGTATTAATTAAGATTCCAAGGGAGCGGAAAAATTATGCAAAGGATTAATAGACTTCAAAACTGGTACACTATCTTTTCTGAGCGTTCTATTAGTTGAAGAAAGTCAAAACACTAAGGCTATTTAAAAGGTTGAAGAAATAAACTTGACTTCTTTAAGGAAGAAACTGGAAAGTGTCCTTCCCCACCTTTCTGAAGCATTATTGAGGTATATATTATGTATGAAGCACTTCACAATTTAATAACAATTTGATGAATTTGGACATATGCATACATATTAAACCATTACCACGATCAAGATTATGAATATATCAATTACCTCCAGAAGTTTCATGTGTCCCTTTGCTTTTTAATATTTTTACAAGAACACTTAAGATCTACAATTAATACACTTTTAAGTGCACAATATTCTACTATTACCTATAGACTTGTAACATGTATAGGTTTACAAAAATATCTAGAATTTTTTAATCTTATCCAATTGTAGCTTTATGTCCATTGAACAATAATTTCCCAATTCAGTCTTTCTCCATTCTCTGGCAATCACCATTCTGCTTTCTGTTTCTGGAAGTTTGTCTCTTTCAGTTACCTTATGGAAGTGGGATTATACATTTTTTTGTCCTGTGACAAAAAAGAAAACTCTTATTTCACTTAACATAGTATTTTTCAGGTACATCCATGTTATTGAAAAGAGTAGAATTTCCTTTTTTAGGACAGATAATATCCCATTGTATGTATAGACCATATATTCTTTCTTGATTTGTCTGTTGATGAACATTTCGGTTGTTTCTCTATCTTGGATACTGTGAAAAACACTGCAATTAAAAATAAAGTGCAGAGATCTCTTTCAAATTCTGATTTCAATTCTTTTGGATATATAGCCAGGATGGGGCATGCTGGATTATGCGATAGTTCTATTTAATTAGTCATTGATAAAGAGAAGAGAAAAATTGTGACTGTTTTTTTGTAATTTACCCAATGATGATACATAAAAAATGAAATTATTACAGTGAGATTTGGCCTTAAAATTATTTTGTGTTAATATAATTGCCGACAGTCATAAATTTGAAGATTTTAAATCCATGTATATTCATATACATGGGAGAATTTATCATTGGTATCATGGCAATTTTAGTAAATGTTTTACAATTTTAGTATTTTTGCTCTTTTATTTCTCACTCTCTCTCTCTATAGAGGAGAGAATAAAATGTCACAAAAAGGAAAATCATGCTGTAGGCAAAGTATGCAATTGAAAATTTCATTGGTATTTTGTAGGTATTAAAGGGGAAACTTGCACCGTGGCAGTTTGATGACTTTGCATGAATTCATATAGGTAGGGTGACCACATTTACTATTTTAAACTGGACAGCATTGTTTGTTTTCATATTTCCCAACTGCTTGTCGTTTCAATAAAAACATCAATTTTGTCCCATTTTTAATAAATCAGGGTCATCTTTAACATGGGCAAAAGGTGCATCTGAGTTGCCAGGGCCCAGCCTGTTGAGGGGGCCCAAAATTAAGTGCTTTCCCCCCAATTAAGTGAGGCACTTGCTTTCCCCTCAATTAAGTGAAGCACTTGCTGGCATTGACTACCACAGGCTCCAGCAGTCCCTCCTATTCCTGTCTCCTGTGAGGAAACAGAAGCCCAGCAGGAGGGAAGAGGAGTCTCCTATACCCTGTGCACCTTTTCTTCAAAGGGAGCAGAACACCACAGCCATTGAGGCACAAGTAAGTACTTTGGGGGTTATGTCTGACACTATGGAGATTGTCTCTGGCACTGTGGGGGTTATTGGGCATTTCTGGCACTGAGATGATTAAGCAGCATGTGTTTTAGACAGGACAATAAGAGCAGGGCTTATAAGGGGCACCTGGCCCCAGCCATTTGTATGAAGTCCTGACAGACCACACACTGTTACTATGCAATTTGCTGAACGACAGGTATCATAGAGTATTTACCGGTTGCTGGTCTGGCTTTTTTGCTCTTGGTAGACCTCTCTGCCTCCTCACCTCCCCTTAGCTGCCAGCACATAGCTCTGTTCCATTTTTGCCAGTCCCATGATTCATTTTTGTCTCAAGGAAACATAGTC
Organism: Solenodon paradoxus; assembly: GCA_004363575.1. NCBI lineage: Eukaryota > Metazoa > Chordata > Mammalia > Eulipotyphla > Solenodontidae > Solenodon > Solenodon paradoxus. The sequence goes on from RJWH01000101.1 coordinate 1,244,809, forward strand.
AACCTACATTTAGGCCTTGTAGATAAAATGTGGAGCTGCAGGTTTTGTGAGCCTTATGAAAATCTTTTTTGATTCTCCTGGAGCACAAGAGGCTGGAAAGCTTATGAGAAGCAGCTATAAAATCATCTCCTACTCAGTCCCCTCTACTCCATGGGAGGCTGTCAGGTATCTGTCATCTCCCAGATTCTGAGGGGACTGGAGGCTTTCTGCCCTGTGGGCCTGTGGGTACAAGTACAGTCTATAAATGCCGGTCTACAACTGACTCCTCACAAGAGCGTGTCCCACAGCTTGCATCACATGTCCACCTGGCCCCTGTTGTTTCAGTGTCACCTTCTTAGGTATATGGAACAAGAAGCAGGATATTTTCTTCTTTGCTCCTCTTCTTTTTGACTATGTGAACAATAAACTATCTTGCCAGATGAAAACTGGCGGTGCCGTACTTCACCGGCTAAACCTGCCTCTCAGGACTTGGTCTGACCCGCTGCTGTGTGCCTGACAGGGGGCATTTAGGATAGGATTGCAGCTACGTTCACTTTGACTTGCCTCCCCTTACTTTTGCTGCTCTTTCTCCATCACGTTGAAAACCGTAGGAAGTGTTTCTCCCTAATAACAGGAGATAGCACACGATACATGAGCTTCTGAGAAAGTAATTGGCTCATCTTCCAGCCTTGCATCTTGACAGGGACAAATCCCTCAGGAATCTCTGAAAACGCATGAGCAACAGGATCCTACCCAGCTCTTCAGAAAGAGTCTTCCCATCAACTAGGAATCAATATCATAATAAGAAACTTAAAACCTCAATGCTATCCTTCTCTGTGTGGTGTGATCTCTGTCCCTCCCAGCGGCAAGCTGAGATCTTGCTTGGCTCTGCGTTAAGAGCAGTCATCTCAAAGTCTGAGCCTGCTGAGTGGTAGCTTTGAAAACCTAGTTCCCATCCAGGAAGACTTAGGGTATAAACAGAGCCTCCTTTGAAATCTAAGAGCCTCTAATCTCACCTCAAAGATACGAACACAGATTATTCCCCACTTTGCCTCTCACTGTGACTCTAACAAAGTAGCCTCTGACAACTATGTGGTGATAAACATTTTTTTTTTTTCCCAAGTATTTTGAGATAGGATATTACTGTAAAAAAAGTTTCAGTTTTGACATGAGATAGGATGGGAATAAATGCAATTCCATGAAATGAGTTAATTGAAGCCTCTTCTCAGTATTAACTTCCATGCCCCACTTCAAAAAAATGGGACTGTCTTTGCTCCTGAACTGAGATTCCCCTTTTCCACATTGCCTATTATTCAACCAAGTTTTGATGAATAAAATGCAAATGTTGACTTAAAAAAAAATCCCATGGAATTTGCCCATGGTTCTTGATGGCAATGTCTAAAATAAGTATATGTACTTTTAGTATCTCTTTAAAAATAAGTCTATACTACTTAAAAAATCCTCTGTTTTGTTTTCTTTGTGGGGGGAAGGTGTCAGTATCTTTTTCTAGTCAAAAAATGATCATAGGTTTAACTTTGACCAGAGATGGACTAATTACACTGAGAAATGTTTTATTGAAAAATTTAAGTTCACCTTTGAGGTGAAGTTCCTAATATTTTGCTTGCTATCGCTTGTTGAAAATACTGACTTTTCATTGTATTGAAAAAAAAACAACTATTTGACAGATCAGGAGTGTTTTTTACTAATATAAGAACTTAGTGTATAACATAAATTGACTCATTCTTTAGATTATTTTCAAGAATAAAATAAATCTACTTTGAAAGAATTATGAATCTTTCTAGTATATTTATACTTAATTATGTGTGCCTAAATATCATAAACTGAAGCACTAACCTATTTTAAACGAAAAATTAGGATATGATTAACCATAGTGAGTAGAAGAGTGCACTTGATTATTCACATACAGAAATTATCTTCAAATCTGTCAGTTTTGCTTTTCCTTTCAGAAAAACCAGTGATTTTTGACAGGTGTGAATTGCAGCAATGATACAATTTCTACCAGATCATTCAAGATGATTTTTCAACAAAAGCGATTCAACCTTATTTTTAAACCAATGCACTTTTGTATTCTAGGATTGTACTGGGATTTTCATCCAAAAAAATGACTTTGTGAAAAGAAAATGTATCATATGGAAATTTAAATACAGAGCTAAATTCTACTGAGTAAATGCTATGCATATCAATAATTTCAAAAATAATGAGCACTTACTCAATACACCTGGAATATATTTAAACATTTGTAAATAGTTTTGAGATGTGTATTATTTTTAATAAAGTAATTATGACGTTTCTAAATAGAATTATAGTTTTTTATAAATGCATATCCTTCTTTTTATTATTTTGAGGCTTTTTATATGTCAAATTCTTTTTAGCATTTATTCTCAAGAATATAAAGGCATTCAGAGTCTTAATTATCTATTAAATTGTCTTAAGGCTAATTAAATACTCTTAAAATTATAAAAAGAAAGTGGACTACATTTTGAATATTTTTAAGATTCACGTTTATTTTATTTATTTTTTACATTGTTAAGAGCAACCAGCAAATAGCTAAGACATAATGCGGTTTGTTGCTGTCACTTCAGTTTTCAATTGAAGTTGCATTATTGCAATAACGTAATTTTATGGTATTTGTTACTTGATAATTGTCAAATCTAAAATCTAATGTTTGTCCCTATTACCATCAAACCATAAACAGTTTTCCAGGGAATTAGTCTGTCTGATTCTGTAAGACCAGAACATAACATAAAAAATGAGTATCATTTATTTAAGGTACAGAGCTAGTGGAAAAATTCTCAAAGCTTAGAACTTGAGTCTGTCCTTGCAGGTCTTTCAAATATGACATGACAAAGAATATTATAAATGATTTTGCAAGTCAAATATGTCCTCAACTTCTCTTGAGGAATGAAGGAATGCCCTCAGAACTAAATTACCTAGCTTTTTGGCATACTTTTTAGAGGTCAACTGAGAAAATCAGAACTGGGAGGAAGAAAACAACTTACTTAACTCAGAAGTATGATTCATATCTGAAGTTAATCATTATTATTAATCTATAATATCAAACGTGAGCTCAGAAAGAAAAATTCTTGGCTGAACAAAATATGAAATGTAAAAATGAATTTATTTATCTCAAAATGAGGTCTGCAGAGACCTGGAGCACTATAGCTTATATTATCGCTTTTAAAATAATTGTTTTATTTTAGTACTTAGGAATCTCAGAAAACAAAGTAGAACAATACAAAATAAGATTAGGAACTGAAGATCTCTCATGTTCAGTTCATAGACCAATAAATGTGAGGGCAAATTTTCTCTTAGCTTTAAGATTGCAATAAATATCTTAGACTCTATTCCATTAGTGTATTTAGAATTCCACTTGAAATCCAAGGCAGTAAACTGGTAAAATCCAAAGTCGTATTCTGGAGGTATAATCTATGAAACTTTTGAACTCCCAAAAAGGGTTTTTAAAAAATAATTCAAGGTAAAATTAAGCATAACAGAAACTTACAAAATGAAAAAAAGTTTTCAGAATTATGTGAATAAATGACTATTTAGAGAAATAATCGAAAGTCAGACATCATATTTTACATTAAAATGTAATTGTGGACTATTTGAACATTATATGTAAAAAGAATAAAGTACTGAATATAAAGTATAATATAGTTTATTAGCCCACTGAAGGAGAAATAGTATCTTAAACTCAGAAATAGCAATCAAATTAAGTTTCAGTGGGTCAGAATTCAGAGCTACCTTTTCTTTTTTAATTGAAACAGCATTGCTTAATAAGATTGCATTGTTTCAGGTAAAGCTTTATTTATACTTTGACTTCTCTGTATACTACATTATCATGCTACCTCTTAAAAAATTTTTTTAGAATGAGGAAGACTTTATTTGGATTTTTTTAAAGAACTTGGAGTCATGCATAATAAAAAACTTTAAAATATGAGAGTGATGATTTGCATCTTTCCTAAATCAGGTATATTATTTGATTTTTATACTACTTTCAATGAAAATCAGCCACTCAGCAATAAATCAAACTTTTATTTTTAGCTAGCTCTCTAGATTTCTCTAAAAGAGTAACCTGACAAAAGTTTATACTGAGAAGCAATGTTCTTTAAAAAAAAGAAAATTCTGACCCAGAAAGTATAAATAGAGCATACAGCAAATTATTTAAGTTTTTAATATTTACAGATCTTGGTCTTCATCTAATGTATACTTGATGTAAGTGTAATTATTATATTTTACATCTCTGCCATAATTGAAAATTTATGTTTAGCTCCTTTTTAAATTAGCTAATTTTCCTTATCTTGTAAGGGCATCGATAGTACAAATGCAGATCTCATTGAATAAATCAGACTTTATTCGTGTCTAGGGAAGGAAAAGTGTGTTTCAATAAGTCGATTGTCTTACATATTGATTAAGAATATTGTTTGAGCCCAAATATACACTTAGGATCAGTATGTTTTATAAAGACAGAGAAAAGGAAAGGAACATACTCATTATTGGACTACTTGCTATGTAGTCAGTAAAGAGACTGGAAACTTTCCCAAGAATACCTGACTGAAAAATACCCTGTGTGGAAAGTATTATTATTATCTCCTTACTAATGAGAGAACTGACGTTCAGAAAGTGTAAATGACTTAAATTGGGATATTATGAAATAAATGCTATGTAGCGGAGGTATCAATATATAGGCTATCTGGATGCAAAATTCACTATAGCAAGTCATTGTAATCGTTGACACTATTTATACCATAGAGCCAATCCTGTAGTCCCCCAAAAGCAAATAGAAATGTGTAGACAATCTATAAAAAGTAAAGAAAGTGAAAGAAGATCATGTGAAAACAAAGACTGATATTTATCAGAGTCATACTGTCACAAGCCAAGCAATGCCTTGGGCCACTGGAGGTTGAAAGATAGGCCCTGAAATATGGGTGATGTATTGCTCTGAAACAGCTCGGGAGAAAACCCCATGGACAAACATTTTAAAATCCGTTCATGAAGTTTGCAGGTGCCCTGAAGCTGTAGGTTAAGAACTATTAAGAAAAAATATATATAAGGATTAAGAATAAAGATGGTTCTTTTCATTTGACATGTAGCTGTTTCTAGACGTGCAGATAGGATTTTGAAATTGAATAATTAGACTAGTTTTTCTTGCACCTGATTTTAAAATCACTAAGTGTACCATTAAGCAGATCGAACCATATTACTGGTATATTATAGTAATACATAATAGAAAATCAGCAGGTATACAAAGACTGTTAAAGTAGAAATTTTGAGGATAATTATTTCAAACAAAGTTTATTTTTCTATCAGTATGACATAACAGTCATAGTTTATAAATCCACCAGTCATTTAGAATAAATTCTTCCTTCTTAAAAAATAAGTAAAAATAAAAGGATGATAGTAAAGAAAACAATTTGATGTTAATAATGAACAATAGAAATTAAAGTTACACATATTATCAAAGGAAATTAAACTTGAGAAAATGATAATGGATATGGCAATAAATTACCAGAATGATAACCATAACATACAAAGCAGGAATGGAGAGAGAGTTGCAGGCAACTTCATATCATTGAGTCATCAGGGGAAACTGTTAAACTTTTTCCCTATATTATTCAGGTAGAGCTTTAGGAAATAATCGAAAATGAATATGGCTTCGGTCTTCTTATTCTGGAGAAAACAAGCTGTGTGTGTGTGCCTGTGGGTGTGCGTGTGTATGTGTAGGGTTGGGTGGGAGGTGGAGGGAGATTTCCCCAAATATCAACCATTAGCTCTATAGCTGAAAGAAATAGCTAGGAGTGTATTTTTATTGCTCTGAGATTTCCATGTGTAAATAATGTGATTGAACTCTTTACTGGATAAAAATCCAATAATGTGAGCAATTTTTCTTCCCATAATAAGGTTATATGTTTTCTATTTATTATCTGTTTTGATTTTCAAGGTCATGCCACAGTTGGGTTTTCCAAATCAATCGGCTTACCCTTTATCCAAAGTGTCAGTATATGTATGTATACATGTATGTATGTATTTGTAGTGTATGTATATATGCAGATATATATGTGTGTGTATATATACATATATTTATATATATATAATAGCAAATTTACTAAAACATCCTTTAATGTTACACCCTGACATATGTCAAAGGATCATAAAGGTTAAAGAGTCACAGAACTGGCCTTTCTGCTTGATAATATAATTACATTTTTAATTAATTTTAATTTGGCTACCTGAGGTGAAATTAGGGTCATGCCTTTAGAAATGTGAATGGATAATTTCAATGATTTTTGTATTGTATTTTAGAAATTGATGTCCTCTTTTTTTGAGTAGATTTTAACCTGTGTTTGAGACTCTCGGGTTAAGTAAAACAAAAGAAAAATCTGAAAGTAGAAAATATACATCATTGTATAATTGAGTCCATTCCTCCCCGTTGCTACTTTCTGATCTTAGAAACTCTTCCAGTAGAGTCCCTGACTTATTTATTACCATATTCAATTTTAGAACACATCATTTAACCTTTTAATTCAACATTTAACTGTCTAACATCTTTTAAATAGAAGATTCCACTTTTCTATGAGACCACTATTCAGAGGGTCATAAGGAATTTGGTATGTCCATGTCCTGATATGCAACCTTTACAATTTAGTATCATTAAAATATGCACCTTAAAAGGTAAATTTTATCAAAGTGACATAATTAATAAGGAATTTACAGACCCAAATATTAATTGCATTTTTCACAGTGCTTTGCCTATAAATAGGCAAAATCTATGGGCATGAGTGTCAAACCAAATAACATCTAGTTGTGGCTCCCTGGTAACCCTATAAGGACACAATGTAATCCTTTTTTCAGTTGTATGACAGTCTTAAGTCCCAGAGAAATTAACCCACAGATATTTTCAAGAAATTCTTTTTCTATTGACATTGAGCTCAGTTTACCAGCTACAAAGTGGTCTTTCAACCCACCAGTACATAACCTGAATACATAAATGCTCTATCACGACTCCAGCAATCGTCCTTAGTTTTTCTGACTAAAATATCTGCTTTAACATATCAATCTCCCTTTGTGTCACCTTTCAGATTTTTGGTTGGCATTTACAAGACCCACTTTAACTCTTTCTCTAATTACCCACTGAAGTTTCCATAATTTAATGCCCAGGTAATATTTATTTTTGCTATTAATCATCCCATGTCAGGTCACATAAGCAGGCTATTGGATCTACATCAACATTTAGTAAATATTTAACTAGTCCACAAAACCCAAAGGCCCAAACTTTATCCATAGATAAATGGACACTTCTCAACTCTGCTCATTGTTGAATTCTCTTTATAGAGATGTTACCAGTTGCCAGGAATATTGCTGCTAATTTCCAAAGAATATGCAATCCTCAATTCAGAGCAATTGCTTTATCTTTTTTGAGAACATGTCATAGGGCTCAAACCACAGAATGATGATGAGGACAGAATTCTCAAAAAAATCTATTATAGAGAAACAACTTGCTCATATAAATAGTACAGTGTGAAATTCTTCCCTTAATATTTATTTGACTGTGCTATATATATACTTCATGAAGAAGCTTTTCTGTGTCATCTCCTCAAAAGTATCTGTGATATTAACCAAGACACTTGATTTAAGGATTATCTGATGCCCTTCAGTGATAGGAGTGATTTAGAAGTTACCAACTGTCTTCTAAATGTGCTATATGAGTAATTGTCTCAGGAATACTTTTAAGTCCAAAACCAAACAGCTTTCCCTAAGGAGCTCTATTAAATTTCTACCAAATGTGACAGCATATATTTTTATTACATATATGACAAATTTCATCTGAATAATTGAATCATAAGTTCCATGTGAGTGAGATAGTTGTGCTACCACTTTTTCTTTTTAATATATTATTTTTCTTAAAATTTCCTCAAATTCAGATTTTTTTTTTGGTGACATTGTGAATAGGATCTAAAATACGTCTTAGGTATAGAACATGTTTTTATCAAAACTCGAATCACACTGCTGGTCTCTGAATTTTTTGCTTGTTGCAAGGGTCCCCTGGAGATAATTTTTTTTCATGATTTTATCACTGTCTCTGTTGTTCTAATCCATATAATTTACAGGACTGCATTAATTGGACTGGGCCTTGGATATTAACAAGATTTATGAATTTATAAATTTATGAATTGGGCTCTATTTTTTATATGTATCACTGTGATTTTTTATTCCTTCTGAGTTTCTTCCTATATGGACATATTTAGCAAAATACTCTTGATATCATTAATGCTTTCAGATTTGCATTGTCCAATATAAAACCATCTGCTATAAATAGTTATTTAAATTAATTAAAAGTATACAAAAAGACAAAATTTTTAAGTTCCATTGACAACATATTAAATAATAGACACATGTGGTAAATAGCTACCATAATGAACAATATCTCTCTCTCTCTCTCTGTGTATGTGTGCATATTCATAATCATGAAAAGTTCTATTGCAATCTTATTATAACAATATGTTGGCAGATTAAAATATATCTGTGGAAATCAGTAAATATAATTAGGTTCCATTCTATGAGGGTACAAATTACACCTGGTTGGACTCTGAAATTGGAATGGGAAATGGGTTGTTAGCCAGGTTTATAATGGTATACTAGCCCCCTTGGTCTTTCATACTTTCTACATAATTATTTCTTAATCATTTCAGAAATTGCTGACACAAATAGAAGAACCATTTTACTAAATACTGTATAGTTTAGTTTTAAACTTTTGCAGCTATGGATCTTATGCACTGGCCAGACAGTGTTAATCAACAGAACTTATTAACTATCCATATTCCCACTACAATTTCCTTTGATAAGACCACCAAACTCATAATGACCTCCTGTGATTCTGAACTGTCAAATGGCTACTAGAGAGCTATATTGGTTTTCATTCAGCAAGACCAATGCAAATAGGGCGAGGGTTGGACTTGGACAAAAGCTACATAGAAAAGGCAAAAGTCATATGCCTATTCAGAAACGTTATCCATTTCAATTATTAATTCAGGTCTAGGTTGTATATGACTAAATACAATTTCCAGTCATCTATTCCAATTAATATGTTTTCCCCTACATTGCTCCTCTCCTCCACAGAGTACTCAACCCTCACAGTTTCAAATCCTGAAAATAACTTTAGTTCACCACCCCTCTGCCCTGTAAGGATTGTGGTACCTCAAACAGTTGTATCTCTCAGATTTACATGTCCCTTCTAGGTCATTCACCCAAACTGCTGCATTAAGGCTATGATTCCAGGGCATTGAATAAGCAAATCATAACCTTTCAAACTTTTTTTTCAGATGCCATAGCTTTAACTCAGGAGATGATTTCTGCCACCTGTTGAAATATATTTTTTATCAGAGACAGTCATCATACTTGAACTTAAATTCCTCCAGACTAGGATTAAAAGCAAAATAGAACAAATTTGTTGTTTTGCTATAACAGGTGAGACTGTGGTAGATGTGTCCCTACCCCTCAAACATTGTAATGTGCTACATAATGCCATAGAATAAAATTTATAAATTTCCAGGTTTTTTTTCCAAATCATATTTCAAAAGTCATCTAAAGAACTCGACCTTGTCTCCCCACTACCATATTTTCATTTATCTCCATTGTGTACTCTTTCTTCTATAAGACATTGCTCTTTTGGCTGTCATGCAGGCCTATGTACTCTGAGTCAGCAGGTGTATTTAAATTTATATTTGTTTTCCTCAAAGCAAGATTATGTAAGATGACCAAGATAATATTCGATATCCAATACCCCTCTCCAATCACATCTATCATCATTAATTCAATGGTCTTAAGTCACCATCATTATAAACTCTAATGTCTCCTGTATAGCCCTATTCTTCCAACTACTTGAAAAAAAAATATTCCATTTGTGAATGACGGTGGAGGCAAGACAAGTTTTCTTTTTAGGCTAAGTTTGCCAAACTGTTCAAATAAGTCACTCACTTCAGCTGATTAGCTCTCATAAGTTCTTAAAGGTTCTCATCACACATGTTCAAAAGCACTTGGATATCACTTATCATCAGTAGCAGTACTGATAGATGTGTGGGGATACAAAGGGATTGAAGTTATAACTTTGTTGGAGACAACTCTCAAGGTCACCCCAGCTGCAGAGATTCTGAAGTCTTAGTTACAACTATAACTAGAAATTAATTTATTCTCTAATTATGTCTTCTTCATTTTTTATTGCTATATATCTATCAAGAGTAATCCCTGCTGGCCCCATAGCTCATTAATGTTCAGAATCCTTTTTTTTTGTCAAAGTCTTTACAAAGAAACCAATGTAAGTCTCTGAATGAATTGTTTATTCATGTTGATTTTGAGCATCGCTGAGGCTGCTTTCATTGGCCTATATTTAAAAAAATTCTGCTGCTAATAATTTTTCATTCTTCCTTATGATCTACTCAGATTTCTCAGCAAAGATATTCTTAATATGCTGCATGGATAATAAAGGACAAGTTTCCAGTGTTCTTAGGGAAACAAGGAGGAAATTAAGCATACTTGGGACTCAGCACGTGGTATTTTTACATTCATTGAATTTCCTTGTTTTGGGAACTGTAATCATGTCTGCAACCCTTGTCGAGACTCAATGAGCAGATTGAAAGAGTAATTAACCAATGTAATGGGTTTGGAATGGAATTTAAGAATCAAACTGTTTCTTAAACAGATTTTAGTCGATCCTTATTTAACACCATAGTCACATCTTATCTTTGGTATTGGCACTTTTGTTCTTTGACGATTCTTTCTTAGAGATTAGGTTTTCTACATTTTTTCAATATTCATTTTAGGTAGTAGCATTTTCTAGGTCTTTTAGGCCCATTACTACACATTCATATGCTTGCCAAACCTTCCAAAGTAATTTTGTCTTAACTGCTCCTTGAATTTCCATTTTCCTTGCTATTTGTTATATGATTGATTGTTGAAATTGAAAATTTACATTCAAGGAGAAAAAAAACCTTTAAAAAATGAATAGAATTTTGATGTAAAGTAACCTGTTCAGTTGAGGAGCTAATTTATCTATCACATTAACTCATTGTCATAGAAATCTAAGAAAATTTTCCAAGTTGTCTGAACTAAATAAAATTTTTATAATTGTTTTTTAAAGAATTGTCCTTTTATAAATTCTTATACTATAGCTAGTATTAAAAGTAAGAGATGATTAATGTTTTATCAAGCTATATAACAAAGATGTATTTTTCAAATTCTTTTTGTACCAAGACTCATGTTCAAATTAATTATTTCTATTTAATAGCATTATCTTTTCATAGTCCCAAGAAGTTGAAAATAAAAGCCATTTAAAAATTCATAATTCATTATTTATCTCAATCTCTTAAAAGGTATTTAACTTACCTCATTAACATTTTGATTAGATAATACTTTGAAATTAATGTTAGTTTTTGATAAGAAAATTATAACCATAGCATCAATGTCTTTAAATATTGGGTGCTAAAGACAGACTAATATCAAGTTAATTTTTTACTTTATATAGATAGATAAAAAAGAGTGAAAAAAGAATACATGAACCATTCTTTTCCATTAATCTTTAATATTGAATCAAGTTATCTCCTTGGCAAAATAATTACCTTCTTTCCTTAGCAATCCATCCATATCCCTTCTAAAGCATGAGTAAGGAAATAAAAGTAGCCTTAAAAAAATCTCATCAGTGTTGATACTTCATTTTGAAACGGTGCGTTATATTTTGGAAAGCATTTTCTTCCTTTGATAGCACTTTCTTTTCTTCAGTAGACCAACCGGAGTTCTCTATAGCCCTAGTCAACTTTTGAAAACACATCAGGTTTCTCCCTTGTTTAAAAAGCATTCAGCGACTCCCCAGACACTTAAGTCATGGACTCTTCACCAACTTCTCCTATTTCCCAGCATGCTGTCCCTACCCTTCAAAAACTAATTTCTAATCACACCAAACTGCTTCCAGTTCTAGAGCACACTTAGCTCAATCTAAAATCGTCCTTGTATGCGTAAACTTCATTCTCCTTCAGACAATTTTCCTTTATTCCACCATATGAGAAACTACTTCTCATCCACTAGGACTAAGCACAGAAGTCATTTTTATTTCAGCAAGACGCTAAAAGATAACACATTATAAAATAGATCCTCTATGTTGCTCTGTTAACACAGCGTCCTCCTTGTAACTGCATAACATTTTCCACAGTCGTAAAATCGTCTCTGTTTATATTTATGGTACTTTTTTCTAGATTATAAATTTCATGAGAGATCATATCAGGGTTACTTGGCTGAAGATCCAGCTCCTAGCTTGATGCCTAACTTACAATGGACACTTAATGGCCATATATCAAATGTCCAAGTGAGCATATATTAACTCACTGTACATTGGAACTAAATCCTAGGGTAATACCATTTATTAAAAATTAACTTTACTTAGGTAATGTAATAAATAATCTGAACATATATATATATATATATATATAAATATCCAGGTGTTCCCACCTTTGTCACTGATGAGAAATTCAGCCATGTGTGGGAACACTCATCCTGCTTTTTTCTTCAAGTCATCATGTAAAATTCAAACCTGTCCTCTTGCTCTTTCAAATCCATGATTGTACCTGCTCTGCTTTCCATAGTAAGCTTTGCTATGTGAGTTAACAAATCTTTTCATGTTCTCTTGATGTTTGTATAACAACATTTATCTTCACATCTAAACCAAATTTTTGGTGAGGGCCCATTATGATTTTGAAGTGTGGTATCTACACTGACAGTAATAAATACGGTAACAGAGATTCCTAAATATTGTTGGTTCAGAGTGTTTTTAATGTCTCAATATTATTTTTTCATGGCATAATTTTTTTATTGAGTGATTAATTGATACCTTGAGATTTATATTCTAACTATTTTCCATTTATTTGGAAAAAAAGTATTTGCATAGTCATGCCCTGGTATCTAAGGCATTGTCTTAAGTTCCAGTGCAGCCCATGTAAAGCCCAAGATTGGGACCAGGGCCAGGTGGGAGAACAACAAGTAATGACAAACAACTAACTAAATAAATAAATGTTTCTTCTTCCTCTCTCTTCTTTCCTGCCTGTCTGCTTGTCTCCACTCCTGCCTGCTTCCTTCCATTCTCCTCTCTCTCTCTATCACTCTTTCTCTGTGTGTGTATGTGTTTGTGTATTTGTGTGTGTATGTATATGTATATACATACACACACATATATTTACATACATAAATGGAAGTAGATTGCAATGCAGAGTCTAACTGTGTTTCCCTTGAAAATCTAAAACATTGGAGAGTGCCTCTGTGAGGTCCTTGGGAATACACCTGTGCATCTGGGAACCATAACAAAAGTAGATGTATATGATACACTCAGTTCATCTGATTTCAGGAAAGCTTTGGTTGTCACTTCCATGTATGTTACAACATCATATCTCAAGATTTGTGCTTTGGCATTGCTTTGCTTTTGTAACATAAGGCTTTCTCCTAAGCCATGGAGTGCCATTTATATCATATATAGCTATAATCTAAAAGTTCAGGCAGTTAATAATCATGGAGGCACACTTCAACTACGGTTAAAAGAATCTGAATAGAGTCTAAGGACTTTCCATCCTTTAGTAAAATAAGTCTGAGGCATATTCTACAAGGTTTCTGGGAGCATACCCAATAGAATTGAGTCCTTGTTCACAGTAAAAGTCAGTTTAATAAAACAGCTTTTAAAATGTTTCTTCCCATCCTCCCTCATTGCTCCAATCCATTAATTATGCTTCCTGGGATAACCGTCCAGATAAGCAACCACTAGCACACAAGTTCTTATCTCAAGAAGATGCTCTAGATCTTTTGACATGAAACTTAATGTGTGCCTTTGGTGGTGTTATCTAGCTCCTTCAAAACACCTGAGCATATATAAGAAATCATTTGCAATTTAATTTAAATCTTCAGATTAACATAACTTGGGTTATTCTTCTCATTTACTGGATGAATTTTGGACACATTTTACATTGTGATATAATAAGAGACATGTTTTTGGTCTTTGTCCAGGTTCCTGGAACAGAACCCACAAAACCCTTGCAATCTACTGAATGAAGAGGGTCAGAGAAGTGTCTTTCATTATACATGAAAGCTATTTTCAGTTATATCTGAGTTTATGTTAATGAGATGATGCTTGATGAACCCCAAGAAATTTTATGGGTGGGGCTGGTTGCTAGTGGAATCAATCATACGATTAGAGGATTGTAACTTTCAACCTCATGCCACTCCCAGAGAAGAGAGATAGACTAGTAAGGTTTGATTCAATCATCAAGGCCAATGCATTCATCAGCCATGCATACATAGTGGAACCATTATTAAAAGCCTTAAACAAAGTGGTTCAGAGAATTTCTAGGTAGATGAACACACCAAGAACTTGGGAGAGTGGCAAACCTGGAGAAGACATGGATGCTCTGCACCACCCCACCCCAAAGGCTTTCATAGTTCTCTCTTTTATTTGTTCTTTCTATGTTGTATTTTTAAGAATAAATTAGCACTAGTAAGGAAAAAGTTTCCTTTAACTTGTAAGCCATTATAGAAAATTATCAAATCTTAAGACGGAGTCATGGATTCCCTGATTATAGTCCAACTGGACAAAAGTGCAGGTAACCTTGGAACCCACTACTTATAACTGTCTCTTATGGAGGTGCAGTCTTATACTAAGACTTTAGTTTGTGGGATAAACCCAGGTAGATAATGTCAGAATTGAAATAAATTGTGGGCACCTAGTTGGTATCCACAGAAAGCTAGAGAATTGGTTGGTATGGGGAAACGCATCATGTAATAAGAGTTGTGAGTAGAGAAACAGTTTTTATGCTTTAGAGATATAAATTTTTTCTGGACATTATGCTCACTGAATTTAGCTTATCAGTTTGTTGGGAGGAGTCATAAGATACCTATAAAACAACTAGAACAGTGGATGACTTTAATATTAATTACTCAGTGTGCAACAGGTCTTATTGTTAAAGGACTATCACTTGTAATTGT
This sequence comes from Solenodon paradoxus, assembly GCA_004363575.1. NCBI lineage: Eukaryota > Metazoa > Chordata > Mammalia > Eulipotyphla > Solenodontidae > Solenodon > Solenodon paradoxus. The sequence goes on from RJWH01000101.1 coordinate 1,259,818, forward strand.
TCCTAGTTTTAATTTTAATGACATAACAGTTGTATGAACTGTACCATGCTGGGTTAACCATTATTTTCTATCTGCATTCTTATTTGGTGAAACTGCTTATAACACAGTGGCATTTGTGTTTCAATGAACAATTCCATTAATTCAGTCTGAGAAAAAAATTCTCTGCCTAATATGTCTTGTATTATCATAGTCAAAAGCAAATAAATAAATAAGGCATCCACAAACCTAATTTAATAACAGCAAAGTTATCCCTATTTTTTTTCAGATATGGAGATTCTAAGTGGAAAAGACTTAGTTAAAACTATGAAGCTAATATCTGAAAAATATAATCTGGAGTAAATAGAAGCAAAATAGAAAAGTAAAGTGAAAAAACATGTTCAGCATAGAAAAGCTATGGCACCACAAACTATGAGTACAATATTTTTTTTTTCTAAATAATAACATACTTTAGCATAAATTTATTCGGAAAGTGGCAAAGAGATTTGAAACAGCTGTTCTGATGTCTTAGACTTCATTTTCATTGTTCCAAATTTTCAAGCAATTGGGGCAAAGGTTGGTATTATTTTTCGCTTGATATATCTAAATAATTACCTCAATTTTCCACTTCATTTTCTGCATGTCAATATAACCTTGGGCTATTTCTTTAAGGAATTATTTGACATGGTGTGACTTTTTTCTGCTTTTAAAATAGAATGTGCCACATTTGAATTTTCACAGTAGTAATGAAGTGAAGCTTTAAGAGTTAGGCAGTTAATATAAGTAAGTTTGATAAATGTAATTAGCCAAGCTGGATAACTGACAAATTTCCATTGTATCTTACTGAAATTCAATGAAATTGTCTTTAGCAATTTGAATATTGTATATCAGGCTTTCTCGGAAACTATTTTTTAACCCTGCAATTCTTCTACAGACCTCTATTTAAATGAAAATATACTGGTAATGCAATAGTGGGGTTTTTTTTAATCAATTCATTCACTTAGCTTGCTTTAATTTGAAGATATACATGACTTTACATTTAAACGATACCTTAGAGTTTCAAAGTAGGCTCATGTGCAGTAACTGATCCAATTCTATCATTTTTCTTTGAAGTATTCAGGTAGAGCAGACAGTAATGGTAATGATTTTCTAACTCGGAACTGCTTCTTTACCTCTAGACATAATGCTAATTATGGTAGAGTAATTGCTTTCTCCACATTTTCATGCTCTCACTATTAGAGAATTACATATTCAGGCCTTTTACAATCTGACATTGGTATACCTCTGACTGTAATACATAGAGTGTTTTTCCCTGTTCCATTCATGCCGTATTTTGCTATATGATTTTATCTGGTCCACAGAATGTTAGACATTGTGAGGTAGATGAACGTTCAGATGTACATGGATGATTTGACTTGACTGCTTATTCCTCTGCCATCACCATGAGAATATGCTCTTGCTGCTAGTCCCAGAAAGAGATATATAGAGCAAAATTCTACCAGACTTTGAGCCTAGAGCCAATTTTAGCCCACCATGGAGAGCACAAGAAAAACAAATATCACCATTCTAAACCAAAAGGCTTGCTGATTGTTTGCTGTACAGCTTGAATGCAGCAGAAGCCTGTCTAGTATAAATATAGGAGATAGGGACATGAGTGACTATATGACCTATAAAAGTCCACCATATTTCCTTTACTGATTGTTGCAGATATGGAGATCTCAATCCAAGTGAGGTTTAGTACTACTGAAGGAAACAAGAAAGATATTTTTGGCATTTAATAGTCATCTATATCAAAGCCAGCACTTTGTTCATTTTATAGCATCATACATACATATTCCATTCACACAAAGTCAAGAATCCCATACAATGAGGGGTACATTAAACATGAAGGAGAAAGTCTGAGAAAATTATTTTTTAAGACATAAGAACTCTGATAAAAGAGAGGAAAGGAACTTTAGTACATAATACAACTTAAAAAACAACACATGCAAAATATACATAGGAAGACTTGTACAGAGAAGGCAGAATGACTAGGAACACTGGAACTGAAGGAAGGCCATGGGTGTTCTTAGTTTTTCTTTGGAATCATGTTTCCCAGAATTTGGGCTAGAGAAACTGGCACCTGAAAACATCAACACATGCTGAGAATAAATGCCAACACATACAGACAAAATATGCTCCCTCTTTGGCTGCATCTCTAGCCAAATATCCAGAAAATGGCAGCCTAGCAAAACAAAAAACTTGTGGACCAACAGCTTCACAATGGAAAAAAAGCACAAAAAAAAAAAAAATGTGTGATCCACCCCACCGATGAGAACAAAGTCCAAGTGGGAGCTTAGATTTTCACCATCTCTATGCTAATAGTGAAGTTTCCCACCTTCCTGCTTGGCGTGGTTTGAAAGAAGACTTAGGATGGAGCCAGGTTTTCCATCCTTATCAAACAGTAACAAGGCCACTCTTGTGGTGAACATGGGAATTCCAAAAGAAACTTGAACTTCCAAACTTAACTGTCCAGTAAGGAAGTATTCTTCCTCCCTGCTCACAATTTCAGAAAAAGTCAAGGAAAAAGTCAGAAATTTTACCTCTATTGCATTATGAGTACAATTTTTACCAAGGTGTCAGTGAGATGTAGTTATGACACACTGTTAACCCTTCCAACCAAAATAACAACATTTTTTGGAGTGATTTAAATGCATGTAGAGAAAATATTGAAGATATTTGTTGTAAATATGAAGGATAAAGTAATATAAAAGAATTAAGATTTCTATGCTTTCCTTTAACTTATAAAACACCAATAGACTAAATCAAGTAAATTTTCAAGTATACAAAAGGAGAGGATAAAGACATGGAAGACAATATAGACAAATTTTTAAAGAAAAATATATCCATTAAGAATATTAAAAAAATATATATGTAATTACTAGAAGAGAACATGAATAGAAAGAATGAAAAGGAAAGAATCATCAATGAGGGAGAGAGGATTATAGAAGCTGAAGTGAGATGAGTTTTCAAATGAAAGAATTTTTGTAAATGGGTAGCATACTACACTTAAGAAATATATAAATAACCTACACATAGCCATTCTATTGAGAAATTTCAGGGATATATTTTAAAAATACTTCAGAGGGAGGAAAAGTTACTTAGTTACTAATCTAATTGTCATCAGAATTCTCATCAGTTACAACCGAATGATTAAAGTGAATATAAGAATGTCATCAAATATACGAGTGAAAATCATCTTCAGTCCCAAATTCTATGCTCAATGTGATAATCAATTCACTCTGTAAACAGAGTAAATACGTTTTCAGGCATCCAAAATTTCAAGATATGTTTTTCCCGTATACTTTATATAAAGAATTTGAGTACATGCTGGAGTGCAATACATTTTTGAAGTGTCAGCTTAACTCTAAGTCTCCATTGAAACCAACATCCATCTAGGTTTTGCTATGAAGGTCTTTTTCTGATGTGATTAAATCTCCCCATCAGCTGAACTTAATTAAGGGACCTTATCCTGGACAACCCTGGTGAGCCTGACTGAACCAATTGTAAGACCTCATAAGCAGAACTGAATCTTCCCTGAGAGAGACCCCATACCCGACTTGTAGACAACAGCTTCCAACTGCTTGTGAGTTTGGGTCCTGGATATTCCCTTCCCCATGTCAAATAGATTAAGGTTTTTCATAGACATTCCCACAATTAGTAAAATAATTATTTCTCCTCTTTCCCTCTCTCTACTTTACTTTCCCACCCTCCACTATTGCATCGATAGATATAGTTCAGATACAGATACAGACATATAATCCCTTGGTTTTGCTTTTATGATTAAACTTTGATACACCAGCTGAAATAAGACAGTGTAACAGGTAGAGGAAAAAAGTCAGCAATCAATTATTTCAGTTCAGCTCAAGAAACCAGAATGTCAGCTGGAGAGCAGGAATGGGGAGAAACCACTCCAAAAACAATCAGTGTGAAAAGGTTTTAAAGCAAAGGATCTCTTTTTGATGACAGATGTTCTCACTGGTATGAGGTGCTGTCTCTTTGTGATTGTGATTTGCATTTCTCTCATTATTAATGATGCTGAACATTTTTTTATGTACCTGTTGACATCAGTATGTCTTCTTTATGAATAATTCTATTAGCTCTACTCTGATAAGTTCTTTGTCTATTTTTCAAATATTTGAATTGCAAATGTTTTCTCCCATTCAGTGATTTGGTTTTCTTCCAGGAATAAAATGTTTTCAGGACTTACACTCAAATCTCATCCATTCTGAGTTACTTTTGTATATGGTGTAAAATGAGATTGTCCAGCCTTATTCCTTTGCATGTAGATGTTAATTTCCCTAATACCATTTATTGAGCACACTGTCCTTTTTCCATTTTATATTGTTGGCTCCCTTAACATAAATTTCTGCAATTGATATCTATGGATGAGCTTATTTCTGGGCTGTCTATTTTATTCTATTTTGATCTATACATCTGTTTTTTCAATTCCTTTTCTATTACTATAGCTTTGTAATGTAGTTTAGAAATAGGGAGCATGGAGTCTCCAGCTTCATTCTTTCTCAAACTGAAGTTGACTAGGGCCTTTTATATCTTCAGACCAATTTGATGTCTGTTCAATCTGTTTCTGTGAAAAATGTCATTAGAATTTTGATACGAATTGCATTCAATCTTTAGGTTGACTTGATTAGTCATATTTTAGCAGCATTAATTCTTTGAATCAAGAAATGCAAAATATGTTTCCATTAATTTATGTCTTCATCTTTTCCTTCTTTTTTTGACACTGAGCAGCTTTAATGCCACTTTAACAAGGTCTTTATTTAGATCAGTGGCTTTTAAAGTACTTGATCACAGTAGCTATTTTTATTTTGCAAGTTGACATATACATGAATATGTCATGTGTTTACATAGTGCATACATAACTGAAATAAGATTTTGCAAGATAATACTGCATCTAACCACATAAAATATGCTTTGCTATTTTTTATTCCACTTCAATATAGTCTAAACATTAATGTACATTTGTGTACTTGCTGTGTTAAAATGTAGATCAGATTCAGCAGGATTTGAGTAGGATCAGAGACTCTGCACTCCTGTCATCCTCCCAAGTGACAGTGTGAGTACATGGACTACAATTTTGAGTAGTAAGAGTCTAGTTTATCTATAGACATTTTTTGAAATTGTGGGAAGACTGAGGCTTCCTGTCAACAATCAGCACTTACTTGCCAAGTCTATGAGTGAGCTACCATGGAAGTGGGTACTCCAACCCCAATCAAGCCTTCAAATGATTGCAGCCCCCATTATTACCAACCAGCTGAGTCTCTACCCATAAGCCCATAGAAATGCTGCTCTGTTTCTTTTCTTGCGATGGCCTCACCATCCTGAACCAGCCAATCCAGGAACTCAGATGCCATGAAGATAGACTCATACTTGATTCCTTCCTCTTCCCTGGGCTGTAGTAGTGTGTTTTCAGGGCTCATTAGCTTCTCATAGAGCCTGTGTCCTCTCACGAAGGGCTTTACTTTGTTGTCTATGGAATGGTGCTGTTGTCCTTTCTAAAGCAGATAAAGATAAGAAACAAGAAATAATAGATCTACAAAACAACCCAGAAGACAATGAACAAAATCGAAATACAAGTCTTTTCCTAGCAATTATTACTTTAAATATAAATGGAATAAAATTTCCAATCAAAAGATATAGAATAACTGGATAAGATCTGAACTACTTACCATCTCACCCAAGTTGCTCTATCTGGTCTCATTTCTAGTCAGATGGTCTAGATGATCTAGTTTAGATGGTTGTACCAATTACACTTCCATTATCTGTGCTTGAACCTTTTGTTTTTTAACTTCTTTGTCTATACCTTAGTTTCTGTATTCTATTCATTATAAAATGACATCTTCCTGTATAACTTTCATTTGTCTAATTATTGATAATATATAATATATCCTTCTAGGCATGTTTGTCCTTTGTATTTCTTCTTCTGTGAAACACCTGTTAGTGTCTATTGCTTATTTTTATAGTTTATACATGTTTAAAAGATATATGAAATTAAATATATTTCATCAAATAATAAGTATACACTAACTTAAAAAATTATTTGATTCTCCATTAAACCTGGTAACTCTCAAGTTGAGAATGCTATAACTTGAATAAAAAGTTCTTTCGCAATAAATTTTTTTCAGTCTTGAGATTAAGTCTATACAGATAGTAGAGTGGTTTCAAGGCTGATTTAATAATTAACATTCTTCACTTACATTTTAGTGAAGTAAGATAGGAAATATTTGCACACCACATATTCAAAAAGGAATTAATATCCAAAATATATAAATAATTCATAAAATTAAACATAAAAAATCAGAATCAAACAACTCAAGTATTAAAACAGGAGGAAGATCAGTACACACAATTCTCCAAAGAAGACACACAGATGACCAAAAGCATATGGAAAAATGTTCATAATCTCTTATTGTTAAGGAAGTGAAAATCAAAGCAACAAAGATATTCTTACACCTATGCTAATGGCCATTACCAAAAGACAAAAACAACAAGTATTGGAAATGTAAGAGAAGGAATCTTTGTACATTATTGGAGAGAAAGTAAATTGGCACTATCATTATGGATACAAGTATGGACATTCCTCAAAAAAAAAAAAAAAAAAAAAGAAATTCCATACACCACATTTTCCCCACTTCTAGACATTTACCTGAAAAATTCAAAAACACCAATTCAAAAAGATTTACATACCCTTATGTTTACTGTAGCATTATATACAGGAGTTGAAAACAACCTAAGTGTCCATCAACAGATGATTGAAAAAGGAAGAAGGGATCAATTTTATGGTGAAAGAAGAACTGAAATGTTGGTAATAAACTTAATGTATTATATACAGATTTGATTTTCAGTGATGTACAACTCAAACCTATATATTGTTATGATGCAATGCTGCTTCAATAAAATTATTTTTAAATGTGGCATATATACACAGTGGAACACTATTCAACTCTATGCAAGCCATCGTTTGCAACAATTATATTAACCTGGAGGCAATTATGCTTAGTGAAAAAAGTTAGACAGAGAAAGACAAGCACCATATGACTTCACTCATATTTGATAGTAAAAGAAACCAAACAAATGAATGAACTAAATAAAGCAGCAATAAATTTTACATTATAATATCAAGCTAGTTACCAGAAGGAAGGGAGAGTGGGTAAGTCAAAGGGTCAGTTGTAAAGGGTCGGAAGTACGGAACTGGAGTTTTCATGGTAAAGAGAATGAGATCTATACAGATGTTAATATATAATGATGTACACCTGAAATATGTTACTTTATAAAATTATTTTAAAATATTATGTAATAAACTCAAAATATATCACATATAAAATATTTTTAATTTAAAGTTGATATAAACTATTAATCTTATTTTGTTAATTTTCTAATAAGAAGTCATACACGATTGTTTCTGAACAATAGTGTCTTTAAAGCAGAATGTCATGCTGTTGTATTACCAACTGAAAGTTCACAATTAGGGGAAAAAAATCTATAAAGCCCATTTCCAAGTTAGTTCTTGTACTGATGGCATCTATAATCCACAATGACAGCAGTGTCTCATCTTGGATGCCGCATTACTTGACTGTCTTGACAAGAATTATACCCTGGAGTCAGCATCTCTTTCAGAGTGTAGATGCAAAGCTTCAAGTTTAATCCTAGATAAAGTATAAAATTAAAGTAATTCTGAGACTCCTACTGTTGAGGACATGATTGTAATGCACACTAAGTTAGTATTTAAAATTCTATCATAAAATCTTGTGGGTAAATGTCTGGAAAGCAACCCATATTGCAGAAATATTTATTCAGGTATTTGTCTCTTTAAGATGTGATTTACGGCCCCAAATACATTTAAATGAGTGATTTAGTCACTAAAACAACCCAGGTAATAATTGAGTTAGGCCATTAACAAGATGCGTAATGAGTCATTCACACCTCATGTGCACTGTGTGCTTTGCAAGAGCTCTAATTGTAGTGCTGGGAATCCTGCCCTGCAAATACAAATATGCAAGATCATTGTGATTCAGAGGACTGATCCCCACCCCTCCACCCTATATTTATAAAATATATCAATTCTCCTCTGGAAACTAATCCTGTCTACATTTCTTCAATACTAACTATACGTTTAAGAAACCACTTTCTTCTTGGGAGGCAGCGTTATTTAATGTGAAGTTAGGAATTCTGCCCTGGAGACAGCTATATCATGGATATGATGAGAGAAAAATTAGCCTTGAATGCAGAAAACCTCATTTGGAATACAATCTTGCATCCATGGATCATGGTGAATGTTGCCCTGGGGGTGGTTTTATATCATTGTAATAAAGAAATTTCAAACTTGTAGATAGGAATAGATCACAGAATGCTGTTAGTTTTGCTTAGGAAGCAGAGACCCAATTTTTTTTTCCATTGATCTGATAGGTAATATGAACTTTCTTGTTTTTGTTTCCTAATATTAGATCAATTTTAATTTTCTTTCAGGGTTTTTGTAGGAAAATTTGTTATCAAGCACACTGCTAATTGTGTTGATGAATCACACTTAGTGGTAAATAATGTTTATTGTTAGTGCTAATATTTTATTTTAATTAAATAAAATCATCCTTACAATGAAATACTCATATTACTACTCGAGAATGATTAGAGGTCATTTTAAATGGAAGTTATTATATTTTGACATTTTTAGTGATATCAAAAGAATTAGATTACTTGTAGACTATCCTAATTGCAGGGGGAAAAAAACTAGCTGTACTATGCCAATGAACAGAGGATTAAAAATGCTGCTATTCACTTTCATTACCAAACTGAGAAAAAAACAAAGAATATCAAAGAGTAAAACTGATTCTGTGCTTGGAAAGTTAACTCCAAGTTCAACATTTCTAGGGCAAAAGGAGTGAGCCTGGAGAGGTACTGCTAATGAGTATTGGATTTCTTTTTGGAGTGATGAAAATATTTGAAAATTGATTATGGTGATAGTTGCACATCTCTGGATGTACTAAAATCATTGAAATTTATACTTTAAAAGAAACAAGTGTGTGACATGTAAATGATCTCAGTTACATACAGACACACACATGCACACAGAGACATGCGCATACACACCCAGACTCAGACACACACACGCACACATGCACACATCCTGTTCAGGTTCAATGCACTTATCAAAGGAAAATATAACAGTGGAAACAGAAGTGGCAATAATAATCTAAAAAAAAAAAAAAACCTTCTCCTGACTTAGCTTACTTTGTTGCTTTTATTCCATGAAGAGAAAAGGAAATGATATAATGGGTGAATGGGAATTAGTAAAAAACTACACCCTCAGGAGAAGAATAGGATAATATGAACATCTTATGGCACTTTTAGAGATATGCATGCCCTAAATTTTCAAATGATACCTAAAACCTAGATTATATAATGATTTATCCATATTAATTAAATGGACAATTTTCATTATAATATATTTATAAATTTATAAGATAGTGAATATTTATTTAACTTCCATATGAAAAAAGCATGCTTTGGGACAAAGAAATGTTGAATCTTTATTTTTTCTTTTGTTTTGAGAGAGAGAGAGAGCAGAAGCAGCATTTTTATTTATTGCATTTAGGATGCAAACCTGGGTCCTTGGGAAGTAAGTGAACCACATCTAGTTGGAAGCAGCAGACTCAATAGCCACTACTTGACCAGGGAACAACAGAAATGTTGAACCTCATTGAGTTTTATCTACATTCTTGTTTCCTCCACTCATTCTTAAATAATCAACTGTGCTTCTGTCTGTGTCTCCATACAATGATCATGCTATTCTCCACTCTCTATCCTCGGAATGTTCTAAGTAAAGAATATTCTTCCACCCTCTGTTTATCTGCCAAACCTCTGCTTAGGACTGAATCAATAGTCTATAAAAAGTCAAACAATCAGGGCTGGATAAATGTGATGGATCAGTGCTGGCTGATAGCCTAGAAACTACTGCATGGTGGTGTAGTGAATTCACAAAGTCCCTGAAAGCAGAGAAACCAGAAAAACATTTCAGGGAATCCCAGCCTCAAGAACTGTGGCATTTAAATGGTTGAATGCCTGACTAAAGGTGCAGGGCCAAGAATATCTGCAAATATAAGAAAAGAAGAATGGTTTACAATGAGCAAAATTTCTGGATTAAGGGGGCCAAATGTCTAATAGATCTTAATAGCATGCCAAAGTACAGGTGACTATTTTTTATGGACCATAAAAAAAATTCTGAAATAATTATATTTCTTTTAAATGATTTCCCTGCTCCATTAAATTGATTCTATGTTTTGTCTGTTTTATCATATAAGTTTCTGAATTTTCCAGAGATCTCATTCTTCTAATACCTAAGGCTAAATATTGACAAAGAACTCCTTTTGTTATTTGTCATTTTGTAAATTGGTGTTCTCATTTAAGATGAATGTCTGTCTACTTTAAAGATATTTTATTTATGTATAAAGATTTTATATTATATTTAGTTAATTTGCCATATAATTTAGTTTACATATAAGAGGTAAATATAACCCTGTGGTGCTGGGAAATAGTGTATCATTCTCTAGAAGTGGGTGCCAAATCATGAAAGATCATGCACAGCACATGACCCGTATAGGCAGTAATGATGTCTCGAAATCTCCTTTCCAACTATAGGCAATATATAATCTCTTATTTTATCTATGAGAATAATTTCAAAGAAATATATCTTTGTTGAGTAGAGTATATTACAGCTATAGATGTGGATGATATCATTAAAGGCTTGTTTACAATAATAATATGATCTTAGAAAATAATTCTTCATTTATTCAAATACCTACTATTATTTTCACAGATATTGTCCTTTGGAAATTATTTAGAAAGGGTTTTTGTGAAAATCAGCTATAATTAAGTACAACAGAAATGTCCTATAGATTCTACATTTTCTAAATGAAAGATAATGCTTTTTATTAACTTTTTAATACTATAGTTATCATTGAATCAAACAAAATTCTACCCATTAAAATAAAGTTTGCATACTATACTTTAAAAATTGCTTTCTTGACCTTTAGGTCAATTTAATAACTTTAATCAACACAGGTATATTGATATAGAGATAGATAGGAGAAAATATTAATGTAGATATTTTTTAAAAAGTCAAAATTATAACTTAATATTTAGTCAAGTTTTAGAGAAAATGACAAGGTTAATGAAACATAGTTTATTAACTTGGTTATCTAATCATTGTAAACATATTGTGAAGTTTTAACATTTACCTTGTATTATGTTCCTGTACAATCTCCCATTCTTCCCAAGCTACTAAAACAGAAGTTATAACAATTTACATATAGATTTAAATAGTAATGTAGCAGAAACATTTTATTTTTATTTTATTATTTGGCATGCCTAGCCTTTTATTAGTAATTTGAGATTATATTTTTGTTTCCAGACACAGCTTGATATATAGTTTAAAAATAACCACAATTTCTCATTTTGGAAGAAAATAGTGTATGCTTTATAAAAATCAATAATTCTATCATATCCTTTCTCACACATTTAGAATGCTATATGGATATTATGGATTATTATCACATATCAATACAGATTTCTTTTAATTTTTACTTCTAAAATAATTATTTAAAAATAATACCATTTTTAGTATTTAGAATCCCCAACCATAAGAACCACTAGATGAACTAAAGATAAATTCCTCACCAAGTTGATGACTCATATATCTTATCACAAAATAAGGCATTTATCTTTAAATGCAGCAGGCATATTTTCATGATTAAGGTTAATGACATAGCTCATTGCTATTCAAAATCCCACTGAGAAACAATTTTGGAACAAGATAGCAGTGGGAAACAACCACCAATATTTAATAAAGTACACAATGGAAAATTGCAAACCACTGTGTGTTAGTCTTATAGGAATCTTGGTTTATATTAACAGAGACAAAGCATTTTACCTTATGTAAACATACATGACTTCAGAGAAAATAAAATGAAAAAAAAAAAAAAGGCCTGAAAAAATAAGAGGACATATGATGAGAAAAGCAGCTGGATGTCACTTTGCTTTCTATTCAAAAAATATTTGGTCCCCAGGAAAATATCTAAAGAAATCATTTGTGATGATGCATCTCTAATGGATAGGAACCAAAGTATAGCTATTACAATAAGCAATTGACGTCCATTTTGAAGACAAAGTGGAAGACCTGCTGTTGTGTTGATAAAAAAAGTATGGAACTTGCAACTGCCTATGTGCTGGTATATAATAAAGGGTTTTGGCATGGAAATTTATTCAGGCTGAAGTTTTCTTACTCCATTCTACAGTAGGTTGAAAATAAAAGCAAATTGTAATTAAGATGTTAAATGTAGAGACCATCCAATCTACGATTTACTTAGTCTCCAAAAGAATCCTTTGTTCTATTGTCTTTTCCAATAACTTGTCAGGTCCAGAGTGATTATAATTATGACAAGGGGAAGAAGGATATTGTTCTGAGAGTACTGTGAAAACTAATGAGTTCTAAATGGAAGATAGAGTGGCACCCATGCTACACTACATGTTCCCAAAATTCAGTCTTCCTTTTGCATCTCTCATTCCCTTGGAATGTCATCTGTCATTTTCTGAAAACAATGAAATAGTGTATGGAGAGATCCACAAGAAGAGTAATTGAGACATCCTGCCAACAGTCATGTGACACATCAAAGTGATTAATCTTCTATTGCAAATCAAGACTTCAGGTGACAGCAGCCTAAGCTGATATCTTGACTTATAATTTAGAAAGTAGTATCTGAGTAAGAACTGCTTAGCAAAAACAAACATTTCAATTTTTTCAGTCTTCTAAATTTTGACTACTTTTGTACAGCAATAGATAACTAATTACAGACAAAATTAGAATTGAAGATGCAACTTATTTTTACTGATTCTCTATATGAGAAATATGGAACACATGATTTTGACTGTTTACTGCTGATTTATTACACTAAATTGAAAAAATGTTCACTAGAGTTGTGTTTCGTTAGATTTTTAGATGAAACATGTATGTGTGTCTTTGTGGTTGTCTTTATCTGAAGGTGTGATTATGTTTTACCTAAGGATTATTCTTAGCACCTTCCTAACTCTAAAAATTTTCTAAAAGAAGTTTTAAATATGTATTTGATATAATTCTGAATATTTTTATATGCCAGCATTCAAGGATAAAATGGTGTTTCAAATGGTGAGATTATTGCTCTTTGAGCAGACAGTCTGAGGAAATCAGAGAAAAAAATATATATATTAAGACAAAAATACATTCTAAAAAAATGCAATAATTGCCATGAATGAAAATAGAGTACTACATTAGAACACACTTCTCTAGCATTCTTATGAAAAGCATCGCTGAGGAGATGAGAAATGAACTGAGATCTGGAGGATGCAAATATATAGTCATTGAGAATAATGAGGGAAGGTGAAAGACAAGACAGTCCCACTTAAGAACACTGCTTATAGGAAAATACGGTGAGAGATAGCATGACCTTTTGGAAGATTAGGAGGAAAACCAGTATGGTTTGATTATACTGCTCAGGGGGTATGATGACTATAAATGAGACAATAGAGAAATTTGGGTAAGATAGGAAGTAGTATGTATCTTATCCATTCAGCCATTGTATATATTTTGATTAAAATTTTAATCCATGTATATTTAAATAGATGAATTATTGATGGGTAAAGGCTTATATTACAATTTTATCCATTGTTTGCCGGATTGATTTGTAGATCTATTGTTTCGTAGATCTATTGTTTCTTGTTTCTTATCCTATTGTCTTTTGTTGGGTGTTTTATTGTCAACTGGTATCAGTACATATGAACTTCTTTGTTATGTCCTTTATTGTGTTCTACAGGATTTTCCTTTGTGGTTATGTTGAGGCTTCATAAAATAGCTTAAATTTAGAATGCTCTATTTTAAAATGCCATCAATTTAACTTGAATAGAATTCATAAACTTTATATTTTTACTTTCCCCTTCACATTTTAGATTATTGTTATTTTAATTTACATGCTTATATTATATGTTAGTGATAAATTATTATATTATATTATACTATAATTAATATAAATATGATTATTTTTGCCGTGTTGTTTTTTAACTTTTAAACTAGTTATGGATTATACACCACTATCATCCGATTGAAGAATCTATCACAATATAGTGTCATGACCGGTGACAATTTACTCTCCTGGTTCATGTTTTTATGATGTTAATTAGGATTAATTTATTTCCACTGAAAGAACTCCCTCTAGTCTTTCTTATAATGCAGGTATGGCAGGTATGAACCCCTTCCTTTTGTTTGGAAAAGTCTGTATTATCTTCTCAGATTCTGAAGACCATTTTTGCCATGTGTAGAATTCTTGGTTAACAGTTATTTTCTTTTAATATTTTGGATATGTAATACCATTCTCTCCTGGTCTGAGAATTTTCTGTTGATAAATATGTTGTTATTATATGCAGTATCTGTACATATACATAGTACATGTACATGTACATATAGTATATGTACGCGATTTATCTATTATACTGTTTTCTTTGTCTTTGACTTTCCACAATTTAATTTTAATGTCTCTAGGCTCCATTTGAACTATTCATGTTCAAACTATTTGGGATCTTTTGGGCCCCTTGGATCTGAATTCCAATTTTCAGAGGTTCAGAAAATTTTAAGCCACTATTGCTTTAAATAAACCTTCTACTTCTTATCTTTATCTTCTGGAATTCACATAGTGCAAATATTGTTTATTTTCATTGTGTCATAATTTTCATAAGATCTTTTTCATGCTTTTTAATCAATACTTTTTTCTTTCTGCTTATCTGACTAGGTAGCATCAAATGTCCTAAGCTCCAGGTCACTGATTCATTCTTCTGTATGGCTCAAATCTACTTTTGAAAGGACCGAATTCTTCATTTATTGTATTTTTCAATTCTAGTAATTTTGCTCCGATAGCTGTCATTTCCTTGTTGTGCTTCCCCTTTGTTCATGCATTCTTTTCTTAACTTTGTTAGCAGTCTGTGTTATCTTGTACTTTACAAATTTTCCTTAAAATTATTATTTTAAATTTTCTTCTTATAGTTTAGAGATCTCCATTTCTTTAGAATCAGTTATTGAGTGTTATTAGCTTCCTTTGCTGTTTTCATATTTACCTGCGACCTGTGATCTTGACTTTGTCAGATCTGTGATCTGACATTGTATCTACACATATCAGTCACAGGGTTCCTCTTCCAGATGTCACAGATTTTCTTTGGCAGAGTATTCTTCAACAATACATGCAATTTGGTTTTTTAGATATTGCTGCTATAATATCATTGGGGAAATGAGACATGCTATCATGCTTTTTTGGGGGAAAGGTTATTTTGTCTGAGCTCTGAAGAAGTGGACGGGAGAAGGAAACAGGAGGTGCCACTCACTGAGAACAGCTGGATAAGACTTATGGCGTGGTTCCCTTCCCCAATGAGGTTGCAAAATGAGCTCTGTAGCTACCTGGATTTCCTTGTCAGGTTAATGTGTAATAAAAAGTTATTAAATTATTTAGTATTTAGTATAGGAATGATATATTATGTAAGTGGCTTTGCATTTTGCAAAGTTAGCTGGTTGAAAAGGTGATAGAGAATACAGAGAAGAAAAGATAGAGAGTTGTTGTATCCAAGTAAGGGATAATGTTTGTTTGGACATGGTAGTTATAGTCATGATGAATAGAAATTAATTATTCAAGGCCTATTATAGTTTTAATGACTTAATTAAAAGACAGAAATAATTAAGACTGATTCTCCTATGTTTCTGAATAGAGCTTATTGATGTATGATTGCAATGTTTAATTAAATTAGTAAAATAAGGTAATGATTGCTCAATAAATGTATGGGAATCAATAAAAAATGAAAATGATCATCCTGGAAACTATTAGCACTCCCAACTCTAAGTTTTTCTTTGGAAGTAAATTCTTGGTATCAAATACATCTTAAAACATCTTTTTGTCAATTTTAGTCATTTCTCTTTTAATTTTCAACCAAACCCTATAAATTAGCAAAATAATTGGAATCATATATTCTTCAGTTAGCTGAAAACCTTGAGAAAATTGTTTTATTACTTAAGCAGAATCAATAAAGTTTCAGTAAAATTGTCACAACACTTTCCATATTTATAATCCAAGTTGAAAATTATGTATAAGACTGTTACACCTTAGCATTTAGGTTTTGAAAAGTTTAATTTAAAAAAAAAGGTGTATGTGTGTATGAAATCAGAGATTTTTTTTTTCTTGTTCTGACAAATAAAATAACCCATTCATAGTCAAGGGTGGTATTATAAAGATACATGACCATTAACTGTGCCAGACTATTGTTCTTGAAGCTCCATCAGGTAAAAAAACCATCAATTGACCGTGGAGCACTTTTAAATAGTTGATATGAAGCAAAGTGATCAGAATTCACATATATTTCTTTCTTTTTTTTTTAAAAAAAAGGTGCTGGCAGGAGCAAAGTTGAGAAGACAGACAAGCAGGAAGACAGAGGAGGAAGAAGCATCTTTATTTTTATTTAACTGTTTACACTGGTTGTTCCCCTGCCCTCCTCCCTGGACCGGGGGCTCAAATCAAGGTTATGTGGTCTGCACTCCTTCAGAGACCACTGATCTAATAGCTGCTCCACCAGAGTATAACCACATATATATTTCTTAATAGCTATTTATTTCAATTCATTTTCCTGATTAATGTACTTTCTTGGCACCCAAGGAGTCCCAGGTACTCTAATGAATTTGTGAAATTTCTCACCTTTATGCACACTTGAATATGATCATGAATGTAGCAGAAGCTATCAGATGCCCAATATGTTCAGTGAGATGTAGAATATGTGGAGAAACAGTTGCCAAATGTGTTGTGTGCTTAATGAAATTTAACTAACCTGTGTTATCCATTATGCAATGCATTTTGATTGTCTAATCTTAAAAATTTTGACTCACCATAGTCTGTATTAGAAATTGTTTGTATTGATTCTATGCTTTACTATCAATATTATCAACAGAGACAATTAGTGAATTCATTGGTATAATATATATTTTAAAATAAATTGCTAGTAATTATTATCAAAATATTCATTCTATAATTCCAGGGGAAAAATAGCAAAAGTGAAATGTGTTGTTAGACTATCTTTAGTAACTGGTTTAGTAAGTTTTATTAACCTATTCCAGAAGCCAGGCACGTCTTGATTTCTTGCATTTTATTTTGTTTGTTTGCCTGCTTTTCCATTATATTTTTTGATTGAATCTACTTACTACTGATATATAATATCATACTTTTTGTATGCTGGTCTTCCTTGATCTTATTTGGTTTCCAGCATATTAAGTGGGCTTTTTAATTTTTTTTAAAGGAAAGCACAGGTAGGAATGAAATCAAGTTTGCAGGCAGACAGGAAGAGAGAGGAAGAAGAGCATTTATTTTTATTTGTATTTAGTTGTTCATACTGGTTGTTTACCTCCAGACTCAGGACTTGAACCCAGGAGTATGTGGCTTGCTCCCTTGGAGGCAACTGACCTAACTCCTATCTTTAGCTAGTTAAATTATAGTTTTCTGAAGATAACAACTCAATTATTTTCTTTAAAAAATTTTCTCGACAACTTCTCATTACAGCATTAAGATGCATCCTTCATAGTATGATCACAACTGAATATTTGATCTTTCTAATATGACCCTTTAATCTTTAATTATGTTCTTTCTCCATGAGACTTCAAGTCTCCTGAGAGCAGAATCTAGAACTAATATCATATTTAATGGCTAAATAAGCCATCAAAATATTTTATGAAGGAAGGAAGCAAAGAAGGTAGGAAGAAATCCATTTAAATGGTAAATGGTTTGAACTGGACACTGGACATTTATTGTTATGTTAGAACCTCCCAACCTTTGAGTAAGCACTATTGTTATTTCTATTTTACAGAGTACTTCAGAAAATTAATATTTGTAGGTATTTGAAGAAGATAATTAAACCTGAACAGTTCAATTCATTTGCTTATGCCTTTAACTAATATTCTGTCTAACCTTCCCAAAATAAAGTGAGCCGCATAAACATCTATATTAATCACTTATTTTCCTCACATAAATATTTCAAACAAAATCTCATGTATCTTTATTAAAGTGAGGTGACATGTTTACACTTAACCATTTTATTCTTTGGTTGATGTTTACCAAAAACTACATAAATGTACTGGGATAATATAATGTTCTAGCAGAGTATAGTGCTAGGTAATAGAAGAACCAGGAATAGCCTGATTCCAGTTACATAAGTAATTAATACATTGAATGTAAGTCTCCTGTTATACAAAATAGGTATTATAATAATTCAATTGAAAATACAGTATTTCTTTAGCTCCAGTATAAACCAGGTACACAGAATTTTGAAATACAAGAAAGGTTGTTTAAGCAAATGTGATTTCACTATAAAGTACTATGCTTCTTATGTATTACCTAGAAAACTTTCAGTATACATAGTTTCCCAAACTTAGTGAAGATTGCATAATTCTTTTAAGTTCTCTGTTTAACTCTATGAAGAGTTCTGCATTTGAAAGTAACATATATCCTTCATTCCAAAGAGAAAGAAAAATAGTAATGTAACTTTCATGGCCGCTCTACCCATCTCACTTGCTACTCCCAGGTGAGGAGAAATAAGTTAGCTGGTAATTATGTTTAAGTGACGAAATCTAGCCTGTATTTCTTTCCTTTTGTCTTATCTCCCCCCAGTTTTCATATTATATTCAGAGCTGCCCTCTTTGCTCCAATAATGTAAAAAGACAAAGTCGTTTCCATTGGAGTCTAGCAATCTTTCTTTGTACCAGTTGAGTGAATACTTACATCTTTTGGGGGTAAAGATGAGCAAATCATAGAGTCTTCCCAGTGTCTGCTTCAGCACTAATAAATGTGAGTTCTGTCTCCACCTATGTGATACTTGGATTCCTCTTTTAATTGGTTTTGAACTTAGGTAAGAAGAGAGTTGATATCTTCATTAACCCTACAAACACCCCCAATAACACTGCTTTCACACTTAACTTTTCAGTATTTGACATGCAAAGATTGAAGTTACCATATAATCAAAATTAAATTATGTCCTAATACTAAACAATATTCATTTTAAAAAGATTAAATGTTGATTTAGCCTAAGTCTGGATATGCAAACTTTAAAAAAATCAGTTTTCTACTTGGTTATGAGATAAACTAATTTGAAAATACTTTGTAAGTCATTAAATACTACAGTTGGTAAGTTGTAATTAATAGCTTTATAATTTATATTTATTAATTAAAAATATAATAACGATATCACCCTTCTGTTTGAGAGTACTGGCCCTGTCAAAAATCTTCCAACAGATGAACAGGATGAACAGGAAATGCTATATTTCCCAGAGTACCATAAGATAATATGTCATTGCTGTTAAAATTGTCTGACTGGATGCAAATAACTTAGAAATAATAGATTATCTAGAATCAATATAGATTCTTGCTACTCAAAGTATGCACACTGGTCCTACAAGATTGCTTTTACTGGGAACCGAATATAAATGCAGGTTCTCAGAGACTGACTTCAAGCCTAGTATATCAGAATATGCATTTTTTTCAAATTTCCCATGTGACTATATCCTTAGAAATAGTTGAGAAACCCTGATAAAGGTCATACCCAGTGAGATGAAATCATATAAGTAAAATAACACTATTTCTATGTCATTAAGTCAAGGTATTTATTTACTATAGTACTTTTGCGTCCCCTAGATGATTTTTACTACATCTCCCAACAATGGATAAATTAAAAATGTGCTCAGTTTCTTATTCTATCCCCTGTGTGATATAAGATTAGCATCAAATGTTATGAGGCTGAGGCTGTTTTTCAAAATTTCCAGAAAATTCTAAACCATTCATGCTTATTCTGTGTCTCTAGGATTGAGTTCAAACACTGCCAGTCTCAGATAATGGAAAGTCAATTTTTCTTTACCAGAGTATAAGATGTGCCATCTAACCATCTATGGAATGTACATGCTAGCCTGGAAGTACTATAAAAAAATATTTTGGTTTGCCTAATTGACTCAGGATTATTTCTGTTGTCTTTGAATGATTAGAAATGGTGTCCAATTCCTTTTTAAAGTGTTCTGGTTTAAAAGACAAGTTATGTATTCACTCTTTAAATTAACCAAACAAGAAAAATATCTGAAGGATTGAATATTCTTACCGGATAAATTAGCAATCCCAGGCTTACCTTTACACTATAAAGAGAATTTTAGGGCAAATTCTATGTGCAATATGTGTGAAATAGTCTTTTTGTGTAAAGTCCATACTATTTTCTCCAGTGGTCTCATCACTTTACGTTTTATCAGCAGTACACAGGGGTTCCAATGTCTTTATGCCCTTGTCAGCATGTATTATCATTTTTTAAATAAAACTATATTAATAGTTGTGAGGTCATATCTCTGTTGGATTTGCATATCCTTGATGACTGATGATGTTTATTATCTTTGCATACACCTGTTGATCATTTGTATGTGTGCTTTAGGGAAATGTCTATACAAGTTCTTTGCACATTTTTATCGGGTTATTTGTAGTATTTTTTATTTTTTGCTTATTTGTTTTGCTATTAAGTTGTAGGAACTCCATATATATTTTTGAATTAACCCCATATGGAATATATGGTAGAAAATATTTTCTACAATTCCTTGAGTTGTCTTTTCACTTTGTTTCTTTTTCTGTGCAGAAATCTTACAGTTTGATGAATTTCCACTTGCTTATTTTGCCTTGTTTACTTTTTTTATGTCATATCCATGAAACTACCAAGACTAGTATCATGAAGCATCTCCTTAGGGATTTTAGTTTCCAGTGTTTCATGTAAGTCTTTCATCCATTTTGAGTTGATTTTTATGTATATGGTATAAGACAGGAGGAGACTTCTTTTATTGTTTTCTTGTTACAATTTTTTTAACTTTTATATGTTAATTATGCTTCAATAAAGTGGTAAAATCAGAAAATAAAATCTTCATAAAACAGATTTATAACTAAAATGCTTATGAATTACATATTTTTTGGTGTTTAAAATATTATTGAAGAAACATTGCATCATGACATTATATAGGTTTAAGGTGTTTTTAAGGTGTTAAGTCAACATGTGTATATATTAAGTTTACCACCAACAGTTCAACTTATTTTTATTTCTGTATTGCACATTCATCTTTCATATGCAATTATAAATAATTTAATCCATTTTCTGAGCTGATAAAAGGTGGATTTTGTGATTGTTACATTATTAAAATTTTACAATATTTGACTTACTAGAAATATATTAAAGTGCTGCTATATGGCAGATACTGTTCTGCAAATTGTTTAGGGCATAGACTATTACACCTACCTCTTCTCCAAGTTCTCCAGATAAAGAATTGGAATAGAGAATAAAACAGAATTGTCTAGGAAAATTGGAATACAGCATTTGACTCCATATCATAGTTATTTCCATTATTCTTCACTATGGATTTCTGGGTTTGTTTGTTTTTAACCACCACAAGTATTCCCTGAAAATAGGGGGAAATCTTCATGACACTGTTTTTATAGACGTGGAAAGCTACAAAAAGATGTAAGCTGAGTTATTCTTTTAGAAGCCTACTTCCTAAAGATAATCTGTTGTAGGATTCTGGAAATAGACTTAGATGGAGAGTAGAGTATCTGGGGGTTATTAAGTAGTGATCTTGAAATCATCACCTGCAGAAGGCAAAGAAAGGAAATAGGATTGCATAGAGCAGAAAGCTGATTCAAAGCAGTTTAAGAACCCATGGGGAAATTCTACAGATAGGGTGACCCTTTAAAACTATCTCACATTCATACAAGGTATCTAACCACCTGTACAATCCTCATCAACCAGCTAAACTCGGAACCTAAAGATCCTAATGCAAATTGTTTGGGGAAATGTATTCATGCGGATTTTTTTTTCTAGTGAGGAAGTAGAAAGCTGAATAGGAATAAATAAGGCAATAGTCTTGAAAAGTCAGCTTATTTTGTCTCTCTAATCTTTTGATCCACAGGTTGAGCAAAACAGTCCCTGCCTTGAGAAGGGACAGGAATTTTTATTTTCCAGTTACTCAAATGTGAGCAGGCATTTAAAAATTCCTTCTCAATTGTTTAATCTGTCAAACATTTGGATGTTAGATATGAATGTTTCCGTTAGTAATTACAAATCATTGCCCCTCAAGATAGGGGGCAGTTGTTGACTACAAATTCAGGAGATTGTAATTTATATTTGTTATTCCTTTCACCCTATTTGTTCAATTACAACGTATCTCTGGAAGAATCACATGGTTTCATGTTGAAATGAGATAGGCAGTATTGGCAGAAGAGGTTTATTTTGTAGGTGTTCTACCCCATTTCCAGCATGCTTTCTTGCTCTTTCTAGTCAGAGTAAGGATTGATTTTCACTAGCTTCATGAGACGTTGGAACTTTAAATCTCAACTAAAGGGAAGGACAGAGAAGACACAAAGGAAGGAAGGAAGGAAGGAAGGACGGAAGGAAGGAAGGAAGGAAGGAGGAAGGGAGGGAGGGAGGGAGGAAGGCTAATGAAACAGGAAAGTATCTGTGTCCCTTTCCAATGAGTTATTTGTAAGGATTTAAGACTGAATAATGATTTTGCACAACTCAGTATGTATTAGTATATCTAAATAAGAAGCCCACTCAAGTATGGAAGAGGCCTACAAGCTTTTCAGAAATTGTTGTTCATAATACAATGTTATATTTGAAAGAAGCTCCAACACAAATCAGTTACATCCCTATAAATTTTAGTGTTCTGAGGTGTTTTTAGTATTACAAAATGTTAAAATAGGGTAATGAATCCCAGAGTAGATTTAACAGTGTGAAGATATTGATTCCTTTCTTGTAAGGAGCTTAGGTAGAAAACTCTCCAATTTTCATGATTATTAGTTCTAAAATCAGATCATAACATTGGGAGAAATGCCACAACTTGAGTAAATGGCCAAGGTATTATAGAAATATGATTAGTTTGAAATCAAAGAAAAATTATGTACTTCCAAACTGACAATCTAACCAGAAAATGAATGCTGAAGGAGATTTGATATAATAAATCAGTTTCATAAAACATTTTCTATTTTGGTAAATAAATAATTGGTAAATGCTTTAGATTTGCAACACATGTGGGACTCGGATTGCCATAGGCAGATATTTAGGGCAGTTAGCTTTGTTCTCTGTGCCAGCTGCCAATATTGGCAAGAAAACTTGGAGAAGTGAAGGGATGTGAAGAATTACTTGGCAACAGGTTTGCTTAGCATAGAAGAGACGTCTTATCCTGTGCTGCTGTCACAGAGAAGCAACTATTAAAACCTCAGTTATTTTACTAAGAGAAAAACTACATTTCCTGGTATAGATAATAGAAAAACACTGAGCATTAAACTGTTTGGGGTTTTTCCCCAGCACTATGACTCAGGGCACACATGTACACTTATTGAATATAGAAGCTGTCTTTGCCTGGTATGAGCACAGTGGTAAGAACACAGTCCTTCTTCTCCCAGTCTTGGAGATACAGCCTGAAGTTCTTCCTGACTTTCAATTTTTAAGACACTTCTGTTGGGAGGGAGTCATACTTCATGTGTAATATATGTGCATTGAATGCTTTACCTTAAATTAATCATGAATCTCCCACCTATATTTCTATCTTTAAAATGGGAAAATATGCTTCTCAGAATTCACACCAGGAATAATCAGATTATATTAACATAGCCAGCAGTGCTGATCTTGTAGCATCCCTATAATTTTCCAGGTCATTTATTATCATTTTCTTCAGATGGATGACTTAGAAGGTGGAAAAATTGGCTTGATTGCAAGCAGACAAAACAAGTCCTAAAATGAACTGACATGACTCAAGATGTTCCTTGAGTTTTGGCTTTAACTTCTGTGTGAAATGATGAATTTAATGGCAATTAGACAGAAACAAAGGAAAGCATTTCTGGCACAATTATCAAGCTGCTAATATTCTCAGTGAGGCACAGCATGATTTGTTTCTGTTGCTTTGTTCCATTCCATTTGGCTTGATCCCAGTTTATCCAGGCGTTCATGTATGGGGAAAATCAGTGAAAGTCTTGTGCTTCCAGATTTTCTTCCACTTCTTTGTGTAATGCAACACCTGCTTTCTAGTGCCTTTCTTTTCATATATCTGCAGCCTACAATACAAAGTACACATGCTTGTTTCTATTTTGAATTTTGAACATCATTTTCCTTCCTGTTTTTCTCAAAATTCATACCAGGAATAAATTTCTAACTTATTGACTATTAAATTTACTTCTATGTATCCATTGTTTGTTTTTTGCTCTTTGCAATTCTACTGTGATTTGAAAAAAAAATAGTGTTTTGATTTTAACCACACCTGATTGAATTTACTTGTCTTATCATAGAAATAATTGAATAGAAATATTATTTAGAAATATATATACTGCATAGGGTTACATTGATACTGAAAGGAAACCAAACTATAGATGTTGCACTTTTACCTTTCCTGCTATTTCCTTTTTCTTCTTACTATCTTAACTGTCATTTATTGAGAAGTCTTTTTAAAACTCAGTAGCTTAGTAGTTAATAATTTAAAGGGAAAAAGGACAACAGACAGGCAAATTCTAATTAATACTTTTGTCACTGTTATTTTCAAATACTTCTAAGAATTATACAATCTTGTTGAATGTTGTGCTCTTCTAACAAAAAATAGATGTCAAGTTTAAATATGGCCAGAACCTAATATCAGTTTCAGAAGTATTCAGATCAAATATACATATAAATTTTAGATGAAATCATTCATATGTGAAATACATCTGAAAATAAAATATGTAGAAAAACTTTGAAGTGATTGAATTAAAATTGTGGAGAAAAAACAATATAATCCCCACATTAATATGGTGCTGCAAAAGGGAAATAAAGAAAATGAGATTCAATTCTTGTCCCAAAGGCACATAATTCAAATCTGTCAGGCACATAGAATGCAGAATCCAGGTGAGTGGAAAAATCCATGTTAATGCTTGCCTTGTGCTGTTTTGGGCAGTTTCCCAGACTGAAGGAGCAGACATTTAAACGTCCATATAAAATGTAACTTGATATAGCTTTACATTTTTCAGTGTAACACCAGTATTTTAACCATTCTTAGTCATTCAAACAGAATTATGGCAAACTTAAGCTAACGCTCCTTTCAGAAAAATAGAGATGTTCTCAGGTAGAAAACATTCTCCTTCATGGACCTGCAACACACAATACTAATGGAAATGGGAACATGAAAGGTTTCTATCAGAAGAAGAAGCAAAGATTAAAGGAACGCTTAAAAATAGATTTCCAGATTTAATTGCCTTGTAATACAGTATGCATCAGGTTTCGAAATGCAAAAAATACATGGCACTATTTTGTTTTAAACAACCTAATATGACTAATTTGGGACACCTGGTCTTACTTCTATTTAACATAGAACACATATATTGAATACATATGGGAAACTTGAAAAACTTAAGAATGTTGAGCATAACAAATACTTTGTAAGATTCTAGATACAAGTTTATAACTAAAAATAATCATTTGTATCAGCAAAACCCTGACAGATGAGTAAGTAGAAACTAGAATGATCATGTGCTATTGGATTATAAGAGAATGCTATTAATTATAATACCAAGCATTTTTAACAAGCTTTATATTTCTGCAAACAAAAATACAAAATTAACTTTGTAAATGATAGGTGCAGGCAACCTTTATTTCTGAGTGCCAGGTAGTAGTTAATGTTATAATGATATCATTGTAATAACCATTTTGTCTGTAAGTTTTCTCTACTATCCTTCCTAAGAACAGAATCACAACAATAAAGTAGGAACATGTTTTATTGGCATTGTCCTCATTTTTGGACACACATTCTATTCTAATAATCCTACCACCATCTATTTTCTCTATTTAGCCAAAGATAAATTAGAAGAACAAACACCTGGATGCCTTCTTCTGTCATTTATAATAAATTACTCTGGGCAGGTTTTGTTTTTTCTCTCTCCGTTATTTCCAATTATCTAAACCATTTGTGATATGATCTCTCAATCAAGTACAAGATACCCATGTCATTAAAGCATTTTTCTCACTACATATTTTCAAGTTGTCAAGGATTTCAAGATTCTCATCTACTTAGAGATACTTTCTCCTATATATTAAGCACATAATAAAATGTTTAAGGATGAAATATCAACTTTTATGGTGTGCACACACACATACGTGCTCATATACATACCTGTAAATGATTTAGTTACTTGTCATACTTCAGCTGAGGGGTCAGCAGCTACTTTTAGAGCTAATTTGCTTAGTAGATCTGGAGAAAGAAAGAGATTTTTTATCTGTCCTAAATGGTTTTACAGAACAATTAAGATGTCTTTAAAATAGAAACTGCAGGAGTTGGCATTTTAGAATTCATCCTGCCTTTCAGGTCATTTTTCTTTTGACATAGACTTTGGAAAAACGTATTTCCCCCAAAGGAATTTAAGGGAGTTGATGGCAACTGTTAAAATAATAGTAAGCCTATGTCAATAAGAGGCTAGAAATACAATTCTATTTAAAAATATTTACAGTGGTCTTAATTAAATTACTGAACTAAATTAGTATATTTTGAAAACTATCAAACGTCAAATACCACAAATACTGCCCTACTCACCTACTCACAAGTTTATAAATAATAAAAGTACTTATTTGTGTGATTATTAGTCAAAGGGGAAAAAACAGAAAATCTTATTCTGTACATGTATTGTGTATATGTTCTAATACACATTGAAAAAAGTTGAAATCATAGAGAATTAGAAAATCATATTGGGATTCAATTATCCATGGTGAAACCATAGTTTTATATAAGATTCAGTATTTGGGTAGGGTCTTAGAAGACCTAGTTAAGTACAAAAAAAATGTCAGTGAGAACCAGAAACTCATTTCTAATTAGCTCAATATCAAACAACTGACTTTACTGTGTTTTCTAAATCCTCTATTTATACCAATAGATATTAATTACACCTTTTTCTTGCCATGGCATTTTAAAATTTGTCATGAGATTTACCCCACTGGTTTTTTGCTATGGCTAATAATATAATATTCTTTATATTGCAAGGACTCTAGGCATTAGTCAATGTTCATAAGCAGAGCAATGGCTCCTAGGATTAGTTATTAATATATTTCATAA
Organism: Solenodon paradoxus; assembly: GCA_004363575.1. Classification (NCBI taxonomy): domain Eukaryota; kingdom Metazoa; phylum Chordata; class Mammalia; order Eulipotyphla; family Solenodontidae; genus Solenodon; species Solenodon paradoxus. The sequence continues at coordinate 1,287,026 of RJWH01000101.1, forward strand.
AGTTTTCAAAGCATCTTTCATATATATTTAATAAATTATCTATTGCTGTGTAAAATTCTCCCAAATTCAGCAGTTCAAATCAATGAACATTTATCCTCCCATATACTTTTTGAGATTAGGAATCCAAAAGTGGTTTAAATAGCCAATCTTAATTCAAGGTGTCTTCTATGGTTTTCATAAAGCTGTCAGGCAGGACTACAGTCATGTGAAAATTTGAAAGGGACTGGAGTATATACTTACATTATAGTTAATTCATATGGTCATTGGCAGAAGCATTTAGTTATTACATAAGTTTCACCATAGTTACTTTATATGACATCTTGTCTTTCCTCTAGTGAGTGATCTAAAAGAAAAAGAGAGACCAAGATGGAAACCATCAATTCTGGTTTATCTTCCATAAGCTAACTTAAAAAGCAGCATACCACCAATCTTTCATGTTATGTTGGTTATACAGCTCAACCCCAAAACAAGTCAGTAGTGGAATGTATAATGACATGTATACCAGGAGGTGGGGATAACTGGAGGTCACCTTGGAGGTAGGTTACGACACAGATGACCAGGCCATATTACTTGATAGTTGAGAACAAAAATAAATGTTTTAAAAGTGCCCTTCAATTATGTCACCAGAGTTATGGGCTAAAATGCCAGCTTAATGCCATTTAAAAATATATAGCATGGTTTCAATCTACTTTTCAACCTTTTAGTCATCTCTGATATTTCAGGAAACTTTGTTCCAATAACTGTCCAAAGCAATCAGGGGCACTACATAACACTATCCATTATGAGTAGTTCTAGATATTTAATATCTTTCCCTCTGTACCCAACTTAAAAATTCTAGCACAATAAAAATTCCCCAAATTTTATTTCCATATTTCATTTCACAATACTTAGGACATACAGACCTCAGATTTAGACTTATTCAGTCAGGTGTTCCCATGCCCGTATTCAAATATTTAATATTTCCTTTTTGATCCATCTCCATTCATCTAGCAGCAATTTTTGCATATGAACACATTATAACTTTACATGTTATCTCAACTAATGACCTTTTCAGCAAAAGCAGTAACTACTGGCTTCCATGACATTCAGTTCTCTCGTACACTCCATCGTAGAGCAGTGAATGACTTTATAGACACAAGGATTTTTGAAGATTTGTTATGGAGTAACATGTGAGACAGAACTTTGCAAAGTTATAATGATGTCCTGACGGCTATAAAATGTATTTAAAACTAGCAATATATATTTGGATGATTTACTTCCATAAGCTAAATACATAGGAAACAGGATAGAAGTTGAATTACATGTAACTATATACTTGGGTAAAATATATTCGTATTCTCATGATTCTAGGCTATTGATTCTAAGTTTGGGTTCAAAGGAATGCTTCAAAATGGTAACTATGTTGGACTGAATGATTGTCATTTCTTTGATTTATAAACTTAGATTGCTTCTTGGCGAATGCAGCTTATCATACAATTAAGTCAAAAGGCAAAAAAAGGGGGGTACTTAGGATGACTGGCATGATTAATCTTCACTATTAGGATCATAGCTATCATATAATGGAGGGAAAACTACAGCTAGAACCCAGATGAATCCTAGGACAGCTGCTTATGCAACTAACTAGAGTACTAAATGTATGCTAGAATCATGAAAATTAGAGAACTCTCATCAATAAGATTCTGTATTGTATGATAATGTAGAGAACCTGACATGCTGAGTTACTACTTTAAAGCCAGAGTAATTTAAAATGGGTGTCAAAAGGCGTAATGTTGTGGTCTATTATTTAGTTTTAACACCAAGCACTATAGCCTTTATTCGTTTCAATTCCTTTCAGTTTTCGTGTTTACTTATATATTGTAGCAAATTTCCCCACAGGAAGGAGTAAGGATTTCCTAGAGTGTCTAGATTTAAGCTTGTATACAAAAACTGATGAATTATTTTTGTTATCTTCCTTTGGAAATGGATTTTGTCTCATTGGAGTAAAAAATATTGGCCTTAGGCCCGCCGATATTTTTCCAAGTATGAATAAAGGAAAAGATGTTGGGAAAAGTATTTATTGTAGCAGATATATGCTACTTAATGATTTTCTATCATTTAAACACTCTTAATTTAGAAGAACTCTCCAGCTTGATGCTGTATCTGATGGGAGGCAACAGCCCATCCTGTACTCACATTCTCGTGGGTCACAGACATCTGAAGTGGGTTAGTGACTCAGATCTTTCTTTCCAGATACTAAATATTGAGACAAAATTGCACACTTCAAGATGTTACGAGTTATTTAAGTTGACGATGCTAAGGTTTCAATGATAAAATTTACAAGAGATGCAACCAGTTAGAACAATTAAATAGAAATAAAATAAAATGCGTCTCTCACCTCTCCCTTCCCACTTGCCTGCTCACCTTCATTTCTGCCGGCAACTTTACTTAAAAAAAAAAAAAAAAATAGTATCAGAGATGTCAGCAATGAGTTTACAGTGCTGAAAAGCCCAGAGTCACATCTATCCAGCATGTTTCAGTAGCCTTTTGTCTGCTAACTACTTACAACCTTTTTTTCTTTTCCAGTGTGATTATTGATTTTCATCCTAAGAAATTTTATATAATCTTAATAGATAATCTCCATTTCCATGTTACATTTCTGCTTTTGTAACCAAGTACAAGGAATTTGAGAGAGATTTTCTAGCTATGTATGTCAAGTCCACACTAGCCATACTTGGAGCTTCTGAATATAAAGAGGAAAAGTTAGCAATTTTTTGAAGCAAAGAGAAAGCTGAACTAATCAGTTTACATTGAATCATTTATCAAGTAAACATCGGTTTGCAAACTGTGTCAAATGTATTACATGATATAGAAAGATACTTTGTGTATTTCTTTTAGAATCTACTCTAAATGGTCAATAATTTATGGAATGCTTGGTAGAAGTTGGAACAGCATTGCAGTTAGATAAATCCTAGGACTGGGGAAATTTGAAAAGACTTACTAAGGTTCTTTGTTAGATTATGAACCAATGCTTCAGACGCACAATGGCTCAGAAAATTGTATTTACCTCACCAATGTGACAGGGAAAGGAAAACAACAGTACCAAAAGATTAGACCCCCAAATGTTTTGCTATTTGTTCATGGAAATAAAAAGAAATACCCATTTCAACTGCTTTTTCTGAGGTTTCTTGTTATTTTTCCATCTATTCTTGATCTATAAATATTAATGTACAGCTAGCTCACATACGGGTTCATTTTTTATTTACATTTGGTTCTTATATAATCTCAACTAGTTTCATGGCTTTAAATACCATCAAAATGCCAATATTTCCCAAATATCTTTCTAAATCTGAACTTTTCTTTAAACAACAAACTCGTATATGCAACTATTTACCATTAGGTAGTAGAATTACGTGACGGTATTTAACTGTTTTAACTAAAAAAAAAGAAAAAGATTTTCCTATGGTACAAAATAATCAATATCTTCACTTGGATGTTAACATAGTAATATCATAGAAATCAGGAAGCATGACACCTTCATTTTTGTTCTTTTTCTCAGAATTAATTTTTTTTTATGCAGGGTCTTTTTAAATTCCAAATAAATTTTGTGATTTTTTTGTTCTATTTATGTGAAATATGTCTTTGGGATTGTGATGGAGATTGCATTAAATATTTATATTACTTTAGGCAATATGATCATTTTAAAAATATTAATTTTTCTAATCTATGAGCATGGAATATCTTTTTATTTCTTTGTGTCTTTTATTTCTTTGAAAGATGTTTTGCAGTTATCAGAGTTTCACTTCTTATGTTATTCCAAGATATTTCGTTTTTTGGATGCAATTGTAAATGGCCTTGTGTTCTTCAGTTCTCTTTCTGCTACTTCCTTATTTGCATTTAAAAATGCACCAGACATATGAATATTTATTTATAGCCTATTACTTTACTGTATTCATTTATCGCTTCTATCAGCTTTTTACTGTCATCATTGGGGTTCTCTATATATTATTATATCATCTGCAAATAGTTTTACTGATTTTTTTTCCAGTTTGGATACATTTTATATCATTTATTACCTAATTGCACTGGCTAGGAAATCCAATGCTATATTAACTAATAGTGGAGAAAGTGAGCATGCTTTCCTTGTTATGTTCTTAGAGATAAAGCTTTTAGCTTCTCCATATTTGGTGTGATGTTGGCTTTGTTTCTTGTATATAGCATTTATTATGCTGAGGTACCTCACTATATCAATTTTGTGGAGAGTTTTTAAAATAAAAGGGCACTGAATCTTATCAAAAGCATTTTCTGCATCTATCAAGAGGACCATATTGTTTTTTCTTTCATTTTTTGATGTTGTATATCATATTTATGATTTGCATAAGTTAAAACATCCTTACAGTCTGGAATAAATCCCACTTGATCACGGTATATGATTCTTTTAAGGAGTCATTGCATTTGGTTAGCTAATTATATTTTGCATCAATATTAATCAGAGATGTTTGTCTATAATTTTATTTCTTGGTGATACCCTTCACTAGTTTTAAAGCAACGTGATATCCCAGATAATGTTTGCACTTTGTCTTCTTCAATTTTGGGGAGAAATTTGAAAAAGATGGATATTACTTCTTTGAAGGTTTGGCGGAATTCACTAGTGAAATTATCTACACTAGAGCTTTTGCTTTTAGGGAGATTTTTTTGTTACTGTTTCAATTTCCTTGCTCCTTGTTGATTTATTTATGTTTTTTCTTTCTTTCTGATTTAAGCTTGGGATGTTATATGTTTCTAATAATCTGTCCATTTCTTCAAGGTTATCATATTTGCTGCCAGATAGGTGTTCAAATAACGTACTAGCTCCTCTTTCATTTTGGATTTTATTTATTTGTGCTTTCTGTCTTCTCTTTGTGTATTTATTGAATTGTCTATTTTGTTTATTTTTTCAAAGAGCCAGTTATTGCTTTGATTGATTTTTTTAAAGTCTTTTTGATTTCTTTTTCCTTTATTTCTGGCCTAACTTTTATTATCTCCTTCTGTTGTCTTTTGGTTCTATTTTTTAAAGAATTCCTTTAGATAAAGTTTAGTTTTTTTATTCGTGATCCTTCTTGCTTCTTTAGGTGAATTGTATTGCTATAAATTATCCTCTTAGTACTACTTTTTTTGCACTTCATAGGTTTTTATAAGTCATATCTATTTTCATTTAGCACCAGATATATTTTTATTTCACCTTTGATTACCTCATTGACCCAATAGTTTTCCATAACATATTTATTCTCCATTCATTTGCAGCTTCCCCTTTTTAATCTTTTGGTTGATTTGGTGTCATGTCATAGTGATCTAAAAAGATGCTATATATGATTTCAATGTTTGTAAATTTACTGAAATTTTATTTGCATCCCAACATATGAGCTATCCTTGAATGTTCCATAGCACTTGAAAAGAATGTTTTTTATATTATTTTAGTTTGATATTCTTCCTCTCTCTCTCCCTCCCTCCCTCTCCCTATCTATTAAATCCATGTCACCTAATTTGTCTTTTAAGGCTATTATGCTTGTTGATTTTTTATCTAGATGATCTATCCATTATAATGTGTTAAAGTTCTCTACTATTATTGTGTTTCTGTCAGTGTTTTCCTTTAGGTTTGTTAACATCTGCTTGCTATATTTGGGTGCCTGTATATTGGGTACATACATGTTAAAAAGTATAGTATTCCTTTTTTTGATTCCTTTCATTATATAATTACCTTCTTTGTCTTTTATTATCTTTTTTTTCAGGTGGAAGTCTATTTTATCTGATATGAGTATAGTATTCCTGTTTTTCTAGACTCACTATTGACTTGAAGTACCACTTTCATTCCTTCATTTTAAGTCTATGTTTATCATTTTATCTTAAGTGAGTATCTAGGAAACTGTATATATTGGAGCTTATTTTTTTGATACAGTCAACCACTCAGTGCCCGCTGATTGGTGAATTTAGTTCATTTGTATTCAAAGTGATTACTGACATATGAGGACTTTCCACTGTCATTTTGACTTTTGTTTTCTGGTTTTGTCTATTTATAGTCTAGCTTAGTTTTTGTGTGTATGTGTGAGAACTCTTTATTTAGCTAGAAAGGTATCCTTCAATACTTCTTATAAGGTAGGTTTTGTGGTAGCGAATTCCTTCAGCTTTGGGTTGTCACAGAATTCTTATATTTCTCCTTCCTTTCAGAGAAAAATTTTTGCAGAATATATAATTCTTTGTCAACAGTTTTTACCTTGGAATATTTTTAATATGTTGTGCTGAGAATTCTAATGATAGCCTGATGGGAGAACCTTTATGTGTTACTTATTTTTCCCCTGACCACCTTTAATAGTCTTTTACTGTGTTGGGCTTTTGAGTAGTCTCATAATATGCCTTGGTATAAGTCTTTTTGCATTTAGATAACAGGGAGTTCTATTGACTTCATTAACCTGTATATTCAGTTCTTTCTCAGGTTCAGGAAGCTTTTAGCTATAGTTGCTCTGAATATTTTCTCTTTTCCCTTTCACTCTTCATCTTTTGGAATGTCCATTATTCTTATGTTGGTTTTCCTAATGATTCCAGTACCCCTCACTGTTTTTCTTCTCTTTTTAAATATTAAATCTCTCTCCTTTTTATACTTCTTCAATCATTTTTTTCTAGATTTATTTCATCTCTTTGAGTTACTTTATGAATCCTACTTTGAATTCTCCATCTGATAAAAAGAAATAATCTTTCATATATTCAGATTTGGTATCTGATGAGGTGTTATCTCCTCCTAATGCCATAACACCTTGAGATTTCTAAGAATCATGTGCTCTCTTTTTTCCCATTAAAACCTTTCAACTGAACTCATTTTTTAAATTTTATCAGCAAGTGGCTTTCTTATTTTATATTTTTGACCTTTGGAAACTTCCTAAATAAGGATTTCTTGCTGAGTCAGGGAGGTTCGACTGAGTTAAAATTTTAAAAGTCTTGGTATTTGTTTGGTCTTACTTTCTAGTAGTTTCTAGGGTAAATTAAGACACCATTTCCAAAACAAAGATAAATTTCTGCATCTGACCCCTTACATATGACAGAAGCATGATTTAATTGAGATATTTTTATTTGGTAGGCAAAAAAAAAGACTTTATTTGGGCTTGGGAATCCAACTCTTTTACCAAGGGTAGAAGTGAGAGTCATTCCTTTTGCCCTTGGTGAAACACTAGTGAGATTATTACTTTTCATCTACAAGTACCCTGAAATTTGTGTTCTGTAGCATGTAAGTATTAGTTCCTATGAGTGAAAAAGGGAATTCAAAAATGGTTTCAATGTCCTGGAATTTGAGTTTACCATTTAGCCATTTTGAACTTCTAATGCCCATGAATCAAAAATTAAATTTTGCTCTACTAGATGAAATGATTAGAATGAAGGTTACCATGTTATCTTAGGAAATTAAGTTGCTGATTCACAATGATGTAAGGAAGACAATGTTTGAAATGTGATTTCCTGTTGTGCCATTCAGTATTCCCAGATCCTGTACTTAAAGTCATTTTAAAACTATAACAACAAAAATTAAGTAGAACTGCTAAGGATCCATACCTTCAGGACTGAAGTTTTTATCTTGGCAGCAATCAGGAAAATATGCCCAGCTAAGGTATCTAAGGAAGAAAGTCAGGAATGGATAGGGGAAAATATAGTTATAAATACCAGTTATGACCCATGAATATTTAATTATTTAATTAAGGATACCAATAATTGTAGAATTAGGGATGACAAGTATATCAGCTTCATATTGATAGTACATTTTTGAGTTCATATAAAACATTTATGTTTTCCCATTTTCCATTCTCTTCCTTTAGAACATGATAGCTGTTACTAGAAGCTGACCTACTATAATAATATTTGAGTTATAAGATATCAATGGAGTGTGTGGTAAAGTTAGAAGAGGAGTATTTCCCATCAAGATGGTGAAAAAGATTTTGTATTCTCTTACGCGGATAAAGTTAGAAAGATGTTGATGGTTAGAAAGGCCAGATACATCATTATAGGTAATGTATCACTTTCCTATTGTATTTTATTTGGTAGTCTGTATAGCTTAAAATACTGCTCACATGTGCCAACATGACGAGAAATTGATTGTGAAAGCTTTAAATAGTATTGATTTAGCTCAGTTAGATCTCTGTCTTCCTTCTGGATTCCTTTTCTTGCAGAGTTCTGGAATAAGGTTGGTCTTAAAGAACTTTGCAAATGATTTGGAAGACATATGAAGCAACAGTAATGCAATTTTTAGCAAGTAGGGTTAGACATGCCTTATTGATATCATGTAAACATGACTTTTAGGTCTGTAGAAGAACTATATTCCAGTTCTTCTCCTAGTGTCTCATGTCCTTTTTCAGCTTATCCAAATCATGGGCACAGTTTATGTAAAGTTCTGTGGTCAGGTTCATTAGGCTTTAGGTTCATCTTCAAGGTTATGTCTCATTCTTGGATATTGCAATTTGTCATTGCTCAACCTCACTTCACTTCAAATTCTATTTTCTTTCCAAATTGTAGACTCTGTAAGACCTTTGAGTCAACAGCATATGTAAGACTACAGACTTAAGTGGATTGTTTCATCAGCTTCCATAAGGTTTAATTCCTATAATAATCTATTATATTACTCTGTTGGTTATATTTCTCCAACTTAATCACAAGTGGCATGACACAATAATGTGATGAATTAAATTAGCTGAATTAAACATTTTAAACTTGAGTACTTATATTCTGAATAGTTTTCTAGTTTTTAAAGAATTCAGAATGAAGAATTATGATTATTCTTACTAATGCTGACTTTAGCTTACAGCTAGGTATAAAAATAGTAATCATAAAATAGTATGGACATACATGTTTGTATATATAAATTTTATAGTAAATATATAAATATGAATACATATTTCATTGTATTATTATTATACAATTTTAGGCATTATTATATAATTGTATTTATACATATGCACAGACAAACACATACACGTGTCTTATATACATATACTATGGTATTGTAAGACACATGTGCAACCAAATCTACTAATGTCAGTGGATGGGTGGAAAGAGGTTAGTGACTTAGCTAAGAGAAATGATAGTTGAGCTGGGTTTTGAAGACTGGGTAAGATTATGTCAGACTCATCATCAACAGAGAAAATAAAATCAACTTTTTGGAAGCAACTGTATTTCTAGCTAGGTATCTAAATTTATGAGTAAGACTTTGATATGCCTTAATTCCTGAAAGTATATTATCTAATGTAAGATATGGAATCCTACAGTGAATCACGATCATAATGATACTGTCATTGAGTAAGATGTATCTTATAGTAGTAGTTTGAGAACTATTTGAAGGTCGTTATTGCTGGAGTGAAGTGAGCATGCAAAATTGTCTTAGAGAAGTCAGAGAAAATTAAGAGCAAGACCATAATTGTCAGTGATTCTCAACTTAAGCTGCTCTCAAGATTGCCTGGGAAACTTATAAAAAGTACTCTTGACTGGTCACCCACTCCAGATTCAATTGATGTCGGCTAAATTTCAGTCATGGATAATTTTAAAAAGCAGTCCAGGTGACTCTCAGATTTAAAGCCAGGCTTGAAAAGCATATATATATATATATATATATATATATATATATATATATGTGCATTTTGACCTTTCTGAGCTAAGAAGATACTAAAAAAGCTTAAGCAAAGGTGTGTCATAGTATTATTTATATTTCAGAAGAAAACTAATACAGCAATCAGTTGGAGAATAGTATCTAAGGAACATGAAGGAGATGTAGGGAAATCAGATATTAGGTTACTGGTCAGTGTAGGGGTTTAGCAGTTTAGTCAGCTGCCTCTGCCTGGAATAAGTGACATCTATCCCAGGGACCCAAGCTTACATCCCCAAGCCAGAGAAGCAACCAAGATGAACAACTAAATAAAACAAATGCCTCTTCTCCCTCTTTCTTCCTGCCTGCCTTCCTACTCACCTTCATTTCTACATGAACTTTTTATTTAAAAAAATGTTACTGATATAATGCAGAAAGATAATAATGTTTTGGACTAAAGTAGAGGCACAAGCAGACGCTAGATAATAATATTAACAAGAAAGATTGGCGGTGAGGAGAACTTCACCCATGGACAGTTCTGTAAAATGATGTCAACATGTATAACATTCACATATATAACAGTTTAACAACATTTTGGACAGAATTATACTATCTTAGCTTTTCAACAGGGAGGCCTGTTATGCCTGTTCATACCAAATAAAAAAAAATCAAAGTTCTCCCACTTCTTTATAAATTTTGATAATGGACAAAATAATACTCAAATACAGTATAAAGATGATAACTCATATTTGTATGTTACTATTGTCATGTCTGTAGATAAACTCTACATTAGAACACATTAAAATTATTTAAGTTAGTGAATAACCTCAAGTAGTTCCTCATTGCATATTTCACAACTCAAGGAAGTTTTTAAAAAATCATTCTTAATGACAAAATTAATACAGTGAATCAATATTTGCCAGATTGTAACTAATTTGTACTCTTCCACAACTATGGTTAAGTCACTTAAAATGTAATTCTTAGATAAACTGGCTTAAAGCCATTTTTTGCTTTATAGATTAAGAATACTATTAACTGTTAAGAATTCTTTTCACAAGAAGTAATTTATTGCCTTGAACTGAGAGCTAGGTCAGGTGAAAAAATTGAAGGAGGAGGTAGATTAAGATGCAATGCTGAGGTATAACATTATTCTAAAACAACTGATGTTTTATATATCTATGAATGTGTTTCTGTTACTTGATTCATATATTAATCTAGTTTGTGTACATTTGTATTGAGTGCACTAACAGAACAAAATCTGGAAAAGAGCCTGAATATATAATATGCAATATTTAATTTCATGCTTTACTAAAAATTATATACAGCATGCTCTGTTTTATACTCCTCTGATTCATTCAATTTGTAAGAGATGAATTTTTGGCTCAAATAATAAAGATGACTAAACCAAGGACAACCTACCAGGGATATAGGAAATTGAAGGCAGCTTATTAGTTACAGATATTGACAGTCCAGTGGAAGATACCACGTGATGACTGCACTTAAAAATGAAATGAACAGCCAGGACTGTGGGAGGCATGTTTGTAGTGTCAAGAAGGAGATGGAGTGCCTGTGGCTTCCTTGGGAAGATGTGATTGGCTTCCTGACATAATTCCATTAACTCACAAGGATCTAAAACGCTATTCAGGGATATGCAGACAACACATCTGGTCTCTAAGAAAAGGAAGTTTGCTTGACTAGGTGATCTTATTTGTGTTGCTGAAAGGATAGAACAGTTGTGATGAGGGCATTTGAGTTTTCCCCATTGACAGATATAAAGACAGCAATTGTATTAATTTTAGGTCTTACACTACAAGCTAAAAGAAGAAACCAATATATAGTAACTATATATGGTTTTTTACATTCGCTATATAGCTCCTTTCCCTCACAGGGAGGGTCTCCTTTGGGTCCCTTCTTTTTTAGAACATGCTTCCGATAGCCACTCATGGAGCAGACACGTGACAAAACTGCCCAAAGAGAGAGTCACGTGAATTAGAAACGAATGCCTAATGTATATATCTGACTTGGGAGGTGGGGTGAGCTTACAATTTTCTTTTCAGTAGAAGCTAACTAATATAGTAATCAATAAAAAATATTTTACTATGAATGAATATATGACTGTGAGAAATAGTAAGAATAATCTATAGAGCCTATATGGGTCTCTGATCATGTAGATTAATTTTCATGAGAAGTGAACATTTCTAAGTCTGTGCTCTGTACGATAAGTAAGCTCTATATTATTACAATGTTTTCGTGGCACTCTGGTTTTCTTAGAGTACAGATACTCTTGGTGGCATGAATTTCAATGATCTGTATATTGCTTTATAAATTTAGCAATATCTAAGGCCATATATAACATAAGCATCCATAAGTAGTATATGTTGATCTTTTAGAGTGATTCTAAAAATTTATGTGACAGAGAAAATGAATCAGCTCACATATCATGGAAATAGTAAATCTTAATACCTATAGAGTGTGTCAGCAAGCTGGTGACCTTTAGTTACAATCTGAAGGCCAAGAGATCAAGTTCACACCCAGCAAGAAGTTTTGTGTGTATATGTGTGTGTGTGTATTTAAATTAATTTTATTGAAGGGGTATTGTGTCATAATATTATATGGGTTTAAGATGTTCATCAAGAATCTGTTTGAATTTGAGTTTGAAGGTAGATGCTAATTTCAGGCAGGAAGTATTCTCTCTTACTCAGGGAATGATCAGTTATTTTGTACTATTGGCCTTGAACTCATTGGCAAAGTGAGGGCAATCTTTTATATACTTAGTCTACCTATTTGTACATTAACATATTCTAAAAATACCTTCACTGATATATTAAGAATAATGTCTGACTAAATATCTGGGCATTCCCTCAATTTTATGCAAAGTATTAATCATCACAAATGATGTAATCCAAAAGCTATCTGAAAGAGTGCTCAGCATGTCATATTTATAAGAGATTGATGGTAGATTAGTTGCAATCAAGTGCATGTGGAAGGTAGATAAAATTGAAATAACCTATACAAATAAATTCCTAGATCACAAGCTGTGCTTAACGATAATAGCTTAGACCAAAGCAAATATTTCTGGATCATGTGTTCTTGAGTGGTCTGTATTTTTATTGTCTTTTGATATGTCTTTTTCCAAGTGTTTACATTGTTCATAATAATTATTAATATTAAAATGATTGTTCTTGTAATGCAGACCCCAATAGTTTATAAAGAAAAGTCAAACTAATAATTTCAAAATAAATATTATATTAATGTTAAAATAAATTTTTAAAGAATCTACATCAAAATCCAACAGCTATTGTTTTGTTTGAATATTTTCTAACACAGAGAAGAATGTAGGATAAGTTTCAACTGAAACTTCAGTAAATCTAAAATTATAATTTCTCAATTTTATTGAAATAAAAATAGACAGTATATTCATTCCATAATGAAAATCATGTCACTACTTTTAGAAATATAGCTGAATAACCATGTATAAATAATTTTAGGGATGACATAAAAATGTTTCATACTCCCAAGAGAAAAACATTTTCTTTTAGAATTTGTAGGTATTGTTTGCAAGAAACCCAGGGGAAGTTTTTACTTTGAGGAAGTAGTGCTAGAAATAGTATAAGCATATGCATTTGAAATCACAGAATAATTGATTACAAATTGAACAGCAAATTAGGTAAGTTCTTTTTTCACTGGTGTTTCGATTCTATTTCCAAAGAAATAGTATTGACTACAATGTTTTAATATGTCACAAAATTTCCTGTTGATTGCTGTATAGACATGACTCATGTCTTCTTAAAGCTTAACATTCAGTAGGGGTGATGGCAGAAGGCATTAATAAAATAAGATTTCATTTATTTTCACTATGCGTAATAAGTGGTTACAAAATCAGGACAATTATGCCACATTTTCTGGTGAAATTTAAAAGGGGAGAAAGAGTGTTAGACGATATAAGGAGAATATGATTTTGTAAAATGTTTGAGAAAGGAAAGGAAGAGTGACTAAAACATGAAAAGCGTTCCATTGGACAGGCAAAGGCATCACATTGGAAGAACTTGGCAAGTTGAAGGAACTGAAAGAGTCATTACTGCTGGAACTCAGAGTAAGGGACCCAATCATGCAGGGTCATGAAACTAATAGCAATATGACTCTCTAAGGTAAGAGTATTGGGAATTGCATCATTATTTGCATTTCAAAAAAAAAAAAAAAACTTTAACTGTAGTGTTAGAAACTTTGAGGAGGGCCAAAATAGACATAAGGGAAATTTCAGTAACTGAAACTTAGAGCTGGAAAAGAATGAATAGGTTCCAGTGATATTCATGAGTTTAAGATAAAAAAATTGGTACAAATTTCTTTCAAGGGATGGGAGGAAAAGAGATTCTTGCTTATGTAACACGGTGGATACTATTCCTATTTACTGGGAATCCAGTTTGGGATTGATAGATGGGAGGAGGGCATATGGCTTCTGAAATTTTGAATCAGATTGAAATACTGTTTTATTATAACCAGTGGATGAATTATGAATAAGAAAATATACTATAATACATTTTAAAGAATATTTAAGAATAATATTTTATTGGTTATTGGTTGAAAGAAGAAAAATTTATATATAATAATTATGTAGTATATATATGAATAATTACCTTCACTTTAATGTCATAATATACTAATATAAGACTACAGAATAAAAATATGCTTTATTAACATTATATAGAATATAATGTATTTGATAATGCATTTTCATGTACTTATTCTCATAAGTGCTCTTCATCATAAACATATGGAAATAGGAAATTTTTAAGAAATGGATAGTTTCTGAATAAGTAATATCTTTTATTTCATAAAGGAAACAACTGTGGTCATTGCAATTAAAAATATTACAGCTATGATAATACCCATTTTCTCCCATTCCAGTTACAGAGGAATCATGTGCATCTCATTTCTTGTTTGTTATGGAAAGTAAAAGGACTATGCTTTGATTAATAATTATCTTTTAAGTATGTACTGCAAGAGAAAAGTAAAACAGTAGGACAGAGAAGCACAGCATGTCTAATTGAGAAAAATACATGATCGACAATATTGTGTTATACCAAGAGATAGACTAAAATCAATTTAGCATAAAATTGGCTTAGATTAACTACTCAAAAGGAAAGATGCATAATATTAACATTTTAAGTCAATATTGTTTCTAAGAAGAGCAGAAACACAAAATGTTCATCTTTTCATTCTGAAAACTTAAAAAAGATGATGAAAATAAAGAAAACATGGAAGTGGTATTATCAATTTTCTTGTTAAGTGAGAAAATTCACTTGAAAATATAAATTTATAGCTTTGGATGGGAAATATGTTTTGAAAACATATGAGACTAGATCAGGTCATAACGCTTAGCTTATCTTGTTTTATTTGTCAAAGAAAAGTGAAAAAGAATCTAAATGTTGAAGAGCATAGCAAAGAAATGAAAGTACTTTTAAAAAGTGCATAAAATCTAACTGAAAACCTGTATTTTAGTTGTCATTGTTTTTTATACCGTAGGTACATTTAAGCATACACATCTTAATTGGGGACTAGTAGGCAAATCACTATATATTATGCAATACTCATTTCTCATTTACAGTCAGGATATTTATGGTTTATTATCAGCTTCCCTGATATATACAACTAAATTTTGACAAAATGTAGTTTGAGCCTATTTTACAGAAAAAGGTGGTATTTGAAGAGGTTAACTGACATAAAACAATAAGTATATGGCCTGGATGTTTTTCCACCACATACGTATATTAGGATGCTTTCTGATCAAGAACTAGCATGGTTGCTTAATAAAGCATTATGTTATACATTGTGACCACTTGTATTTTAGTTTTTATTTTGTTTTGGTTTTGGGTTTTAACCAACAGAATTTTGTCATTTTAGTTTATATACATATACATATCCGTATATATGTGTGCAAAAAATAGTTGATATTTAGTCTAACAATGCAATTCATATTTATTAGGATGCATAAGCTGAATTACTAAACATTGTTATTGTAGTGAAAATAACAGGGAAAAGATTAAGTTTCATGTTTGTCAAGACTAAGTTACATGTCTTATATTCTTCAATTAAACAACTAAGACAATATGGATTGAAAACATATGAGTTCTATTTTTTCTTCCTTTCATTTTTATTGGATCAATTTATGGAATAAAAATGTACTGTCTCTAAAGATGAAAGATTTTAAATGAGGTGGCGATATATTTTTACCACATAGGGAGAAATGAAAATGAAAATCTATTTTAAAGGGAAAACAATAAATTCTACAGAGGAAACTGATTTCATCCCATCCCAAACACTATTTTCATCTGTTCATTATTAAACTTTCTCTTCTTACTGGATAACAGATTTTTAAATAACATTTTTGTCTGATCATCTCATGCTTTTCCTATAACTTTAGGCTATTAGAACAATTTTATTTTGTATTAAGATATATTCTGGTCTATTGTCAACATATTTTTTCAACTTATTTTAGATCTTAATTATTCAAGATTGATTTTTCCTCCCTCCAGTAAAGGCTCAAATAAGTATCTGAGAGGGAAGTGTGCATGTGGATGTGGTCAGTTAGTGCTTAGAAAATGGTATCATTGTATTACTCATCTTCAAACTAAGTTATCTGAGATAGAAGCATCAAAAGGCATCAAAAAAGCAGAAGACTCTCTCTGAGAACTATGACCATGAGACAATGTCTCAATGACTTGACTCTGGTTCTGCTAGGTTCCTTCTGATGCTTTTGGTGACTTCTATCACTGTATTCATCACCACCACCATTTAGCACTATTAAACTCTTTCTGCTTCTTTATTTAGCTTTTATGATATCTTGCCTTCTGAGCTTTTCTACTATCACACCCTAACTCGCATGTTTCCTTGATTGTATCATATTTCTTTACCGTTTTTCAAACTTACTGAGTTATAGTTGATAAAATTATATATATGTATGTATATATACATATATATGTAGAGAGAGAGAGGTATACATCTTGAAGTTTCAATATGTGCACACATTGTGAAATGATTATCACAAATTAACACATTCATAATCTCATAGTTACCATTTTTTTCTTTTGTGGTGAGAATACTTAAGATCTATCCATTTAGCAAATTTCAAGTACACACTGTTATTAACTAGAATCATCATACTATACATTAGATTAGATGTCCAGAACTTTTTCATCTCATATAACTGAAAAAATTCTACCTTTTGATTAATAGTACTACATTATTCTCTCTTCCTAAAAAGCCTGGAAATCACCATTCTGCTTTCTCCTTCTGTGAGTTGTCCACTTTAGATTCCATATATAAATGACACTAAAGAACATTTGTCTTTCTACATCTGGCTAATTTCGCTTAGCCTTATGTTCTCTAATTTCATCCAGGTTGTCAAAAATGACTATTTGCTATTTGTAATAATGAGTAATAATTCATTATATGTATAAGTCACATTTTCTTTGTCCATTTATGTTAATAGACTTTGAAGTTGCCCCATCTCTTGACTATGACTACTGTAAATAAAACTGAAGTAAACATCAGAGTGTAGATATCTCTTTGAGATTCTGATTTAAATTTCTTCAAATACATATCAAGAAGCAGGGTTGTTAGATCATATGGTAGTTCTGTTTTTATTTTTTTGAGGAGGACTCATTCTGTTTTCCATGACTGTACTAATTTTCATTGTCATCAACATTGTACAAAGATTTCCTTTTCTCTACATCTTTGCCAATACTTTCAGTTCTTTGTTAAGTCATCCTAATCAATGTAAAGTGATATTTGTCATTTTGATTTGCATTTGTGTGTTGTGCAACTTTTCATAAACCTGCTGCCTATTTTTCTGTCTTTGTAGAAATGTCTGCATTTTGCGCATTTTTAGTTGTTTTGTTTCTGTTTATTTGTACAAATTTCTTGGATATTAAAGCCTTAGGTGTTAATCACCTACAAAATTTACAAATATTTTATCAATTATTATATCCCATTATGCAGATTTTTTTCAGACCGTTAATTGTTTTCTGTTCTGAAATTCTTTAATTTTCTGGAGTTTCACTTGCTTAATCTTGGTTTTATTCCCTGTATTTTGAGTTTTATATACAAAAATCATTGACAAGACCAACATTAAGAAATTCTTTGGTCTTATTTCTGGTCTTACATTTAAAATTGTTGATCCATGTCAAGAATATTTTTGTGGTTGGTTTTAGATATTGGTCTGATTTTATTATTTGGCTTGTGGATATCTGTTTTTCCCAATACCATTTATTGAAGAAGCTATTTTATTTCGGTTTCTTGTTCTTGGCACCCTGGTTAAAGATCAGTTGACTATAATGATTATTGTTATTTCTGAATTCTGCATTCTGCTCCATTGGAAAATATATGTTGTTATTACATTTATGCCACTATCGTACTGTTTGGATTACTAAAGCTTCAAAATATATTTTAGGATCAGGACGTGTGATGATTCTCAAGATTGATTTGGCTATTCAGGGATTTGTTTTGTTTTGGTTTGGTTTTTGCAAAGTTGATAGTTTTCTCTGTTCCTTTATAAACTGAAATTGGGATTGCATTGACTCTCTAGATCCCATTTTGTATTATGGACATTTTTGTGATATTAATTCTTCCAGTCCACACAAATAGAATGTCTTCCCATTCGTCTGTCTTCCTTAATTTCCTTCTTTAATGTTTTATAATTTTCCATGTACAAACTTTTGCCTCTTTAAATATTACTCATAAGTACCTTATTCTTTCCGGATTAATCATAAATGGGATTTTTTAAAATATTCTTTTCAAATATTTCTTTGTTATTGTATAGAATTATTGCTGATTTTCATATGCAAATCAATATAATAAACCATTTTCACAGTACAAAAGATAAACACTATATGATCATCTTAATACACAAAGAAAACACATTTGTCAAAATTAAAACTCTATACAAATATATATAGAAAGAGCTTATCACCAAAAAAGGTCAATTCTCTAGACTATAGTTAAGATACTGTCAATGAGGAAAAACTGAAAGTTTTCCTTTAGATCAGTACAAGGCAAGGATATTTACACTCACTACTTCTATGTAGTACTAGAAGCTCTAGCTAGAGTAACTGGATAAAAAAAATTAAAAAATATAGTCACATTGAAAGGAAGAAGAAAGATAATCTGTCTACACATAACAATCAAGTATGTATAAAAACCAAAAGACTCAACACAACAACAGCCAAAATTCTTTAAAACTAACAAATTCAGTAAAATTTCAGGTTATAAAATCAGGATTCAAAAACTAATGAGATTTCCTTTCTCTACTTTTAAATGTCGAAGCAATCCTGTCCTCAGAACTATTCCCTTCTGTAGCTGCATTTGCTGTGTAGGAGGTTTTATTGAGGCCTACTTCTGCTTATCACAAACTTCATCTGTAAAGGGATCAATTATATGCAAAGGATAGAATTGGACTCTTGGTAGTAAGCTTATTGTGTCTTACATAAATTAATTTATTATTCACACCTTAAATCTATACAATGTTCTGATGCAATGTTCCTTCAATACATTTTTTAAATAACAAAAACTGAAGGCAACCATTTACTAGATTGCCAAGTTTTGAAGTCTGCCTTTAATCTTTTTTTCCAATCCAAATCTATGTAACAAAACTTTTATTATATTTTTTGTAATAAATTATTTTGTTTTTGCACACAATATTCTTCTCTTGAATTTCCAGTTGGTCATTTTCACTCTTTTGGCAAATTTCCATTCCTTTTTTTGTAACTTCTACTTTTTTAGTGCTTCTCAGAGTGCTAGTCTAATCATTCTTTTGTTATTATCTTACTGCTTTAGTCTTCTATGGTATCTCTCCTATGGTAGCAAATAACCATTATATTCTGATAATCTCTGAATCTTTATTTCCAAGAAAAACACTCTTCATCTAAAATGTGTGTCCATTATCTTCCTGAGAATATCACCTTTCATATTTTATAGGTACCTAAAAAACACACAATAATTAAAATTCATTGAGTGCTTACAACGTTCCTGGCACTAAACTGAATGCTTCACTGTATTATCACCTTTGACAATCACAGTAAGCCCATTTGTTAACAATAAATATTCGTACTAAACAAATAAGGCATAGATAGCTTAATCAACACACCCCAAATCCACATCTAGTAAATGACAGTCCTGAATAATAACACACAGTAATTTGGCACCGGAAGGAATATCTACGTTAACAGGCCCTCTTAAAATATGCACAGAAATCAATTCAATTATAGCTTCTCAATCCTATAGATGTCTACAATATTACTTTATCTCATCTATTCTAATGTTTATCATTTCAATTTGTTCATTTTTCTCTTATTTCTCTTGCTCTTTCCAAGTCATATAACTAACATCTTTCAATTTTTCATAGCTTCTCAACTTATTTCCCTCTTATCAGAGCAAACTACCTCTTACTCCTTTTCAAAACTGACAATATATTTATTGTCAATATATTTTATTTATTGACAATATATTTTAATCCATGTGTCAATTTTTAACATTTCAGAGAGGGGGGTTTTCTAGTTAAAGTAAATAAAAGAGTAATAAATGTATCTTTTAAGAACTTTATGATGTGGCTCAATCTTGTTCTCAATCTGATCACTCCTTTGTCCCCCTCTATCTTGTAGAAAGAAGAATGTGTTTTGATTTTTCCCTTTCCTCATAGCTTTCTCCTACCCTGTCTTTGGCCTTTCATTTTCTTCTCTCTGCCTGAAATGCATGATTTTGCTTGTAGTTGATATGACCTCTTATTCAAGTCTTTGTTTAGAAATGTTTCATATGGGATGTCCTCGACCCTCCTCTTATACTGGAATCATGGTCTTGCTCATTTAGCACTCTATGATCTCCTCTTTGCTTATCTTATTGACTATAACTGATATCTTCTATAATTCTGATTGAACAGCAAGCTCAATATAGCAAGAACAGTGTCAATTTTATTCACCACTGAATCTAAATATTGAAATATTTATGATACCCTAAGAACTCCTTAAAACTTGGTTGAATGAATTAATAAACAACTGTATTATATTCGTCTCCTACATTTTTTATTTTATTTATTTATATATATTTTAAAGGAAAGTGCTGGTCGGCATACATGTGAGTGTGAAGGCAGGAAGAGAGGTGAAAGAAGCATTTTATTTTTTGTCTCCCCTCCCAGCCCCCAAGACATGACACAAACCTGGACTACACTCCTTGGAAAGTGTACCTAACCATTACTCCACTAGGGCCTTCCTGCTTCCTGAATTTATACATTATCATTTAAATTTTTGTTTATTAGTTCACACACATGCATCCAACTTTATAAACTAAATTTATGCTATCCTGATACTGATATCTTAAGAATTCGTCTTACTGTTCTCTCCAGATGCTACTTTTCATTTATGGGTTTGATGCAGGGACAACATAGCTTAAAAATCTATGGGGCAATCTTTTCACAACAGCTGAGAACTGGAAATTGCCTAAGCTCCCAGCATCACATGAATGGATAAAGAAGATATGGTGCAAATTTATAATGGAATACTACACAGCCCTTAGAAGAAATGAAATTCTGTCATTTGAATCAACATGGATGGAACCAGAGGGGATTATGCTAAGTGAAATAAGTCAAAAGAAGGAAGATGTATACCAGATGACCTTACTCATAGCTGGAATGTGAATAGTCAAAACAAATGAACAGATGAAACAAACTGGCCCTTGAACATTTGCAGCAGAACTGAAGCTACCAAAAGAGAATGTGGTGAGTGGGGACAAATGATGGTGGAGCCTACTGGACAATGATGAAGAAAACTTGGTGATTCAGAGGAGGGCATGGCGTGTTAAAATATATCTAAGGAATGGGGAACCTATACATAAGAAGTTATTTTAATGTGTAGAATAATTACCACAATAAAAAATTAAATTAAAAAAATCTATAGAATAGTATGTAGATGTATGAATGGGAGAGATGAATACCTGGCAAAACCTAGGACCCCTCCATAGCAGCCTGTGTCTAGAGACATACACCCTAATTACTCCCACCAGAGAGCTCCAGGCAACTCTCATGAGAAGTCCAACACTTACAAGAGCTACGACCCTTGGGCAGGCCCAAGAGGAGGTCCTTCCCCCTATTGCTTCTGTACGCCCAAGCTGCATGCATAATTTTTGTCTTGTTTTCCAATAACTTTGCCACATGGTGCTGGAAGAAGGCATTTTCACTCGAGCTCTTTCTGGATGGACCCTATGTCTCATCAGTGTGTCTTGGCTCACCTTCATCTTAATCAGTTTAATGATCTAGGACAGGGTGTATTTGTATGGAATTTCTTCCTCAGTGCAAATTTGTTTTACACTAAAATATTTTGAAATGAAGTCATCTAATATAAACATTTAAATATTAATTATAAAATTCAAGCTAAATAATCAGCCAATTGCTATTACTCATCTTCTATTATACACCTTACCTTTGAGCTGTTTATAGAATCTAGAAGGATTTAGTGACTACAAATCATATGCTTTCCACACACCATTGTCAGTTCAATTTTTCATCTTTCTATTTTCATCTTTCTTCATTCCAGTGAAATTGCCATAGGCTACTGATCTTGAATCAAATTTATCTAAATTCGAACATAATGAAAATGGGAATTAATGAATGGAAGCTAATCACAGTGAGTCTCAATTTAGATCTTAAAAAATTAAATCAAGTTATAGAATATCAATACTTGGTTATGGTAATAAGAACAACAGTATAAATACATACAGCAGTAAATTTCAATTAATTAGTGACCATATTATACTAGTTGACTACAGTAATTATTTGAATATCTAATTATTTGAGTTGTTTCTATCATTTAATGTCCCATTTTATCTACTGAAGTTTTGAAGTATCGTTGGCTAATTTTCATTGTTTATTATGAACTTGGAAAACTACATACATATCATAAAATAGGAATTGATATGTAGGTATCAAAATAAGATTCTCATAAATTAATATGTTTTTCTCCTTTTTGTTCATATGTATTTCTGAATGAAAATAAAGGAAAAATATAGAAAAAAAATTCCCAGTCTTCTGTTGAGTTCTAGTCAAGGTTAATTCTAGAGACTCTCCTCAAAGGCAAAGCATTTAATTATTGAAGAAAAGAAATAGTTACAAACATATTTTCATGAAATGACGGTTTCCTGATCTAACCAGTTAATATAGATGCTAGGACAAATGGTTGCACTCCAAATTGAGTTGTTATTTTTTTGGATCAGTCTTTATTATGATGAGAGTCAAAAATATGCTAGGCAATTTTGCTGAGACTTTAAACTTTAAATTATTTACATGGTACTTCAAAATTTGTTTCTCTATTGCCAAAATTCATTCATGCTAGGTCTAACGTCAATCTTTATATATTATCACTGTTTCCATCTAAACAACATACCCTTAGTGATGTTTTGGTAAGCAAGAAGCTTGATGAACTTCGATGGAAATGTAAAATAAGAGTTTTTTTCTTTAATTCTAAATCACTGGGAATTTATGGCAATCTCAATATATAGCAGATAACCAGGGAAGAGATTTTTCAGCAGCTTCCTGTGTTTTTCAAACATATCATCCCTTGTGTCATATCAATCTGATATCAACAGCTATAGAACTGTACCAGGGTATGTCAAAAATTTTGCTAAATGATATTTTTGTTGTTTTAAAAAATGTTCAATTATCTATGAAGTTATTTGAGAACAAGAAAGTTCAAGCTTTTCTCTGTGCAAAAAAAAAAACAAAACAAATTTCAGATGTAATAAATTAAGAAAGTAAAATATACTTAATGTATTTTACAGGAATTATTAAAATATTTTAACAAAAGCTTTTAAATTGCTCATACTTGTTCTTAACAACATTGTATTATTTTAATAATAGTCGATTGTTATCTCTTCTTTATAGATACATTTTATAACGTATAGTTTTTGCAATGTTATTTTAAAACTTCAGCAAAATTTTGTTTTGAAAAATCAAAGTTATAAATATATTGCCATGTAAATTAAGCAAAGGCAATTTATGCTGGTAAAAGTGTGAGGGAAAAAGGCCCGTCCACCACTTCCTAGCAGCCATAAAAACCGCTGGAGTTAGCAGAGTCATAAACTTACTGGAATGCTGCAGGCAACTGAAGTCACCAATAGACAAATAACTTCGTGGGCTTGAAACCTCCCCACTCTAATTTACATCTCTCTCTTCCCATGCTTGTTCTAACCTATATAAGTGTGTCCTAACCTGAAGACTGTGCTCAGCCTTTGGGAAGGATCCCTGCTGAGCCAGCGCATAATGAATTTGCCTAAAATACTTCCAAAGAGTTCCGGCTTGGTTTATCCCAGAGAGTCCTAACAAGGGTAAGAATTGGTAACATTTTTTTATCTATCTGTTCAAAATGGTAGTGTCATAAATATAATTCAAAATGACCCAAAATAAACAATTTTTACTCTAAAATTAGTAAGGCATTAGTCATTGTATTTACTTAAAATCAAATGCTTTAATTTAACCTTGCTTACTTGCTTCTTGCAATTATCTTAGTTTAGTCTGTACTTCTATTAAAAAAATGCCAAATCAAAGATTACGTAGCTCTTTGAACTTTATCAATATAAAGCTGAGTCATTCAACACTTCAATTAGTGGTTTAGTTAGACATAGGAAAAGTGATCAAATTGAAACAATTTTCAGAAACAACTTAATGCATATATTGCATTTATTTCAGGAGTTTGTGATCTGAAAGATGTCAAAACAGTTAAGGTTATCTCATGTGAATTGCAAACATGCTTTTGGAGTGAAATGCTGCATTGTGTGACTATGTGTATGATAACTATTTTGTTGACCTGTTTCACAGTTCAGACAGATTAATGGTAGATGAAAAGGGCTCCTGTTTTATGGAAACTATAACACAGAATAAAAGAAGATTCTTTTTACTGTGGACTCACCTGAATCACAGAAATTATTCTTGTGCTGTCTACATCTTCTCTTGGAAGTGGGGAGGATAATCTATGAGATAAGGTGGAAAAGGATTTGTCACAAACAATGCTGACAAAATTTGATTCTACACTTTGCAGTTTTATTTAGTCTGAGATGTGTTGCTGTAATGATGGCTGGTGGTAGTAGTGCCAGTGTAAACTTTAGGGGATTATCTAACTCTAATTGTTAACTTCGTTCAGCACATAGGAGGATTTGTCTTCTCATCTTCAAATGTGGTCAGTGTTCAATTTCAGAGTTACATGGAAAGTACCATATAACAACCTGTTGATTTTATTGTATTCTTTGTATTGTTCTTCCTATATCAGTTGTGGAACATTTTCAGTTGCTGCAGCAGTCCCCCATCTCCTTCCTGAAGGCTGGGTGGAGGTTGCTATTGTGTAAGAGACATTTACATGCTTAAAGGAAAAGTCTCTCACCTAAGAGCATTTTAAAAGACTTTTTCAGTGTTTGGGAAAACCTTGCCTCCTGATTTATCCTTGGAAAAAGCAGAACCTCAATCTGCATAATGTTTACAGAGCCTTTTCAGTGACCTCTCTTGACTGATCTTCCTTCCTTGCCACTCCTCAACTTTCTTTGTTTCTGGCTGAAGATACTGAAGGCGAAGACTGCAGCTATACTGCAAGTTATTCAGTCTTACTTGGTCTCATCCATGTATACAGGAGAGATACATGTATTATTGAAGCTATTTTTGTTTTTGTTTTTCTAGTGAATGCACTTGAAACTTATTTGATTATTTTTCAGCCTGGAAGAACCCAGAGGGGTATGGAAAGACATTCCCCTGTGCCCTGACAATATATATTAAGTATGCACAGCTTTTTACATTTCAAGCCTACATCAATAAAGTGTATTTTTAAAGAGACATTTCAGCAGCTCACTGACTTTGAAAAGAAACCAATACTTCAAATACTACATGCTATCTGAATTTTTTCTGATCTGATTCTGTGCTACTTTATATTTAAATCATGCTCACTCAAAAATAAAAAAAAAAAAAACATAATAAACAATGGTGTTGTTTGCTTGGAAGCACCGTCAATAGTTACTGAGATTCTGTCTTGATCTTGTCATTAATTTCTGAAATGTAGTTAATGAAATATTTCCAATATTTAAAGATACAAAATACCATCTAGTTCTACAGCTAAAGAGTATTAGAAAATATAATGTTTTGGTATCTTTGCCTAAGAGACTGTTATTTTGCATATGCTACATTAGAGAATGAGAAAAATAAAATATAATTAACATTTAAGTAAAAAATTCAGCACTGATTTAATAGTTGTAGACGTGACAAAGGAATTGGAGAAACTGGAATAGTCTAAATGAGAACAAATTTACTATATTGTCATTATTTGATTTCAAGACTAAAACTGCTACAAATTCAAGGCAATGTGATACTAGTGTAAGGTAAGTGAAGTCTGGTAGCAGGTGGACAAACCACTTCAGAATTCTGTTACCTCAGACCTTCTTGAGAGGACCTGCCTGAAGGAACCCAGTATTTTGGAATGCCTACAGCCTGAGACATAAATGAGTGAGTCCTGCATTATTAGACTGAATTTATTAGTAAGTCAATAGACAAAGTGATATTGGACATAATGTTTAGAGCTAGAATAAATATGATAAGCCCAATGAAACAAGGTGTATCCCTAAACCTAGCAACACCTTCCTTACAATCCCATCCCAAGGTCAAATGCCAATGATAGCATATCTCAAAGCCTCATCCCCTGAACACAGGGCAGAACATTTCCTGAGCAAACCGCCAGAGAAATATCTGATTTCTTTACTCCAGCCTATGTGATCTTTCCTGGAGGGCTAAATGATGTTCTAATCTAAGCTTTGGAATCAATGATTAATCAGTACTGATGCAATCGTATTCTTCATAAACACTGCACTATTCAGGACCATTTTGGTGTATCTTCCCCTACTAGTTGCCTGCTTTTTGTTGATTGAGTATTGGAATTTACTATGAAATCTCATCTTAGCCCATGTCTACCATTAGTGATGCAGCCAATACAAGCAAACTATAGGGAAGAAATTCCAAATCTTCCATTAGAGGCAGACAAAGGACAAAAGTTAAAACCTTTCTTTCCAAAGACCAAAGGAATTTCATATCTATTCTATCAACATTAAGTTTTCATTGTGAGATCAATTCTTAGTTTGCTAGTTCTATCTGAATGTGATTATTTATTGCTATGCCTTTGAGAACAATTAAGATAAGAGCAGGAACAAAGAATAAGCACTGAAGGATATTGAAATAAAGTGGGAGTAATTCAACAAGAAACAATGAAAACTGACAAGGGAATTGCACAATCATTTTGTTCTCTGGGCAGAGGAATTTTAGCCTAATGTGATATGAATCTCAGAATCCTGGGATTAAAAATGTGTTTTTCTTTCTTTGATATACCATACTGCTCCTATTAGTGTAAGCATACTTGATTAGAATAAATGCTAGGGAAAATAATAAATGCAAATATTTAAACCATAACCATTACTTCGTATTTTTCTATCCCATATCAGAAACTGAGTTTTTTCTTATTCCCCCCCAAAAAGTTCCTGAAGCTTGAAATCACTTGTAAGTTGAAAGCATGACTCTGGTGATACAGCAATAATATGATCAGCATGAAGTGACCTCAACAGTGTGGAAAACACATCTATCTGGGCACTACCATTTTCCACTGGCAGAAATACCTGATTTTTCTCCGGGGTAGGAATTCTTGCTACCTTGCAATGATTATCGCACAGCTGATTGGCTCTGAGTAGTAATTAAATGTATATTTTATTGGTATTTTGACAGATGACTTTCTCACCATTTATTTACTACATGTGCGTGATCTTATGTGTGGAGTGCATGTAATTACGTTTTTTTCATGTTTTCATTATTAGTGAAAAATATAGATACTTTTTTAATCACTCAGAACTCCTCTAAGCTTTCTTCCTCTACCCTTGGTAATTATGCTCAGGGAATTAACTAATTTGAATATTAGCCTGAGCAAAACATAATTAGGAATGTTAATCTCAAAAAAAACAAAAACTAATGGAATCTAAAATCAAATATAAATGGTGTTTGATCATCTCATTAGCACTTCTTCTTCTCTCTCAAGAGCTAACTATAAACTCAAAAAGATATGTTTGAATATATTCTTAGGTGAATAGATAACTAGTTATTATAAAGTAAATCTAACAAGCTGGGGGTATTATGGAAAATATTGCATTATCCTTTTTGTAGTTTTTAATATATTCTGGCATAAGAAAGAGCTGCTTGTCTTCATGGCTTAGTAAACTGGAGCAAGTGACCAAGAGTATAACTTTCCCTTGATTTTCTCTTAACACCATTAACAGCTATGGAACAGACTGTCCTTTATTTCTTTGAAACATAAAGTGTTTTGCCACCTCTATGAATTTTTAAGTTAAGGGAAAAGGGGATAAACATTTGCTAGGTGTTTGATAAACACAAGGAATTTTATGCACTTATATTTTATGTATACACATGTAGTGAGTATATTTTTATTAGTCTCCTACAGATGTAGGAAACAGGGTCAGAAAAATTAAATAATTTGTCAATAATCATACAGGTGGTAAGTGAAGAGGTTGGATTTTGAGTCACTACTTTTTTAATCTAAATATGATGACATTTCTATAATTTGGGAAAATAATAACAAGAATATTTAAATTTTATACAGGGCAATGTAATTTTAGTTCTTAATTACTTTTCTAAAGCATACCTCAAATTGCTTCAATATGCTTTTCAAATATGATTCCAATACCATTTTATTGAATTTTCTCACAGTTCTCATGGAACAATTTGAAGTTGATAAACTCCTTTATTCATAAAAAACTAAATCAACACACAAAAAACATTCTTTTTCTTTAAAGTTATCCAGTCTGTGGTGGAGTCGTGCATTTTCCTGGGGCTATGGAACAGCAGCTTAGACCACAAACACTAAGTGTGCAAGAGTTATAAATAAGCATTTGCTCTACTGAATTATCCTCCTAGATCCATGACATAAACTATTCATTCCAGCATAGTCATTTTTCCAATTCTTCTTAAACAACAAGAACATTATAGAATATATATTTATTTTGATTATTTGATCACATATTTGGGTCTCTGGTGAAAAGTAAGCATCAGATTTAGAGCTCAAAGGAATCTAGGATGATGTGACCAACTCTTATTTTTCAGGTAAAATTGCAAGAATTTATCAACACAATCCTGCATTTGGAATCCAGGTCTCATGACCTCAGATCATTGCTCCTAGTATATCTTACTGACTTTCACTTGCCTGGGTCTTTTATTATTAGTGAGAAAATTTTTATTTTTAAGTATAAGACTCTCTTTGAGAAATTTTGTTATTGTCAAAGAATAAGTTTACATAGTGCTCAGAATGCCACCCTACTGTGTAGACTGCTGCAATAAAAAGACTAAGCAGAGCTTTATTGCCAGGTTTCAAAATCAGCAGCACAACCAAATGCAACAAACTCTAAAATCATGTCACACAGTGTATGGGCTCTTGAAATGGTACTCATTATTTCTCCCTGACAGTTTTTGAGGGGGGAATTCTAATGTTTCGCCTTGTCTAGTTTTTGCACTTGTAAGATAAGTTCATAGACATTTTTAAATTAATGTATATAAAAAAGCTGGCTGCAGTCTACCTAATAAAGGAGCTTATTAGAGAAATGCTAGTTTTAATAATTCTTCCTATTTTTTTTACTATAATTTATCGAAATTATTAAACTTGAAAAATTACAAACCAATCAAAGTATATGTACAGTGTGTTCAATTTGCTATGACAGGAAATGGTTTGGGGTTATTTAAAAAATAGATCCAGAGTGCAGAATCTAAATAGTACAATTTGTGGTAAATGTCATGGAACATTATTCTGATAAATGTCATTGTAATAATTAGATGAAAATTGTTCTGAGTATTACACACTGTATAATCAGTTTTGATAGAATGGTCAAAGGTGTGCATTTCATGACCATTCAGTGAAGGCATTTATCAGACGCTCTAGTGGGGAGGGGAGAATTAACTAGATGACAATCTATGATAAAAATTCTACTCAACTATAACATTCTCTTGCAAGATTTTTGAATATAGACTGTACACTTAATCTCCTTTTGAAAGTACAATTATAATAATTTTAAACACACAAAAGGCCAAAATTAAGTCATTAGTTATATTTTCCAGTTATGCTAAAACAACCACAAAAATTTGATTCATAGTTTATACTAAAGTAATGGTACAGGGGCTATTGTGGGGACCAATGAGCTTTTATCATTTGTTCATTAGTCAAAAACAATTAATAAAGGAGTTTGATTATTCTCTCTATCCTTATGGAGCTAGTAGTGCTTATATTAAGTATGAGAAATGATAAAAAAATATACAAATAAATTTTAGAAGACAAAATCACTATATATGAAATAATTAAAATATATGCAATATATTGCTTAAGCACTCCTCTAAGTCAAGAGTATGATTAATTCTTAAGGCTCAGGGAGGCTGGGGTCCACTGTTTGTGTTACTGTTTCATATATATATATATATATATATTATATATATGTATAATGTGTTTCATAATATTACAGATGTTGAGAATTTCTGTCTTGGCAAGAAATTTTATAGAAAATCTAAAGAAAGAAACATCATGGATTTCAGGGAAAAAGGAAGATGGACAAGGTTGTTGTCCAGACACTTAGAGTACTCAGGAGATATATCTTCTTTTTTTCACATTTAGACTGTGTAGCTGAAAAGACCCTGGCTGGCTGACAGCCTGTCTGGCTTCTCAAGGTGTGTTGTCTAGGTGCCTGTGTATATTTGGGCATAAACAAGAGGAGAAGGAAGATAGTGGGAGAGGGAGCCAAGGTGATTTTAGAACACTGTAATTGATTCGTCATTTAAGGAGTCCTACAGAAGTCAAGGTCAGTTTAAATCTGAGGTAGAAAACCCAGGTCTATTTTGCAGTGATTGGATGCTTGCCACAGCCTGGGCTTATCCTAACCCATATCAGAGAATCTGAGATCCGTGAGTTGAGTTTATGAATCAAGCACAAATTTTATCTGCTCATTAATGGAGCATGAAATAATATTGAGTATCTTCAAAAATGGCAAAATATGGTTTTAAGAGAATTAAACTGAAGGTATGCAATAGCTTTCCAAAGTGAAAACAACACGAGACTGTAGACGTTTTATTGCGAAGATTTCTGCACCTTATGGTTTATCCTTTATGCAAATTTTAGGCTTTACTACCTTTATAAAATATGTAGTCAACCATGTATTTCTAGAATTTCTTTTCAGAAGTTCACATTCTGTGATTTTAGATGATCTAGCCATACTTATTTGAACTGTGAGAAACATATAGAGGTAAAATTTCTGATTCGTTTTGTTAACTGGAACTCAGATTTAGCTCATCTTGTCATTACCTTAATAGCATAATGAATTCTTTCTTCCAAATACTTGATCTATTTATTTAAGATAAATCAAATGTAAGGAAATGTTCTCATACTAAAAAAACTTTAATGTTTTTTTATTTTAATAAAATTGGTAAAGCAATGAAATGTCATTTGGAGCAAGCTTAAGAAATATGCAATTCATTATCATGCCATCTGATGTGCAAAGCTGTTGTCTATCCACATTTTACAGGCGTCTTTTATATTTAAAACCCTTTCATTTCTCTGAGGCCACTATTCAAATGGCTGACAGGGGATAATTTGTTTTATTCAGTGAATTCCTGATTGTTGTACAAGGAAAAGTTCTCTCACCTTTTATTCAACAATTCATCTTACTGTGGTGATTTATTTTACTATTTCCAGACATGCTTTATTACCTACCAACTTGGCATGCACCTTTTTCTTTCTTTCTGGGAATTGACAGAGCCCTGGATAGGTATACACATTATAACAAGATGAAAACTTGAAAACTTCTTAAATTTTACATTATTCCAAACAATTCCGTCTTATTTTGCACAGTTTTGCAAGCCTATATGCTATCATATAAAATTCAGAGAGATGTTTACAAGAACCAATATACCAATTGTTTAGGATCATCTTTGATAAATGAGATGTAATTCTGTTACATACTAGGTGACTAAATCAATAATGAAATAATATTTGGAGATTTCATAAAGATATGCTGCTACATCATAAGCCGTTTACTTCATTCTGATTAGCTAGAAAAAGCTCCTGGATGGAAGTGGCATTTATGAAGCAGAGACT
The DNA here is from genome assembly GCA_004363575.1 of Solenodon paradoxus. NCBI lineage: Eukaryota > Metazoa > Chordata > Mammalia > Eulipotyphla > Solenodontidae > Solenodon > Solenodon paradoxus. The sequence goes on from RJWH01000101.1 coordinate 1,318,790, forward strand.
GAAGGTGAGAAAAAGAGATCACATTAGATATTTTTAATATGTTAATCATATTTTAATTCAGTTCATTATAAATGAAAATTTGTATGAGATTCTAGATTCTGGATGCTTGAAACAGCCTTGTAGCTTCTGTTTTATATCATACATTATTGCAATAGAGTCTACACATATCACCTGTCAGCTGCATCATCTTTATTTTTTGATAAAAACTATCACATTTTATATATTATTTTATTGATCTATTTTAGTGCACCAGTGACTAATTTGAACAAAAGTCTTTCACAGAATAAATATCCATTCGAGCTTATACTGTAAAAGATGTTATAGAAATCCCAAGATACAAAGCTTTCCACTTTTTCATTGTTTTGGTAACTATGGAAATTTCTTAATTTTAACAATATAGTTCCTTCACATATGGCAAAATTAGCTAATCATATTTTTTTGAAAATTGGTTACCATAAGATTGTATTTATCTTGGTAAGGTAAAGGAGAATAATTAAGTACTATTCAATAACTGGTTATTAATATTATAAAAGAAACTAGGATCCAGGGATACATACTTTAGAGCTCTTCAGTGGGAATGTGGATTTGGTATGTCTTATCCCCTAATTTTATTGCCTCTAAGATGACTCATTTCAACTCTAATTTCTTTAATTCTCTGCTACCACAGGGATTTGGTTCTGGATTTCCAAATTTAATTCATAGCTCTTCATTCATTTTACACCAGTCTGCATGTAACGTCTCGATTTATCAAGCAAACACTTGAATATCTAGGATAACATTTTTTCATTGTTTTTGACCAACTACTGTTAGTTTGTATTCTGCTCAATATACGCACCTGCTTACAAGTTCATCGAAAATCAGATCATGTTTGGAAAGGCGAAATTAAGATAATAATTACATTAAAGAGCAGCTGATTACTTTTGCATACTATTTTATCCATTCTATTTCTCAGAAACTCTTTAGTGAAGTTATTCTTTAAAATACTGTTGTGCTTTTGTAACATGATAGAAAGTCTTTGGAAAGTCTAATCAAAAAGGTCAATACAAATGTGCATATAGAAAATGTCCCTGATCTTGCTCTCAAATTAATTTTATGTAAAATTAAATACATTAGTCCCCTTCTGTTGGAGAGGTCACTGCTAATGTATTTCCAACTCCAACCTAGTCTCCAATATTTCTTTATTATCAAATGGGCCATATTTCATTTCAATGTATTTTATAAGCAATTTATGCCAGTTCATTCAGGAATGGTTTTCAGATGAAGAGGTCCATTCTGAAACTGAATGCCATTATGTCAAGTTGTGCCAAGATAAATAGAGAAATGTGGTGTAATGGATATATAAATTATGAAAGTGTAGAGAGTGATCAAAAGCACTGAAGTTGGAAGAGAGATGGGAGAATGGAGGTTGAGAGGCAAAAAGAGGGGTATGGGAGGAAAGAAGAGTGGAGAGGAAAGAAAAGGAGAGAAGAGAGTAAGAGAACTAATTAAGAAGGAGTATTCAAATTGATGCAGTGTGGTTTCTTGAAAGATGATAAGGGGAAAGTTTTGTCATGAGAACTAGCGCATGTGCCAAATCCTGTGGATTTCAACTGGAATCGAGTCAGAATCAATTACTCTGGGATTAGGCAATAAAGAGGGTGGATGTCCTTCAAGAAGGTGGATCAACTAGACTTGGAGGGGAGAAATGAAGTATTCTGAGTTGAAGAATGGACAAAAGCATAAGAAAGTCAATAAGTCTAAAATATCTCATAATTAGAATATCTCAGAACACAGAACTAAACATGTAATTAAAAGATGTATGTGGAAAGAGATTGTTTTGATTAGGAGAATGCTCTAAAACAAAGGACTTGTGGATAGATTTCTAATCAAAAGACAGTCAATCAGGAGAGAGATTTTTAAAAACACTTAAGAAACAGGGATGACACTAGGTCAGAAAATTAGAACTGCTGGAGAAATTACTAAAATAGGACAAAAAAGGGAGATTGGAAGCTGATACAGGAAAATGAGCATATATGGTGGGGAAAGAAAGTTGGGACTTCATTTTTAATGGATTCCTTTTATGTAGTGAAATAGAGACTCTCTAAGGTGTAGATTTTCTTTATATATAGATTGTGCATTTTAATGTTAACTTATTTATTTTTGCTTCAAGTTTAACACATCATGTTTTGTTTCTTACTTCAATATGTACTGACACAGATAAATGTATATTTAAATAGTATGTTGAACTTATGGCTATGAATTAACAAATTAGTCTCCATTATAAAAGTACATGTCTTGTAATCTTCTAACTAGAAAAGGAAATTAATTTCCAACAATTTATGGATTGTTAATGTTTTATTTTATAATTAATATTAACCTATGCAAATGCATTATTAAAATCTCTTATAAAAAGCCATTTACGGTTTGTTATTATAGATCCACTGCTTGTAGCTGCGATATGAATAGTATGTTTGGAGTTGAACGATGTAACATTCTTCTCTATGAACTGCAGGTCACAAGATCCTTTCCCGCCCCATTTTGTCAAAAGATGTCTCTCTCTAATGACTACAAGACAATTTCAAAAGTTCATCTATATATTTAAAAAGCTCTAATTTGGTATATTAAAGAGCAAGTGTTGAGAGTTATCCTGGGTACAGGGTAGAGAGTGCTTCCCCTATTAAATTACATGCACATATTAATAAAAGGACGCAGGTGTATATATTAAAACTGAAGATACTAACATTTTAAAACTCTTACATAAGCGAATGAATACAAACTGTTTTTTCTAAATGAGAGAATCATTTCAACTAAAAGCTCCTATGTAAAATGTTTGAGGGTAATTCCTCAAATGTTTTCCTCATTCAAATTTTTTGACTGACATTATTTCTTGAGGATTGAGAACATTTCATCAGTTTCCACTCAGTGAAACTCTTAAACAATAACAATATTAACTGGAATCACAAAATAAATTTCTAGGGAATATCTTGACTTAGCCTTCTCTTTAGTAATTTACTATTTTTCAGTGTTCATTGCACTCAGTGTGTTTGACAGTATATAAAAAGGATAACCAAAGCAATAAAATATAGTTTTTTATACATCATTGATTATATTACCATAAATTGCATTGGTAAGAAAAGGCTCATATACCCCACTTTCATATACAAAGTACTATATTTTCAAGGCATTGTAAGATTCTTTTGTCTTTTAAGGCATTCAACCACCCAGGAATTGTCACCTATATATTTGTAAGAGGAGAATCGTAACAATATTGGATTTTTAGGTAACTATATAGAGCTTGGGCCCATGATTCAGAGAAAGAAAATGGAAGTGCTCTTAGTTCACAACAATATAGACTAGAATTTAGAAGGGACAAGGGACTAGTGTCGAAGAGAACAAATAAGTTGTGAAAATCACCTTTCCTGAGGATTTATGGTGTTTTCTTGGAAGAATGGTGTCTAACATTGGATTTATAGTTATTTTCACCAGTATTTGATAATTGTATTCTACCACACAAAAACACCAGGAATTATGTAGGGTCAATTTAAGAGGATGAAAGAACATTGAGAAATCTAGCAAAGGACAATATCTGAGCAGGTTAAAGCAGCAAAAGCAATACATATAATAGAGGAATGTGATATTGGGGTAAAGGGCAGATATTGAAATACATAAAATCAATAGAAAATACTAATGTCAATGATTTACCTCATTTCCAAAGGATCCTGATAGGTGATTGAGACAAAGAGAGAAACAGATTCATTCTGACCCTATGTTTACCCCTAAAGTCTTCTAAATTTGAAAAGTTCAAGCAAATCATATGTAAAATGTTTAATCAATCTTAAGCAAACCACAGTAAAAACGTGAATGTGTTAACAAAGTAGTAAAGTGTGAAAAAGTGATTGTGAGAAGGTTTAAGTGTTATCAGCTTTCAAGACGAGGAGAAAAGCTTTGAGAGGGTTCTAAGGAGGTAAATGCACAGAAAGAAGCTGCTTCCCAAGCAAGAACACTGTTTCAAGATAGGGGACACATGAAAAAGGGTAAATTTTAAGCCGTTTATGCCTCTTAGTAATTGATGTTTCTTAATAATATGACTAGCTTCTAAGAAAAATCCAAAATATAACAGTAAAGTGTGGGGTTGGGGAGAGAGACAGAGAGACAGAGAGATACAAAGAAACACACAGAAAATTTCTAATATATGTATTTAAGCCAATTTCAGTATTTCAGTATTAGAATGGTTTAGTCAAATTTCATTCATTAATTTCATCTGAGCTTTTCTTAGAACACACAAGAACCAGATATCAAGGAAGCAAATGTAAATAAGACCAATTACTTTCTTGCCATTAGAGAGTTTATTTATTTATATGCTGGAAGAACAGAATAACAATAAGAATGCCAGCTGCTCTGCGTTCTAGATACTATGATTGTGGAAACAATTACCCCTGAACTGAGTGGCTTAAAACAATAGCACCCTTTTTTTCATCATCATTTTTAGGCATCAATCTGACATTTGCACAAAACTGAGGTAGTACAAATTTAAGAGTTAAAATCATTAGAAAATGCATTCATTTACATGTCTAATGTGAGAAATTGTTGGTAGGGGAAGGGAAAGGAAGGGAGGAGAGGGGAGGGGAGAGATTAGGAAAGACTTCAAATATCTGTATAGTCCTTTTTGATTTTGGAAATTATTCAGTATTACCCATTGCAACACATCTATTCATTGAAATATTGCTGTCCCACCTAAATTTAAGAGAAGAGGAAAAATAGACTCCAACACTGCATGAGAAGTTACAAGTTTCCAAAAGAAAATTTGTGGAGTGAAACATGGTGCACATTTTTAGAAAGTACAATCTGCCACATTCTGTCATTTTAGTTTCTAGTCTAATAAACAAAAACTTGAATATAGTATTCATGAAAAATGTATTTATTTAAACTCCTTCATATTAAACTTCTTGCATCTTTAGGGTTGTTATTATTTAATTATTTATTCATTTATGTTAGCCCTAACCCCAGGTTTTGAACCTGAGTCCTAAGGCTTTATTTACATGGTCTGCATGTTAGCTGCCTGAGCAACAGTAGTGTACCATATTGTTATTACTATTATCAGTATTACTATTATCACAATTGGATTATAAGCATCCAAATCTACCTGGCCTTTAACTTTTTCTCTATTATGTCCTAATAATTTGAATGTAGCATCTAAAAGTTGATATTATAAAAATTCTAGTTGATAGGGACTATATTAAATTTTTTAGTTCATAATATTTAATTTGTAGTATTCATTTAAAATATTAGTATTTCATCAAGCTATTTCAGGATAAGCATATAATTCACATCAATTCATGCAGAGGGAAAACTCAAATGTGCTATGTAGACTATCACCAACTATGTAGACTATTACCAACTATGCTATGTAGACTATCACTCATGAGAATGGTCATTTTACTTTATTTTTCATTTATTTAACCTAAATAATTTATCGACGATGTAAGGTGAGTAAATTCTCATCATAAATAATTAATGCCATATAATATTGCTTAAATATGTTAATGTGTTATATTTTCCATGGTAGAAATATTTCTCCCTTAAAAATATTAGACATTTATAGGTGAAGGTTATAGTGAAAAAATTATAATTATGGAAAAATTATGAAAAAGATTATATTAGAAAAATAGCAAGAATGGTAGGAGTACATTGAAGTGGAAAGGCTCATTGCTGAAATGATTACATTAGTAAAATGACATCATCAAGACTATACTTCATCATTTTTAAAGGTTAGTAAGCAAAGAACTCTTAATGCTCTTTGAAAATGTCAAATAAACTGCTACTTTTCCAAAAAGCAAAGCAATGTCAATGAAACTATTATAAGCACAAATGATATTTAGGAAACAAATTTAATGCATTTTAATTATCCGAAATTACTACATATCCTAGAATGCTCATATATACAAAGAAAGCTTGCAGAAGATTAAAAATTCATAGTTATTACTCTTAAATATATTATTAAACCCTAAGAACACTAGAGGAAAAAAGGCAGAAATTATAGTAAGGAGAAAAACTCATCTTACTTAACCTGAAATAATAGGTACAACTAAAAATGTATTTAATTTTGGAGCATATAACCTGATATTTTGGTTTAAGAGTAAGAAATCAGGGTACTACTAATTAAATATAACTTAGCATAACTCCCTGTAATTTAATTGCTTTGTTATAATGTTTGCCATTGTCTAGTTGGCAAGGCTACTATGAATTAATACTAGGTTTTTCTGATTGTATTACTATTGAGTCTGTCCCAATCCTTGTAGATGTTCTTGTTCTTAAATATTTTACTCCTGTACTAATGTATTAATAAATTCATAAGAATGGAATTGCCAAATCAAAGGCCATGTGTACTTTTAATTTTAAGAGATATTCAACATACAGTGTATATTCTTTGATATTATCAGATGACTATTCATGTTCTCCTAATAAAAATCGGTCAAGATATGTTCATATTTTCTAATTCCTATATTGTAAACATAAAGAAATATTTATGTGTGTTTTTGAACTCCTGAAGCATATGTATACATGAACTAATTCACTAAGAGGATGCATTAAAAAGAGGAGAATTTGGTAACCAAAAGAGTGAAAGTGTTAATCCAATCCATCTGCATTACATGCATTGAGTGCATTCTCAATAGACATAGCTCATTTGGCATATTATTTTGACTATATATACTCTTCTTCCAAACTTAGGCAATTAAAGTAAACATACAAACTACTATTAGCAGAGATCAATAGTGATTTCTAACACTAAAATGCAGCATAGACTTCTAATTTCCAGTCTGAAATATAAAGAATTTGGATGCCATCACCCCTTTTTTCATAAGAACAATTTTGAAATACCCACTGAACTTCGTGTTCTTAACAAGGTCTTTCTTCAAAGGAAACTATTTCATCAAAACCTAAGTAAGTAATAGTAGTTTTACCAAAGCCTAACTCATCTGAAGGAATGGAAATATTACACTCCATCCCCTTAGAACATTTAAACTGGAGCAAGGAAAATACCCAAATCAGGCTCGCTAAGACACTGAGGCAAAATTATAGGACTATAAAATGTCCCCTGCTCTTTCCACAGGAAACTATAAAAGAACACTAGAAATACTTTTATTCTCTGATACTGTCACTATAGCTAATAATATAAATCATCTAAGTCCTAGTTAGATAAACAAGAATCTAGAGTCCTCTCTTCTTCAGTTTCTGTACTCAAAACCTCGTTCCAGTTTCAACCAAACAATCACAAGACATACTAAAATACAAGAAACACAGTTGGACACACAAACCAAGCATCAGAATTCAAATATGGCAGAGCTTTGCAATTATCAGACTAAATTTAAAATAACTGATCAATAGTCTAAAAACTCCAATAACAAGAAAATGGCCATGAAAGAAAATATTTTTAAAGAATCAAAATGACACACTAGAAGTTAAAATGACATTAATAGAAATAAAGGATATCTTTGATCTGTGGAGTGGAGTGAACATGGTATTAGAAAGAATCAGTAATCTTGATGTGTCGTAGATAATTTCAAAGTCAGAAATTAGAAAGAAAAAAGAATGAAAACACAAAGCAGAATATCCATGAATGTAAAACAATTGCAAAATGTATAACTACATGCAATGAGAATAGCAGACAAAGAGACAAAAAAAAGAGAAATATTTAAGCAATAATGACTGAGAAATTTCAAAATTAATGACAGATATTGAACCACAGATCCAAGAAACTCAGAAAACACCAAGCAGTATAAATTCTGGAAATTCTATACAAGACATATTGTAGTCAAACAGCAGAAAGTCATAGCAAAGAGGAATACCGAGAAACATTGGGAAAAAAAAAAACCTTAACTACAAGGGAACAAGGTTAATAACTTCATGGTACTTCAGAAACCAAAAAGCAGGAAGAGAAAGGAGTAAACTGAAGAGAAGTTTTTGTTTTGTTTCGTTTTTATTAAATTGTTTTATTGTTTCTTGTTTGCATTGCTGTATTTGTTCTAGGATATTGAATTTGCACTTTAGACTGTGTACAACACCATACCCTCCACAAATGTTCTAATCTTCCTTACCTCCACCTTGTCTCCTCCTTTCTTCCCGCCTCACCTCCTGTCCCCTTGACTAAGTCTTATATCCTGTGAATTTTGTTGAGATTTGTCTGTTCATTTGTTTTGTGTCTTTATACTCCATGCATAGCTTAACATGACTGTCTCTAGTTCCCTCCAGTTTGTTTCAAAGGACACAATTTCATCTTTTAAACAACTGCTTAGAACTCTCTCCCTCTATATGTATATATGTATACATATATGTGTGTGTATACATATATGTGTGTGTATACATATACACACACATATATATTACAGTTTCTTATCCAATCATTTGTTGACAGGCATTAGATTGTTTCCAAGTCTTCGCTGTTTTGAACAGTGCTGCTAAAAACTCTAGGTTGCATATATTTTTTATGGTTAGTGTTTGTATAAAGTTAAGTTTAAAAGGAAAAAGAACCACCAACGTTCTTCACAAATTAGATACCCTATGTTCTCTTCCCTTCATGTTTGTTATTTTTTTCTTTTTAAAATAAATTTTTATTGATCGCACAAAATATTAGTAATACAAATATAATATTATCAAGCTATCCTCCTTATATTTATATGAAAAACACTATTTTGAAAAAGTGTATGTACCTTCATTGGCTATTTATAATAGCCAAGATAGGAAAACAATCTACATGTCCATTGTTAAAGATGTGATATGTGTGTTGTGTGCATATGTATGTGTGTGCTTGTATACAGATGTACATATATATGGAATGATTTTTTTAATGATGTGGTGTCTGGGGCTACGGCAGTCATTTTGCAATTAATTAGCAATAAGTCTGAGATTAAAAGCCTTCAATGAAAAGATACATAATAAAAAGAGCTCAGAGATTCTGTTGACATTGTTAAAGTAATGCACCAACAATGGTTTCTAATATAATGTCAATGTTTTCATGATTTCAGCTTTTGATGATAAGATGATTTTGTCAAAGAGCTGTGTCAAGCTTATCTGACATGCAAACTGATTATTTTGTAGGTAGATAATTTAGATTTTCCTGAATGAAAACATTAGAGGAAAAGAAGGTATGTATGGGTGAATAAATTATATATTTTGTTATTTTCTATAGGAAGAAACAAAAAGTACACTACTCTTACTCTCTAGAATGATGTCAAGGAAGAAAGGAATTTTGTGAAAGAGAAGGAAACCATAAACTACCCTGAAAATCTGTCTTCACAAATTTCATTTTATTGTCACTGGGAGAACCCTCACAACATGAGAAAAGAAGAAAGTGTTGTAGCTAGCATGAATACTGTTAAAGGAAATCCATGAACAGGTGTCAGATTGTCCTATTTTTTTCCACGTATTTTAAAAATATTTCTTACAACTGAGGGTATATTATGCTTTCCCCACTTATTTGCCTAAAACATAAAAATGGTTCTTTTTAAAGCAAACTTTTTACTGCTCTTTCCTTTGAGCTTTAATTTGCAGAATCAGTTTTGATATAAATAACACCATTTTGGCTATCAGACAGCTAGCATAGATAAATTATTGAGGCTGACTCAGGTTTTAAATTATGAAGGACATGCATAAAATTGAAAAGTATTTTTCATGAAATCAAAATGATTTCTTATATACGTTGCTGCAACAACCTTTGGTTAGTGAAAAGTTAACCATGAAAGAAAAATAAAGCAAGGCAGATTCGATTGGTGGCAGCTTCTATACTATGCCCTGGGATATGTCAACTTAACTGACATTTAAAAAGCATGTATAAAAACACTTAATGTGTTTGGGTTACTGTCGATGATGGATTGTCATTCAAGTCTATCTCCTATGTAATTTCTTCTCCAAGTTCATCTTCTTAAAAGGCAGATGCTTCAGGTATTTTGGGACTTAACAAATTTAATGGGTTACTATTTTTCTGTTGCAACTGGTGTTTCCAGAATGATGGTGTAATTGTTCAGAATAGCTAATGTGATGGAAATCTCTGAAATTATAATTATGTGCTTTGATTTTTGCCTATAAAGAAATGAAATGGTAGCATCAGTTTCTTAAAATAGACAAAATGTCACAGTACTCTAGTGTATAATATTTTGAAGCACAGATAATTGGAGTTAGAGGGGGTTGCTCAGTCACAAAAACTGGATAAATTCATGATATGCTATGATAGGAAATTAGTCATTCAGCTCATGTTTGCCTTAATCCATATGTAAAGAATCTTGAAAAAACAGCACTGGAAGATTTCAGGACATAGTAAGTATTTCTTGAAATAATTGTTATATTGGCACTGTTTTGCCATCTTGAATCCAGTTATTTTGAATTTATTTCTTGAGTGCTGTTTTATTTTAATTCCCATTCTTTTCATAAACAGTTTGTATTTTCAGTACCCCATCTTCACTTATTTTACAGATTAGAATTCAATTGTTCTTTGAGTCTTTACCTTGATATCACTATGATTTATCCCAGAAATCTTTTCTCTCCACCAAATCTGGAGTTTGCCTTCCTCTGGATTCCATAATGCCATTTATTTCACCCGATATAATGCATTATATATTTAAGTATCTCTGTGAGATCAGTGTTTGATGCTATCTCCATTACCATTTTGTAAAATATGTATTACTTTACTTATTTAAAATGTGCAAAATATTTTTATTGAGTATTAGAGAAAGGATTATTTCCCATAAGAATTACTGCTCAATTTTCTCAATTTTAATAAATTACCACAAAGTTAGTGACTTAAAACAATACACAATTATTACCTTACAATTCTGTAGGTCACAAGTCAGAAACAGATCTCATTCAACTAAAACCAATATAGCAAAAGACTGCTCTTTTTTTTGATTTTCTGCTGGAATATCTCTTTCCTGGCCTTTTCCAACTTCTAGAATCTCCCCTTTCTCCTGACAAACACCGTTTTACACTCTGCTTCAAGTTTGACTTTTTTGAGATATTCCATAAAAGTGAATCATCCGGTATTGTCTTTTACATAGTTTATCACCTTCCAGGCTCATCGGCCTAGACACATAAACCAGAATTTCTTTCTTTAAAGTCTCAGTATATTCTATTGTATGTATACACCACAATTTCTTTATCCATTCATTTATTAATGGACACTGTTTCCATTACCTTGATTGTGTAAATAATAAATGCTGCTACTAATATCTCGTCTAGATCCTGTCGTTATTTATTTGGATATATATTTAGAAGAGATATTGCTGAATTATATGGTAACTGCATTTTTAATTTTTTGAGCAACAAATACAGTTTTCTATGATATCTATATCTTTTTACGTTGCCACTTACATTATACATTTCTCCAAACCCTCGTGAATTCTTATTCTCTTTTGTTGATACTAGTCATACTAACTAGTGTCAGGAGATAATCTTTCTGTGGTATTTATTTTCATTTCCCTGATGACTGATTCTGAGCTCCTTTTCCAGTACCTATTGATAATTTATTTGCATGTCTTCTCTGGAGAAATATCTATTCAGTTCCTTGCCATTTTTAACAAGATTATTTGTCTACTTTTGCTATTGTTAGTGTTTTGTAAGAGTCTAATATATTTTAGATATTAATTTTTTATCAGATATGTAGTTTGCAAATATTTTCTTCCATTCCATAGGTTGCTTTTCATTGGATGTTTCCTTTCCTTTGTGCTGTGCAAAGAAAGTTTTAGTTTGAGGTAGTTGGAAAAGTTTAATTTCGCTTGGATTGCTTATGCTTTTGTGTCAAATTAAAAGCCATTTTCAAGGCCAGTCCTATATTTTCTTCTAGGAATTTTACAACTTTTAGTCTTGCAGTAAATCTTGCATTGATTTTGAGTTTATTTTTTGTGTTTTTTAAGATGAGTCTAGTTTTGTTCTTTTGCATGTGGATATCCAGTTTTGAAATACCATTTGCTCAGAGATTCTCTTTTCCCCCATTATGTTGCCTAAGCACTCCTCCTCAATGTCAGTTTACTTTATTTGCATGGTTTTATTTCTGGGGCTTCTGGTACATCCATTTTTTGTTCAGAACATTTTATTTATTTTTTTCTGTTTTTTAAATTTATATGCTTTCTTAAAATTTACACACATTTCAAAATAGGCAAACTTGAACAATATAGTAGATATATGTATATTCATTATATTATCATTATACATATATGTTTATATGTTATGCACTATATATTTGTTTTATTATTTCATATCACTACATGATTTTTAGAATATTGAATTCACATCACGGTTTGTGCACATTTCACACCACAGCCACCACAAGAGTTTTAGCTTCTTTTACCAGTCCTAATTTATTTTTTTGTTTCGTTTTCTTTCTTTTCAGGCCAAGAAAAGAGCATAATTTATCACATTAAATACTCATTTCAAAAAAAATTCAGGAGAGTGCAATATATTGGATATTTAAAATAAATACAGTAAAACATTAAAATGCATAATGTAATCTTGAGTCACAGTGCCTTCATTTAGAAAAATTAAAAATTAGATTATCAAGAAGAATAAGAATAGCTAAAGAAAAGACAGCATGATGGAAGTAAATTTCAAAAATTTTGCATCGCGTTATCTTTCGAAAAGAAGCAATAACAATAAAACTAAGCAGTATAAAATATTAAGCACACAGGACTTGTGCATAAAAGATAGATTTGAACCTTGACTCTGACATTTGTATGCTATATAAACCATAAGCAGATTTCTCAGCTTCAGTTTTTCATCTATAAAATCGGAATAATAAAATGTACATCAGAGGTTTATCTTAAATAAGAAAATATATGTCAAGCTCTTGAATAGGGCCCACAGAATAATCACAAGCAAAGAAATTGAAGAGGTAATCAAAAGTCCCTAAAAGTAAGAGCCCAAGACCAGATGACTTTTCCAATGAGTTTCACCAAACCTTAGAGAAAAATTAATACCTATTTTACTCAAACTCTTCCAGTCTGGTGTACCCATTATTGACAAAGTACCTTAGCCACCTATAGTTAGGAGATATAACACAAATGTAGAGTGATTTTATAACTTCTGCTTGATAGTGTCTTTCAAAAACAAGCATTTTCTGATAAAGCTGAATGACAGATTTTAAAAAATAATCTAAGCTTCCATTTAAATACTGATTTTTTATCTTCTAGAGCACTTGTAGGATACCTTAAACATCACAACTATTAATGCCATATTCCCCACTTTAAAGATGAGAAAGCCGTGATTTGGCAAGTTTAATTAATTTCCCAAGTTCATTAATGATGGCTCTAGGTCTTATTTTTAATATTATAGATTCTTTAGTATGCTCTATTTCTTTTTATCACTTGTTTTCCAATGTCTCTAAAAAAGTATTTTTTATAAGTGTGTTAGTATCTACAGGCAAAAATATGAGTACATGCTGTAATCATTAATTTTCAGTGTTATATAGTAAACTGGCTAATACAGGGGAAAATATGTTTAGTGAGAAATTACTTTTATTGTCATACAGGTAGGTTAAAGAGAAAAAACAGGGAAATTGGAAGCAACAATAAGAAGTGACATTGATCATAATCTCAACTTTTTAATTTACTCAATTCTTTATAAATAGATAGTTCTAAAATTGACATTGTCAGATCATATGAAAGTTGAAACATATTACAGATATTATCTGAGTTCTTCCTGATTGTGAAATTACATTAGCAGTTACCCTTGACTTCTAAAAGAAATTTAAAAAGTCTTCAACAATGGTAATAAAAATCACTTAATCGTCTTACTGTATCAAGGGCCCAAGCAAATATGGACTTTTTTTAGTTGATATGTAAGAAGACTGCTGTACAGCAGCACCATTTGATATTGTTTGAATGGAATACATCGTTAGATCACTTACAGCTGTGGCCTTATTTGTGAGTGATAACAGTTTTAGTTGGTGGAAATGATAGCCCAATTTAAAAGAATAACTTTCAACACTAAAAATGGCATAATCCTCCAGAGAACGCTGAAGAATGGCATTCACCAAGACCACCTGTGGAGTTAATGCTCTAGATGTATTTGTCATTCCCCATTAGGCTCCTTCATGTAAATGCTACAGAGGATTTTAAAAAGAACGGCACAAAGGCGTATCAAACTCAAGTTACCAACAAAATTAATAATATACTGACTTAAATTGTGATCAACAGTAAGATGTCTTCAAGGAGGCAACCAGACAGCTCACTCGGCAGGAGTGCATTATGGGCTGCAAGCAGATTTGGAACTCAAACTGCATCGTAATCACACATCTGAGAATCAGGAAAGCTATTTTCTATGTCATTAGATCATCCAAAACATTCAAGCAATGGTTTGTTCACTGATTGATTTGCATTTTCCTTAATTTACCAACATCGTTTCTTAGCTGAACCTTGCAAATAAAATGCTACTACTTTACTACATTGTATAGAAACCTAAAAGAAGTATGTACTTATACATTATTTTTTATATAATAAATGAACTTTTGGCATAAAAAATTTGATTGTTCTCTAACCGAAAAAAAATGCACATTTAAAATATCTTTTAACCCTTGACATCAAAGAGTGCTGAGATTATGAGAGGCACATGTTTCCAATGTTTCCACTTGGGAGACCAGAAGTCTGTGACAGTTAAGTTTATGTGTTAATTTGATTGGACTAAGAGGGACCCAAAGAGCTAGTAAAATATTATTTCTAATATTTTATTCAGTAAAGTGAGTTGAGAGACATGCCCTTATAGATGGGGGTCGGCATCATCTATTCCATGAAGACCAGAATAGAGCAAAAAAAAGACGAAGAAAGGGTGAATTTCTTCTTTTTTTTTTAAACTGAACACGTACCTTTTCCTGCCCTTGAAAAATCAGAACTCTTGGTTCTAATGCTTTGAGTCTCTGGAAATAATACCAGTAGTGGTCTCCTGGTTTCCTGGTTCTCAGGCGCTCAACTTTGGACTGAATTTTACCACAGGTTTTCCTTATTTTCTAGTGTGCAAATGGCAGATCATAGGCTCTATAACCACATGATCAAATTCCTGTAACATATATAAATAACTGTTGGTCCTGTTTCTCTGGAAAAACTTGACACTGATTTTGATATTGAGTGAGATTTCTGTTTAGTCCATTTGTGCTACTATGACAAAATATCAGGCTTGGTAGCTTGTAAGAGTCATAAATCTATTTTCTTAACATTCAAAAGGTTGGGAAGTCCAAATTAGATTGCCAACCTCATAAAATTAGGACCTTCTTCTTGGTGCATAGCTGATATCTTTTTGCTTTTTCCTCACTTTGTGGAGAGTCAAGGAATCTCTGCAAATTCCCTTTTATAAGAACACTAATTTCATTCACAAGGATACTTCCCTCATGACCTAAGTACCACCCAAAGTCTCCAACTCCTAATAACATCATATCTGATATTTGGATTTCAACATATGGCTTGGGAGAGGGGGTACACAACTGTTCAAACCATAAGTTTAAATGTAATTTATGAAATAAGCAATATTTATGTAGGATTTGAAATTCCACTTTATAATGTTCCTACACCAAGGTTCCTTGTTCCACATCTGTAATTCCTATTTCCTAAGGACCCTTTCTCAGTAGACCACATTTTTCTTGATATAGTATCTTAAATAATTCATCACACATCTTTGAATACCAGCAGGCACTATGCTATTCAATGTTGTATATGATTCCTACTCTCTTAGGTAGCTAACTCTTGATAATAGACTCAGACTCATGAAAGTCTTTTACATGGATAGTGACTTCAGTGCTCTAACAGGAGTATATAGTGGCTCTTGAAAAAACACAGAAAGGGAGAGTCAACTCTACCTGGAATCAATTTGAAAATGATATGTTGAGGCGAATTTATATGTTTTACCAAGATGCCACACAAATCTGAAAAATAGGAAAAGATTTTTGCTTTAAAATATAAATTTTTAAAATCACTTCACAAACTGAGGCACAAAAAAAATTCACATTACTCATCTAAAAAAATATATGATATCAGGCCATAAAAACTTCTTCCCACTATTCTAACTAAAATTATAACTTTGAGGACAGCGGCAGATAAAAATTAACATTATCACTACCTTCAAGAAAATTGTATATTTATGGAAGTGGAGAGATGACAAATTTATGCATACATTTAATTCAAAAGCTTAATTATTTAGTTTCATTGGTTCTCTATGGCAATAGTTGGACTTGGTGACAGGAAAGAATTGACAATTGATAAAAGAATTTTGAAGCATTTTTTCCCTTTAATAAAAATGGAAGTATTTCAGTTAGAAGTGACTTGAATATTAATTCACGTGGATGAGAAAATATATTTGGTAATAAAATGACACAATAGGAATTTGACTAATCTGAATACTTCCTTGACCACAGAGATAATTTAATCATATTTCAACTCCTCTGGTTTGATTTATGCTGAACAATCACTATAGTTTTAAATTTTAAAAACTGTTGTTCAAGGAGAAAGTTGAAAGGAACTGTCTAGATTTATATGCCCTAATACAACGGAAAGTCTACCACTAACTCATTGTGAGTAATTTATTGACAAAAAATAAAGGCTCATCAAATTTGGATGAGAGAGTCTATGGCCCCAAATAACCTGCATTCTGTAAAGCTGGAATTGTTCTAAAGGGAAACTCAGGAAAAATACATCAATTTGTTGATTTTCACTTTTGATTTTGAAAAGGCATAACTTGGAGTATCATGTGCATCAACACTCGAGTTATTTTTCTGTCTTTGTGGATAGGACAAATCTGTTCCAACCAATTTCACCGAGATCAATCAGCCAAGGTAGAGATATGTATCAATCAGCAGGGATTTTCGGTGTTAGAATCTTCAATTCCACCAACAAAGAGACAGACTGTGGATGAAAGCTATGGCCCAAAACTCTAAAGGCATTGTGTTTTTGAAAGTCTGAGTTCCAGAAACTGATTACCATGCCTCACTGATTAAGAAATCCCAATCTGGATCAAGCTCTTCTTCACCTCCCACCAATCACTGTCCCTATTTTTAGACTTAAAAATTAAAACAAAAAAAAGAAGTAGTGATTATGGGAGAAATTTGCATATCACATGTGGCTATTTCATAAATTGATGTTTATTTTGTTCTGAACAACATTCAAGTCTGACCAGAAATGTATGCTGAATATTAATAGACTTTGGAATAATTTTGTGAGTAATAATTCCTTTAATATGGAAGGGTTCAAGAAATAATTCTAATAAACAAATAATGTTAAAGAAATCATAGTATACCCACAAAAGCAAAAGTAAAGGGACAGAAAAAAGATCAATGGTTGCCACATATTGTGGCTGAGGACAGGGGTTGACAACAAAGGAAGGATCACATATTATTGGAAAGATAGAATTATTCTTATCTTGATGGTATTGATTGCATGATTATATGTATTTGGATTGGATTAAATTTATATGTCTGCATCAAAATTCATAAGACTGAGGGAGAATTTTTATATGTGTATTGTATCTCAATGTATCTGACTTTAAAATGAAAAACTGAATATCCTGTGAGCTGTTATTAGAACATGTTTGATATTTTGCAGCACTTATAGGTAAGATACCATGCATATGCTTAAAATGTACATTTATACCAAAAATGTATTCGTTTCTTCCTACTCTATCTTATATTGCCTTCAAAAATTCCATGAGGTAAAAAGAGCTTTGCTTTTCTGTGTGGTTATGGCTGTGTTCCACTGGGAGTACTGCTAGCAGACAAAAAGATGTGGAACTCCAACAAGACTCCTTTGTTCAAGCAAAAACAAAGAAAACACCTCAGGCCAACCACAGGCTAAAACACAATAGTGCATACCTTCAGGAACTCAGTAAAATACAAGGCTGAACTACAATGCCACCCAGATATAAAATGCTAGATATAAAACATTTTCCTTACCAAATGTTCTTTTTATATTTGACCTTATCCATGGTATGGCAAACCCTCACACTCAGGAGAATTCACGTTTGTACCAGAAATCTGAGAAGAAAATCCCACTACTAATCTCTATCGAATGTCTCACTGGACTTGGAAATCTAAAGCTAACGCCCTCCATATTTGGCTCACATTAAGAAAAGTCTTCCTTCCCTTTCTCATTCATCTCTATTCTGGATTATTTGTAAATGTTTTTCCCCTTGTGTATTGTTTTTCTCTCAAAGAAGAGGAATTTCTTTCTCAATGGACTTGTGTATCTCATTCCAACCTACAAATACACAAATGCTAGTCTCAATACTTCAGAAGCTATATAATTTTAAAAAATAGCAGTGCTACATAATTGTATAGCGATTAGGGCAAAATAAATCAATTTGGGGCTTATCTTATTTTCATTTTTGTCGTTCCCTTTTTGTTTTCATACCCTGATTCTGAGATATATTTGAGAAGAGGAGAAAAATCTCTTTTCAGACAAGGAGGGCAAGTTGCTTATAGATGCTTTTATTTTCAACTCTTTTTTTAAAAAATAACAATAGATTTTATAATTCCAAACAGGAATGGCTCATTCTAGGACTTACTATCAATGCCATTATTTGTATAGTATTCACTGAAACACTTTGATACAATTATTTGCAATACGGGTCAAGTACTGGTGTCATAATTTTATTTTAGAATAGTTTATTTTCAGATTATGTTGTATTTGTGAGTATCAAATTTAAATTTTAGATTTTCTGCATTTATTCATAGAGCTACTAGATATTCTTAGAAAGCAATTTTGCTGGAATGTAATTATCCCTTGAGATAAGTTATAACTTTTTTTTATGGCATTGCTGAACTCTGAAAGCTGGAGAAACTTCCACCTATGGGCCACCTCAAGCAACCTTGCACTAAAATGGGCAGTGAGTGAGCTGAGCACTGGCTGGTGCACAGGATTGTGCAAGACTCCCTTAAGTAAATCTTAAAGTTTGTATTAACCCTGTGAACAAATGTCAACAGAAGGCATTGTATTTTTTGCAATGGAATTGTAAGCTGCACCTTGAAAAATGTACAGTGGAATTCTATTTTTATAAAACTGAGAGAAAAATAACTTAACCCTGGATTTTTAAAACCAGAAAAAGTACTTTTGAAAAGAAAGAGTGAAAGAATGACATTTTCAAGTACAGCAAAGAGTCCAGAATTTACAACCAAGGACACCCTAAAGGAGTTTCTAAAGAATGTAGTTCTGGAGGAAATAAAATAACTCTAGAATGAAATTGTGAGATCAAAAAATGTGAGTCAAATGAAAAGAACGTGATTGTGCAGTTAAATCTAAACAGAAGTTGTATCAGTAAAAGAATAAAAACAATGTTTAAAATATAAGGTATTAAAAAAGCAAGACTAAACTAGCGGACAAAAATAGCATGTTAGTTAGGAGGCAGTTGATAAGAGCTCATGTATTTTAATGTTCTGCATCTTTCCTCATAGGAGTAAGTTACACACATTGAAAGTATGTTAAACTTTCAACCATTCATGATTAAATACTAAACAAATAAATAATATATCACGATCAAGTTTGCTTTATTTCAGAAATGCATTGATTATACATTAGATATTCAATTACTTAATAATATCACATTTAGTAATTAAAATCTTGAAATTATATAATAATCTCAATGAATGCAGAAAGCATGTTTGATGAAATTCAATACCATTCTTGTTTGTTTTTAAAAAAGTAATATGCCAGATTTTGAAGAGAAGATATAAAAGGTAGATATTAAAATGCTGCATAATTGTTTATGGAAAAAATATAAAAATATCCTCTTTCTTATAAATACAAAACAAAGTCAAGTATGACCTTTATTAACTTTTTCATTCAACATTGTAGTGAAGCATGACCGGCAATATAAAAAGGATGAGGCAACATATGCATTATCCTCAGAGCTTATATATACATTTTAAAAATTAAAAAATGAAAATTGTAGCAATATACTAAAAATATAATAAAACTACGTGTTAATAATTTCTTCAAGATAGCTGCAAAATTTAGTGTAGTATATTACATGAATTGATTAATGAACCAG
This sequence comes from Solenodon paradoxus, assembly GCA_004363575.1. Taxonomy (NCBI): domain Eukaryota; kingdom Metazoa; phylum Chordata; class Mammalia; order Eulipotyphla; family Solenodontidae; genus Solenodon; species Solenodon paradoxus. Next base: position 1,338,776 of record RJWH01000101.1, read on the forward strand.
GTTAAAAAAAATCATATGCAAATAGAAATATATTCAGGTGGAGTATATGACACATACAAAATTTTGGCGCAAAAGGAAACTAGTTAGCATTCAATAAATAGTATCAGACCTATTGCTTATCCTTATGGTTCAAGTGAAATTGAATACTTAAATCATACTAAACTCAAATATGAATTTCACACCATTCAGAAAATTAGGCATGAAAGACAAGCACATTCTTAAGAAACTGTGGATATATATTTTTATGATCCTTGATCATAAAATATTTAATTAAAATGGTGGAAAAAGAGCTGACCGTAAATAGATGAATTTGACTCCATTAAGTTGAGAATTATTGTTGGTGAAAAGATGTGTAAAGGTAAGGCAGAAATTGGGAAAAAATATTTGCTGCATATTTAGCCAACAATTAATGTTTAAACAAATAATATCTCTTACAAAGTAAATGATCCACAGCTGAATTAAAAAGTTACTGGAAGTCTTGGATAGATGTTTCTTAGAAGAGACACTCAATGGTATGCAAAAAATAAAAATACAAACATACTTTTCCTCTTTAGAAATATGGAAAAGAAAATTCTTTTCTCTAAGATACTGCTTAAAACTAACTACATTCGCAAAAATACTTTTAATTCTGAGAAATCTAAAAATTGTTGCAGATGTGAGGCAATTGGAATTTATGCATTGCTAGTGGGATTTAAATCAAAATAAATGCATTGGACAGCAAATTTGCTTTAAGTAGCAAGAAAAATATATGAATATCTCATGACCCTTAAGTTCTCTCTCTCGATCTTTCTCTGTATATATATTATTTTATAATATGAAATATAAATATAATATGTGGAAATGTTATATAATTATATAATATATAATATATATTATATAATAATAAATATAATATATGGTTTATAATATATATAATTGCATATTTACTTATACAGGTATATCAGGAGATAGCTACAAGAATATTAATAACAATGCAATTTATAATAGCAAAGGTTGAATAATCAAAATACATGTCATGTTAAAAATCAGTAAATGATGGATATTTATGTAGTGGAGTACCTGAAATAGCAAAATTAAAATAGCTATGACTACAGTCATCAACTAGTATGATAGGAGAATAATGTTAAATTGAAATGTAAATAACAGAAAGATATAGAATGTGAATCTACTTTTTTGTAATGTACAAACTGAACGAAATTAAGCAAAACATTTCTTTGGAACATATTTAGATGATTTACTCTGTGTCTTCAATATGAAGTTATATATAATAGATACTAGATGATAATACCTAGATAGATGTGTATTACACACACACACACGCGCACACACACGCACACAGACAAAAGCAAGGAAAAGTAAACACAAATTCTAAGCTAGAACTTAGTTTTAGAGTGAAAAATAAAGGGAGCAACTTGTTGGCTAAATACTGTTTGTAATATCCAGTCAATACTTGAATGGTGTATTCACAGAATCTATTTTTTATAAAATATTTATTATTTTTATAGCTTGCTTATAGGTTGCATATAAACTTTTGTAGGGATGGAAGGGAAATATATTAGTGAATGAAAATATGTCAGTATGAAAGTGACAATTTTGGCATTTTACTATAGTCTTTAGTCCTTTCTGAACTCAGAAAATCCTAGCCTGATCAAAGAACAATGATCTGAAGGACATGTAGGACACTGTGCAATCATGGAAGAAATTCAAATATATAATTTCATTTAGAATGCACATTTGATGTCTTTTATCCCTTTTGATCAAATCACCCACATTAGAAGTTTTGAAGGAGTTGTGGGATCTTCTATAAACTCATAATTCCTACTATTTTCTCTTTACAAGGAGGACACTTAACAAGTACTCATTTGATTTCAAATTTAGTGTACAAAAGTTATCTAAAATGCTGAATCTTGTCTCTTTAAAAAGTCTTTTCTGGCACAGGTACCAGGCATCTGCATTTTCAACTAGGATCTCCAGATGGACAGAAATTCAAGATCCCATTCTGGTAACAGAATCAGTTTATTAATAATGAAGAATAACTATTTCTAGTTTCATTTTTTCAGTCTCCTTTTGCCTTAACTTTGTCATCTGTGAGAAGACACTAGGACTCAGTAGTCATGATTTTCAACAGAAAGAGAGTGATTCATTCTCCAAGATGAAAAAGTTTGTTGGCATTTCAAATGGATTTTCTTAAATAACCTATTTTCAAGGAGGACTTTTTAGATCTACAATAATGCACCTTATGGAGATGTTGTGTATCTTCTGTGTTCTATTACAGAATTGTAAACCTGTGTATGTGGAGCAGAACTCTTTTTTGTTAGTGTTGTAAATCAAGGTTTGCTCTAATTGTCATCTTCCAATATTTGCACATCTTAATTTAAGTAGAAAGAAAAAGGAACATTGATTTTGGTTTGTAAGTAAAACTTTCATTGATAGCAATTGATCTTAGTTTGCTTTTAAAATTGCCCATTTGTTGTGACCATTAACTAAGATTAATGAATATGGAACATCACGATGCTGTTCTCTTATCATAATTGCATGATATTTGGTGAATACCAGTTTCCAAAGAGATTCTGAGTCCTTTAGCAAATACTGTCATGGCAGTCATGATGGTTGATCTTCGAACACAGCTTAAAAATATTTCTAGATGTTCTCGGTAGTTTAGTTTTTGTTCCTTTTGCTCTGATGGATATACCTATCATCCTAGGAGTTTATGCTGCCTGCCCTCCATGTTGATAACTTTTCCCATTAGGTAAGAGTTAAAGTAATGATCCAGACACTAAACATTACTTTAACAAGTTGGAAAACATCAACAACTGATATTATTTCTGATATCACCAATGTCTGTCCATAAGTATCAGATTTATTCTAAAAGAGTTCTCCTTTCAACTAAAAAGAATTCACATTCATTTTTTGTCCTAAAAATAGGAAAAAAACACAGAATATGCCATTACTCCTATTTCAATACTAATAAAAAAAATGCCAACAAACCAATTGGAAAGAAATGATCACACATGCTACTCATCTTGGTAAGGCAAGATTTTTTTTTTAACACAAAATGGCTTTTAAATCTTACCTACACTGAGCAGCCTAGACATGACTCAGAATTGCAATCACTTCCAATGTAGAAGAGTAATTGGACAGGGTCAAGTTGGAGCCATGTTTTTAAAATTTATGAGAATCTTGGCTCCAGCCTTAAGCACTGTCCGTGAATCAGATTCTGTCACAATTTAAATCTCAACAGTCCTGAGAGGGAATTTTGGCGAGTTTTTCTGGTTCTAATAGCTAGTGAATTTGGGGACTAAGACAAATTCTTTATTAAAGTTTAAGAGAAACTGTTGTACTCTTCATTTTCAATATTGCAATGAAAATGAAAATAACCACTAAAGAGCCAACTGACCTATTTGGGGAAATCAGAAAAAGAAAAACAATGAATTAGTATCAACTCATAGTTTATCTAATATTAGTTAAGTTTCCTCTTTGGCACATACACACACACACACACACACACACACACACACACACACTCATGATATCTAATAAATGCTTTGCTTCCATTTTTGCTCATCAAAAAAGTAATTTGATCAGAAAACACAGCCCCATTTTCCCTCTCTGTGCCTAATTCCACTAAAAAGTAGTGAAATGATTTATTTTCTGGACTATAATTTTTTTTTATCAGTAACCTATCTCTGCCCTTTACACCTAGAGCAGCAAAAAACACTCTCAGCAGTACAAAACACACAATGAAATCAATAAAAAGAAAATCCTCAGTTTTCTTCATTATGGATATATCTGCATGGCAAGATGAAGAGAGATTTTAATTTATAAAATGTGAACAGATAACTACACTTTCTCAGTAGTATATCATATTATGTAAATAAAAATATTGGCAGAGTATGAAACAAAATTATTAAGATAAAACTAAATAATGCTTGCATATGAATGTGAACAAATCCAGAAAAGAGCATGAAAAATGTAAGCAATTAATTTTTACGTTGTGATTGTATTTTCATTGTTGAATTTCAATCGGACTTTCTTCACGATATAACTCAAATTCTGAAACTTTTCTGAATAATGAACCAGGAAAACTCTAATTTGACCAAGTTGAGTTCTGTAATCATGTTTTTTTTTTAATATTAAAGAAGGTTTCATATTAAGAGTTACAGAAAAAATCTTACTCTAAGAATACTTGATTGACTTAAGCACATTGAGGAATGCAGATCTGTCAGTCAGGGTGTGTAGCTACAAAAATGGAATTGGCTTATTAGACATAGTCCCTTATTGTGACCAGAAATCAGTTACCAGAAAATATCTATGATTTACTGTTTTCTTCCCCCTTTTGAGGATTATTTCTAAATTTTCAGTAGATAATAAGGCAAATATGAGCTATTTATTCAAAGGTAGACTTTGAGAGTGAATGGTGCAGTCATTAAAAGAAAAATAGAGCTGAAATAAATGTCATTATAATGTAAACTCAAGATGTTTGAATATGATAAATCATGGGTTTCTCAACAAATTCAATCATTCTAAATTAGGAGGACTAGTAGTAGTTGACTGTGAATTGCCTCTGGGAGAGCAGATGGCTTCATTGATGTACCCAGATAAGGAGGGTAGTTCTATTTGCAACAACTGGGTTTGGTTTCCACGGTCTGTAAAGTGGATCTGGACAGGGAAGGGAATATTTTCACCAATGCTAGAAATTTATAGCTAATTTGTTGATATATGTACTCCACACCCTTGCAGAATTGGAGAATCAGTTGCAGAATCAATTTATTTTATGACTAGTTGCCTTAGTGGAGGGATTCCTCCAGAACCGGAGTGGGTCACTCACTGTATTATAATAAAATTATGTCCCTCCCTCTGATTCAACTCTCAACAAAAGACCAGCTGACAAGAAGCAGAAGTCACGTCTGGCAATCAGCTTAAATTCTAAAAGCAAATGATTTACGTTAACAGGTAGCAAATGATTTGCTTCAGTATACACATTTCGAATCTTTTAATAATATAACATGAAATTGATTCATATGAAATTACAAAATAAAATGGAGAGGTTATGAGTGTAAATTAAAAGTAACATAACAGTCAAGTTCAGAAGAGCTGAAGGAGTATGTTTAATGTATATCCTAGGTTGAAGCATAAGAAGCTGCTTAATGTTTTTACTATCACATTTAATACAGAACATTCTTGTGAGTACTTTCTGTTTCATAGATGGAAATCTGTGTTTTAAAAGGAAAGTTCAAGCCTCTTGTCTTCTAAAATATCTTCCTTCACTCATTGCCTGATACATATATCTTCCCCTCATGTTTCCATGACATCATTTATATCTTAATTATAGCACTTATCATAACCACTTGATATGTTAACCCAATTAGCCTATCATCCCTTACACACCTCTTCCCAAAATGACTATCTCACATGCTCAACAAAATATCTGGCACATATAAGACACTCACTAAATATCTGCAAATTAAGAAATTCTTCATTAAATGACAAGAACCCCCTCTCCTCCCCAACCCCCACCACACACACACACACACACACACACACACACACACAACATTTAGAAGTATATTCAAGTATCTTAGATTTATTAAGGATAGAGTTGGGGTGATTCCTCTAGGAATTTAGTGGAAACCCCCTCTAGGGATTTTATCATAAAAATGAAGACAGCTCCAAAGTGAGCAGAAGATGTTAGTTTTTTAAAGACTGGGTGGCTACTCAATCTGAGGGACTCCCTTTCACCATCTACTGTCCGCTCCATTTCTTTTCTTATGATAAACACTTTTCCAATTCAACGAGAAAAGCAGATTTCTCTCTTTTCCTCATGCATCTCTTTTTTTTTTGTTTTGTCCCTCAGACATCAACATACATAGAGCTGGGTTTCTACTCAAGGAACTTATGATATAATATTTTCAAATAATGATAATTTTCTTCATTAGCAATTTATTTGGTTCCCTCTTAGATAATTTTGGCATCCGCTGTCAACATAATGTTATTTTAATTTCCTTGTAAATATAAATCTCACTAACCACACAAAAAGAAAGGTACAGAACTCCCACTCTACATACTCCACCCCTCAAAAGCAGAACTACATTCTGAGAGAAAGAAATGCAGATTATCAATGATTGATTGACATGCATGTTATTAAGTTGAAAAGGCACCACCCTAAGTGTAAAAAAGAAAAAAGAATATAGGCAAGACAGTTTGAAATATCTACTGAATTTAGAACCTTTACCCTTCAACTGCTCTTCTCAATTCTGATTGTTTATTGCTCTTTTAAGCTTCTTGAACTGAATTAATAATTGAATTATCCTATTTCCCTAAATCAAGAAGTTGTTAAGGTAGAGTCAATTGTAAAACACCAGTGTTCAGGGTCAGATCACTCACTATAGTGAGTTACACTACATATTATAACTTTAGTTATTTGGGAGAATTTAAGGAGAAAAGAGGATTCAGTTTATGCACATTAAACAGGGCATATGTAAATCTATATTTCCTTAATTTATTCAATTTCTTCCCATTCACTCTTCACCTTGTGTATTGGTGTTGCAGTTAGCCTTTTTCAAATTGTTTGAACTCAGGGATTATGATTTCTTTGGTCTCCATGGAAACGCTGACAATATATTTGAGCATTGACAATTTTCTTTGTTATCCATGTTAGCTCAGCAAAATGTATAGTCATCTCAAATAAATTGAAAATAAAGTCTGCTGAAGCAAGTATTTCAAAATGAAGAGTATTTTTTATTTATTTGCTTTAAATAAATAGCTTTGTACTAATACTGACTTTCAAATTAGGAGCTATGTTCTAAAAATCATGTCTCTTTACCTTACCTACAAAAAAGAATGCCTTTTCTAAATCCTTGTTTAATAGTTACAATCCCTAGGTAAAACATCCTAAATAATAGATGTCTTTGATGTATAAACTCATTTCATCAACTTAACTGGAAAAGGATACATTTTTATCAGCTTTCTGAACAACCAATTTTTGCCCATTTGGCACGTCTCTGTTTGCAGTCTAGAGGTAAAAGCCTGCCATACTTTAAGTCTCAATTTTCAAGGTCAGCATGAGGTCAATTTGCATTTTTGTTAAAACCGCTGAAGACTGCCATGGCAGAACCAGTGATGATTGCCTTGCCACTTCCTTGAACCTCTCTAGACTTTGATAAGCACAATCTGTCAACACATACATAAGCAGAAAAGCTGTAACCTGAGTTTTACTGTTTTGCACACTAGCCTGACAAAACTGAACCAGGACAGCAGTGCAAGATTTTTCAGTGCTGGTTCTTCTAACAATGAGTAACATAATCTGAATTTTGTAATTAAACATTTGCATTCACTTTTTCACACTTAGTTATTAAAGGTAAGAGTTGTGAAACTAAATCAATTCTCATCCTTTCCTGTAAGGAATGAGATGTAATATTCATTCAAGTAAATGGAATCTCTAGACAAAATGTTTAAAAGGAAACACTCATGTTTTCCAGGACCTGAAGAATTTAAAAACAGCCTAAAATTTAAATCCTGCGTTAGGTCAAAACTATTAGATAAATCAAAATAAAAATCAGAATTTGTCACACTTCTTTATCTGAAACTCCATGGTCAAAGTTCAGCAGATACTTTAGATTCCCTTTGGAAAGTTAATCTTCCCAACATTTATTTAGAATGTTAAATAAAGTACAATATCCATCTTTCTTTCATCTATCATCTGTCTATCTAGATATATATATATACATATATATATATACACACACACACACACACATACATATGTACGTATGTACATAGCTATGAAAAGCTAAACTGAACTTAAATTCCGAAAGCTAAGTTTCTTTGTAAAAGAATCACAAGCAGTTATCTCGTGAGAACCCATCAGCTCCCATGCCTTTTTTGTTATCAGTTTGATGTGTTTGAACAGAAACGATTGGAGAAAAAAAATAGACTGGAAGAAGGAAATGACATTTGCCCTCTTAAAAAAAAAGAAAAAAAGTAATTTGTGAAAATATACTTCAAAACAATGTAAAAGGTAGAAAATTAATCTGTTCTAGAGTACATCGAAGTTTATAAATTTCAATTTCCTGCGCTTTGAACATTTTATCAGTACTGAACTAGGTTCTATTTAATGTACTGTCTAGAAAAACAAAAATGCAAGATATATTTCTTCAATCTCCAAACAGAATTGTAATTGAAAGATGAATAGAGGTCAGTGATTTCATTGTTGAAACTTGCAAGATTCCACTGCAGCCATTTTTAGTTTTAAAAATAATAAAGATTCCATATTTTACTACACAATTATTTTAAGAATATCAGCATTTCCCTTCTTGAAGTAATGACATTTTATGAAATGATCTTGATGTTTTAATCTTTTTCCTCTGCATTATTATTTCTTTTGCTTTCACTTGCATTCTTTCTTACATGACAATTTCTCCCTTCCTTATTTTCTAATTGTATATTCCATCTATTTTTCTCAGACAGGAATGATTATCACATCCTTTCAATTTCATTAAGGAAAAAAAGTTTTAATTTATTATGCATATAATTGATGATAAACTCAGACATAAAAGCAAAGAAGGTCATTGGAGCTTTTCCCATAGTGCACTTTTTATTTTTAGATCTTTGACTATAATAGTTTGTAGCTGCTTCTTTATAAACAAAATTTCTCATATCCCCCAGGCATGTATTTCTGTTGCTGTCCTTAAGAAGGACTATCGAGCTTGCCCATCTACTTTCATAGTATAGCCTCTAACCTTTGCTAAACTGCTAGGTGTTAAAAGGTTACACTGACTTCTAATTCCTTATTAGAAATTATGTGGAAAGGCTGCTGTAATTTTTAAAAGAAATTATAGAAAGACAATTTAGTCTTTATTTCAAGTTGTTTAATATGTCTCAAAAATTCAGTTTCTCACACATACACACATACACACAAACACACATCCTGTAATATTCAACTCTTTAAATACATACTTTGATAAAATCAGAAGAGCTAAATTACAGGTATTATGCATTGAATAAACTACTTTTAGTTGATCTTGGAATTTGTTAAACAGGAGAAAAATATTTATCCAAATACATACCATTTTGATGGAACTAGTCTGACGGAATTTTATAGTAAGTCCAAAACTTAGCACTTGGGATAATAATCTTGAGGATTTCCTTTTTATAGCAAAGAACGAAATTCAAAAATTGCTCTTCCTACCTAGCAGTTACCAATAATCCCACCATAGTTTCATAAGTCACTATAACATCAACGTAAAGTTCGTCATGTAGGCAATTTTGTTTTATTATTCAGAGATCTCTCTTTTTTAAGAGTGACATGTAATGGAACAGATGTATTTACCTGTGACAACCCCTTTACTATCTGAAAATAAAATATGACACTTACGAAGTATTCTTTTAAAATTATTTTTTTTACTTCCCTGGCATTTCTATATGAGGATTTAATTTGTATAATTTGAAATGTGGAAGATAAACATTTCTAATAAGTCTCAGAAAGACTATATGGGATCCCTACTGCACAACATTTGGATTTGTTTTAATCTGAAAGACAAGATTATAGAAAATGATTTTTTAAAGTAACAATAATAGGGAAATCAAGAAATTAAAGTACCTATTCAAAGTTAAAGTTAATCTATTTAATGCAAATTCTTCATCATTGCATATAATTTATGGTTTCTAAGTACTTTAACATGTATTAATTCATTTATCACAATGCTCTGAGATCAGGACAATTTATTTTATCATCCTTGTCAACTTGAAAATTTAAGTAAATTCATCATAGTGGATAGGTAGAAACAAGCAGCTCACAAGATAAGTAGAACTCCTATGTAAGGAAAATTTTCATTATTAAGAAAGCCTGCCCTCTTTATTTTCCATATTCACTTTTTTTTTTTCCATCTTTTGCTGTCATTATATAATACCACAGTATAGAATCTCTATTCTCTACTCTCAATCTTATCTTCCCCTTGAGAAACTCGGAAATTCCATCTGGGTCAGCTTTCCTTGAATTACATATTTTGTTCGAAATATTCCACTTTAGATCTTTGTCTCACTCTCTCCGTGTTTTTGTTTTGTTTTTGTTTTTTAAAATCACCAAGTAAAACACATACCAGAGAAGACAGTATTTGAACATTATGGATGAGTACTTCTAGCAGATGAGTAGAGTTTAAGAAATTTTTCAAACTTTCAAATACCAAACAATTTATTTTAACACTTTTAAGCTTCTATTTCCTTATCTATAAAATGATTTGATATGCAGATTTAGTGAAATCATAAAAGGAGAAAAGATTTAATATAGTGCCAGACATAAACTCATTTATTCATCTTATAGATATTTACTGAAACTAGTTTTGTCACAGAATTTTTCTATTTATTGGACAAGCAACTATGAATCCAAATGGATTCTCTCCTCTCATGATGCTTAAAGAAAAATATCCTAATTGTCGTTGGTGATAAGTATAAGCTATGAAAAAAATGAAGAATAAGAGAACTCTGTGGTAACAGAGCTAATCAGAGAAAGTTTCTATGATAATAAAACCTGTTCAGAGACCAGAAAAATTTGAAAAAAAACAAAACAAAAGAAGTTATATAGATTTTTTAAAGAAAACATTACAGGGAAAAAAAAATCAACACAAGTAAGGTGACATGCAGATAAATAGTTGATGAATGTAGAGAAAGATGAAGATGGCAGCTTTGGTAAAGCAGGCAATGTGCTAATTAAAAAATGACTGAAAATGAGATCAGAGAAGTATGTCATGCAGATTGTATAGAACTTTGAAGGACATAGAAAGTGTATGTGTTATATTCAAGTAAGCTTAAAGAAATATTGGTTAATATTCTCATTCAGGTAACTAATAGGCAAATTTAAAATGTTGAAATAAATTATTTAAGGAATTTTTGAAAGCTAGCAAGAACTTGAATAAGTGAAATTAAATTTCTTAGAGAAAAACTATAAAAGACTTAAAGAAATGTAAAGTTGTGTTAAAGACACGGAATGATTCTTAAGTCAATTTATATTTATGATTTAAAAAGAACAAATGAATAAATGAGTCATGAATCAGTGACAAGTCAGAAGTGTCAATCTAAGATAGTGTTAAAATGTATATATTATAAGCCATCAACAAGAGCAAATCTCTGGAGAAAATAATTGTGTGCTGTCCCTCTCCAGTTGATAACTACTGAATTTTCATGCAGCAAGCAGTCTTTATTGAGGTAGTGATGCTATTAACTATTCCATTAAATTAACCTCCTCAGTTTTTATACTGCAATCACCAATTCGTTTTCTGAGTATAATTTGACATTCTATCTATATTTGCCTATGAACATAGAATGAGAATCAAACACTTGGCATTTATATTTAGCAATCAATATATAATAATTTATACATTTGTTTTTCACTTTTGGTACTTTAAGGAGTTCAGTCCAGTGTCTTCAACTTGAATAGCTTTAAAATATGTACTGTAATTCTTATGTGTTTTCCTCTGAACATATTTTTTCTCCAAGTTTCTTCAAAGTATTATCTCTCTTGTTTTATCTTATTTTTGCTTAGTTGTTCATCTTGGTTGTCCCACTCAGCACGAGGATACAAACCCTGGTCCTTGGGATATATATGGACTATATTTGGCCAGAGGTGGTGGACCTAACAATTACTACACTAGGGAATGTTGAAACAAGCTTGTTTCTTTTTATTTTAAGAATTTTTTTGTCATTGGTTTACAATAGTTCAAATATGACTGAGAGAGTATTTAAAGTTAATTTTGGAGAGAAAAAGTCATAATTATCAATTCAAATGTCTTTTCCTCTTGTATCAGTTATCCTTCTTATACTAATTTTCACACATGTTGTCCCACAATGCCTGGATAGTTGATATAGTTCACTATATTTTGACATTTTTTTCTCTTTGTATTTCAGTTTGGGTAATCTCTATTGACCTATGCTAAGATTTACCAGTTCTTTCATCAGCTGTGTTGGGGCTACTGATAAACTATCAGAGATTTCTTGAACTTATTTAACATGTTTTTGTTTTAGTTCTGATATTGCTTTATTTTAATTTTCCATCCAGGCCCCAGGTCTGGAACCCAGATCCTTAAGCTTTCATAGTTCACATATCACAAGGGTACACCCCCATTTGATGCTTTATTATAGATTTCATGTCTTTGTCACAAGTTCCCATCTATTGTTGCCTATCTTTACCACTAGAGACATTAATATATTAAATATAGTTAATTTGGTTTTCCTTTCTGTTAATTACAACATTTTAGTTCTTTCTGAACCTGCTTTTTTTTTTTTTTATTGTTTTCTCCCTTGACTTGATTTATTACAAATTTTTCTTGGAAGTTGGATTCTGGTGTTTGCTAATGTGTCAGAGCTAAATTAGAGAAGCGGAACAAGTAAGGAGATGCATATCACATTGGGTATTAATTTTCAACATCTGAATTTGAGGGATGAAGTACAAAAATTCATCCTATGTCAACCTTCTTAGTTAACATGTATTTTTATATTTTTAGTACTATTATAAATGGGAATATTATTCCAACTTCCTTTTTAATATACTTTCCTTCTCTCCAGGTCCATGCCATCTTTATTTCTTACCATCCAAAACAATCAAAAAAATGTTTAAGTTTTTTCTAAATTTAATATGATTCATCAAGAATTATGTGGATGTAAATTGCATTATGGCAATCAAAAGGAAAACTTGTGGCTATTCTGTTGAGAATAACTATAATTAAAAGCAGATATCAGGAGAGCAGTTAAGAGACTTCAGCAAGAAATTAAAGAAGCAGAATTAAAGGCAGGAAAGATGCAGGGATTCTAAATAGCTTTGAAAATAGATATGATAATGTTTACTGGTGAATCTGATGTGGAGAGGAAAAGAAGCAATCAGGATAATTGAAATTTTGTTGAACCACATGAAATATGGAATATCTATTTAGTATGATAGCAAAATTATGAAAGTGAATTTAATAGGATTCTTGGAAGATGAGCTTTTATCTGTTTTGAGTTTGCACTTTTGATTTCAAAGTAGAGATGCTAAATAATGGCACATATAAAGTTTGCACCTTAAGTGGAATATTATTTTTAAATGGTGATTAAGCATGTTCAATTTTAATAAATCTGTAATCCATTCTTATAATGGAATAAGATCACTGATTTATACATTTAAAAAGTCATTTGATATAGACATCTCTAGAACTACTATTTTCCCAAATCATCTTAATAATTATCTGCTGACTATTTTTATTTTGTACCTAAAGGTTATTTTCTGATTTAATCTGGGGAACAAAATTCAAACATGCCTGGATGTTTTGATTTTTTTATGTTAGTGGACACTTATTATTGATAAAAAGTCATGCTGTCTTTTCAATTGTTGTGAACTTTGCATGATTCCAATAAAACTATGTTAGAAATATTTCAAATAACAACAGTTCACTTTAGCCTGTGTCTGTATTATAACTATGTTATTTGACAAGATGATATTTTAATAATGTTTTCTAAAATGTATTTTCATAAAATGAATTTTTTCAACAATGGTTTATTTGCTGGTCTCTAAGGGTATGTACCTAAGTATTTCTTTTCTACAGAAACAACCCTCCACTAAAGTAATTTTTATATTTGAAATGTATATCTTAATAGTATATGTGTTTATATACAAATATACATACATTTGTATTGTATAATATGTTACACATTATATAGTTGTGTTATTAAGACAATAAATATAAATTTTGATAGAAATTAAAGTAGTTAATTCTAGGAATTATTCTAAAAGATTTAAGAAAAGCACCAAAATGTGATGAGTATAGTCAGAAAAACATATTATATGTTGCTAATAGCTGTTTTAGTTTTCATCAATTTATAATACAATATAACACACTTAACCCAAGTTATATATGAAACATTGACTTGAAGCATTCACATTTTATCCATTCATCTCAAATCTGTCAACTTTCAAGGGGGAAAAAACCCAGCTGTGAACTAAGTGTTCAATATCGCTTTTTCCTGCCAAAGTAAAATGTTTTCCGGGCTGGGAGCTAAATCTTTAAAAAGCATCATTACGAGAGTAGAAAAATAGAGGCTTCTTACTTGTGATGGTTCCTCAACGTAAAAGTTTTAGACCACTGATAATTCACTGACATATAATTTTCATAATAATAGAAAAATCTTGAATCTGAAATTATAGTAATTTCTGAACAATCTTTAATAAGAAGAAGATTATGATATGAACTGTTGTAAATATTTAAAGGTGCTTTATCATATTTAATAATATATGGTCAGATACTATTATCTATTCTGTGCCTTCTTTTTAAAACTCTAATTGTGTTGTAGTCTATCTCTCTTGCTCCTCTGATTACATGGTAATGTGACAATTCTGTATTTTTATTCAGCCCAATGTATCCAAACACCAAAAATCAAGGTGCAAATATAACCGAGATAAAAGTATAACTTAAATCAACATCATCCCTTAAGGACACTTTTCTCCTACTTATATGTTTCTTTTCAGCATTACCTGTAACATGATCCTTAGCCTCTTCTCTTTCTCTATGACAGTATTTGACTTTGTTTCCTGATTTTGGTCCTTGAAACCTAAGTTCTTGAGCAATACATATTCTATGATTTATGCAACTCCTTAATATTTAGAGAAAGTTTGATTTTTTTCTGGTTTTCCGACATAAGCAAAGGCTATATTGACACTTCTTCAAAAGATAGGCAACAAAATAGACAGGGATTAGTGTAAGTGAGAGGTGGAATACCAGTTACCTTTCTTCCTTTTACTACCTTCAACTGCGCATATTAAAAAATACAAATAAGAAAAAGGTTTGCAGTACTTTTGTGGAAGATTTTGCAAATATTAACACATACTATTTCATCATTTTTCTTCTAGATGAATGAAAGAACTCTCAAATGCTTGTTTTACACAGTGTGTCTGTGATGTAAATTAAATCTGACTGTGCCATTCTGCTTCTTACAACTCAATGATCCTGCCTTTATTGATATAAAATGTCAATTCCCTTAATAAGACAAGCAAAACAAGCATCTCCAGTCTCTGTCCATCACCATTCCTCTGATGTCTTCAATCTATCAATTTCCCAAAATATTTTCCACAGGCATTATTTTGTGGCATGTAAATAGATGTTACATAAAATAAGTTTAATTTGAATAAATAAACAGAATATCTTGGGCTATAAATTTGTCACAGAAATATATTCAAGTAAAGATTTCCCCAGATTAATTAGTATACATTGTAAATCTTCAGGAAGGGTGCAAAGCATTTCCCCAACCATTTGATTTGAGTAGTTTTTTAACGGACTATCTTGAGTAGCACTGCTTTTACCACATTATTTTGGATAGCATGTACTCTCACTTCTAAACCTTCAGTTTGAAATGCCTTTATTCAATTATTTTAAATCTCAGAGTTGTTTATCACAACCTATTTAAACCCTGTTAAGCTTTCTTCACTGTGACACATACATATATATATGTATAAATACATATATATATTTTTTTTTTCTTTTTAAGAAAAGCTAAGAGAGTTCTTTCTTAGATACTCTTGCAGCTTGGATTTTGTCAGTGATCTGGGGACATTAAGGAGAAAATCCCCTGTGAGACTTGGAAGAGAAATAAGAACCATATGGTGATGACAACATACAAATTTATTGAATATTCTGTCAAAAAAAGATGGTATGAATTTGCTCTAAAGTGGTAAAATATTATAGGACCTGTAGGATGATGACTATAACAATAATACAGCCTTGATAATGACATGGGGTAAGGTAGCACATTTGCTGTTGATACTCTTTTTTTCCTGTGATAACAAAGACTTCTTCTCTGATCCTCTCAGAAATGCTATAATTCAGCTAATTTATTTATATTGACATTCTTCTTGCATAAACTGCTTGGGTCTGGGTTAAGGAATTAAGTTGTCTCAAACTACCAAAACTTTATTGAGAGAATAATCATTATCACAGGCGATATCAGGTTAACAAACATAGAAGAAATCTAAGAATTTTTAATCTATGTAGGAATTTTCTATTTAGTCAGATTCATTATGCTTTTGATGCTTGTATATTGATAACCTATGGAAAACCACAGTGAAACAGTTAAATTATTAGCTACAATGAAACATTCATTAAAGTATGGTTTTGATGAATAATTTGTTTTCTTGCATAGGTTGCTGTGAAAGACATGAGGAATATAAATATTCAGTGTTAACTGATTGTGTCTAATTACAGTGGAATCCTTTAAAGAAAGAAGCTATCATAATCAATGTTTGAAAATCTCAACTAAATATTTGCTAATAAGAAGCTGAGGATTCTTTTTCTACTCTAAAATAATTTTTTTTCTCTTGCAACCACAGATTTTACATAGAAAAAAAATAACCCAGAGGTATATTCTGATCTTGTTACTCAAATATTGCCTAGATTGAATTAATAGAATCACCAGGAAGCTTTTAAGAAATAGTGGGCACTTTAATATTTGGGTGAGAATATTTATAGATTTCAAATAGCTCTGAGTACAGTGAAGCCCACAGAATCCTCTTTACCAGTGAAGCACCCTCTTCTCTGTCTTATGGTTCAAACTACTTAAACACTTCATAATGATAACAAGCTGAGGCCATCGCTGTGCAATCCCTTCAGCTTCTCCTTTACCACATTATTTATTGCCTCTAGCTGTATAACTAAAACTAGATCTCAACACTATTCTGTAGAATCCAAGGTCAAACTCAGGAGAGAAAGATTTAACACCAAAGGAATTGCAGTTATTTTCTAATTTCTTTTGTCAAATCTTTGGAAATATTCATATAATGGATTTGGTAGGTGCTACCCCAGGGATAGTAGAATAAAATTTAGACTGAACTAATTAATTGACGAAGTCACGCTTACAGGTATGCATGCATTGTCCTAACTCATGCTGTTGGAGATGTTTGCTTTTAGTTGAATGAAACCTTGAATCAATGGCATGTAAGTAAATAAAATTAACAAAACTCCTTAAAAAGAGGTTAAAAACTTAAGAAAACTAAGAGTGAGTGGATTTAATTGCATGCTAATTAAGAATTAATTCCTTGTCAAAATCTCTGAGGTCTACATTGATAAAAGATGTTCAAGCTGCTTTGAGATGGCATATGGTGACTAGTTTTGTGGGTGGGATAATGGTGAGTTATGTTACCATGGGTGATAGTAGTTCAAGTAGCTGATGCCAAGCAGCAGTATTTAACCAGAGTATTCAGGCAACCACAGCAGCCACATTGAACTTACCTACAGAGGTAATACTGATATGACTACCAAAAAAGGAAGCAAGACTAGACTTGTTTGAACCAAGTGGACATTTGAAAATGGCAAGTGATTTTTATTTCTATGACCAAAATTGAAGGACTGTCAAGTAGCTTTACTTTGGTCTATAAGCTGGAAAAACAAATATAAAAACAAAACCTAAAAACTCTGTGCCTAATATTTGAACAACTATGGAAAGAGAGTTATGTATAATTATCTAATACCCAGGAGTAAGTTCATAGACTCAGGGACCCTTAAAAAAGAGGGTTGGAGGAGACTGGATACTCTTGAGAAAAGTTTGGGAATTTTGTGGTAGTGTATTTTGCAAATCTTTCTCCTCTATTTTCCCAAAGGGATCTGCAACCAATTACCAGGGTATATGTGCACTGAAGAAGAGAAAATACACTGGTATTTTTGGGGGCAATTTGACTATCCACTGAGTTAATACATCAATCACAGAGGGCCCAGGAGCTTAATGTTGTTACCAATAGGTCTAATGAGACTGGATAATAAATGTAGTTTTGAAGTTAAGTCCATCTTTCAGTTAGTTAGTGGATCTCAGGAATTGCTTTTTTTTAATTTCCTGGTACCTGTACACCTGCTTGCAGTAGCATATATGTGCATATAACATTATATGTGTAGACATATACATATATATGTATAATTTATCTGGGTATCTGTATACCTCTAAAGAAGGAGGTAAGACTGTAACCTATTGGAATAAGCCTGAAATACTCATCAATAGGTCCTCTGTATAGTAAAAGCTCTCATTAATTATAGGACCAAATGGTCTACCTGCCTCCCATTTAGCTTTTACCTTCAGTCACCTCAATGCTTGCTTAGTGAAATCTTGATCAAAGTGAGCATGAAGGTAAGAACTGAGATTTTCATGGGATCAGCAAAAAGGATTTACCCTCTCTGTGATTATTTAGATGAACAACAAAGCATCTTTCTACTTTTTGAAAAAATAGTTAAATATA
Organism: Solenodon paradoxus; assembly: GCA_004363575.1. Lineage (NCBI taxonomy): Eukaryota > Metazoa > Chordata > Mammalia > Eulipotyphla > Solenodontidae > Solenodon > Solenodon paradoxus. Next base: position 1,357,011 of record RJWH01000101.1, read on the forward strand.
ACTTTCCAGTCATGTAACAAATTCTCACCAATGGAGGCAAAATGTCATTTTTCATGGAGAACTAAGGGTGAATGTACCTACCCACCTCATGTTTTTTTCTCATATACCTTGAATTTGCAGGTTATATGGTTGAAGATCTTAGTGTAATAGAGTGGAAGGAGCCAGGGTGCATGATAAATGCAGAACAGAGACTTCTTTACATTTGGACAGTGGTCTAAACAAGGAATTATTTTTGAATTCAGTTAAGTCACTGAAACCCAGGATTATGTTTCTGTATTTATATTACTCTGATTACTAAAGATAATACTTTCGAATGGTATTGACTTAGTCGTCATAAAGGAAATATGTATCATACTGGATAGAGAATGATATGTCTTATTTAGTGAAAAACTAGTAAAACTGTTGATCATTATAACTTGAAGAGAAAACCCTGAGTGTGCTGAAACAAAATCTTTAGTAAAATACTTAGAAAGAACCAACATGTAATTTTTAAAACTACAGTCTGCATTGATAAGAAATTATTAAGAAATGATAAACTCAGGTGAGAATTTAATGGTTTTCAAGAATAAATGAAAGTGAGTTGATAGAATTGAGAAATACTCAAAAACTAGAAAAAGTGCTTGCTTCTGGACTTAAATCATAAGAAAAATAAGATTTAGAAATTTTAGTGCAAAGGTTCATGTAAATCCCAATATTTCAGGGAAAGTCAGATTAAAGATTTAAATTTCTCATTCTAGGATAATAACCTAAAGAAAATCTCAATTGTCTTGAAAGAGAGGCACGAAACTAATCTTAAAAAGTCTTGGTTAGATCAATGGAACCCCTGAGAAAAGATTTCTCATTAAGGTGATCCCACATTAGTTAGAAAAGGCCCAATCCTGGTAAACCTGCCATGATTTGCATTGACTAAGAGTAGCTTACGGAGACTGGCTTCCAAAGGGAAACTGAAATGGAGAACAAAATTGCTGTAACTGAAATCTGTCCAACTCCACTAACTCCATTAATAATAGGTTATCTCTTGAAGGGAAATCTGGTTGGCACAAATCTTGCCTGCCACAAGAGAGATGAGTTACCTTTGTATCGAATATCATAAAATCAAATTTGCTGGCTATTGTAATTGCACGATTACTTTATATAAGATGAAAAGAATTTTTAAAAATACTGCCATTAAATACATGACATGGTGTTTTCTTATTATTTAAATTTATTGTTAAAATACTTGCCATTCACAGTTCTCTTCCAAACCATTTTTGCGGACTGCTCAGTGCTATTGTTTTTCCACTTTTTGAACAATCAGGAAAGAACGATGTATGTTTCACTGTGTTTTGTGTTATTCACCCACCATCAGAATATATAAATCTAGGAAGTAAAGACTAAGAAGTACACCTAAAGCTTGTATAATTTTGTAATGCAGTACTTCAATAAAAATTTTTAAAGAAAAAATATTCTGTAGAGAAATATTTATTATTATTACATTTAATAACAGAAATTTCTGTTGTATTTTTTTATTTTATTTTATTTTTTTATAGGTTGTGATGCTGGACTATGATGATCTGCAGATTGTAGAAACTAAGGAAGAAATGCCTTCTCTAGAAGATATAAGAATAGGTCCAGGAAGTTGATAAATGAGCCCATCACTTGACCTTTTGAATTTCTCTTCTACTGTATAAACAAGGAAGCAGGAAACTTCTGTGTAGCCTGAGGTATAAAATCTAATGGAAAATCAGCTATAGTTATATAAGTGGAATATGTCTGAATGCTGGAAGAATTCTCAAAAAAATAATAGATGGTTCCAGAATGCTAATATGACTGAGACCAGCAAAGGCCCCAAACCCTAAGTTTGGGTTACACCATTAAATGAAAGACCTGATCCTATGAAGTTCGTTATGACTGTAGCGAAAGAAATGCATAATGGAGGAAGAAAATTGCAAACATCAGCTATCAATTGTGACCACTTTCATGAACAAGGACTATAAAAATACCGTATTATTTTTATTCCTATTTATTAGTATTTTTTTTTTTTTGCCACTAACTTGCTTTTATATTTTATATAGGATGGGTTGGAAGTGCTTACATTTATGATGTAGTCCACCAAGGTGAGATCTCAATTGAACTAAAGTGTGAACATCACCCAGAGATGAATATATAGTGACTGATGAAACTTTGGAACACCACTTCAGAGCAAACAGTGTGTTTTCACTGACACAATAGATGGCTACATTATGATATGTAAAAACCATGTTATTGTTGGGGTCTCAAAGATGATAGAACTGATATATATGAATGCAGGAGATTATTGTAAGTTCAATGAATGTTCATTTAAAACCTTTTTTCTAACTTGTCTTCCTATAGCAAAGAAACTAGAAATCTAAATAATATTTTCTAAATTTCCTTGCAAGAAAGCTTTATATATGACAAAGTGCTTTCCAATGATAGATGTCCATATGAGATTTGGAGGCAGACATGAAAAGCATGAAGTAATAGCAGTGTACTTATCACTGAAAATATGCCTGTCATAGTGCTGCCTCCAGTAAGATTTTCCCCAGCTCCTGCTTTCACTTTGGGTTAAGTGCTATGAACTGCATTGTAGGCGGTATAATTGAAATCTATCAAAGTATCTACCCTCTACAGTACTCTAAGTATGAACAAATAATGGTACTAACCATATATTAAGTTATTGATATTGGTAGCTATCGAGCTAAGTGCTTCATATATATTATGCCATTTAGTCCTGCAAATAGCTCTACAAAGTTGGTTTTGTACTATAATTATTAACATCTATTCCCATCCTAGCTTTAGACCTCTGAGGATAACGATCTTAAGTGCTATCACAAAAGACAAATTAGTGATATAAGAAGACAGTTGGAACCTCTTAGATGGTTAATAAACATTTATTGAATGAATGTGTTAATATTTTCTTGCCTCTGGGACTAGAGAAATATTAAGAGTGGGAAGGTAATTTAAATATTATTGTGTACAATTTTATGGAATTAACATAGAACTGAATAGCAAGATGTTATGCATAAGCTCCAATATGGCTGTGATAAAAATAAATATTTATATTTACCTTAAATAATCAATAAAATAAGACACAAATCACTACCAAAATTCATTTAAGTAGGGAAATAAAGAAGTGACAATGAAACCAGCTCATTGCATATGATCAGTTTTAAAGCCAAATTCAAGTATTAAGACATTTTGAAACTAAATTCATATTATAACATGTCTATATCCAGTTTTGGATGCATGACAGAATTTATCCTCTATATTACACAATATAAGTTTCTTGAGACTGATACAGTAATTATATTATTAATTCTATAGATCATTCACATTCCTCAAAATTTTTATTAACATTTTCTCATAACTTTGATAAAAGAAATTAACTTTTCTAGAATGAAACAATTAACAAAAATATTGAATATAAAGCATTTGAAATAACCAATGTTCATGAAGGTGGTGACTCTGAATATAAAATAGTGTATATATACAAAATATAATTTTTTAGAAATAAGAATGTTTTATTTATTCATTCATTCATAAAAAATTTTTATTATGAAGCCCCATACCATATATATATATATATATATAGTGTGTATATATGTATATATATAGTGTATATAATTTCTTTAAAATATAATTTCTTTAAAAAGCTTACTTACCATGACTAAAATTGCCAGTGATAAACTTATATATTTATTTATTTTACCCTGATGTACTGAAAATAAAAAGGAGGTTTCTGGGTTTTGTTTGGAGGAAAATCAATGCTTACTTATATAACAATAGTAGCATTTGGTCCTGAAAAGGCCTGTACTGTGAGAGTCAGGAAGATTCTGTGTATTCAAGTTTGTCTTCAGGAGAGAACCTCTTCCAATTACGAAAGAGAACTTTAGGACTTGTATAGAAGCTGCCAGAGAATCTGCCTCTCCTTTCCACTTCCAAAAGGACAGAAGGGGAAAAAAATTAATGTAAACAAATTCTAAGAAGAGAAGGGGAAATAATACCTAAGGTTTTGTTTTTTTGTTTTTTACAAAGCTTTGGAATGCAAATAATTCTGAAGCCCAAATTTAGGATGCAAATAAATGACTCCAGGGAATGAAGACTTATAAATCTCTCTAGAGCAAATCACTCTCTCTAATTTTAAGGGCATGGTTATCATTTAATAATCTTGAACTCAAACTGCAAGTAATTTTTTTTTCAGAAAGCAGTGAATCTGAAAAAATATGAGAGTTTTAATGAAAAATCATTTTCCAGCAATGAGGATGCTATGAGACAATAATGGTAAGCAAAAAATTTTTAAATTCTCAGGTTTTGAACTAGTTGATCTTTCCATTAGGATAAAAACCTTATTAAATCAAGTATGTAGAAAATAACAAAAAATATACATAAAATAATACAATTTCAACTCTGATCAGTCTTTGAATGATAGATATGTAATGCAATAAAATATATATAGTTGAAAGATATATTATGTTCAGAAAGAACAGGAAGAACCTTCCAGGGGTAAAGAGAGTTGACAAGGGATGTTAAGTTAGGAGAGGTCACCTCAATATTTGTTTTTGGATCAAGTCACTCTGCTAAAGAGCCAAGAAAAGATTGGAAGGAGCAGTAAAAGATGTTTACTGTATAAGCTAGTTGAGAAGATGACTAGTAAGAAAGGGAAAGATATTTTAACTTTCCAGGCATGATATGGAGGGTAGCTTAAAATAAGGCATTCTTAACAGAGAAACTGAATAGTGGCAAATGTCACAAAATAGAAAGTTCAATAGACACAACTTGGTAACAAACTACACGAGAGGGTTACAAGAGAGGGATCAGGTGTGAATTCTAGGTTCTGCATTTGTATGACTTTCACTTGTCTAACTGAGCGCATGATTTTTACTTCATTCTCAGCTTAAATGGCATCATCTTCAAAAGATCATCTTCATCTGTTTTACCTATGGTAGCCTATATATTTAAATAAATAAACACACAAACATACACACACACATATACAACCATTCATACTTTTTCTATTAATTAACAAAAATGAAAGAAATTTGAGGACTAGGGTTCTCAGAAATATCTGGAAAAATAATTCCCCACAAAAAATCATAAGACCAAAATATCCTTATCAATATGAAAATTGCTGGAGAAATACAGAATAGCTGAAATGAAAGCAATAGAGAAAAAGAGGTAAATGCTAACCAAGGTTTCTAATTAGAGAAATATTCTTCAAGATCATGCTATCTGTACTTAAAGGTAAAGAAGAAACAAATGATTCTAAGACTTAAACCCAAGTTATGCCAAATCTAAAAAATTGTTCTCTATTTTTGTCTTTTTAAAATATTTCATGAACAAAATCTATCCATTAGTGCATTAACTTCTAAAAATAAATGCAAGGAGCATAGTCCACATAAATCCCGAGGAGTTGAATTGGCATCCTGGTGCTAGGTGAACAAATACGATGAACAACTACATTTAAAAAGTTAATTAAATTTTTAAAAAGAGTTTGTTTGAAAAACAGTATCAAAATATTTAATATTAAGGAAAATGTCCATAAACTCCACAAATGAGGGAATATTATTCATGCCTTAAGATATATTAAAATGAGCCTACTCAAATAAATCACATGAATAAAGTCTGATATATATCAGACTATGTATATATATGTATGTATATATAAATTCCTTTACTGAAAAATATACTGAAATCAAGAAATAAGTTTATCTTTATAAAATAGAATTCATATATCTTATTTAGAATGCCTTGATGAAATATAATTTGATTGAAAACCTAGGAGTACAGTTAAAAGTTTCTTTAGTTGATCTCATCAAATGAATGAGATGAGTGAAAATAGCAGAAGGTTATTTCAAGTAGTTATTCGATAAATAGATTTTTAACTATTATAAATTACTTGAAGTTACACAACAGAAAATGAAACTCATTGTATAAAGTAAGAATTGATTTGTCTGAGATCTCAAGAAAGAGAAATGCTTAACAATCAGTATAGCAATATTATATAATACAGGAGAAATATAAATATTCATGGTAAGAAATAAGAAGTAATTAAAGATCTAGAAGATTATCTGAAAGATCAAAAGGATTAAATTATGTGCAGAATGCATGTAATGTTAATGTTATTTTATCATTTTCATCAAAATTCATTCCTATACTAATTTTTCTCTCCTCAAGCTATACTTCTAAGTTTTTTTTCTTTACCAAACCTTTTGAAAAGCAATATAATATAGGAATTTAAAGCATTTCAGAAAGTAGTTATAAATTAGTTCTAAATGTAATTTCTGCCACTAGTTGTTGCTTTGATAAGTAAGTTTATATTTCCTTGTCTTAATCTATTCATCTATAATATGGTAGTAGTGATAATATGTTGACTGGAAGTAAATAATATGAAATAATTCTCAATAACTTCATGAGGTAGTTTTTTTTCTAATGGTTTTTATTTCTAACTTCTGTAGGTTTCCTGTGCAGGTAGTAATATTAGATAAGCAAGGAGAAAACTTTCTGATAGATTTTGCCATGTGTTATCACTGAGCTATCCTACATAAAGTTAAACCCTGAGAGCTTGTATATTAGTGACATGATAAGAACTCCCCCTAGCTTCATAGAGATTTTCCATGTATAAATGGGAATTAACAATATTTATAATATTAATATGCTGCCAAAGTACTCACTGTTAAAAGTATACAGATTTTAAAAACAAAACAAAAGCTATAGCTCTATTCTGGTAGTATTAGGGTAAAGAACTAGCATCTAGAAAATTATTATAAATTCAAAACTCACAAATCCCTCAGTTTATACCATGAAATGTCACAAAAGTTGACTATGAGTTCCATGTAGTCAAGAATTGTGTCATTTACTTTTCACTGTATCTCAGTTAGCACTGTGCCAATTTCATGCTAATTTTTCATCCTGCTTTCCTGTTTAAGTTCTCAGATAAATCATTTTTATTTAGATAATTGTGCCCGATATGAGATTCTTAGAGTTGTGTTCCTTTAACACTTTGAATATGTCATCCACTGCCTCTGGGCACCATTATTTTGATGAAAAATCAGCAACTGGTTTCATAGGGGTTTTCTTCTATATAGAGAGATGAAATTATTTTCCCTTGCTGTTTTTGAAATTTTCTCTTTGTCTTTCAACATTTTTACTATGCTGTGTCTAGGTGTGGTTCTCTTTTTGTTTATCCTACTTGAAATTTTTGGATGTGCAAATTAATGTTTTTCAGTAAATTGGGAGTTTCAGTCATTAACTTTTTTTTTAGAAAAGAAGCAAGCAGGAATGAAGGTAAGTAGGTAGGCAGGCAGAAAGAGAGAGGAGGAGGAAAGGAAGAACTATTTGTTTATTTACTTGCTTTATTGTTCCTTTTTTGCTTGTTCCCCTTGTCCTTGGGCACAGACTTGGGTTCTTGAACTTTACAGGGACTTTGCCAGAGTCTTACAGACTTAACGCCTGAGCTATCGGGGCATGTCATCAGTCACTTATATCACTTCTATCACTTCTCTCCTGATATTATTCCCTTTATATAAGTAACCAAGCTGATTTTAGATTTCAAGAAATTTTGAAAGATATTTAAATAAATCTATGAAAAGGAATTATTTTTTAAGTATGCGCATGAGGTTAATAATTCTTGGTTACATTTATTGATTCAGTATAGTGAAATTGCCATGAGCCACCCTCCATTGACTCAATCTTAGCTCTAAGAATAAGTATCTGTGGAAGTTTTAATATCAGAACATTATTTGACCTTCTTATACTTAATTTTCTAATTGATAGACAATATTTTCTTTTGTTTAAGACAGTTATGAGATTTAAATCAGTTACCTCTAAACATCTTGCAACATTGATTTCCATGTAGTAAGATCTAAATGAATACTAGTTACTATTATCTACTAGTTCTGGTTGGTTAGGAGTTAATTTGTTTTCATATAATTTCAATTTTGTTTGATTATTCCGTTTCAGGCACTTTTTCTTTGGAGGTTATCCTCTTTCTCAGTACAGCAAATTTTTAGTGTGTATGGTCCTTATTATGTGAAGTATTATTAATTTTCAATTCAATTAGGTAATGTTGTTTTCATTTATGTCTGACTTACAACAGAATATGAGTAATGTGGTAGAAGACCTTTTCCCTGACCCCAGTGCAAAAGCTATTCTACCAAGATTGTTATCGTAGTACAGAGGCAGTAGCTACCTCCTGTTTTATGGACACTGCAGCTATGTCCTGATAATTGTGCTATGGAGGCTGTAGCTATGTTATGTTCCATGGAGATTGTGCTAAGTTCTGTTATCCTCGACTAAGGACAAATAAGCATCACCTCCGTACTCTGAAGTTGTACATAAGTGATGAGTTGCCAGCAGAAACCACACGTAGTCAAGAAGATGAATCATTACCTCAGAGCATAAAAGGAGCTCCCCTAGACTCCCCATTGCTCAGCTTTGGGTAATACCCCTGAGCCAGTACTGGTACAATAAAGTGCCTTTTCTCTATTTCAGTGCTCAGATGTCAGTCTTCTTGCCATCTGGAGGCTCTGCTATAACATATAAAACCTTCATTTCATATCCATAGGCTAGAAAATGGAAAAAATAAAAGCACCTGCAGCTTTCTTTGTACATAACTATGAGCCTGCAGTCAGAAATCAGCGAAAAATAATAGACCAAGATCTGTCTATATGAGGGTTGTGTTGTTTGTTTGATTTTTCCCTCAATGTAAAGTTAAAAACAAGTCCTGTTTTCTTAAGTATTTGTCCATTAGAAAACCTTCACTGTAGGACAGGTTTCTCAGTGACTGGTAACCAATCTAAGTCTGAATCAGTCACTAGGTTACCTATCAAACTACAAATTTCAGGTCCTTCAGTAAACCTAAGGATTCATAATATCTGATTACCTGAAGTGCTGAAAGCACTCCAGGTGTTTCAATACTATACTTTAGGTAATATTACCAGAAATGTTTCTTCTTCTTTTTGAAATTAATAAACTTCTAAAGATTGTGACATAGTTAAAGCGTATAGAATTGATGGAAACTTTAATTAAACGTGTCTATTCCATTGAAATGTAAAAATAGAGAATTAATTTTAATGTACTTATTGAGCATCATTTTTTATTTTTGTATTCCTTGTTCTTTAAAAAAAGAAACCTTGATGGAAGTGAACATTAACATTTGAAAAGTACAAATTGGTCTATAGTAAGTAATTCAGAGTAGATGCATTTATGAGATTAAGAAATTATTCAATTAGTGATTAAAATTTAGTCAGGGAAAATAATGTATTGGTAATTTCAGTTATCATAATATTTATATTATAATTGGTAATTATTACAAAACTATAGACCCATAAATGGAATAATTAATTCATGTTAATGCTGTACATTTTTACCACACAACAATATTACTTAGCAATGATTAAAGTATTGCTATTATATGCTATTTTCAACTCGTTTTACTCTTGGAAACGATGATTTGTTTGATTTTATTTTACAGTTTAGGGATATTTAACAGTTTCTATAAATCATTGTAGGAGAATGTCTGAATATAATGTAAGTGTAAAACTATACATTTTAGGCATGCTGAAATCAGCAGGTTTCCATAGTGCACAGGAGACATCTGCATCTATGAAACAGCCTGGAGGGATTAGTTTTCTGTTGGGATTTAAGTACTCCTTGTTATCTGGGTCTTTGAAATCCAGGCAACATTGGGAAGGTTACATAGGCTTATAGATTTTTATATATCTGCAAATTCTTGGGGATGAAATATAAAGTCCCAAAGTCAGTGTTAACTTATTATAAAGAAAAATAAGGAATAGATGATGTGGAGGAAAAGATTCCCTAAGAATATAGAAAAAATGGTAAAATATTGTCTAACGAGCTAAATGCATATTGGCTCATAAGTATCATAGAACTTACAGTAAAATCTAAACTCCTGCCCAATCCTACAAGACTGTAGGATCTGTTTTATACAAACTGCAACCTCAAGCTATTCAATATCAGGTTCCTCTCCTTATCTATTCCCATTGCCTTTCCATATCTGTAGATCCTCAGAGGTCTCCTTACACTAAATATTTGACCAACTGATTATTCTTCCAGACATCTAGATTCCCGCTCTTTATTTACAGGTGATTCTTAATCATTCTTAGGGCCTCAGCACAGATTATCTCCCTGCAAAGAATTCAACTAGAGGGTCTTACCCTCCTTCTACTCTTTATTGCAGTCCCTTCTGCTTTTCTTACTCAGCGCTCGTTACATATTATATTCAGTCATTTTAATAATTTATTTAATTTCTTCCTGATTAGTCAGTTATATCTAAGAGGGCAGGAAATGGAGCCATCAGGTTAGCTACTGTATATCAGACACTTAGCATGGACGCCTCAATGAGTATTTGCTAATTGCATAAACATAGTTGTAATATTTCCGAATGGTGTGTTATATACACACACAAATCAAGTACTTAACTCTCATTAGTTTATTCTCCCTTAGGACTTCATGTCTAAATATGACACTAATAGTTCAACTGTCCTAAAGAATCAGAATTTAACTTGTAAAAATAAGAATGTATCTTTAGCTTATTATGCTGATCAATACAAAAAGGGCTATTGTATTTTCTTGCTTTTTTTTTATTTTATATGCCATATTGCTATATATTATAAATCAAGATTATTGATATTAAGCAATATTTTTTCATCACAAGCTTTTCTCCAACAAAATTGATTCATTATTCCAATCTTCTTTACTATTGTTCAAAAAATTATATCTTAGATTTTTTATATTAGTTTTAATTTTAAATGAAAATGCACTCATCCACAAATCTATTTAGTTTGCCTATACATCTCCTTTATATAGTAGCAGAATATAACAATATTCTCTAGGAAATTCTGATTATACAGGCTAATGATTGCTTATCCTATCTAGCCCACCTAATGCTATATAACTGCATAAAATTGATTGTGTAGCCACTATGATAAATGCCTTTATGGAAGCTTTACTTATTTTTTGGTGTCACAAGCAAGTAGTAAAAGAAAACAAAAGAATTCTACCAGGAATATAAAGAAAGAATTCATAGGAAAGGAGTTCTTTGAAGCAGGATTTGACATATGAAATGAATATAACTGAATTATGAAAATAGAATGTGAAGATTTGCATAAATTCTTCACTCTTGTAAATCAAATAAAACTAAGATCATTTAGAAATGATATTGTAGGAAAAAACTCTCAGTGCAGATAGTAGTAATTGGACTATAAAAATGCTGCCTGAACTATGAAAAAAGCACTTTCTTTTGAGGGTAATTCGCATTTTATTAGAGTTATTTATTATCTTTGCTGACTTCTTGGGGACACAAACTCAGCCCTGACTTAGCTTACTTTATAGTGAAAGAAGAGAAATAAATAAATTATCTAGAATACCTAGCAGTTTAGTATTAAAAGATAAATGGAGAAAAAATTAATCAGGAAGAAAGGGTGTTTTGCAGGGTGAGATTTTAAATACAATGGCAGAAGACCTGAGTTGAAAGGTGACATTTGAGTAAAATCTGAATGAGGGAAGAGATAAGTCTGATAAATTGTGCGTTGGGTTCACTGTTGCAACTTCCAGGACCCAGAACAATGTCCAGCACCTACAAAGCACTCCAATATATGTTGGATATATGCATGAATAATTTAAGTAGTAATGGTAAAGATGGTATATGCATCAAAAGTATGTAAAAAAAATAAAGATGTGAAAATTAATTTGGCTATGGTATTTATTTTCTATTAGAAGAAAAGATAACTTTGTAGGGAATGAGAAGTTCATGAAACTTTGATATTAAGTTTTAGATTTACTCATGTCATCAAATCATATTTGTTTGTTGGGATAATAACACAGTAGTAAAGAGAGTGATTTTACACACAGTCCATATAGAAAGGAAGTGTATGGCACACTGAAATTTGATGCTGGTGAAGGAATTGACACAGAGAAGTCGAGTATTTGGACATATTTTTTTATGAATTACTGACAAGATTTCAATTTTACAAATTTAATTGGTGAGGAGGCATAGAGTATAGTTATTAAAAATTACTGAATCTCTGCCTTGGTGACTGAGACAATGAAATATTAATTAAATCAGTTGCATAATTGATTCAAGAGTATAAGCAATTTGCCTGGGAAGGATAAAACATTGTTTTGTACATATTGAATATGATGTGTCTTGAGTTACAAGCTGAGGTATTCAGTTCCTAATACTATAGATATTAAATATAATACTACCAAAATGAATAGGAGACCCATCAGTTGTGTTTGAGAGTGAAGAAATGTAGGGAAAACAATGGAGGTAAAGTACATTGAGACAAATTGTGAAAGATGAGGTGGCATTGGCCAGTGACAAGAATTAAGTATAGGTTATTCCAGGAAAGGAGAAAAATTATAAGTTCACAAAATTCTGAAAGCGTGTGTTATGGAGAAGGAGAGGTAATATTTATAGCACCAGCATCTTTATTTATGCAGAGAATAAAAACAGCCAAGCAAATTTATGTTATGTATGGAAGTGGGTTCCTTACATTGATTCCTTACATGAATTTTTCTTTGCCTTCATTCTTCAGAGTACTTTACTGGCTCATATTCAAAGTCCTTAGGGGGAGATTTGCTCCTATAAAACATAGGCATGTTTCTGAAAGCTGTAAAAGACTTTGCTGGATTTGACTATTATGAAAACAGACTATCACCATGGTCACTTAAGTGTTTGAAGAGTATTTTGTTTACCATGGAGTGTTTGTGATATTGCTTGTCACTTCCCATTACTTTTTGATCAACATGATAACAGGAATGACACTGCCAGAAGCAATTGGCTTTGACATTGTGAACACATTTAATGGAGTTCAGTTATGGCTCTGAGTTTCATATGCTACCCATTTGACTTCTACTATAATCAATTATTATAACTTTGGGGACAGTTAAATTGAGTGACCTCTAGGGCTACATGCTTGAAATAACACTTTATATAATCTATATAATATATAGGCCAAGTGGTAAATCCTAACTTCACTTTATGGATATCACTTAAATGAATTTGGTAAATAACCTATTTAAGAATATAACTGATGCCTTCACAAAAAATGATGTATGTTTCTGCTCCAGTGGATCAGACAATTCTAAAGAAAACTCTAAAAAGCTAAGAACAGATTATTTTCTTCCTTATTGATTTCATCAGACATTTTAACATTTTCGACACTATTTCTATTTTCTACTATAATCATATATGCATTTTGGATTAATATCTCCTTAGAAATTAGGAAGTAAAATGTGGGTTTTACTAGAGTTATTCTAACTTTCAGTGTTTGACCTAGCAACTCTATAAAAGCCAGTCTCTTGTTACCATAATAATTGAGCAAGTATTCATTTAATGCATATTATAATCTGCCTTTATTTTATATTTATATCCAGAACTCAAGAAATTTTACTATGGAGTTATATTTTAGCGATATTAAAACTCAGTTAATAGTAACCATACTAAAAGGAAATGGCAAATGCCAATATTAAATTATAGTGGACAGAAAGGCATGAGATAGGAAAAGAAAAAATCTTATTTATATAGTTCAATTTTGTTCTTAATTCAACAGGATTGTCTTAAGAGCAATGACGAACAAGTGTATCCTAATAAAATGACTAACACTGTCATCTGATGAGCATAAAAGCCACTTTGTTCTGTATTTATAACATCCTCAATGTTTCCCTACCATTAACCTATTTTCATTTGATGAAACTCTTCATATTGAAGTCAATATCAGTTTGTCATTGTAGATATGAGCATTTAATTACTAGCAATTGATTTGCAAATCATTTTTCTAATGAACTGTTTTTTTAGAAACAAATTGAATGCCACATTTCACAAAGTGAGTTTTCTGTCTCTCTTGCACCAGGGTTTTCTTCCTGAATGTTGATCTCTAAATTGTAGCATTCGGTATGAACTATATAATAATAAAATTTCTCAAACAAAATACTTGGTGGTTGAAAGTTATGAACAATCTGCCTCTATGATACTCTCAATATGTTTGGACTTGTTACATTTGCTATTTCAGTTGTCATTAAAAGTGATTAAATCTAGATGTAGTCCTGTGTTTCAAACAAACTACAAATCTACAGCAATTATATTAGTAGTCAGTGGTATTAATATTAGTAATAGTGATAGTAATAATATAATAGCAATAATAATAGAGTTATCATTGCAAGAATTAAATATTTTTATTATATAAAGAATGTTTAACACAGAACCTAACACATAGAAAGGTATGAATATGTATTATTCGTGGTTATACTAGTAGTTACAACTAGTTGCATACCTAGTAGTAATAACAGTATAACACAACAATGCCACCAGCATGACCACTACTATTATTACTTGATTTTTTTCTCCATAAAATAGAGGCATAAAAGTCTCAACTCACATTCTTTATCTGAAATGAAAATGGAGATTAATTTGATGGAGTAATATGTGGAAAAAGGAAGGTAAATGTTTACTTAGAGAAATGTGATAGTCTATTTATCCAATGAAGTTTCTGAGGAGAGATCAGAAGCATAAGTTATCTGAGTTACATCCATCCAGAAATATTAAAATGTTCTCTTATGTATATCTGTTGCTTTCTAAATGTATTGGTCAATTGTCACTAATACATTCAAGTAATAATAAAGTAATTACTGCATGATATTATGAAAAAAATAGTCATAGCCAAAGTAATTTGCAAATTTTAATACATTTATTGAGTTTTCAAGATCATTAAAGAATTTGTATGATAATATGACTAACACTTACCTCTGCTAAGCAGTATGGCCACATATTTCTGTATTTGCAACATATTATCTTTAATGCTTCGCCATCATTAGTCTTTTATAATATATTAAAACTCTACATATTGAACACATTATAAATAAGTAATTTCTATGGTAATTTTATTAGGCTCTATATCCTTGCTTTGGCTAAGAAACAAACATAAGAAAATATTGTAGATTTTACCCATTCGACATAATTATTAAAATGTTTTTCAATTCCCTTCATTTGTGCAATAAAATCTTAAATAAATCAGCTGTTCCTCATTGTGCCATGCACAGAGGTTCTATTTTAAGTCAGAATATTCTAAATTCTTTTAAAAATTACCATATAAGACATTTGTTTTCCTTAATGTATTATCCCATTTACAAATGTGTTTACTTCCCTTTTAGATAAAGATCATTGTATTTGCATTGCCTTTATAGTATTTCTTTCCTTTAATCTGTTTTCTTATTATAATGATCAATTATCTTTATTCATCGTAATCTTACTAAACACCCATTTATTTATCCTTTACTACCATCCTGATTATATTAATCCATTTAAAAACTTCATTAGTCACATGACTGGATATGTTTCTATCTAACTGAGTACTCTCTTTTTTTTTTCAAATGTGTTCTTAATACATATGACCTACAAATGTCCAATGAAGCCTTTTCTTCTGTTCATATCTGAATAATTAAGAAATGCTTATGTATGTACATATACATGTATACACACACACACATATATAAAACATTCTGACTGATACCTTCTTTTGTTGCACTTTATCTGTTGTTTTTGTTTTTCTTTTGGTTCTGGGCACTTAAAATCTGTAATTACCCAGCTGAAGTATTGAAGGAGTATAAGGAATCTCTCTAAGACATTCTAATTCAGTCCATAGCTCTTCTCTTGGAAACAAGGACATTATCTCATTGTTTTCATTTGGTCATTCCAGATAGGTGTTCTCATTTAATAGTGAGGTCACAAAAGAAATTCAAGTTTTAGGAAAGCATTTGATTTTTTTTCTTTTATAAGATACTTTTAATGCCATTTAATGGAGAGTCTTATGCATCAGGGTCTTCCATAGGATTCAATACTCACTGAATCTGAATTGCAGTCAGCTTTGCAAAAGTATGAGGACATGATGCAATTTTCTTTTAAGACACAGTGCTTTGGGAATAAAAGTATACTTGAAATAGTGATTTACCATTTAGTTTTCATTGACTGTCATAGGTGGTTTCTATATGAATAGGCACACATTTAATATGAGAAAACTCATACTCTATGGTAACTGAGATGAGTGGTGAATATCACAGAGCTGCCGTGTAATTGGACCAAAAAAGCAAAAGTTTGAAAATCAACTTTTTTCTTATTCTACAAGTGGAATGTTTGTTACCAAAAAAAAGAGTAAGATAAAATATGATAATACAGATATTTTTTATAAGATGCAAAGTACAAGTTATGCAAAATAGGAAAATACATCAGATGAATTTCCAGACCCTAATTCACGTTTCAAAAGCCATCCAAATTGTGGTATAAAATAGTCAGAGAATCATTTATCATTTTTCTTTTAGAAGTATTAAATACAAAAGGGAAATTTTAATTAAAATTATTTAATGTGAACTTTCTTGATTTGCCATATCAATATCTACAAGAAAATAGTTAAAAAGGTAGAGTCCATTTTTTGCATTCAAACATCTCATGAATCTATAACTCAGTTTAATATCTTAATAAATAATCACCTTTTAGATCATTTATCAACTAATGTCTTTTTCTTCCTATGAAAACAAAGGAGGGAAATTAATACCAAGAATTTTTTTCTCCTGTATAACACCACTAAAAGTAAGTAATATTTCTCTCAAAGAATGAAGATTTCGGTATATGTAATTTGAATATCTTAAAGTTAATTATCATAGTATAAAATCACATTAGTTAGTGTTATTCTTTTTGTCTCCATATCAATCAAAAGATTTTCTAACACATATTAAATTCCTTCTTATAACACTGTATATGGTATTTACAAATGAAGTTAATTTGAACTAAAATAAGAAATTTATTGTCTTAGTATCCAGGTATTCAAAAACCTCAACTTACTGATCACCTGAATAAAACATATAAAAAAATCTTCTGAGCTATATCAAATTTTATTTAAAACCCATCAGAACTATGAGATCAGCACTCATTGAAAAGTTCAAATTACTTACCCCAGGTAGCATAATAGTTAGAATATGGGTGGTATTTTTAACCTTCATCTCCAGTGTGTATAATGAATATTCAGTGGAAATATAATTTTTTTCACCTAGCAAGTTTAATCAGGCAAAAAAATAAAGATATTGGTAGCCATGGCAACATGCACAATTAGTTGACCATTGTGATCCTTAAGACAATCAAAAATCATTCAAGTGTGTTAAACATCCAGGAAATATAGAGAAAGGAGGGCAGTCTTTGATCAATTTGAACATACCAAAATAGACAACAGACTTAAGCCAGAAATAGTAATTGATTAATTTTTTGCTGTAAACATTTCCTTTCTGGAACTCAAATGATCCATTTCCTAGCATACTATTACCTTCTCTATGTCTCAGAAAAAAACCTAATCAAGTTGATAAAAGCAATAAGTATTTAGATAATTATTTAGGCAATTGATTTGTATGATGTGTTCAATTAAAAAACATCAGTGATTTATTAGGTTAACTATGTGAACACTAAAATTTTCTTTTCTATGTAATACACCTGAACCTTATAAAATGTTATAATGCGATGTTACTTTAGTAACAAAATTATTTATTAAAAAATACTTAATTTTATCATCATCTGTATGGTTCATGTTAAAAACAAACGAACAAATATGGATCTCCATTGTTATTCAGTTCTTCTGTATGGAATGATATAATAGTAGAAAAGAAATAAATACTCATTTTCCAAAACTCTTAAATGCCTTACTTGGAATTTAAAGTGGAGGAAATTGATTTGAGGAGAAATTGACATAATTTCACATATGTCTGGTTATCGCTTTTGTGTTTTATATAATTTAGACTATAGAAATGGTATGGGAAGCAAAAGATTTTAGACATTGCTACAAAGACTACTGCATGCATAACTTTAGTGCTTGAAAGATTATATAACATGTTGTAAAGTCATTTGGAAAAAAAATGCATATCTTCATAAATCTGTAGAAGACAACTCTAAGAATCTGACCTAAGATTCTCACAGACACCTCTAGAGAAAGGAAAGAATAATGAAATGGTGAGGCCTTAGAAAATCTTTTAGAAGGACATGTCTATTCTATAATGTTGTATTTCCAAAGGATTTACTAATTATCTGTAAAAATGAATAGTTGACTATCTTTCTGTATGACTATGGTGTAAATTTCTTTCTCCAGCATAATGCAGTGTCTCAAGAACTGGTAAAACTAGGGAATACAAATTTAAATTTATTTGAATCACTTTATTATATGACCAAATCTCTCAAACCTTTGTGTTTTTGTTTTGTACCTTTCTCTTTAATATCAGTTATTAGAGGAAAAAACATACAAACCAGATTTTGAGAGTATTGATTATATGAATAGATAAAATGTCGGTAAAGAAAATCGTCATGAACTCTGTGAAGACGTGAGCTGTCTGAGAGGCAATATCACAGGGTAGGTTGGATTTGCAGACCATTTCAGGCTCATGATTTATTTGAAATTTTAAAGAAGTCACACCAATTTTCTCCAACTCTATTTTAAAAAAAGCACAACTGCTGAGATATTAAAAAACAATAGTTATGATTAACTCACATTTTAATACTAATTTATAAAAAATATATTTCAAATAAACATGCAATTCAAAAAAAAATATTCACATTATTATGACAATCTTCGAGACTAAACAATTCCCACTGAAAGAGCTGTACAGAGACTGACAAAATATTTCCGATTGTCTGTATTTGATAAAGTTCATCTTCATAACATCTTTAATAAGGCTCATAATGCTTTATCCAGTATGGGCCTACTCTAACATCCTGTTAAGAATACATTACATGCTTGTCATAGCAAAGTTGACAAACCATTGTCATTTAAGAAAAGAGATGGGTTAACAGAAGGTAAGTGAAGAGGAGCAAGCAGAGGCTACCAGTGTTGTTGCTGCAGTAATGAGTCATGGGGACCCCACAAGTCATAGAGTCCCCACCAAATCCAACGAAAGCAGAGATTCCAAAGAACCACAGTGGGCCCTCGAGCTTAGCAAGCCAGGGTGGTCACTCTCAACCCATGAGTGAAGAAGCTTCCAGCAAGTCTGTGGCACCCCACCTCTACTAGTGGCAGAAATCCCAGCACAACAGTAGGCAGCTGGGCAAGGGTTGCCATGGTGGCAGCAGCTGTGGGCCACAGCCAGTAGCAGCGGTGATTGTGGCCCAGTCAGGAGTGAGAGAGTAGGGCAACCAACCCAACCTCAAGCCCTGGGAGGAAAGAAGGACTTTGTGGTAGCGTGGTAGCACACACACCTGGTTTGAGTGCAGCCCAAAGAAGATGGGTCCACTTGAGGTAAAAAACCCAATCGGTACCAGGTGATACCCAGTAAAGACATCAGAGATGACTGCACTTGCCCCTCTTCGACCCCTCAGAACTCCTGTTCACCTGTGAAGAGCACCGAAACCACAGCAGTTAATCAACAAGACCCACTTTTGGGATCCTAGAGAGAAAGGTTGACTCCATGTCACCCACAAGAAGGAAGCCTCAGGAAGCCCTTTTCTACTACCCAAGCCCTTTCCCAACCCAACTGTTATCCTCCATCCTGCAGACTAACAACTGATCCTTACTACAAAGACCTGAAAGTGTCTAAAATACAAAGTCAGAGCCTAACCTACTGGTAAAACAGAAGGCAAGCAGTTCAGCTCAAGACCCCCATAGGAAGAATAAACACACTAGCTATTCTGAGACCCCAAGGAATTATAATATCAAAAGGAGATGATACCTCATCAGAAACTAAATTCAGAGATATGCAAGATTCTATCTTTTAAATGGATCGAGAATTCAAAGTAGCAATCATAAAGCAAAATATTGAAAGACAGACCAAATAGGTATAAGACAGCAAAGTAATTCCTCAATCTCAATTAGCAGAAGATATAAATTGCAGTTTTAAATTAGAAACCTAAAGAAATTCAGGAGACAGCAAATATATTCAAATTGCTCACAAGCACTATGGAAAGCTACAGAAACTGAGTTGACCAAGTAGATGAAAAGATCTATGATCCGGAGGACAAAAATGTAGAAAGAAGCTAGGTAGAAAGATAGAAATTAAATATTTTTTAAAAAATTGAATAAACACGACAAAAGCTATCTGACTCTATCAGAAAAGGCAACATAAGAGTAATGAATTTCTCAAAGGTGAAGGGGGTGGGGGAGGGGGTAAAGAAAATAATTATTCAATAATCGTCGAAAACTACTTGAGTTTGGGGAAAGAACTGAAATATATATATAGTTCCAAATTATATTCATGTGGACTATCCAAAGTAATAATAATAATAATATAAATGAGATAGGCAATTATTTCAAGGTGATTTGCATTCATATTCCAAAATGTGCATTCTCTTTTTCTGTTTGATTAAAGATAAAAATAACAAATTAATTGCTAAGGTATAAGGATTTTGCAATTTTATGTCCTGATTTTGGTTCCAAATAATTTGTTTTTCTTGATATATTGAGTTACCTGTCAATACTGAACAGACTATGTTTCTGAGTGACAGAATCAACCTAATTATATTTAAGAAAATTCATATCTATTGTCTTATACAATTAAAAGTCCTAGACACAACTTGATCTAGGAAACCAGATCTCTTACTTCGGCTGTACTGTGTTCAGCATCATTCTCTTCTCTACTGATGTGACTTCATCATGTGGAAAGAAGCCTGAACACTACCAGCTGTGGCTTCACACTATCTCGTTTCTTAACTCAGTTATAACTGAGGAAAGTTGAGTTTTGAAACACATATTTTTGATATGTAATCAAATAATTTGTTTGTGCTCCTGTGTGAGTGCACATGCAAATTACATGGGAAGAATGTCCATAATCTTTAGATTTCCAAAAGAGGTCTCATAGTTCATCCCTCTAACAATCCATTTTAATCTTCCTTTGGGTTACTGCTGTTGCCCTACTCCATTCATGTGATTTTGGCCAGCATTTTGCTTATATTACCTCTCAGACCTGACCAAGTTTTAATTGCACATAGTACTCAATATTCTGGTAATGGTGATTGATTCAGGATAACACAAGTGACCCATCACAGCCAATGAAAATACTTTTCCTTGATGTTTTTATTTTGAGTTGACAGTAAAGTAGCCAGGAAATTTTAACTTAAGTATTTGGCTTATACAGGTACTGAAATATATTGATTCTGTCTGCAAACAGCTGCCCAATAGTAATTTACATAATATTTAAAGTTTCTTGGCTGAATCAATAAGCACCAGGCAATTAATTTAATGAAATCAAATGAATAAACATATTTGGAGAATCTACTGTGTGCCAGGAACGATTCTAAATGCTATGGTTCTTAAATGTAAGTTAGCTATAGTCAAAACATAAGATAACTATAGTCACTGTCTTCAAAACTATATACACGTTTACTCAAATGCTTACAGCAGTTGATCATGGTAAGGGATAAAGACTTGTATGATGCCCTACAGTGGTACTCAATGCTATCAGTTTCAAATTTCCTCCTTCTATAAGTATTTTTATACTTCCTGTAATCTCCCAAATTACAATCTATATGTAATACCATCTCATTCATATGATTTAAAAATATTTAATGTAATACCCTTGACAATAAATAGATAAGGCAAGAATAATCATTCAAAATAACATTAAATACGTGCAAACTATAGAAACCATAGGATTATAACAGATAAAGAATATATCACCAAACACTCCCTAGGGATAATCTTGCCTCCTAGGTTTTAAGTTTAAAAAGACTAAACTTTTGGTTTTGGCTCTGAGGAGGTCAGGGTGTAATTTTATTCTATCCTCCGAAATCCTAGTTCATCTGACACCTGCACCATGCTGCCTAAATTTGACCCCAATGAGATCAAAGTCATGTGTCTGAGGTGCACTAGTGGGGAAGCTGGTCCCACATCTGTCCTGGCCCCAAGATTGGTCCCCTGGGTCTATTTCCAATAATGTTTAGTAATGACAGACAACCAGTAATTGGAAGTGGCTGAGAATGACGGTGAAATTCACTATTCAGAACAGACAGGACCAGACTGAGGTGGTAATTTCGGCCTCTGCTCTCGTCAACAAAGCCCTCAAGGAAAATCAGGATACAGAAAGTAGCAAAAACAAAAAAACTATTAAGCACAATAGAAATCGCACTTTGGATGAGATTTTCAACTTTGTTTGACAGGTATGGGAGCACAGATTTTCAGCCTGAGAACTCTCTGGAACCATTAAAGACAGCCTGGGTACATCAGTCTGTGGGCTTCCATATCTATGACCACAAGCTTCACAACAACATAGTGGAATGCCCAACTACAGAAGAAAATATTGCAGTGAAAGACTATTTGTAAACAAAAAAGCAAAAAAAATAAATAAAAAGACTGAAATGACTCAATTATGGGTAATAGTTTTGCTTGTTTTATTTTTAATCTCTAAAGATCTGTAAAATGGTAGTCCACAGAACTGATCTGTATTGTACTAGCATCTTATTTGAAAACCACAGCGAGAAATTCAGACCTGAAAAATGCTTTCTTAAAATTTCTCAATAATAACTTCAAATGTATTAGCTTGCATGACATAAATGTTATAACATATGCATTCCATTGTAATTTTTGTTTATTTTCTTAACAAAGATACAAATTTTGTGAAGAGCAATACACTGAGTTGTTCTAAGATTCTCTCGTGATAGCTGTAATGGGTCACTTTGCAGTGGAAATGTCAATCTTAGCCTAATTCTTACATTAACTCTATGGCATTTTTATGATAACATTCATTTTTGAAATACCCATCCACTTTTTTGGAATTTTATTTTGGCTTGTTTCTTAATATATAAGCACTGATATTAAGCAGGAAGCTAGAAGTACTGAATCCTGTTTTGTAATTCAAATATTAAGGAAACATTAGAACTTGATTTATAACAATGAAAAAAACTAAACGTAAAGGATAGTTCAAATAAGAACATTGGTAACTATATCAAAATTCACAGCCTGATAAAATTCATTGCCATGTGTAAACAATTCCAGAATTACTTAGAGTCAAAACTTTAGCAAATAGTTGGTCATAAACTTGAAGACTTGCCATAAAGAACCGGTAGCACATTAAAGAAACAGCATGTAATTTGGTTATCAAATTAATAGCCATGATTCTGCTGTTATACCTACCTGAGTTGCTTTAAAATTTTCAGAAAAAGATATATCAACAATGAGTTTCACAAAAAGATGAGCATGTGAATATCACATCACATTCTATCTATGCAAGACATTCTTTTTCACTGACAAAAATGATAATTTAGTGGGGTATCGTGCATGACACTCGATAAAGATTTTTGTTCTAGATTGAGAAATTAGAAATATTTAATGATTATAGCTGAAAGGAGAGAAATATTTTATTTAAAAATTACTTCAAGTTTAAATACATGAAAAGACTGAGATTTGAACTCCCATTTAGATTGTCTTTATTTGGGACAAATTCTATGACCAGTATCTAGTTACAGAATTGAAAGTAGGACATACTCATTATGAATAAAACTGAAGTGATCTAAAAGCATATATTTCAGGCTAAGAGGCTAATTGTTCTGTTAGGTAAGACAATTTTTATTTGAGTTAATTAAAGTTGACTCCATAATACATGATATATCTACTACTCCCCCAATTATGATTTATCTATCTATATACCCATCTATCATCTATTTCTAATTTCACAGTGGTGTGAATATATATTGGAATGGGGAGCAAAGTTCCTTTGGAAGACCAGGGGACAAATCCAAACCACAGTTTGAATTACTAGAATGTCTCCCAAAGAAGGATTATTTACACTGACTATTGTCCTAAGAAGAGTATGGTTCTGAAGCAGGAAATAAGAATTGACTGACTCCATTTATGAGGCAGAAAGGAAGTTTTTACTATTCTTTGTGTGTCATGATATTTGGTCTGACAAAGATATGTGGATTACCCCAGTGACTGGGTGTTTTTCACTGGAGTTAGACTAATTTCAAAAAGAAACAGGGCAATTTCTCAGTTGTCATTTAATGTAAGTGCCCTAGTAATTAGACAAATTCAGTGTATTATAAACACATTGATTTATGTTGAATCACACCTTACAACTATATAATGCTATGGTATAATATTCCACCAATAAAATTAAAATAAATAAGCACATACATAGTTTTATTTTTAAAGAAAAAAGAACCAGAGATGTTAGTCTTTCTATAAGGGCACACCCAGTTCTGAGAGGCATTCAGCAAAGTGAAAAGTCTGCTTACATGATTTGCTTTTGGAATCTATCTCATATATCTATATCTATATCTATATACATATATATATTTATGTATATAGATATATATATGCACACACACATATATATAAATGCTTGAGGATAAAAGTCATACATACTGATATTTTACTGCAATGCCACTATTGTGAAAATCGGGGTAAATATACTTCAGTTCTTACTCCAGTTGCTCACTAACAACGCTATTAGGGGACTGTTAGCACAATCCATCTGTGTTTGTGGCTTCTGTCATTGTTAGCTGCTTTGTAGCACTGATTCAATTTAAGATTACAAGCTTTATTTAGCAAAATTACAGTAATTATTTTCCTTTCATCTTTTACTTTAAATGTTTTTAAAGCTAAGTGTCTTATGCCTGATTTTCAAATCATGCTGAATAGAAAGTTGGAAATATTTTCCTCAAAACGAGTGCTCAGTCTAACAGAGTTGAGAATCACTGACGTAGAGGTAAACAAGGAAATCATCGAGTAGTGGTATCAGGTTATGTTTTCTTAAACTACATTTCCCTTATGCTGAATCTTCTATAACGTATTCCAAACTTCTCAGCTGAATCTCAACAGCTCTAAGAGAAATTTGGGAAAGATCTTGGCCCTGTCTTACAAGGAGAATAATGGATATTAAAATATTTTTCATATAAGAAATGCTTATTGGTTGAAATATTTTGGAGATGCATTAGGCCCTGATGTATATATGCTATAAGAATCTGGTGATTCCTATAGCTGCTAACCTTAGGGACAGCACCTGATGTTTTATCTCTAAGTGATATTGAATCCATGTATTGGTTCGTTAACTAAATCCTATTGGCAGAATCTGGATGATTATCACATTTATGTGTGTGTGTGTGTGTGTGTGTGTGTGTGTGTGAGCACGCGTGCATGTGCAGATGTTTGTGTGTACTCATAATACTTATAAGGCTATAAAGGGGAATCTGATTTCATTTTTGAGTGTTTGCTGACAACTTTTAGGCCTTAATCTCCCTCCCCCTGGTGCGCCACCTCTGGACAAACCTATTGCAA
The DNA here is from genome assembly GCA_004363575.1 of Solenodon paradoxus. Classification (NCBI taxonomy): domain Eukaryota; kingdom Metazoa; phylum Chordata; class Mammalia; order Eulipotyphla; family Solenodontidae; genus Solenodon; species Solenodon paradoxus. The sequence continues at coordinate 1,382,261 of RJWH01000101.1, forward strand.
AGAAAAAAAAAACTTCTGTTTGTGGATGGGGTTGGAAATAACACAGACTGAGGTGCGATTTCAATATCCTAAAATGAATATAGCAATAGAAACAAAAGAAAAACTAAAATTATTTTAGGAGAGAATCTTTATAAATATGAATCTTGTTATCTGCTGACATAAAGAAATGATCTTTTTAATCTCAATAAGTGTTACGCATGAAGTTACAAAAAGAAAGAAAACAATCTTGGGTGCCCACTTCTTTGATTCTGTCATGAGATGCAAACCAAACCATCCTCTGTCAGCGAATAAGACCTGCCAGCACAGACCAAGCTCCTAACAATGAAAACACAAGCCAGTCAGTATCTTCTTCCTTCTTGCTTTCTCGAGCCATTTTTGAGCAGCTTAAGTGAGCTCCCCTCTCAAGAAACCTCAATTATGTATGTAATAAAACCATCTCTTACACTTTTGGTGTGTATGTGACATCATCACTCAACATATAAACCAAACTTTGGGAACGGAGGGTCCTTCTTTCTCTGCAGTATGTCAATTCTAACAAAGGTAAAAAAAAAAAAAGTGGAACTTCATTGGATTACAAAGAAAGTTGCATAATTTTTTTTAACCTTCTGACTAATAAATGTTTTCTTAATAACTAGGGTGTATATGGGAGAATTTGTTCAGAAACATACCTTCCAATTAGTTTATTTGTGAGTTGGCAAGGTAATATATTGCTCATGCCTCAACTAGAATGGCTTTGTTACCTACAAAAGTTAACTAGTGCACTGTGGGTGTGCAAACCAAATTGATAGAGATGAGTTCAAAGCACATACACAAACTCACTTAATCCTCACAATAGTTCTCTGAGGTGCAGACTCATTGTTTTTAGAAGGGAGCAAATTCAAAGTTAATATGGTTTAATAATTTATTCAATGCATATGAGTGGGCAGTGAGAGCTTAACCAAGTTTGATTCCAAAGCCTGTTTTCATAACCATTTCACAACTTAGATGCTCTCTTATTTTAAATCTTTAGCAATCAAATAATTAAATTACAATCAATTCTACTTAGTAAACATGCCTTTGCTAACAATATTTTGAAAAGCTTCTAAAGAGTTAAAATAAGAGATCAATAAAAGTGAAGGGATCTATACTTTCACATTTATTTAAAAAGATGAGCTGTGAAATCATAGTATAATATAGGTAAGAGAGAAGGGGGGAAATAAATATATCACCATATTTTAGATTAAACTCAAATCATCTTCTTTAAAGATGGTGACATTTTATTTATAATTATTTCTATTTCACATATTAGAAATTCACATTAATTGATGTTCTCCATGTCTCTAAACATGGTGGAGCTGGCAATTTGTGAAATTTTCACTTTCTAGTTTTCAAGTTTCTAAAGTAAAATTAAGTGATATCATAATTAGCACTTTTTTTGATACTTTTTCCTCTTTACCTTTCCATCATTAATTTGGTGAATACAAATTGATTTAGCTCTTATACACGGGGAAAGTTTGGGACACAATGCAAAAAGAGTCTACTCAGACAATGCGCATCATTTAATGAGAATTTTATCCTTTTCATTAAATTTCATGAAAGTATAAATTGGGAGTCTGTGTGTGAAAACTGAGGTCAATTTCAAAAGTGTGTCTTTAGTGTACCTGAAAATACTCAATAAAACAATTATAAGCAAAACAATAGCTAACATCTGTTGAGTTTTCACTATCTAATAAATTAGTCTTCGATTCACAATAACTGAATGATGAAGCTACTATTATTGTAGCTATTTTACAGATGTGGATATTAGTAGAAGCTTATTTACTTTTCTAAAAGTCACAAGCAAAAATGATAGAGAAAACTTGGCAATTAAACAGGATGAACCAATGATACACACAGAAAACTGTCTCTAAACAATATACTGAATGTAAAAGCTAGATAAAATTGCTTATTTATACTTCACATATATCAAAATTAGGATGATAAACTACTAACAGTGACAGAAAGCAGGTAAGCAATTACTTTGGGTTGGGCTTTGGTGAGTGTGAGAAGTGATTACAAAGGACTCTAGGACTCTTGGAGGTGAAATACAGTTTAAAAATTTTTAATATTAAGAATTTAGTGCCTATCAACTATTTCTCATTAAAGCTATTATAATATATATTATATAATATATATAATATATAATATATAAAAGAATATTATAATATATAAAAGAATATTGAGATAAATTTGTATTTGATACATAGTTAAGATGAATAAAGTTCTTTATGACCTAGGGATAAATATGGAAAGGGAATAAATATATCATAAATAGCATGTGTTAATGTAGTACAGGATTAATGCTGTAAAAGTTTCAAATTTAAATATGATAGTCATTTAAATCATATTTGATCATAAATGATATTCTTTGTGTACTTAAGCTTTTTTTTAACTTATATAATGGACATAATATCTACGCCATGAAGATCCACACATGATTAATTACTCTTCTTTGACCTAGTCTCCCTCCAATTATTTCTTTGGTGTTTTGTTCTTGAAAAAAAAATCAAAATGCTTGCTGATTAAAAAAAAAGTAGTGGTAAATTAAATGCAGCAAATATTTATTATGTGCTTACTATGCATGAAGCACTAGTCTTGATGTCCTAAATGCAGCAGCTAGCAAACGTTTCAGATTTCATAAAGCTGACATTATAGAGAGAAGCAATAGATAATAAAACTAAGTAAAACTGATGTCATGCTCTCCATTTATTCAATAGATATTTATTGAGTACCCCCTATGTTTTTAGGCATGTCAGAAGATTCTAAATGCCTTGAGGAAAAATGGAGAAAGTGAAAAGGAAATGAAAGGAGTAGGAGGAGAAGGTCTTGACATTTCATAGAATGGAAAGAGAAGGCTTGCTTTATAGCAGATTTTATCAGAGAAGATAAAGAAAAATGAATTAAGTGAGCATGTGCGTTTTGTGGATGTCTAAGGAAAACACATTTCAAAGTGAAGAAAATGTAAGAGCTAAGACTTAATGTTCAGGACTCTGAGGCAGGAATATTTCCTGACTTACTAGAAGAGCAGTAACAAAGTCAGTATTCACAGAACAGTGTGAAAGGGGTGAGCAGCAGCAGACAGAGCAGGCAGAGGCTTAGAGAGTATATTGGTTTGTAGGCCATTTTATAAAATTTAACTTCTATCTGAGCAACTGGGAACTTTTCAAGTTTGGGTAGAGAAATGATGTGACCTCACTTAAAAGGTGGACTCTGACAATGAACTATTTTTTCTGTAACTATCTGATAAATAATACATATGAAATTCACCAGACAAGTGAACATTCTGCTTTGAGTATTATGTTCCAATTTTTGGATAGCTAAGTTAATAGTCATTGCAATAATTCAACATTCAGCATTTCCTTGGCTAGAAATAAAACTACCCTCTTCCACTCTTATTTAATTCAGGGTTATAGTTCCTATTTGATGGTTTACAAGGGGGATGAAGGAATAAAGTACTTCTACCAAGTGGGTTCAGATCCTTGAGTGTTCTGAATATATGATCACCATGGACTCTTAGCTTGTCCGTACATTGCCATGTTGAGTAGAGAAGCAACAAAATATATCCCCAGTTGAACACATGAATTCTACACACATTCTCCCCTGCCTTTGATTCCTAACAGCTCTCCTACTTCCTTCTAATGATCAGGGCCATTCACATCCTTTTTTTTTTGGTCTTTTGGCACAAATAGAACAAAGAGTCTGTGGCATGATCACAATATAAAATGTCTGGGGTTTCCACTGTTTCCAGTCATGGGATTTTCCTTTTCTGATGGTGAATGGAAATTTCTGAACTCTAGGTCTCCGACTCATGTATTTTACTTACTGGGAACACAGCATCATCTGCCATGCATATGCTGAAGTGAATCTTGTATCATGGGTTACAGGATCTCAATTTTACAGATATCGTCACCAAGTTGAAGCATTTGATGTGTTTTCAATAGGCTGTTCCATCACATTTTCAGGACGTGGCTCATATAGGATGAATATGTGAAAGGATATGTGTGTCCCACGGCCACAGCTCTTTTACTATAAGATGGCTCCCTTGGTCTGATGGATGCAATCTGAGGTGGAAACTTTTCTTTATAACTCACTCTTCAAGCACAAGGATTGTAGCTCTCCCTGGGTCCTTGCTGACCTGAAGAACAAACCCAATACATGGATTAGATGTCAGTTCTATCAGAAGAAATCATTGTCCCTTCCAGTGCGGAAAAACACTAGAGCAATTCACTAGCAAAAGAACCCTTTATGATGAAGGAAAAATAAGCTATAAGTAGACAAAACATGTTTCCAAGTAACGTTTCTAAAAATGTCCTAGTATCTAGAATATTAAAAAAAAATACTCTCAAAATTCAATATCAAAGAAAGAAAGCAAAAATTAGAACACATGAAGAGACATTTAACTAAAGTGGATGCACAGATGTCAATAAGTACATGAATAGATGATCAATGTCATTAGCCTTTAAGAAATGTAAATTAAAAATATAACAAGTTAACACTACATAGATATCAGAATGATTGAAATAAAATATGGTGACAACACCAATTACTGGTGAGGATTCAGGGAAAAGAAGTACGCCATCATTGCTGAGTTGGCAGTTTAAAATAAATAAGTGTGGCCTAGTGGAGTAGTGATTAGGTCAATCATCTCTGAAGGAGAGCAGGCAATACACCCCTGGGTTTGAGGCCCGGGTCAAGGGGGACGCGTCCACAACTAAATAAAATAAAATGTTTCCTCCTCCTTTCTCTTCCTGCCTGCCTGCGTGCCTACTCACCCTCATTCTTACCTGCACCTTTCCTCTAAAAATAAATTACATAAATTAAATTAAATTGTAAAATGTGACTATCGTAAAACCCCAAAATTGTGCTTCTGGATAGTCATCAAAGAAATTAAAACATTCATTCACAGACCAACTCATACATAAATATGTATAACAATTTATTAACAATAGTCCAAAATTGGAAATAAAAATTCTTTTTTTTTCATTTGCACAATTGAGAACAAGAGAAATGACCACTATGTGGGTCTATAAAGTCAGCGAACCCACTGTAAGACAATTTGGGTCCTGACTCTGTTCACTGTCTTTAGACAATGTTTCAGAATGTCCGTGTATAACTTTTTGTCTCATGTACAGTCACTCTAGTAAATGAGCTTTTGGGGAAAGGACTAGAGCCATCATTTGGGTTAACACTCAACATCCTGTTGCATCTTATTATAGATCACATATCCTTTAGTTAATGGAAATAGATTAAATCTGGATATCGGGTAAGAAATTGTGCCCTTTTTTGTCTATAGAAGCAGCTGTTTTCAGCTTCTCACTAATTAGATTAACCATCCTTGTTATCCTTCGAGCTCACACATTTGTGTCAGAATCTGTGTCAGATATCCAGCTCTCTTGATCCCAAGAACATCATATTCTAGGAATTACAATATTAACTATCCTTAGTCAGGTCCCTAGTCTCCCAATCCAATCTTGCCACTTATTACAATAATTGTACCCTTTTGCTTTGCTGGATAAATCCTGATCTCCGTTGTTCAAGCATTCTATCAGCCCTAACCTTATTAGAGAGCCCCTTCCTATAATAGAATTTACTGTCGATGCTGGCCTACAAAAGAAAGCTACTGCTAAGTGTCTCCCTAATGCTAATACTTTTCTTACCAGTGCATCCTTTATTGCATGGATAAATGGATTGTCCTACAGTTTCTTCCTTGGAAGAGCTGGCTGGTAGGGTTAGGGCCTAATGTAGATATCTACTATATATCCACTTCTTAAATCCTTTTGATTTTTTCCCAAAGTTCTGAGTCAAATTAGCTGCATGTCAGTACCATTTCCCTAAATACTTATTCGGTGTGGAGAGAGGATTTTTATAGTCTATGTATCTTTACATAATAAGATCTAATGCCATGTATAATCTCCTGACATGTTAAGAATATCCTGATGATTCTTCAGGAAAAACCCCTTTCCTACTTTAGCAAGCCAAACATTTTCTAGTTTGAATTTTTTTTAAAAAGTTTACCTTAGTTGTTAGTCTAGCAAGCAGAAGAAGATACGGGCATGTACTGAAGGAAGCCAATACATTTTTGCCAAGGAGAAACCTCTGCATCATTTTCAAGTAAACAAAGAACATTATCCTTTAACAGTGAGGAGTGGACTACTCACATAAGCCCAGAGTGTTCAGAGGTATCTTCATATTCAAAGTTTGAACGCTGTATTGACCCATATCTTGATCCCAAATTCAGGACTCACTCCTTACTGTTTGGAACATGAGTCATCGATTAGCAGACACACTAGCGATGAAATTTCTACCTTTTCTGAAATTTTGATGCTCATCATTTTTTTTAAGTTCTAAACTAGTTTTTCTCTCTGGGTGAGAAAAAAGCAGACATTTAAGATGCTAGCTCTTCCCTCCAAAGTTGTCCTTATATTGATTTACTAAATTTATTAAAGTCTTCTAAAATACATTAAAGTTTCCAGAAAGAGACATACCATTACAAAGTCTTCATAATTTCTTGAAAAAATTACATCAAAATATTATATATATAATACATTTTTATTTAAGATAAGAATCATCATAAATGAGCATCTATATATAATACAGTAAGTTTATCAAAAGTCCAATTAAATCCTTGTGATTTCTTATATTATCCTTCTCCAGCTCTCAAATACCTGAGCTATTACACTGGCAAATGCATTCAGTTGCATGGATATTCTGTCCCAGGTGTTAAAAGCTTAAAGATTTGTGTTAAGAGCGCACAGCAAAGCACCTCCACACTCCACTTTCCTCCACCAGTAATGAAGATCGCTGTTAGTCTGCTTATGGCAAATTTAACTCTGAGACCCTAGTGTCTATACTCAGAGTGTTTATTGGTGTGTTCTCTCAGGAAAACACTATCAGTGAGTGTGGAAATCAAGATTGTGTAGAGATTAAAAACTGAACAGCAACGTAGTTCCCCAGCTGTTCCTACAGGGAGTTCCTAAAGGTTAGGACTTCATACTCCTTAGGGTCATTGGACACTCCTGAGAAAGGAGTCAAAGAGGCATTTTTACTTGAGAACAATTCTCTAAGAGGAGCTTAGCTGAGAATGCTAGCTATCAGCACTCCTAATATCTGAAATGATATGGAAGTCTCAGTTCTGGAAGGAGAATCTAGCCAACATTAAATAAATCTACTGCACTAGAATATTAGAAAGATTTACCTGTCTGTGCTGTCCTTGTTACCATTCTTTCTTACTCACTATAACAAGAGTGGAGAGAAAAACAGAGAGAGTATCTACATAACAGTAATTAAAAAGTGATTTTGACATGTCAGCTGAAGCACTGTAAGCTAGAAACAGTAAAATAATATCATTTAAAGTGGTAGGACAGGTGTGCCCTGGTGGAGCAGTGGTTACGTCAATTGCCTCTGAAGGAGTTCAAGGCTGCATACCCCTGGGTTCAAGTCCCGGGTGCAGGATGAAACAACCAGGGTGAACAACTGAATAAGAAGCAAATAAAGCACTTCTTCCTTCTGTCTCTTCTTGCCTGCCTACTTGCCTTCATTCCTGCCTGCACCCATCCTTAAAAAAAAGTGCTAGGATAAAATAACCCTCTGATTAGAGTTGCATTGAAGAACCCCCAAATGAAGTAAATATATTTTTGAATATTCTAAAACAAGACTTCACTAGTCTCTCTTTAAAAAAATTTATAAAGGGTATGCTCTAGGGAAAAAAAAGAAACTAGTTTTAGAAGAAAGTCATAAGCTGTCTGAAGAAATAAAATCAAAGAAATTTGTTTTCCTTTAATTTGATAAGATTTGACCGCACGAGGATGTTCAATATTGCATAATTGTAATAACTAAACAAAGACAAAATTCTAGATACACTGAATTAGGTGGTCAGTTAAAAATAAAACCTTAAGAGAACAACAAGCCTTTATGTTATAGAACATTAGAAGCTGAGGGGAGGTGGGGATAAAAGAGAAAGTGGGATCTAATTATCATCACTTTGTAAGTGGACAAGGATTTGATAGGGAAAACAGAAAGAACTCTATAAACAGAAGTGTAAGGAGAGTACAAAACATGTTAGAAAGCTGCAGTTCCATTAATTAGTCAAATAGCTTCTAGAGAGAGGATAGGTAGAATTCAACATGTGGCATTTTTATTGCTGCAATAAAATCCTTATATCCTTAATAACTCAGTGAAGCCTTATGTACATACAAAATGCCCTGAAGCCAATAAAGAAAGGAGCCAGGGCTTATCCAGGCTTACAGTATGTGGATACCAAAAGAATAAATTCAGTGCGAGAAACCCTAAACTAAATAGGTATGAGAGGCTCTGAGCTCAGAGCCAAAGGTGAGCCTTAAAATGGAAGTCATCCAAAAATCAACAGAAATCTTGAAAGAGGTCATTAGAATCTCCAAAGTTCATATAGACAAATTGTGAATTATATTATTATATGCAATTTAATGGACATTAAGATCATGATTGTGTATATATATATATATATATACACATGTACTAGACACAGTTGTGTGTATGTGTGTATATATATACATGTATTAGACCATGAAAAAGTTTTCGATAAATGAGGCTTTTTTCCTTCCTTTGCTTTTTAAGAGTTCTTTATCATCACTGTGGTGTTCAGGCTCTCAAAATGCTCTTAGACTTTGTTTTTAGTTCTCATCACAGTTGGTAGTTATAACATACAAAATATACACAACCATACCTATAGCTATTTGATTAATGTCTTCCATTTTAGATTCAGCTTTAAGAGGGAAAAAGTGAAATGCAATCAGTTATTTTCTAACCCTTTTTTTTCCCTTTCCTACCAGCATAGTCCCTAATACAAAAGGTGTTCAGGAAATTAATGAAATCATTTTCCTTTGCTTTAGTTCATTTTACTTACGGTAAAAATGGGTTATTTGACAAATATTTTCTTCTAACTAGAACAAGGACAGGCAGGGGAGTTTGCCACATAGAACTGCTGTTCCAGCAAATAAAAGTGAGCAATAAGCCATGTTAAAAAAACATAGCACACAGTCGGTTAGGAGGTAATAAATACAATTAATTAAAAATAGAGCAGAATGGGGGATGGTAAGTGTTAAGAGGTGTAGTTTTAAATTAGGTGTTCAGGGAAGGCCTTAGCAACAGGATAATATATGAAACATGCAAATCATGTGTTTGAAATTTAGACAAGGGAAATAATAGCTACTTCAACAGAGGTATTTTTTCATACAAAATAAGTTCAACTTGAATATTAGCTAATACTATGCTATTCGTTTTAATAACAGGTTATTTTTCATACATAGAAAAGAGACTATAAATATTGGAAGTAGAAACACTTGTTCAATAATTAAACAACTTGGGAAAATTAGCAAATAGAAAACAAAAGTTGAATGAAATCAACAGATTGAGAAAACCAAATGACAGACATTTTAATTAAGGTGTTTATCAAACTAATCTGTCATGCATAGGTTGATATTATTTCTAAAATATATATCTATGTCTATTTTTTATGTCAAATCTTAAACCATACATACATCTTTGAAGTTTCTATTCTCTGGAGTGAATTCAGGCATCAGATAAGGATTCCTGCTGCATTTAGGAAATAGAGGAAATTATAAGCTAACATAACAAAGAAGGATTCTATTTATTAAAAATAGGTTAGAAAATATAGCCTAAGATTTTAATGGAAAGTGCTCTGTACTTCAAAAGCTTGAGTACCACACTAGTATCACTAAAGGATGCACCATGTGAAAAGATATATGTAACGAGCAGATTTTTTAGCAGCTTTTGATTAAATCAAATATTTTAGATAATGTAAAAATAAATCTTTTGTAAAATAGGTATCATTAGATTTTAGGGTATATATTCATTAGGAGATGTCTTTCAGTTATGATACAATTCAAAAATAATAAACCAACAATCCAAAGTCTTGCTTTGATTTTTGTTTTGTAACTAGCACATCCATTTTGATTCAGGTAAACAGGCCTAAAAATTAAAAGTGAAGTATCTAAAAATAAAATGAGACTGATACAAAAGTTACATGAAATACAAAATCTATCTGCAAATGTGACTATAAAGTATTCTAATTCTTTAAACATATGTAATATACACATATATATAAAACTTACAATCACAAAGCATTATCACTAGGAGAGATTTTAGAAATGCATTATTGAAATTCCTAGATTAATGTATGACTCCTCAACAAATGATTCAACATAATCCTTTAATGATCACTTATAAGAATATTTCAATTTCTTTGTGAAATTAGTATGTATCATTTCAGATGTCTTCCATGGTTAGAAAGATCTTGTATTACACTGTAATAAGAAACCTGGATGGCAATGAGGCGTTAAGATTATGGAAACTAGAGATAATCCATCCTTACCAGTAATGTGATCCTGACCTGGTGACTTAATGTCCTAAAATTTAAGTGTCCTCACCTCTCACATGGAGATGATGACAGCATCATAAGATTATCGTAAGAACCATTGAGATAAAGAATGTGTTGTTAGTATTTATTAAGACCTCTAGAAACATTGATAAAAGAACTATTCAAGTCATATTTTCTCTACTTTGGCCACATGTAGAATGTCTAATCACAATTAGGCCAACATATAAAAAAAAGTATTGAGATAAACACCTCAAGTAAAATTTTCAGATTTAAAAATTTCATTATTACTTCTGAGAAAACACAAAATAATTGAGAACTATCTCCAATCTGTTCATTCTATAAAACTTTTTCATCTACTGAGTCAACCTTCTTGATTCTTCCATCATTACATGTATAATACAGTTTTAGCTTCCTTCCCTATATGGATCTCTCCTTCTGATAAGGCTTCTACTTAACTGAAGACTTTCTGAAACACATTCACTAATGCCATGCAATACTTTGTAAGTAGACTTGATTAGTCTTGAAGCATGGGACTGTCACTTCCCCATTTTCTAGATGTTATTATTGTCAAGCTATCACCACAATAAATAACAAAGTATTTTCTTTGGGATAGTACGTACATAGTTCTATTTGATTGATCATTAAAAAAAAAAATTAGGTAACACTTCAGAAACTGAACTGTCAAATTTCTGCAGAAATGAAAAAGCCATACATGATGGATGCAATTCCCCATGATCTTCTAAAACACAGAAGGTATGTTCTTACTTGAGGTCTTGGCTCCTGTTGCTTGTTCTCACTAAAATGCTCCTGTTACCTCCTGGCTGATTCATTGTCTTCCTTAAGGTTTGTTTGTTTGTTTGTTTGTTTTTTCCAGCTTTACCCGTTCAGTAATGCCTTCCCTGATCACTCCAAATTCCATCTCCTTCTCTGGCTTTATTTGTTATCTAATCTTTTAACTGCTTTACTTATTATGGGCATTAATTGTCTGCCCTACTGGAAAGTTAACCTCATTGAGGACTGGGATGTATATATGTGTGTGTGTGTGTGTGTGTGTGTGTGTGTGTGTGTGTGTGTGTATTTTGATCACAACTGTATTCCTAATGAATTAACAGTGCTAGCATAAAGTAGATTAAGTTAAGAAATTATTTTGAAAACATTGCAATTTCAAATTTTTTGGTTACTGTTTTTTTTGTTTGGGAGGTGTTTTTTATTTTGTCCTTTTTTCCCTATTAAAAGCAAATTTGGGTTGATAAGTTAGCATAGTCACTCAAAGACAAATATACTAGATAAATTTTTGGCCCAACTAACCAAAAAGCACAAACTCTCTCTCTCTCTCTCTCTCTCTCTCTCTCTCTCTCTCTCGCCACATATGTATCCATACACATATATGTATATATACAGTCATATATGTGTGTGTATATATGCATGTATATAATATATGCTTTTCTAAAACAGAATATATCTGTTCTTGACCTTCAACTAGAAAATATATCCTCTGAAAACTTTGATGGAAGCATCACAGAAATAAACAAATCATTTGTGAGTACTCAAAAGTGAAACTATTTTAAACACATCCTAATATTTCTATGAAAAAACAAAACGACCTCACTGTCCATTTGCTAAAGGGAAAAAAGTATGTATATACATACACACACATCAAATCTAGACAGCTGAAAATTATATTTTGTAACTAAGGTAAATATCAGTATAAAGTGACTCATGAGTATTTGCCAGGAATTTAAGACCACTTTACTTTTAATTCAAACTCCTTCAATAACTTGTTAACTTATACTTCAAAGTTAAATGAAGTAAATGTGGATATGAATAACACAATGATTTTCTAATAATCCTGTCACTAAAAAGAACTTAATTGCTTCTTTCTTTTCTTTCATCTGGGAAAATTTGTTTTTAATTATGTTAATGCAAAAAATGTTACCCAATTTAAAATTTTAAGCTTAATGGGAGCAAAAATATGAAAAAAATAGTTTATTTTTTCCAGATAGGTACTAATATTATTCCTTGTTAGTTTTCCTTTCTTTTCTTTTTTTTTTTTTTTTTTTTTTTTTTTTTTTTTTTTTTCTTTCTTTTTCTTTTGGCACTTGAGCAGAGGGAAAAATGTCAAAGATAAATGGATGGGAAAATAAAGAATGACAAATTATTTTTCTGTCTAAATTATGAAATAACACTAGTTTAAGGCATCTTTTCTTTCTTCAGCCAGCTATAAAAATTCAGATCTTAAATGTCAAATCTGAGTGTTATGGTTCAGATCCATTTGTACCAGATAAACTAACATCTCTTCAAGTCTTCCTACTTTTAAAATGATGAATTATTGTGTCCTTCAAATCACACCATAAATAAACATATATCTTAGAGTTAAATAAATACAGCACTAATAAAAAGTTTAAGAACAAGAGAGTGTTGCCTACTGGCTGATTGGGAGTCTCTCACAATGGTCAAATTTAGTGCATTAGGTTTAAAATATTCTACACATAAAATGTAAAAAAGGAAAATATAAGATCTGCAATTCTTATAGGATACCTTTTGTGACTAGATATGTTGTGTAATTGAGGCCTCTTGGGTTTTAGAAAGATGATACAATGCAATTACTTTATTTTGGCATCTTGAATAGCTCACTGTAATATAAAATAGTAATATTTATCAAATAAATATATGCACAGTCACACTACCTACCAAGTCAGACGTTACTCTACTAAGTTATAAAAGAATTATAAATATATGTCTTCGTAACAGCTTGAATTTTAGAAATGTGACTACAAATTTACACACTTGTATTTCAAAAGAAAAATAATATCAGGTTATAAAATATGCGAAATTGATTAGTTAATGCATACAGTTACTAAGTCACACTGAAATTGCTTCAGAAATAAATAAATAAGGAATTTTTTATTCATTCTAACTTTCTACTTTGTGGAGAAGAGATTCATCAAAACCACATCTGTATTTCCACCAAAGAGGAAGAAAAACGAGCATCTGCTTTTAACAGAAATCTTCATTGATAGAAAGCCCCAACCTCAAGCTTCTGATGTCCCTTGTCCTAATATTTTTAAGAATCTCATACTCTTTCCAATGAAGCATGTTCCTGTTTTTAAGTTTATCCTATATCTACTAAATATCAATGATAGTTGCTCTGTTATTTAGATATTGAAGCCAACTTGTTTTAAAGAATTTCTTCTCATTTTAAATAAGGGATTCTGTGGTGTTTATGTGAAAATTCAAAAAGAGTTGTTACATATATTCTATGACATTCATTGGAAAATTGAGGAGTAAAGAAATATTTTCTCCTTCCAGATTTTACTTAGATTAAAAGAAACTCACTGCAATTATTCTTTTCAGGATTATTTTACCTATACTTGAGAAGTATTTCACATGCAGCCTCATATCTTTAAATATGGCTGACAGAGGGAGTTGATTAGATTTTTTCTGATTCCCCAGAAAATGAGAGTTTCTATACTTTTCCCATTGAGTCATTCAGGGAAAATTTTACAATAGTCATATATGGCATGATTGCAATGACCAGGAGAAAATTTCAGATATTTCTGTTTGCTCTTCCATGTACTAGTGACTCTCTGCCTGTGCTTTGCTTTTTCACTGGATTACATACAGGGTTGAGAACAAATATGCATCGTGAAGTCTGCGTTTATCACTTCTTATTTTTCAGAGACCAGATAAAAGGAAGCATTAAACCCCCATTCCCTTTGATAGTTTCTCAAAAAAAAAAAAAAAAAAAGGATAAACTAAGATTAGATAACTTCAGAAAGTGCTTTGACTTTGGAAGAAATTCTAGATTAGAATGAGCAGTTCTTTTACTCCAACAATATTCACATTCCTTTGTCTCTTCTAGTGATGCTCTCCACTCCAGGACCCTTTTATCAGTAAAACTGAAAGATTTAGAAAGTTATCAACAATAGTGTTTACCTGATTAATCACATTTAGGTTAAGAAAATATATGAAAACATAAATTTTTCTAAAGCACACTGAAAAGGAATCTTGATCTTCAGAGCAATGGATTTTTACAATCTACCCTAGAATTTTGGCTCTAGATATGGAAATTTGGAAATTTTCTACCACAGTGTTCGCCAGTCTGCCAGACATCCATTTTAAGGAAACAATTGTTTTATTTACAAAATTAGTAGAATGTAGGGCCTAGAAGCAGCAGCTGCAGAGATTGTTAAAAGAATAGATTGTAGCATTATGGTCATTGTGCAAAGGCTCCAGGCTGAGGATCAATTTTGTGGGCTACTCTCACATATCTGAACCATCGCTGCCAGAAGCACCATCTCCAATTTGGATGGTGTATATGCTCCTGAATTTCTGTTCTCGTGAATCCAAAGACATGCAGCTTGACTGGAGTTGAAGGAAAATAGCAAATACAGATCTATATCACCTGATAGTTATTTTTCAATAACTAACATTGTGAATTCAAAATATATATACCAGAAAATAAAGATGAAAATGATGTTTGAGACACACACACACACACACACACACACACACAGACACAGACACACACAGAATACTTATTGCCTAAGAGAATCCTTATCGCCTCAACTGACTTTATCAATCTCTTTTAAACTTAAGATTGCTACCTGAAATATGTCAGGCTTCTCATCAGTCCACAATAATAGAAGTTGAAATCATAGGCCAAAGTCAAACAAAGAACCTTTGTTATGAAACTTAAATCCAATCTAAAGGAGGTACTGTGTAGAAATGGCGCATGAAAAGAAACTCCACTCCTACGAGGACCTTGGATCTCTCTTGATATGTATTATTCAGATCCTTACAAGGGCTTTATAGCTCAGAGTGCATGCTTTAGAGCTGCCCCAATTGCTTATAAATAGTTCACCTAACCACACCAAATGAGGTAGCTTTTAAAAAATTCATTAGCATAATTGTTACCTTTGTCTTCAATGTATATTCCACTTCTCTTTCTTTATTCATTGCCATTCCATGCTGTACCTTACAACATTTTAATCCACTGTTTCTGCAGAAAAACAAGGGACTTGCTAATATAGCATAATCTTCTGAGTAAAAATCATTTATACTTATTTCTCAACCAGTTATTTGTGCATTTTAATACTTTGAGCCTAAAGTATGAGATGAGATGTGCTTTTCCTTATCAAAGTAATTTAAGAGATAGAAGGATAATTTTGTAGATTCTTTAACTATTAAAGATATAATGTATCCTTGTGTAATAAAATTCTAGTATAACAACATTCTCATATATACAGAGGTTTAAAATATTCCCCTAAGTTTTATAAATTTAACATATCTGAACATTCAATCTCAAATTGATGGAATTCTATTTTGTACTTTACTGCAAAATATTTTGCTTCTTCTTTGGAAAAGATGACTTTGTCTAGCCTAAAAAACCATAGTCTTTCACTGAGAAGGTAGTAGTAACCATTAGCATGTTATTCACTTATTCATTAATTCATTTCCTCAATTATTTATGCAAGCATTCACTTGATAATCTTTAATGAAGCACTTACTGTGTGCCAAGCATTGTGTGAGCCAAAGAATGTCTTACAATGATCAGACTCAGTGTGAAGGAGAACTGTTGGTAAAAGAAAATCCAAAATAATCATATTTCAATTGAGTCTTACAATGTGGAGTGTGTTTGTGTGTCTGTGTCTATGTGTGTATGTGCGTGTGCATACAGAGATACTTTAAGATCAACTTATAGAAAAATTTGTAAACTAAGTTTCAATATCAGACTTGATGCTTAAATTAATTATCATGAGTTTGTTGCTTAATATTTTTAATTGTTTTTTTTTTAATAGGGATCATAATTATGGTTATAAGAAGTAAACGGGTGAAACACATATACTCCTTAGGTAAGTGAATGAACTATATTAATTGGTATCTCAAATTTAACTTTTAGCTATATAGTCAATAAAATTATTGAAAACTATGGTTAGTTGAGTCAACTTTGCAGGCTATAGTACCATTATCTAATTAATAATCTAGGTGCTGCCATTTTGTTAGATATGGCTAATATCTTCAGTCATTGATTTTAAGTAAAGGCATCTGCCCTCAATAATGTGAGTGAGTAAAATTTAATGGAAGCTCTTAAGAGCAAAAACAGGTGTCCTGGAAGAAGGGGAAATTATGCTCAAGATTGTTATATTAACTCCTGCCTGAGTTTCCATTCTGGGAGCATGCACTACAGATTTTGGACTGGCCAATCCCCAAATGCTTGCAAATATTTTAAAATTAATCATATGGAAGCATATGCTTAAACACAAACTATTGGTTCTTTCTCATAAGTATTCTGTTATCTATTATTGGTTCTTTTTGAGAATTCTGACAGATACAGTAAGTTTGCACAATACTGATTTTTTTTTGATAAACTATGACCTGTATTTTTTATATTTCTGATTGTGATAATGAGAAATTCAACCATTGCATCCTGCTCAATTACAAGTTTTACTTAATACATTTTGCATATGCAAAAGCATCCGTGAGTAGGGTAGAAATCCTGGAAACTTTGAAAGTAAAGAGAAGAGTGTATTGCACAGGAATCAGAGCTCTATGTGGTAAAACAATCAAGAAAACAAGCAAACAGAAAATTAAAGAAAATAACTATAGCCCTATTACGGTTAAATTATGTCTCCTCTCTCATGTTTTCTTCCAGTCATTCACTTTTCATTCACTTTGTTGTTTCTGTTTTTCTTCTGTTCTTTTTTTCTTTCTCCTTTCTGCATGACTCTGTACATTGCCCTATCAGATGACCCCTTTTATATGCAAAGTAATTTAATTCTACTTCCTATCAGTATTAAATTGCGCACATAACCCCACATATAATTTTATGTTCTTCAAGCATGTCAAAGTCATTATACTGAAGATAAAGCATTTGTTTTGCACTAAGAATGTCACCACCACAGAGAATAGTATTGCTCTTTTCATCATTAGCTATGACATAGCTCACCATTTTGTCCATTTACTTTATATTCTTTTATAATACTTTAAAATATTTAAGTAAAACATCGATATATTCTTAATTTACTATAAAATTCTAAATGCATTCTTAATGTATTCATATACTTTTTAGTTTTTTGGATAATAGTAAATTGGATATTTCTATTTCCTTTCTGATTCTGCAATATTAATACAAAATAATATTTAATCTTGAATAATTTTATTGTATGCACTTACTTGAATTTTTAGTTCCAATTTACCATCTTCTCTGATTATTTGTAGAATTTTTTATATTCTATTGGATTGGCTTTAGAATTCTTATTTCTATTTTTTATTTCACATATATGTACTTACATACATGTCAGTGCTTAGGTGGGGAGGGCTAGAATCTGCATTAAAGTGCTCAAAAGATTAATTGGGCTACTTCCAAGTTTAAGTAATCATAAAGCTAGATACATCTAAAAATTGCCTTGAAAAATGAAGAGCAGTAAATTAAAATACAAGGGGAAAAATTTTAAATCTGAATTTTGGTTTTTAATTTAATTGATGTTGAGAATATTATTGGTGAGATCCTGATTCTTGAAAATTCTTAGGGCTATTTTGGATATATCACATGACTTTAAAGAACAGAAAGAAATTTTATATCAATTAAAAAAGTATCAAAATAATTAAAGAAAACGAATATCTTGACCAATAAGGAGTGAAAGTTAGTGGAAGATGCTGTTTTTACATAATATACTTTGAAGATCTACTTAACATTAAAATATAGGGTTATACATGGCTTCTAAGTCTAATTTTATTTTCAATCAAAGATAAGGTAATTTTTAAGTACGCAGTCAGTGCTGTCAGTCCAGTTTCATTTATACATTTAGTTAGGGAAATCTTTGGAAAGATTCTCAGCCTCCCTGAATCTAAGCTGTTTCATTTGTAAAATTAATATATAATATCATCTGTCACATAGGGTTGCTACTCAGATTTAACTATAGAGTATGTAGTACTCTTACTACATTGTTCAGCACAAAATAAGCATGAATATATATAATATTAAAATATTTAGGATTAAAATTGATTTTTAAAATACTTTGAAAGTTTTTCTAATGGCTATTTTTAATCTTAATACCTTCCCTATGCTATACTACTCTAACATGTGAGATGTACTACAGCAATATTCTATATTGTACAAAAGATTTATGTTCACTAGAAGATTAAAATGTAAGGCTTAGGATGGATAGAGCATACAGTTAATGTAAAATAAAGCTATTAAAAGTCAAATACAGCTTTGTAAAGGTTTAAGAATTGGGATTAATATTCAATTAGTAACATTAAGAATTTAGTACTTTATTGATGTATTTGTTCTCTTTATATCATAAAATATTGAATATACTTCATTTGTTTTCCAGTAAAAATTATACGATTAGTTATAGCCATTGCTTTCCATTTTGCACATAACTTGTTTTTTGACTGCAACAGTCTTGGCCTCTGAGTTACAACTTCTTGGAGGAATGCATTGAGTTATTTTATTGCCGGTTCTCCTCCTGACTGAGGTAAGGCCAAAGCTATTTCATTTTCTGATTGTTCTTGCTAAACATCAATAATTGCTTACTTTCACAGTAAGTCTTTATACTATGTTCCATAGCTGAGAAACACTCATAGTTGAGGAAAAGATATACTTAAATTCCAGTAGAGCTATCTGAAATGCAAATTTTATTTTGAGTTATAAATATTTTTAAGGAGGGCACAGTGGAGATAAAGTTGAATGGTAATTTTTATAGAATAGCATAAATATGCATTTTAGGAATTTTATACAAAGAGCTAGTTTATTGATATCAATAGGGGTGTTTTACATAAAATTAAATATACCAATTTGCTCTTTCCTGGTGGTTGACAGGATATGAGATGGGAGGAGAGAAACAAGTATTTTCAATCTCAGCACAGCTTAATGTTGTTTTTTATAGCACTTACATTGGTACTGTTGCTCTTATTTCCCATGCATTTCTGTGAAGAATAGCTAGCATTGTTTAAGGACTTGCTATCTACTAATCACTATATTAAATTCTTTACCTGTGCTATCTCATTTAATCCAAGCTACAAATAGTTTACTTTCCAAATATTGTTTTCCCTAGTGCACATTTACAATGGGAAAAAAAAAAAAACCTGAAAATGTGGGAAGGAAAAATTA
Organism: Solenodon paradoxus; assembly: GCA_004363575.1. Lineage (NCBI taxonomy): Eukaryota > Metazoa > Chordata > Mammalia > Eulipotyphla > Solenodontidae > Solenodon > Solenodon paradoxus. The sequence continues at coordinate 1,401,772 of RJWH01000101.1, forward strand.
TTGCTCAATGTCTCAAAACTAGATAATTCTTGAAGCTATACTTTGCACCCAGGACATATTGGACACTTCTCCATAGTCTTTACAAAGCAAAATAGATCATTGTAGAGTATATCCAGAGATATCTTTTCCACATAATTAGTATTAACTCCAGAACTTCCCATTCAAATTAAATTATTTTGGATTAAATAAGCATTCTTTAACAATGGGAATTTTATTCAAATAGTTACATATTAAACTAAATAGTTGTTTAGCATCTTAGAGGAAAACTACCATATCTTCCTACAATTTTCCCACCAAATAAATAAATAAAATTAGAATAACTCCTGTTTCTTGACCTAACCTCAGAGCCACAAGACCGTGCCTTCTTTTAAAATGAAAAAAAAAAAGAGTCAGTGTCTGCATGTTGTCAAACAAAAATGTTTCCTAAATCTTAAGTATTTCGGGAAATACTCCATGGTCCATCTGATGACTATGAACCAATGTCTTTCTATGTGAGTAGTTCTGATAATAAGTTTAGTCGAAGGACCTCAATCAAAAGTCTATTCCCTACAAGATCCAAAAAGAAAATTTGACTATCTTGCCGTTACTACTAAATTCTTTCCCTCTTTTCAATTTTCTAGAGTGAAGAATTGTCAGGGTCAGGAACTAACGGCTGCTAGGAAAAACTGAAGAATTTCACGTTATAATAGATCTGATTTTTCTGGCTTAAATCTCTCAGAAATATTTTTAAAGGACTCTCTTTGCAGGATGAAATGAGAGGTATTTTACAGGATGACTTGTATAAAATTAATTTCCTGCACGTAATTTGATTTTACTTAAGAAAATGGGTTGTTCTCCAACTGATAAGAAATGGTGTCTCTCAGTTTGCACACTACCTTCTGGCAGAAAGATATGTACCTCAGGGACTTGAAATCATTCTTTCGAGTCTAAGATTTCACTTAGTTCATTGCAATTGTAATTTACTAAATGTTAAGGCAGTATTTAGCATAATTCTAGATTTCTATCCATCCTGGAAGGAGCCTATTACCGTTTTTGTTCAAAAGAGGTATAAGTTACAGAGTTTTGGGGAAGAGAGTGTATCACTTAAACATTAGGGGACATTGACTCTTTTAGTCTCATTAGCATAAAGTTATTTATAAAATTTCAAAGAAACAGTGTTTTCCTAAGAAAAAGGCCTTAGAATTTAGTGATCAAATTCTTTCATGTTTTGAATAAGGGAGCAGGTTCAGAAAATGTCTTAGAGAACACTAGGCATTCACTTCTACCTCCTACATACAGATATATCCAACTTTCTTATTGAACTGATCACCACCTTTTTATTCCCCAAGTCTCAGGTTGAAATTTATTTCTTCTTGTAAAAACTATATTGTTCCCAACTAGGTTATTTTTTCTGCTTCATTTCTTCATTCATAACATTAACCACAGCTATAGTTTACTTAATTATCAGTCAATCACTCTACCAGACTAAATATTTTGTGACAGAGCCTATGTCTATATTGCTCTTGATTTTATGTCTAGAAGCTTTCAAAGTTTAGGTTCATATGGCATATGTTCAATAAATATTAGATTTATGAATGAATGTAGCAATAAATGAACTTTAACTCAAAATTCAAATATAAACCGATTATTACTCATTTGGAACTTTTGAAATTATATTATATGGATTCATCAATATAATCATGTATCATTTAACAACAGGGATACCTTCTGTTTTAGAATGTTTAGTTAAGTGATTTTATTAACATGCAAATGACATAGAGTATACTTACACAAACTTCTATGGTGTAGCCTACTACATACCAAGGCTAATATAGGAACCACCATTGTTTATGTGATCCATCAATAACCAATACACCTGAGGTGAATGAGTACATATAATCCTATGTAGGCAGGTACCTGATTGCCAGCATAATCTATACAGAAACTTTGTTTTTTGCTATTTCCTTTTTCCCAAATTTATTTTCTGAAAATAACTTCTTCTAGTTAGTCGTATTTTGTTCTATTTCCACAGAGAACAGCAGAATTATGTGGGGTAGGTGTGATTTCTTTAAGATAGCTAATAGAACAAATTTCAAAGATGAGAAAGAATCTTGGATTTTGTTACTCACTATAAATCTTTGGAAAGGCACACGTCTTGCTAACTATCGCTAGTCAGATGCTAATCAGAGGTTCTTTAGCTTTAAAAAGATCAGCCTGGTATGCGTTCTGTGCTATATATGTTCTCAGAAGACTGATGAGCTACATTAGTGATATCTCATAAAAGCCCACATATAAATGCATTTTCCCAATATCTAGGTATTACAAAAAAGATGTGGGCAAGTTAAGGCAAATGACAAAGTGTCATTGAATAAAAGTCAGCTTTATCTACACACATTAATATTACTGGAGAGGAATAAGGAATCATAAAGGAGGAAAAAGAAGCAGAAAAGAGGTAGATTCCCCATTTTCCAACTCTAAGTATATATACATCTTATTGTAATTCAACAGAAAATCTCTTCACAATCCATCTCACTTAATTATTTCTCAAAGACGAAACAAACAGGGACTTTACATCTTGAAATATATTAATCATAATATTTTAGTATATATGCAAGTTATCTGCAGTAATAAAGTGTTACTAATTATGTATACTTTTAGCTTGTAGAAAAATGTGTCACACCCTAGTGGAGTAGTGTTTGGGTCTGCCACCTCTAACCAGTGCAATTCATATACATCCCAAGGACCAGGGTTCACGGGAACAACCAACATGAACAACTAAATAAAGTAAAATTTTAAAAAGCTTAAAAAAAGAAAAATGTGACATTTTATCTTAGAAAATCATCTTAAAATAGTGCTAAAATATACAAATCATACAAAAAAATCTATATGAGAAAATAAGTTACAGCCATATGAGCCCAACAGAAGAGGCTTGACCCTTATTAAATGAGTTCCTTGTCCAATATTACCTATTTGACCTTAACCTTTTTAAGTCTCATTTCCTGATAAGCAAAATAGTATGATAATAATCCCATCAAGTTAAGTTTATTGGAAGGTTTAATAATAAATAATTCTTTAACATAGTTTCTGGCCCTAGTGTTTCTAGTCATTGTTCAAAATTTATGAATAGTAAGTGGTTCTTTCATGAAGGATAATGGAAAATAAATAAGAAAAATGAAGTATGTGCAATTGCTTGAGTATTAATTACTATTATATTTTATATACTATTGCATCTAAAGTAGGTATGTCAAAAATGAATCTGCATCCCAAACTTCTGTATTCCACCCATATTAACAAGAGTCTAGAGAGCATGTTAGAAATAGAAGATCCTTTTTTGTGTTTGTGAAAGTAAAGCAATACTGGTCTTGTTGTTTACAGTGCAATTACTATGAAGTGACAGTGACTTATGTGTTAGTCAATAGGGCAATACTCATTTCTTTCCAGGATTTTGTATTTAGAGATGATCTGTGTAACAGGGGACTGGTCTCTAACTCAAGATCAGATTTGGTTTATGGATGAAATGTTTCTCATAGCTCCTAAATGGTTGGAATAGTATTTGGTTTTCATTCAAGTTCCTATCTTCCTCATTAGGGTACCTCCCTTAAAAAAACAGACAACCTGACTCTGATTCAAAACATACCAGCTTTTAAAAGGAGGAATTTCAGTTTCTTTCAGTGAAATTGGACTGTTACAATGATTGCAAAAGATTTCTTTACAATTAAACATATAGAATCATTCTTTGTGGTTAAAGGGTTGTCATTTTTATAACAACTGAAGTAACACGATAAAGATACTTAAAAAAAATCATCTCATGGAAAAATACATTTTAAAAGCCTTATGCAAATTACAGGGGTTTAAGACATGAAAACAAATGTGATTTTTATTGCTTAGGTGGGATTTCCAAGTGAACATTTACTAAACATGGTGAGATGTGTCAGTAAATGTACTTATGTAATTCTCAAATGTGATCCGTATGCTATCTCTTACAAAGAAGAATTAAAAAACTATACATCCTCAAAGTTGCTCGTATTTAATTTCTTGGTATATTGGCAAATACTTTGCAAAAATCTAATTTTTTTATTGTCATTAAAGCATTCCAAATTATTTACCCCATCTGAGATTCATGCTTTATGTTGAAACGCATCTATCTTCTTGCAGGGAATTGTTAAAACTGTTATATGTATATTTGAAGATATTATAATGTCCTGGTACATCAAGATGTCTATACATTTTGAAATACTTAAGTTGCAATACATTAAAATTTTATTCAATTTTTATATTATAATTTTCTAATATTTATTTTTAATATATCAGGCTTCAATTATTGTACAGGTGAAATATTCTGTACTGAGAACAGAACCTGAATCTAGGAGACAGTCTTTTTGATGTTCCTAATAGCTGTCTTCCAAACTAATAAGAATTCATCTGCTTATATTATGCTATTCAATAATATTATAAAAACAAAATTTGAATCACAGATATTGAAGAGAGGCATCAATGAAAAACACTGATAAAAATAAAATACAAATATGATAATCAAGACATATACATCTTTAAATACACTGGCTATTTAGTTTAGTTACATTGCAAAGTTACATTACCATGATTAATATTACTTATCATGACATATAATTTATGATATTTTAAAAATCTAACAACTGCAACACCATTCAGAAAATTAAGATTAATAATAAACAGAATATAACAAGTGTTGAATATGAAGAAATTAAGAACAATTGTACATTGTTAATATGAGTGCGAAATAATATAGCTACTATGGAAATTAGCCTGGTGTTTCCTAAAAAAACTAAACATATGATTACCACAAGGTGCAGCAATTTTACATCTGGGTACAGACCCAAAAGAGTTGAAAGCTGATCTAGACAGAAAGTAGAATGATGTTATCCAGAGACTGGGAGTAGGGAAAAAGGGAAATCTTTGCTTAATGAATAAAGAGCTTCAGCTTTGAAATATGAAAGGTGTTTAGAAAATGAATGGAGGTTATGGTTGTACAATAAAGTAAATATACTTAACATCACTTCACTGCATACTTAATAGTTAAAATAATAAAGCTTATATTATTTGCTTTTTCCATATAATTTAAGAAAAGATAAACCATTATTATAAGTCCATGTAATGGTTTATGAAATTAGAATGTATACTTTTGAAAGCATGACTGTGGTATATTCAATATGGCCCTATAGACAAGATTAGTATTAGAATGCAAGCTTCCCTTGGTGCAACCATGAAGATGAATGGCAATCACTGAGGTAACAATCAGGTACAACCCAATCCTACACAAGTTTAAATAAAACTGCCCCCTTCCCAAATGCCCTTGTACAACCAGTCTAGAGTCAACAGAAATCTGATGATTCTAGAATTTGATAAAGATATGCGCAAAATGAGCTTGAAATATCTTTTTTCAAATATCTCCTCGGCTACTGAAAATTAAATATGACCTGGACCTTTACTTTTTAAATCAAAAGATTTGTTCATGAAATGTAGGGGAGAATGTTTGTCCTATATATGTGATATGTCTATATTTAGAATCAAGTGCATATTAATTAGACTGACTAGCATATTTATGCACTTGAGCAACAGGCTAAATTAGATTGACAGCAAATTAAATGGGGGGGTTAAGAAATTATCATAAAAGAGAATTTGCATGACAGATATAAGTTATTTTTACATTCATGTGGACAAATTGTCTTTTAACCAAAGCAGCTGTAACTTGCAGCTGATATGTAAAATCAAAACACTTAACCATTCCTTCCAACATCTTGCCATATTAATTGGAATACTTTCCACACTATAGCAGTTTAGCTATTAAACAACATCAAAATATAAGATTAATGCTGACTGTTGACAGATGATAAAGGTCATATTTGAAGCTGAAAAAGTTAAATGGCTAAGGAAAATTTTGAACTGAAGATGTAATAAACCAAAATGAAACTTGTATAAGGTTCACACAAGAATTGGTAATGACTTTTGAATTTTAATGTTTTATACTCCAAAAATAAAATAATTTCAATTTAGCATGAATGTTTCCCTAAAGTTTTATATATACATGCATCTATAAAAATATGAGAACCCTACAACTTTTACCAACTTACACATATTTAACAGCACTAGTCTTGCTGATATTTTACTACAAAATCTTTTTAATGAATAGTAGGTGAAAAGCTATAGTCAACTGAAAATAATATTTTGGTTCATATATGCCTCTTATTCTTCTTATTTTCACCACATCTTAACTTCTTTGAAACAAATTAAGGTGTTATCAAATCCAGTCCTGAGATTCACTGCCTGAAAGATAATATGCAAGAGGATAAATGTCAGCAGATACTTTTTTTTAATTGAGGTGACAATGGAGGAAGTAGGAGAGCTTCTCTGCCTCAGATCCATTTCTCTGACTGCTAGACTTACAAAAGTTTATTCAGATACGTGAACAGGCAATATGGGGAAGGAGATGTATTGGGGGAATTCCTCAATTTTGACTATGGCAGATGGTGTGATGCCAACAGGAGGCCTGTGAGCATATTCTTTGCCTCATTGAAAAACTGTATTTTTCCATTATTGTGTGTCACCTGTTCAAGTTTATCTGTAACTAGATGATGTGCTAACTATATGTAATAGATGCTTCGGTTTATGATGAAATGATTTTGCTGGATGGCAAGGTTTATTGAATCCTGCTTTACTGCCTGGTTACATGCAGGTCAATAACATAGCTGCTTGAGTAATGTGAAAGAAGTCTTGAGAAAGTTTTATAAGTGGGACTGCTGTATTGGTTTTATGCAATCCAAGCATCCAAACAATGACACTATTAAACAGGCAGGGTATACCTTGTCAAATTTTCTGCATAAAGAAATACTTTAGGGTGCATGACCTTATGGCTGAGATGCCTCAGAAACTGGTGCATGTGCCACGGATAATCCCAGGATCTGGGTTCAAGATCTAGGAATGGGGTGAAAAACCAACAATTAATAAATAAATGGAGAAAGATGTTTCTTCTTCTCTCTCCTGTTTTCTCCAAATGCTACTTTCTCTCTTTAAAAGAGTTCAAATCATTATTTTTAATTTGTTTTATTTATGTTTTATGAAAATTAAAAATTGCTTTTGTTAATATCATTTCATCACTTTTGTGTTAAAGACATAATCCCACAAACTATGAGCAAAACCTAATAACACTTCCAGTATGACTTGGGTGACTGGAGAAATACTCTAGGATTAGTACTATTGAGAAACTCAATTTTCCTTCCTCTCCCTTATATTTACTAGGACATCAAATTCTTTCTTTATGGCCTTCATTAGTAAATTCTAGTCATTTAACCATAAGTTAGTTCTAAGTGTAGTCACTAAGGATTGAAACTTCTTTTTTAAAAAATCTGGGATTGTTAGCTTTACTCTGTACCCCAATCTCTTATTTGAGCACAGTCTATAATCTGGAGAAAACGGATCTCTTAACTCAGGAAACATAATCTCCTTGAGTTTAACATAGAAATATTTCAATGATGTTTAATCTGCAAGAGTATCATAATGCTTAAAATTTGAATGGGCTATGGGTACCCTATTTGTTAATGCATAACAATTCAATTAAAAAGCGTATAAACAGTCAACCATTGGGTCATTGAATGCCCAGGATCAATTGGTTTATACTTGTTTCTCAAATTACTTCAACTTTCTATTTTATGAGACTTATCTAGGTTCAGAAATGTTTTCTTATGTTATTTATACCATTTTAAGTAGAAATATTCACTAGTTCTACCAAAAGTAAAGTTCAATCATTAGGGGAAATATTTTATTTAAATGCTTCTGAATTCACCTTTGCAAAACTATTTCAGTTCAAAATAACCGAAGTGCACTACCAAAGAGTAATTGGTAAGCACAGATCTTTAGTGGTGATGCAAAGTGAACTGATAATTATAATAGCCTGAGAAAAATGGACACCCAAATAATATTCACATACTAATTCTAGGAATCTGTGAATATCACCTTCTATGTCAGTCTTTACAGATGTAATTAAATTTAAGATGTGGTAGATTATCCTGTATTATCCAAGTGAAACCTAACTGCATGTAAAATATGTATCCTCTAAACGTGAAACAGAGGAAATTCACACACACACACACACACACACTCACTCATACACGATATTCAACAGATGAAAGTAGAAATTGAATTGAAGCAGCCACAAACCAAGGAATACCAACAGTCACTCACACTAGATAAGGCAAGGAGTGAATTTTTCGTCTTCGAAGGGATTGTGGCCCTACTGACACCTTGATTTTGATTAAATAATGCTGATTTCAAGCTATAAGAGATTAAATTGCTGATTTTGTAAGCCACCTAGTTGTTGGTAATTTGTTACAACAGTCATAGGAAACTGGTCCAATAATTTTAAACAAATAAAAATATTTTGAGTTCCAATTTTTGTTTTTTAAATTGTTGCACACATTTCTTTCTTTCAGTTTACCTGCACAACAAGGATTCGATCACAGATGATTTGGGGCAAATGAGAGCAAGATGACTTCATGCAACTACTACTGAGAGGAGCTGCAAAAGGTCACTGATGGCCCCTCCTATATGTTAAACTCTGTAGAAAGTACTGGATCAAGAAAATAATAACTCTTATGATGCAGTCCTTTCTGAAAAGACTGCACAGTTTATTGGGATAGAGAAATAAGTAAAACGATGCTTAACAATGTTTTTATTCAATATGCAATAGCAAAAAGAATGCATTTTAGATTGACTCACTAAGGTCAGTTATAACCTTCATGAATAGACACATATTTAATATGAGACCTAACAAATAGCAATAACCCAGTTAAAATTAAAAGTAAAAAAAGTGTAATTCAACTCTGAGTTGCAATACAATAGTGACTGATAAAATTAATTTAGTAGTTTGTGACCAGCTATTAAAAAAGAAAAGAAAATAGAAAAATAATAGAGATGGCACATGTGGCAAAGACAAGTGTTTTCTCTTAAAAAAAAAATAGCAAAACCTCTCTTTGCAGTTTCACACACACACACACACACACACACACACACACAATCAGATCATGGCATGAAATCTGATTTTTACTATGGCACATGTTCACAAAAATTAAAAGACAACCTTCCAAGTAAAGAGAGCAACAAGTGAATAGATCCTAAGGGGTACGAGAGTTTGAAATATTCGAAGAACTAAAGAAATTCATTTGGTCTCACCTTAGTGAGCCCTGTATGTTACCAGGGCCAGAAGGGGCAGGTATATGGAGGAAGTAGCTAAATATGAGAAAGGAGAGGTCAGTAAGGCCTTCTCATGCATGGTATGTAGGTCATGGTTATAAGTTCTTATTTCATTCTAGAGCAATGGGAAGCCACTGGAAGCTATTAAAAAGAGGGTCAGCTTTCCATTTACAAATATTTACTCAACTGCGCAAAAAATATATTAGAAAAGAGCAAGAGTAGGACCTCGGCAATGTCTAAAATGCAACACTGGTCTGGCAAATAGATAATGGTGATTTACACACAGTTGGTTATGATGGTGGAAGGAAGATTCTACTGAGAAGGAATTGAAAAGTGCGCCCCAGTAATGCCAATAATGTAATATCTTAACTCATTGGGAGTTGGTTTCTTTGTCACTTTTCTTATATCTAGATAGTAAACATCATATGCAGAATTGACATAAAAATACAATTGCGTTGAAATTAAATTTTCTTTTAACTCATGATGACTTAATATTTTCTACATGACTTCCTTTTCTTACATTACTTCATCTTCTTGGTGATTTTCTGAAAAATACGTGTGAAATTTGGATGAAAATACAATGACAATGAAGAAAAATAAAACAAAGCTTTTTCCTAAAAAGTATCATGCAATGTATTACTTAGTTTCAGTATTTCTCCTGACTGCACTATCAGCTTCAGACAGCAGCCAGGCAACTAATTTTAGGGTTGGTGGTGTCCTTAGAGTTTATACCATTCAATTTATGCATCCCTGCTTTAAATGCACGACAGAGTGAAGACCAAAGTATTTTTGTTGATTGCTTCCTTGATTTTGTTATGTTCTGCTTTTATTTTCCATTTGAACATCTTTTCTACTTCTTTCCTGAATAGATCATGATCTTTAAATATGTAAGGTATCAGCAGTGGGATGCAGTTCTGAGTTAACTGGCACCACGTTTCAATGTATTTCAGTGTTCTTTTAGTGACCTTTACTGACTGAGAAGTCATTTTATCTCTTATTCCTACTCTACTTTATGTGCAAAAATGAGGGAGAGTGAAATTCCTAAAAGAATTTGTCATGTGCACATTAATTCACATTCCTTCTGCCTATTCTGGGTAACTCTTCTTGGACCCATACATCAGAGAACCCTTGGTTAAGCAGCTTATTTAATGAGGGTGAGTTCTTTGGTGAGGTTGATTTCATTGTGTATATTCTCCTTGGTCGATTAGTTGAATCCTTAAATGCTCTGGAAGAGGATTTCAGTCTTAGGTTTTAGCACCCCAGCACCTCATTACTGTACCATTTTATAAAGGAAGCTAGTTTGTCATGCTACAGGTACACTTTCATGTATTTGGCTAGCTTTGGTACTTTTGTTCAGGAAATTAACAAATCTGTGCATGAGTGTATTTCCTAAGCATAGTTTCTATTCAGAATAATTGCTTCAGCTTTTCCTGGAGCAAATAAGCTCCCTTATTCTGGAGCTTTTTGATTTTGAATATTTTGTTACCCTCTTAGGTATTTATCTACACAGTTTTACAAGGTTAATAAACACTTTGAGGAACTGTAACATACAAACATGGCATTGAGAGTCCAGACACTATAAATACAAGTATAATTCATTTAAGAAATGTTTTAAATCACATCTGTGATGTAATTTATTATTACAGATACAATGTATCCAAATCGAGTGACTAGCACCTGACTCTGCTCACAGAAGCGATGATTTAAGTATTCTCCTAAATCTTGATCTAGTACAAGAATGAACCTTGCCTCAGTGAGAGAAAAGTCAATACTCACAGACTGTGGTCAGCATGGCCTCTTATTGTCTAATTCAAGAATTCTAGACTGTTAATACTCAATACCAAAAAAATTCAGTCATGTTGGTTTTGATGTATTAGATATATTTTTCCACATCCATCAAAAAAAACAAAACAAGACAGGAGTGAAAATAAGGTTAGAAAGAATTCACATCAATAAATGTCACTTACATATTTTCTTTCCTTTTTATTTCTTGCTTCCTTCTTATGAAGATAGTGTCTCCTTATATCAACATGAGAAATGTGGGAAAGGTGATTAATTGTATTTGCCATTGCTGTTGTAGTCATATATTGTCCAACTTTTAGTGTGTTCTGCCTTCAAAGTTCACTAATTGCCTTTTTTCTTGACATAAAGTCTCTGCTATTCTATGTCTTTCTAAACAGAAATCCCTCTAATGGAATTTACCAATATGCAATTACTTGAGTCTCAGTTTGTGAGCTGAGACTGGCACCTACTGGTAAAATAAATTTGGTTCACAATTGGGATAATTATTTTTTCAGTCATAGTAACTAATTACTGTGATAATGCTTTCATATCAGCCATTAATATCAAAACGAAAAAAATTATTATCTATATTTATTTTCTTAAGTTACAATTGAAAGATAAATCTACTATCCACTGAGTTCAATAAATGTATTAAATCTGCAAATTGCTATTTAGATTTCAAAACAAATAGACTAAATCTGTCTATATTGATTGTCAATAATTTGTACATTCCAAAGACAAACTTAGCAACAGTTTGAAATTGGGAATAGGATATCTTACAAGGTATTTAGGATTGTATCACTGGCATTTCTAAAGCTACACTATATAAACAATGACATTTAAGAGAATTGTTTTCTGTCTTCCAGATCTGTTTTTACACATGCAAAATGCAGCACTATACTCTATCTAGTGTTCAAACTTCAAATATAGGATGCATCTTTAATTTCTTGATTTTCCTTATAATTTCATCCAATTAATCAGCAAGTCCTCAACCCTCCATCAAAAATATGTTCTGTATTTATCTATTAAACTTTACTGCTGACGTATGTCAAACTACCTTCTTCCTATCTCCACTACAATGTGCTGGTAATTGAAATGTCTTGCTTCCACCATATCATAACTCCACTGCTTAATCATATACTCAACACAGCAGAGTGATTTTTTAAATGCAAACCTCACATTTAAACTGGACTGTGACTTACTAAAGACAAAGCGTCTAGTACATATAGTATTTGTAGTATTGATAGTTTGCCATTATATTGTTCCTACTGCAATTTCTTTAGATTTTGTCACAAAACAACATGCTAAGCTCCCTGCCGTATATATACATATACCTACATATATATACATATATGTCATATATATAATTTAATTATTAAAGATATATAAATACATTTCACAGGATTAAGTATGTGATTAAATTGATTACATTTCGGAAACATTATACTACACAGTCTACAGTTTTACATATATCTTAGCAAAAATCTGAATTTTTATAATTATAGTTCCACAGATTTTTATTCCAGAAGTATGCATGTTAATCATTTATCTTCCAAGTTTTCATTAGGTAATGTGAATATCTAAATTATAGTTGTCAATCACTACTCTGGTAAGGAATCTTAACAGCTTTATTGAGGCATAACTGACACAGTAAACTGCATATATTTAAATTATACAACCGATAAGCTTTGGCATGTGTAAATACCATGAAATCTTCACTGAAATCAAGATAATGATCATATCTGTAATCATCAAACGTTTCCTCAACCCCTTGTCTTATCAATACCTCAGTTTCCTGTCATTTCCCCCAACTCCGTACAGGTAAAAATCCATTTTCTTTTGTTAGTTTAATTAGTTGGCATTTTCTAAAATTTTATTTACAAGAGACCATATAAATTGATTATCTCATTTCACTGAAAAATTATTCTGGGAATCATAATTACCGTACCATGTATCAATAGTCAATTACTTTTTCATTGCTAAGTAGTGTTCAAATGTTTTGCATATGATATACGCTGCTGATTCATTCACTTGTTGGTAGAAATTTGGGTTGTAGTATTTATAAATCTTTGAATATATATATATTTAGTTTTTCTTGGGTTAATGCATAAGAGTGAAATATCTGGGTGTAGATGATTAACTTTTAAGAAACTGTCCTATCTTGTCCAATTTTCCTCCCTCTTCTTGTAGACCTATTATGGTCCGTCTACTTAATTTTAGTCACTCTAATAGGTGTGTAGTGGTACTTCATGTGATTTTGATTTACTATTTATTTAGTTATTAATGATAATAAGCATAGCATTATTTTCATTTCTTATCTGTATATCTTCTTTAGTGAAGACTATTCGTGTCTTTTGTTTTTTAATTGTTGAGTTGTCCTCTTTAATTTATTATGTTTTGTTAGTTTTGAAAGCTCAAGTCATATACATATTTTGTCAAATTTATTTCTAAATATTTTATATTTGTAATGTTATTATTTAGAATGTGATTTATGATCTCAGTTTGTGATTTTTATAGTATATAATGATGTAATGTATTTATATTTATTGATTGAGCTTGTATTCTGTAGTATTCCTGGAATAATTTAGTTCTAATAATTTTGTGTAGATAACATCAGATTTCTCACGTTTTAGGAATGACTGGCATTAGAATTCTGGTAGAGAGTGTGTTGTGATATGCACTTCAACTGAGATATGAATGTATTCTGCTGAAACATATAGTATAAATAAATGAAACAAAAATATTTTTAGGAAAAAAATTGCATGTATGTTTCTGATAAATATTATTTGTAAGTTGCCTTTCTTATTAATCTGACTTTCATACCAAGGTCTCATACTTTTCCTACTAGTCTCAAAAAATGGTTTCAATTTCCTATTAAACGTTTTATTCAATTGCCATTATCTGAAAAGTTTAGATGAATTCACCAGTGAATTATCTTGGTGGGTGTCAGTTTTCTTTATGGGAAAATTGTCAACTATAAAGCATTTCCTTTCATAGAAAAATGACTGTTTATTTCATTTTTCATGTGCATGTATCCATGAATTTTTTTTAAATTATGATAATATACAGAGTTTTATAGCATATTTTTTTAAAGGAATTGGCTATTATGGATACTTTTCCAAAAATAAGAGTCTCTCTATACTATACTCTTTAACTTTAAAAAAATTTTTTTTTCCTTTATTTTCTCTTATAATTTTTTTTTTTTTTTAAGGAAAGTTGATGTCAGGAATGAAAGTACATAGCAGGCAGGCCATTGCTATAGCTGTGAAGTTATAACTTATTATTGTTTTCATTCTATTATTGCTTTGATTTCCCTGATCATATATGGTGTGGAACATCTTTATATGTGCTTATTTTCCATCTATATATCTTTGGTGAGATGTCTGTTAAGGTTTTTCATTCTTTTTTTGATAGTCTAAAAGTTATTTTTGTTTTCTTTAATTCATTTGTTTGGTTTCTCCTATACCACAATTGAGTAAAATCATGCAATGTTTGTCTTTCACTTCCTGACTATTTTTTCTAAACATAATTCACTCTAGGTCCATCACATTGCTGCAAATGGCAGGGTTCCATCTCTTCATAGCTGAGTAGTATTTCACTGTGTGTATATATACAAAATCTTTTTTAACCACTCATCCATCAGTGGGCACTGATGGATGGGAGTTTGTTTCTAGCTCTTGGCTCTTGCAAATAATGTTGCAATAAGCACGGGGCTGCATATATCTCTTTGATTTATTTCTTGGATTTTAGGGTTATTTTGGTAAGTAGAAAGAAACTAAATACATAGGGCTACTGAATCATATGGAGTTTCTATTTTTGTTTTTGAGGCAATCTCCATACTGCTTTCCATAAAGGCTGCACTAATTTACATTCCCACCAATTGTGTATGAATTCTCTCTTACAAAATTATTTCACTTCTTGTTTTTCCAGTTTTTGAATAATAAATATTCTCAGTGTGAGGTTATAGCTAATTGTCATTTTGTTTCGCATTTTTCTGATAAATAGAAATAATGAACGTATATTCACATGTGCCTGTTGGTTATTTATTTACTCTTTGGAGAAGTGTCTGTTCAGATCATTTGCTCTTTTTTAATAAGGTTGTTTGCTTTCCTGTTGTAGATTTTTATGAGTTTGTTATTTATTTTAGATATTAACTCTTGTCTGATGTATGCTGTGTTAGTATCTCTTTGCATTCAGTAGGATGTCTTTTTGTTAATAATAGTTTCACTGTGCAAAAACTTTTATTTTGATGTAGTCCTATTTGTTTGTTTTTGCTTTTCTTTCCCTTGCTATTGACATCAAATTCCCAAAGACATCTTTAAGGCCAGTACTGAAGAATTTATCACATATGTTTTCTATGAATTTTGTAGCTTCAGGTCTTATATTCCAATCTTTAATCCATTTAGAAGGACTTTTTGTGTATGGTGTTAGATAATGGTCTAGCTTAATTCCTTTGTAGGTGATTATTCAGCATTCCTAGTACCATATATTGAATAGATTTTACCTTGTTCCTTTGTATGTTGTTGGCTCCTCTGTCATAAATTAGTTGTCCATATACATATAAATTTATCTCTGGGCTCTCAATTTTGTTCCATTGATTTTGTGTTGTTTTATTCCAATGCTGTGCTAGTTTTAATTGCTATCATTTTATATTATACTTTGAAGTAGGGATTATAATACCTCCATTTTTGTTCTTTTTTCTTGTGATTTTTTTCTAATCAGAATCATTTTTAGTTCCAAGTAAATTTTATGGTGTTTTTGTTCTATTGTGGTGAAGATTACTATTTGGACTTTAAATAAGGATAGTATTAAATGTGTAAAATGCTTTAGGTAATATTTTAAAATGCTAATTCTTTCTAATCTATAAACGCAGACTGTCATCTTCTCAGTTTTTTGATAGTGTCAACCACAGAACAAATGTTTTTAATTTTAATGAAGTGTTTAATAAATAATTATTTCCCTCATATCATGTGCCTTTGGTTATAGCAGAAAAGTCATCATTATATTCAAGATCATCTAGGCTTGGCTTATGTTATTATCTACATATTTTTTAGCTTTACATTTTACGTTTAGTCCTGTGATCCATTTGAAGTTAATTTTTGTGATGGGTAATTTCTTTATCTAGATTCGTGTTTTAATGTTAATGGCCTGATGTTCTAGTACTATTCATGAAGAGACAATCATACGTCTACTGCAGTGACTTTGCAACTTTGTCAAATTTCAGTTGACTGTATTTATCTGGATCGCCTTATGAGCTTTCTAGTATGTTTCATTGACTTATTTCTGACTTTTTAACCAACATCACACTGTTTTGATTACTGTCACTTTACATTAATCTTAAAGTAAGGTATTGCCAGATCTCTAACTTTTTTCTCCTTAGATATTATTTGGGCTATTAGATATTATTTGGGCTGTTCTGGGTCTTTCGACTCATCTTAAAATTTTAGAATCAGATTATCAATATACACAAAGTAACTTCCCAGAATATTGATTGGGATTGCATTGAATCTTTAAATCGTTAGTATGAACTGACATTTTGAGAATACTCATTCTTATTCATCATAAAAATTAAATATTTCTCCATTTATTTAGTTATTTGATTTAATTCATCAGTTTTATAACTTTCCTTAGATAGATCTTGTTCATATTTTGTTAAACTTATATCTAAATATGTCACTTTTCTGGGCGCTAATGCAAAAATCATTATATTTTCAATCCAAATTTCACTTTTTCATTGATGGCATGTAGAGAAACAGTTGACTTTTTATGATAGTCTTTTATCCTCTACTTTGCCATCATTGCTTATTAGCTCCAGGAATTTTTCTTGCCAATTATTTCAGATTCTATGTAGATGATCATATTTATGAACAAAGAATTTCTGTCTTTCTTTTTAATCTGTATAATTATATTTCCTTTCCTTATCTTATTGCATTAGCTAAAATATCTGACATAATATGAGTGACGAATGGAAATGTCTCTGGCATACATTTAATCTTAGTCATAAAGCTTCAGGTTTCTTACAATTAAATATATTGTTAGCTGCAGGTTTTTTGTAGATTTGATAAATTCAATTTAAAGAAACTCCTTTCTACTTCCACATTACTGGAGGTTTTAATATCATGGGTGATGGATTTTAGCAAATAAATTGCATCTATTGATATGATCTTGAGATTTTGCCTTTTTAGCTTATTGTAATGGATTTACATTAATGGATTATTGAATAATTCAGTATTTGACCAGTCTTATATACCTGGATAAGTCTCATTTCACCATGGGAATATTTATTTTTGCTTATTGTTGGTATGATTTGCTTGTATTTTTTGAGGAAGTATACACATATATTCAAGGGAGACATTAATCTGTAGTTTTGGAGGAATTTTTTGGCAATGTCTTTGTTTAGTTTTGTTATTGGCATAATGCGTCCAAATAGAATGAGTTAGGAAGTAGTGCATGTGTTTTATCTTCTGAAAGAGATTGTAGAGAATTAGTATTATTTCTTCCTTAAATGTTTGGCAAAATTTATCACTCAGGCCGATTGGGCCTGGTGTTTTCTCTTTTGGAAAGTCATTAATTATTGATTCAATTTCTCTACTAGATTCAGATCTATTCAGATTATGTTTTTTATTTCTTGTGTGAATTTTAGCAGATTGCTTCTTTCAAGAAATTGATAATTTCACCTAGGTTATGAAATTTGTATTTATAAAGTTATTCATAGTATTTCCTTATTTTTAGGTTTTTCATGGATTCTGAAATGTCCCTTTCATTTCTTATAGTGACTGTGTCTTTTTTTCTCTTTCCTCAGATATCCATGCTTAAGATTTATCAACTTTATTAATCTTTTCAAAGAGCCAGATTTTGTTTTCACTGATTTTTCTCTAGTATTTTTCTTCAGTTTCAGTAATTTTTGTTTTAATTATTATTGCTTATCTTCTGCTGCTAATGAATTCTCTAGTTTCCTTGTGTGAGAAATCATATTATCAATGTTGATTCTTTTTTTCTAATATATGCATTATTTGCAATGGTGAATGATTATTTTTATATAGTGTTGGCTTCATTAGTTTATTTTTGAGTAATTTTACATGCATATTCAAGAGAGGTACTTATCTGTAGTTTTCATGTATCTTACAAATCTTGGTAAATTGTCTTCATTTTCATCTATTCAAAATATTTTTTAATTTCTCTTGAGATTTTTTTCATTGACTCATGTGCTTTTAAGAAGTGTTGTTTACTCTACATCTTTTAGGGTTTTCCAATTATTTTCTTGTTACTAATTTCAAGTTTAATTTCATTGTGATCAAAGAACAGGCATTTATGATTTCTATTGTATTTTTTTAAGAATTAAATGAAATTGCAAGTGAATTTGGTATTTGGTAGCTATTTTTATATCTAGATACTCAGGAAGAATTAAACATAATACTATAAAGTTTATCACTCATGAGCAATTGCTATAGACATAAATACATATATTTAATTTTGGGAATGTAATATTATCACTGCCATTTTTGGATTTTGTGTATTGAAATTATATATATATATATTATATATATACATATATATATATATATATATATATACTCCCTCTGCTGAATATACAATATCTGAAAGAGTATGGTTTTCTTGCCAGAAACAAAGAGCTTAATATCTCAAAATAAACTGGTAAAAGTAAAATTAACTATCAATAATAAGTATCACATTGTTGGTGTTTCTTTTATAATTATATGATATTATTCATTTAATCAACAGTTTTTAGATGTTGGTGCACCAGTAACATAAACATATATTTTGTTTATTTGGGTTTGAAATAATTAACATAGACAGAGGATTCTCAGAGAAAAGCAAGGAAACTAAGTATATAACTTTAAATAGTAATAGATCTACAATCAGATTTTTTTCACCCCGTACTTGTGATTGAAAAACAGATACATGAATTATTGAATTTTCCTTGTACTTCAGTGTTTGTGGTATTATAGTGAAAAGCATTTTAAAAGTTATTACATTACTGGAGAAAATGTTGATTGATAATTCAATTTATTTTCAACAAAAAGAAAAAGCCTTTTGTGTTAAGAATTAAATCCAATAATAAAGTCTCCCTATTATATTTTATTTATTATTTTGAGTAAATATTTAAACTTTATGAAATGAAATCCATCCTAAAGGGTGAAGAATTTAGTGACATTACTGGCAATAACAAAATCTTGCTAATCTTTTTTTCTATGTTTTTTTAATTAAAAATTACTTCTAAAATAACATTGAAATTTCATTGTAGCGACTTCACCATATACAATACAAACAATATTATGTTTGTATAATATTGATATCATCCACAATAATATTTATTAAAGTCTGTTCTTTATTGTTAAAAAACTTTATAGACTTGCATATTTAGATATATTTTATATATGTATATTTAAATCGCTTTTCTTATTAAAGGCAACACTTTTATGTCCTTTTGATCTAGCCTAGAAGTGAATTTGTGGACCAAATTGTATAATGATTTTTAAGGATTCTGATCTATATCAAATTCCTGTATCAAAAGTTGCAGCAATTTACTTTTCAACTCCAAAACATATTTTCCTATATATTTACCAATATTAAACACTAATATGTAAAGAAAAGGTGATCAATTGGAATAAATTTGTGCACAATATTATTTTCTTCTTTGTCTTTGAATTATTTTTTAAAAATTAATCAACATAAATGTTTATGCTCAATGAAAAAAGTTAACAGTTAAAACACCATCAAGAAACTATTTTTTTAACTGTTAATCCTGTAGAAATGGGGCCAGACCAAAAAAAGAAGTTGAAAGCTGTCACATAACTCAAAAATTCCTAAAGTCATCATAGTCTCAGAAGTTACCTACAATCACCCTTCGATTAAAAAGATGTCATGTGTATTTGTTCTGATCACTCTGAAAAAAAAAAAAAGAATGTCCTAGCTGGAGACCCAGAACTGAAACACATAGAAATATTGAAAAAAAAAACAAAAAACAGAAACCCAAAGAAAAAGCTGATGAAACTATATTTCGAGCTTAGAAGGTGAATCAGGATGAAAAATAAATTCCATATATCTCTAAATGGCCACTTGGAGATAAATGCTGTTCAGTCTTAGCCAAGGATTTTCTGATCTTTGAACATCAAAGATTTGGTAGTAGGTGGTTATTTGGGGCTGGGTCAGGAGATGTGTCCCACAAAAGGAAATGAAAGTTAGATGAGAAGGATCTGAGCGAACTAACTTCATTGGGAACCTCACTACTCCAATGCTTCCTCAAAATATATTTTATAAAAATTTGCTGCATGTGAAAATAATCGATAATCAGAAAGAAATGGGTACAAAATTTATGTATAAATACTATACAAAACATCATGCAAAATCATACAGACATAAAAAGAGTGAAAAACTGAACATTCCAATGATTTGCTATCATTTTCTCTATACATGTATACAATGTTTTTAAAATCCCTTTAATTTGTTTTAGGACTTAAGGTGTAATAAACTTCTCATTCTTTAAAATATGTATTGCTACTTTAAAATGCAAAAATACTTCTTAGTAATAGACAATGTAATCTGGTCTTTATATATGAAGTCCTAGAAAAGAGATTGATGCAAACCAAATTCCTAATTTTATAGATTTAACTAATCATATAATGATTTCTCTAATGTATAGCAATATTTTCTCAAACATCATCTCTTGCTTTTTATCTTTTTCTTTTGCCTTATGAGCTCTACATGTCTCCAATATTACAGTAAGAATCTCAAGATGGGCATTTTATTGGAGATAGTGTCAGTTCTTTTAGGGTTTTGCTTGTACCAAGACTAAATATATCCCATTCATGTCAGCAGAAGAAAAGTAAGTTTCCTTGGTTAGGCATCAGTAAGCTGTCGATGAGTCTGTTTCTATGCTTTCACCTCTTTTGGACTGTGAAATCAGAAGTCTGACACAATTTCATATATATTGAGAAGTAGAATAACATGGCATTAGATTTAGTGAAAAATTTAGATATTTTCCAGTAAATTAAAATCTGATTTCTTTCAAGTTTGTGCATAAATATAACTGATATCATCAGGTATATATTTATTTCATCCTACTCAAGTAGTGTTGTATCTAAGAACATGATGAAACTTTTCAGAACAATGATTCTATCTTATTCCCTTTTTAACCTCTGAGTCAAACAAATTGTGTGTCATAAAATAGGCACTTGTTTTAGCCAGCTCAGGATGATATAACTAAATATTATAGACTGGGTGACTTAAACAATAGACATTTATTTTCATACTTCTGGAGTCTGGGATGTCTGAGGAAAGGTGCCAGCATGGTTGAGGTCTGAGGGGGACTCTGCTTACAGAAAACTACCTTCTTGGTATATCCTCACACTGTGAAAAGAAAGCTCCTATGTCTCTCTTCTTCTATGACCCTACTCCCATCATGGGGCTCCACCCCTACAACCTCATTTGAATTCAACTACATCCCAAAGCCTTCACCTCTTAGCATTCTAATGCTAGAGTTTAGGACCTCAGCAGATGAATTTGGTTGAGAACACATATTGGTTCATAATATCCCTTAAATATATTAATCAGATAAAACTGAATTAAAGCAAAGTATTAATGGCAGGACTTATAAATCCTAGTAAATCCATATAGATAGTCCAAGCATAGCAAATTGGTCAAATGCTGGATTTCACTTGACTCAGCTTTGTATTAGCATAATTACTACAATTGTCCTCAAATATAATGATGCCAATGTGTGATTTTTAAAATCTTACTATAAAGATGTTCCTACTTTATTGTATATGTAGTTTTAATGGGAACTTCCATTAAAGATTCCATAAAGAAACTTCCATAAATATCCCAAGGACCTTCTCTCCATTTTTCATTTAATTCTATTTGTTCTTAATCTTGCTATAAATTTATAATTAATTATTTTCAAGGAAGGACACTACTTATTTGATATTAATTCTCAAACCGATGCAGGATATTTTCTTTCAAATGATCTGTTTTGTGATCTTTATAATCTTATTTTATTATCTACTAAACTAATTATTCCAAGATGTTAAAATATCCATGAGAATTCTTACTATGAGGTTACTGG
Source organism: Solenodon paradoxus (assembly GCA_004363575.1). Lineage (NCBI taxonomy): Eukaryota > Metazoa > Chordata > Mammalia > Eulipotyphla > Solenodontidae > Solenodon > Solenodon paradoxus. Next base: position 1,423,844 of record RJWH01000101.1, read on the forward strand.
TGCTATAAAGAAAACATGATTTTAATGGAAGCCAGAATCCTTTCCCCATGTTTCATAAAGGTTATCCAGGAGTGCAATATTTATTCCCTTTTCCAATTTCACTTTAAGAGCCCCTAACTTTCTTCATATATCATGCCATGTGGTAATTTCATAATCACTTTTATCCCTTATGAGAAGTATTGAAAATTAAGCAATGATATGCCATAAATCTGTAGAATGTGGGTGTAATTAAGCAGACCCTTGAAAAATTTTGCCTAAAACCAGTCTTGAACTCAGGAAAATCATTTAATTTATTCCTCCAATTGCTCTTTTTCTTAAATTTGAATTTTCCCTCAATTCAATTTGATCACAATTAGTAACAGGAGAAGACTTACAGTTTGTAATAAATAGGACTTGTAGAAACTTAAACACTCAATCATCAATTGCAATTTTCTTGCTATAAGGAGTTTATTTTGAGTTTGAAATAGACAGTGCTCAAATAACCTTTTAGAAGAAAAAAAATGAAGTCTGTTGATAATGAAGTCTGAATTTATGGTATTGTATAAATACAGCTACTTACAGGCACTTTGCTCTGTATTACACAAATAGTACTTGAAAGAATAATTTAAAGATTCCTTTTCCCTAGAAAGGCTATGTGAGCTCAATGTCATCTAATAAACAGCTAAAAAAATGACAATTTGTGCAGAAATTAGTAATGCGAAGCAGATCAAATAGCAAACCCAGATATATTTGTCATCACCAGATAAACTATCATCATTTCAAATATATTCTCAGTAACTATTTATGCACATAGTGTTGATGTTGTTCTTGTAAAAAAGAATTAGATTATGAAGGAAGGTTGTGGAAAATCTTAGGATCACCTCTGTACCTTTAGAAATAATTGCAGAGAATTATGAATAGAAATGCAATGGTTGGAATTGCAGATATTCTTAGTATTTTTTTTCATTTCGCAACCCTGTCCTAGTTTCTTTTAATAAAGAATAGCAAGTCCCTGTTACTTAAGGTGTTATATATTAATTGGTTATGAAAAATGCTCAGCTACTTGCTTGAAAGCTGACAGTTCCTTCCTATAGCAGGCAAAGTCCTATTCAACTTGCTGTAGTCAATTAAAATCTGGGTCTCCTGAGCAGTTTCTAGGTAGAAACTCAGTCTGATAGCTCATGGTTACTTCATATCCTAATGACAAAAAAACATTCCAGGAGACATATAATTTTCAGTGCCAGAGGCTTTCTTGATAAAAGGTTTTTATTTTTTTTTTTAAGTAGTTAGAAAGTCTTACTTTAAAAATCAGAAATGGCATCATTGTCTGGTAAAATAAAGGAACACATAGTAAAAGGAAGGGAAAAATAATGGTGGTTGTCATCATTTGACAACACATTTTAAGTGCTACTAGATACACACTCCAAAGGGAAAAACATGGTGAAATTGTTAGGCCAAATTATATTTACTTTTTCAGCTTTTCAAAGAGGCATGTCTGCATGTTTTATTACTGATAGTGTAAATTTCTTTACCAAGACTTAATCCCAAAATCATTTTGATTCAACAAGAACACATATTTTAATCAGTCTGTAAAGGAAAGTTTAAAAATTGTTCTCATCTTGCTATAAAATCACTGACTCAAGAGAAAAGAACCACCCCTTTAATTTGGAGCTGATTTGAAAAGATTAACTCCAAGTTATTCTGATGTAATCTCTTAGTGATCAAATTTTAACACTTTATATGACATGGCATGCAGATATTCTATCCATAGCACTCCAACTCCAACTTGCATCCTAACATGAAATTAATGGACTAAAAAAGAATATTATCATCCACTTCTAAAATAATATCTCATTTTACCAATGAGCTGAATGATACCTTCTAGTGATGGCTGCATAAAATGTACTCACTCTGTAGATTCATGAAAAATGATTAGGACATTGACTTTCTCTGCTGACTTTCCCCATATTCTGGCATCTGTCCCTTCAAAGGCAAGCTTTCTTTTAAAAATTCTCTTGTGCTAACTCTACTTCTTTAAGACCATTCATGCCTTCCTTTTTCAATACAGCATCTGTTCCTCCACCTACTAAAATTCCTCCCATTTAGGCCAACAGCCTCCAGAGAGCTAGATGCAAAGAACATTTTTGTATCTTTATGTTATTGCACTTTGAGGGTTTTGACAATGTTGACAACTTACCATCACTTTAAATGTTGTTCCTCCTTCGCTAATGTGACAGGATTTATTCTTATTATGGTCTGTGTTTCAATGTCACCTCAGAAGTTTCCTCTGACTGTCCTATTGAGAATAGCCTCCTCTCTAGATGTAAACTTGTTTTATTTTCTTCACTTTGCATGTCACTAAATATAATTATATCATGTATTCATTTTTCTTCCAGAGTTTTAAAGTTCATAGGGTATTTTTCCTTGAAAATCTCATGTGTATCAAACTCAAGAATTTAAAACAACTTTTCTTTCAAACAGTGATCTTTCACTGTTTTCAGCACATCTAAATTCCTTCATTTCATTACTCTTTTCATCTAAAAAAGTAGATATGATTTTTGGACGATTTTTGTAATTTTCTTGAATTGTATTTCTCTTATTTATTTATATTTTCTCTGTCTTAGTTCAAGTGCTCCCACTTACCGTAGCTGACTTTTAACTGGTCTATTGTCCCTATTCCCTAGTCCCTAGTCTTTGCTCAATCTATCCTCTACATTTTTATCAGCAGGAGTTTTCCAAAATGTAAACCAACTTTTTCAATGCTTAGGCAGGAATCTTTCATGAAAACTTTCACAATAAAACAGCACTTGTTTTGTTTATTCTCAACCCTTACTATTTTCCTCCATGTTCTTTTATTCTACAGAGGTATCTTCAATGACCTAATTCATAATATGCTCTCCAACTTTGTATGTGTTGTTCTCTTAGATGTTAATAATCCCTTTCACTTCTCTCCTGCAATGCTTCTGGTTTTAACCACTCATCCTTTAACAACAGCACTTACTGAAAACCTTCTTTAGGTCAATGATCATACTAGGTCAGAAACCATAGAAGTGGGGAAAACAGAGACAAGGTCACATGCTTACTGAACTATTGTAGGGGAAGAAGCCATATAAATAAACAAGGGCAGTAGGAAGACGGAGACTTGCATAGAGATGTGAAAAAGTTCGTTTTCATCTTAAAATCGTCAAACAAGGGAAATTTCAGTGTAGTACTAAAACAACCTGAAGACACAAAGAGGGAATTGTTAATGTAAACTTGTAGTGTTATTTGATATGAAGATAAAAATCTGTAACTATCCCTTTGATTTCAAAATTCAGTGTCTATATGCAACTGAATGACACATTAAAAAACTAAGTGGCATCTGGTTTATTGCACTTTTATGTAGGTATGCAAATGGTAAAATCGCAAAAACCAAATGCAAACTTTATATGCACATATAAAGACACACACACAGGCACACACACACATATACATATGTGCACACATATATACACTCATCTAGCATATGTCACTGGGGAGATTACCATTCATACAGTGATAATTTGATCATTTTTTTCATGGAATAGATTAACATTATTGTTATCACATAATTATAAGCATATTTATTAAAACAAAGATAATATTTGAGTTTATGCAGTTCTACAAAACTCTCAAATTTACAAAAATTACATTCATTTGCTCTCTTTAAACAAATGCAAACTAAGTTATATATTCTTTCTTGGGATGAGTTAAAAGTAATATATTTGTATTCTTATCAGTATTACCCTCTTTCCATATATTGCTTATGGAGCCATATGTTATAAAAGCTTGGAATAGTCAAGTAAAATGTATAGTTATTTTTATCCAGAAAGAATAGTAACAGTTCTGATTTTGGTGTTCATTGAATAACCCATCCTTTGCCTACAGATTTGCGAATTTCATCTTTATCTCATAGTAAACACTTACTGATTCTTGAACTAAGAAAACAATATACAGCAAATAAATAGAAATATGTGCAAGACTCAAGATGAAAGTTTTTATAATAACCAAATATTTTCAGGAAAGCAAGATAAAAAGTTTTTAAAAAACTACTTACCAATTTTTACATTTTTTCCATTTAGTTACACAATTGCTATATAATGATAGCTATTCTAATACTCAGCTTTTCAGTCTTGACTCAACTGGTTTATAAGTAATCAGAATGCAGGATAAGCTTTTTTAATAATAACAAGAATGTACTGACTTACATAACCTAGAACTTGTTGAATAGAGGGAGTTATGACAGGATCCACTGAATAAAATAGTATCATCAAAATTCAATGTTTATGTGTCTCTCTAATACGTTTTGATTTGTCTCATGTATCGGTTTCATGGATTAGATCCTTATCGACTCTAACTTGAATATCTTTGTTACCAACAATCTCAACTGGAAAATCATACTTTCTCAGAAAGCATTCTGTAACTGCACATTCCTGAACTCATCGCTGTAGTAGGAGGATGTAAAGCTACCAGGCAAAGCCCAGGTAACTTAATCTGGAGTATGAATCTACAATTAACTCCATAGGAGATTTCTGAAGAAAATAATAGGGTGTTTTCTCAAAAAAGAGAAGGGTGCTTTTATAATAAGAAAGGTGAAGCTAAGGAGACAGCAATAATATTATCTAATTATATTATTCAAGTAGTTTATAACTTAGACAAAACAATAGATTCATAATCATAATTCCAACCAATTTCACAATAACATTTTGCTATTACCAAATATCAGAGTAACACTATATTGAAAAATGTTACTGGGTTAAAAGCAGCAATTTACTGTATTCAAAGTAGTGTTCTAAAGTTATCCAGTAGTCTCAATGAGGCATAAGTAAAACATATTCTCTGCAATTAAGTTTATTTTGTTAGAGGCCATAGCATAATGTCATGTAAACAAATAGATGAAATATAGATGCTATATGATGAATAGATACATAGATGGATGATAAGTAGGATGAAAAAGACTGAGACTGTTGCTAAATATATAAACAAAGAAATCAATTAAAAGATGTGAAATTAATTATTTCTCTCTTTTACTAGTTACGTGATTTTGAGCAATCCAGTTAATTGCTCTAGTCTATTTTTTAATTGATAAAATGGAAATAATTCTATCTATATATTTCATATTCATATGGGGTTAATATAATAAAATTCTATATCAATATACCTTCAAAACAGAACTTTTAAAAAGTTTTGCAATAAATAATTGCATCGGTGGTGCTACCTTTACCAGTAACCTACTGTACAGAGTTTCAGAAATTTACTCTTGGCTTCAATGATTGATCAGAGTTTTATAAATAATAAATTACTCAACAAAATCAACATATATTATTAAACATAATTAAGATAAGTTAGAGATTAAATTCCCCAAAATCACAGAGAAAAGCCTCACTATAAGTGAGAACTTGCTGAGACATTTTAGAAATCCTGTATAAGGAAATTAAATATATTTTTAAACATATTAAGTGAAAATTGCCCATTTATAAAAAGAACAGTTGTGTGAATATAGACTGATAGAGTCTCAGCAAAAGGCAAAGAAACTGTTAAATTATTGGCTACATTGGAATAAGTGTGTAAGGTATAGACTGGTAAGCTTTTCTATAAAGTGTCAGGAACAAATTTTTTTAACCTATAAGAACAGTAAGGTCCTTGTCACAAAAACCAATTCTGCCTGTGTAGCCCAAGAGCTTCTATAGACAGTATATATGCACACATGGGTGAATAAGGCCAGTAAAATCCTTCACAAAAAGAATTAGCTGAATTTGACCCAAAGGCAGCAGTTTATAGATCCTTGTTAAAGGCAACAGATTCACTATCAAAACTAAGTGGAGAAGTCAATTTTTCCTGCCTCTTGTCTAACTTTTTAAATATTTTGCAAAAGAAGAAAAGTAAAAATATTATAAACAGGTTTCCTTATTATGACAAAATACCTTCTAAAATTATAACCTAGAGGCAGAAAATAACCAAAAGTCATTTTCATTAGCCCCATTTTGTTGTAATTTAACTAAGCAATGAAATATGTCCATGAAACCCACTCCATCTTCTACTTCGTGTTTACTCATCTGCCTCTCCACAGAAAGTGACTTTTTAGTTATTATCACTTTGAAACTCAATCTCCTTAATTCAATTAAAGGATATTCCAAATGAACTTATAACTTAGCAATAAGTCACAAAAAGCTTGCCAGGAAAAGGCATTACTATAGATTGCTTTTATAATTAGATAGAAAAAGTCAATCATCTATTATTAAATGAAAAGAGAAATACAGGAGGTAACAGTGGTGTGTTAATCGATGTGTATGAGAGAGAAAGAGAGGAGGGAGGCAGAGGAGAGAGGGAGGTAGGGAAGAAGAAAGATATATATATATATATATATATATATATATATATATACACACACACGTGTGTGTGTGTGTGTGTGTGTATGGAAATGCATAAATAGTATACTTTTTTAACTTCCCAGAACCACTTTACCATTTTTCTGGTAATCTACCAATTTTGAGGAATTACTCTTTTCAATTCTAGCCATGAGGAACATTTATTTTATATAAGCCTGAATACTTGACCCAGAAGAATCAAGAAGAACTGTCATACCGCAGTGCTTGGGAATTAGGGAAATGGGGATGACTTCTTCAAGACTTTTCCTGGAATTTCATGACTGGAGCTAGGAGTCACTATGTACACCAGAATTATATGAGATGTTTATGGAAATACTCTGATTATATATTTATTTATAATGCATATAATGACAAGATTTTTAGTGAAATAGTATCATAAATATCTATAACTATTCAATTTTCATTTGAAATATATGCTTTTATTTATTGTGAACCATTGTGAACCATCTATAGTAGTATATAAGGAATCATCTAATATATTTTAATTATAATTATATTTTGGATTTGCATACATATGGACACAAATACATCTCCACTCCAAAATAAGTACCATATATTCTCTCATATATGGAATGAATTTAACCCACTGAAAATTTGTGATGTACTCTGCATGTATTAACTTATTTATCCTCGAATCTTTCATATGCATCATCATCATTCCTTTCAAGACGAGAGAACCGAAGTTGAGGGATGTCGAATAACTTGAAGATGACTTCTGCTAAAGAATGCAAACATTTTTCATCTTTGTGTTTTTGTTATGTCAAAATGTTTACCATATTGAATGAAAGGAACTTTATATCTGTTTGCCAAAATTAATAGCCAATTACCCCACTATATTGAAAAACAAGCTTTTCTACTAATTTAAAATCACACATTAATGATTCCAAAACGTCTATAAATCCTTGATCCTGCTTCTGACCTTTTGTTGTTGTTGTTCCTTTAGTCTGTACATCTTCCTGAACTGACATCTTATTTATTTTAAACACCAGTTAAAGAATTTTCACTTAATTGTTTTTTGTTTGCAAAACATTTTGACTGCACTTGTAACTTTTACGGATATTTAGTATAGTTACTGTTATATATTAATATGTCCACAAAGAAAATATTCTTTCACACCATTTATACAAAAATTTTACCTTTGTACACTGTCTAACATGTTTCCTCCTGTATGACCTGTACAGTTAATTTCTTTCTTCGTGCTTCTGTATTAGTGGTATCTTTTTCCCTGGCGATATTCCTTACTAGTTTAGTATCATCATTCTTCATAGAATTCAGCCATGCTGCCAAACTATCATTTTAGTTATAATCATTTGCAATTGAACCAACCGTATTTTTCTGGTAAACTACCCTATTAACTCTTAATAAAGATAATTGTTCTCCTTTTAAAATCTGTGCTTCTTTATCTAATTTTTTATCTCATCTAAAATTTTTGCCAAATACTCAGAGAAGTAGTTGAAAAACATATGTCCTCATCCCTTGCAACAGTATTTTAGTGGATTGAATGATATCCATATAAATTCATGTACTTCTGAGAACCTGAAAATGTGACTTTATTTGGAAATAGAATTGCTGCAGATATAATCCTCTGAGTTCATATAAGAATAGCTAGGGTGGGTCCTCAATCCACTATCACCAGTATCCTTACAAGAAGAGGAGACACTAAGAGATTGTGAAGAAAACACCATGAGAAGATGGCAAAAGATTTGAGTGATACAAATCAAAGGATGGCAAAGGATGGCAAAGGATGGGCAACCTCCAAAAGGGAGAAGACCGCATGGACCCAGCTCTCCCTCAGAAACTCAAGTAGAATCCAACCCTGCTGACACTTAATTTTAGACTATTAGCCTCCATAACTGTCAAAGAATAAATTTCTGCTGCTTTAAGTCACCTAATTTGTGGGACTTTGTTGAAGAAACTAACACAAATAAACTATAGTGTTTACTAATAGAAGAAAGACATCTTTATATCTCCAACGATATGCATTATTTTGCGTTTAGAAAAAGCTCTTTCATTTCTCGGGTTACAAACACCTCTGCAGTTTTCCACCACACCCTTATCTACACTCCTTTTAAAACATGCTCTTGTAGCTTCTTTCAGTAAGAGAAGTTGATTTCTTGTTACTTTGGATTTTGCTGTAATAATGCCTGATTTTGTAGCAAAAGAGATAAAAGCAGTATTTTTTTTTTATTTTTTTATAGAAGGGATAGTGCTTTTGGACACGAACTTGTTTTGAGGTATACATAATAGCAATTTTATATTTACATATAGCGTAGTAGGTTTAGAAGTATTTTCAACATTGAGCCTAGGCCACAAAAGAATTGTACTCTTCCAGGAATCTTTTTGAAACCTAACCATTATGTGTGAGCAAGTCTGGACTAGGTTGGTGAATAATGGATTTTGCCTGAACCAAAACTTGGTCAAATACTGCTAAGTAAATGAAATGATCAACTGCTAGCTAACCACAGAGGCTCGAGTGAGTATAGCCAAAGTCAACCAAGCCTGGCCCACAGCAGTACTGTCCAGCTGACTCATAGATGCAGATAATTAATAGCTGCTATTTTGGTCACTAGAATTTGAAGTGATTTGCAACGCAACAATAGTATAAATAAATATTATAATACAAAAAGCTGCATAAAATGCATGTGTATATAAAATAGATAAAATCAAATAAGCTACTGACACAAGAACAGGTAACCAATTGATTTAAGAAAATTAAAACATTGCTTTCATATTAAAGAATGGGCATGTTACAGAATTTTGATAAGCAGTACTATATTTAATGACTAATAATTTATTTATAAGCTTGGATCTGTGTTCCAGAACATATACCTCCTATTTCTAGTCATTGAGGAATGTTAATATGATAATAAAATTAAAAAAAATACTAGAATAATAAATGTATCATTTATAAGGAATCCATACAACTGCCAACCATAACATTTCCTTTACCATTTGCTGAGTCCTTATTTTATGTAAGGGGTATTATCTCATTTCTCCATTTAACAATCTAGAAGATAAGAGCTATTAATGTCAAGTTCCACAAGGAAACCAAAACCCAAATAAATTAAGTAGTTTTTCCAAGGCAAAACTATTAGTAAATGGTGGAATTAGGTTTAACTGAATACTATGCTATTAACTGAACAATCTCTGGGCCACTTTGAGGAAATCTGAAAAACAAAGGAAGGTGTAAGAATGTAAGGTCATTTGAGTGATGGCTCTAAATCTATGTCATAATTTATTCTGAAAATCAGAAGTCTTCCACTGTACTTTTCATACTCAAGGAGGTAAGACTGTATTCACTTTTAAAACCCCTGGGATTCATAGTTACTTTGTATAGCATGCTTCATGTTCATTTTAGCACTTAATTTAACTAGGTTGTCACCAACGGTAGGAAAGTTTGGACTTATAAAAATCTATTGAATTTTTAAGATGTAATACTCAGATTTGTCTCAGACAATGTTTATGCTTTGATGTCTGTGCCCATCATGAAAATAAAATGTGTGAGTGTGAACTTTCTTACTAGTTAGCAAATATTCAAAGTATTAACACAAAATTCTAATAAGATCATGAAAAATAATATTAATGAGATACAGTATTTAAAAAGAAATGCATGCTATTGTTATTATTGAGTATTAAAAATAATGGATAATCAATACATGCAGAATATTCTGTTCTGGAAAACAATACAGTATGAATAACCAGACAAGACACATTGGTTAGTGCAAATGTATTCAAATTGTAGATCTCATGTAAGAAAGCAGTGACTGTTGAGGGCTAAGAGAGTGGCATAATTGTAGATGAGGTGGGACACAAGCTGAATCTTTGAAAAATAATTTGGAGAATAAAGACATGTATTGTCAGAGGGGATTATATAAATCAGAAATGACAAATATCTCCTTTGCTCCTCCTGTCCCCAATCCAGGGCCCATAACACTTATTACTACTGAACTGTGTGTTTTTCCTCTTCCTGAATTTAGAAGTCTCAGAGTACCCATCAACAGACAGCTGACAATCAACTTGACAGGGCTCACAGAAAACATCTACGGTCAATTCATGGTAAGTAAATAAATTATGTGTAGAGTAGAATAGAAAGAGTAAGATTTATTGGACTGATACAGGAAAAGTATGGGGAGATCTAATTAGAATGCTTATAAGATTTCTAACTGGTGGCTAGGAGTTTGGATTTTTCTTGTGTACAGTGGAAACTAAAAAATATGAGATCAGGTATAAATGAGGGAGAAATTGAGAACAGGGAAAGCAAAGAAGGATTGTTAAATTAATCTTGTAATGAACAATAACTAGAAAGAAAATAATAGTATTAATGAAAATAAATATAATAAAGAACAAATTATCAGGGATTAAGAGTGATTTAACATGAACAATGATGTGGAAATGTCAGTGAAGATTTACTGAATCCTTACTCGGTTCAAAATCTATAATAAATGCTTTAAATTTGTTATCTCACTTGGCTTTCATAAAAGCCGCAAGGCAGTGATTTTTACCATCTCCATTTCACAAATAAAAAACCTGAGATACAGAGATGCAAAAATCATGCCATATTTTTTGAAAGTTAAATAAAATATTGAATCATTTTAACTGATTTGGGTTTCAGAATCTTTAATTTGACTTTCATTCTCATTTAATCTATAGCTGTGATCTCTCTGTAGACATTACGGACTGCTTTGTGAATGTTCACAATAATACAAAAGGAAAGAGAATTTTCTCAATTTTAGATTTTGCTCTCAATACGAATGTCAACTACACTTTGGGGAAATTTTATTTGACTAATGAAGCATACAGTACGTGGTCAGAGTTAAATATACTTGTAATATATTCTTGTTTATATTTTTAATGAGTTATATATGGATATAATTTCAATTATCATGTATTTTCTTATTGTTTATATACTCATACAACATAGATACAATATTTTTTATGCTTACTAAGTGTCAGGCACTTGGCTAAGCAGTTTACATATATAAATGCTCTAAAACCTCACATACTTTATTAGGTGAGCAGAAATAGTTGCTGCCATTACACAGGTTAAAAAAACAAAACAAAACAAAAACCTAGAATATTTATATATAAGTTGTCTAAGGTAAAGTAGCAAAGTCAAGAGTTAAATTTACATCTCTCTGACTAGAAAGCACAAAACCTTAAACTGTACCATTACACTGTTTTAGAGAACTAAAGTCTATCTTCTGTCACAAAATTATACTGTGCCAAATATACATTTAGAGCACACTGAGTGCTTAATTCATTGTGACATATATAACTCTTTTTAAAAATAAAGGGATTAGGCAGACATAAGAAATCCAGCATTAGTGGATAATTGTTATATATTCTGATCTCTGTGATAAGTGCTTGTGATAACATCCATCCTTTCTTATATTCCACATTATATATTGAGCATTGTTCTAATTGCCAAGGAAATGGCAGAGAACAAAGTAGACAAATTCCATGCTTTCTCATGAAGAAAGGAGGTCAATACACGTATACACACAAACAGTCCTTGTTTGCATTGTTATAAGATAACATGAATTTCAGATATCAAAGTTTTAAATAACACCAGTCTCAACAATAAAGCAGTTCAAATTTCTGTGACCATGAACAAGTTTAGAGTTGCCTACAGGGACAAATTCATGAAACAGAAATTTCATTGCTAACTCTTATTCCACAAATTACTAAATAGATGCACAGATGTACGACTAATCATTTTCTTTCATGTTTGCTGGTGATTGATGATGTTATAATTTATATTAATTTCATAAAGTGACAGCAAAACATTCCTATCTATTGAGATCTGATAGAAAAAGTGTTACCTCCTTGTGATAAATCCATGTGCAGTGTGATAAGCGAAAGAAAGGAATCGATTAACAAAGACTAATGCACAGCAAAGAAGTGAAAGTGGATTTGATGTTCAGGAAAGGTGTCTCTATCATGTCATGTAATTATCTCTTGAGTTAAGTTAATATCCCTGGCTCCATGTTATATGCTAGCAAACTAAAACGAAGAAACAGTGAAGTACTGATTAGTACTCAAGGAGAAATCCAGTGACAGAGCTTGAAATCAGATTCATGTTTACCTGAATGTATAATCTATATACTTTTCACGATACTGTGAGCATCTCCAAATAAATTTCATATATGCGAAGACAGAAGGCATTTTTAATATGGCGCATGTCTTAAATTCCTTTGTTGATAGATAATAGTACAGGTAAAATAGTTCCGATGACGTTTTTGTTGATTGAGAAGCCCACACTGGACAATCAGCATGGATTTTCCAGTAGTCTGAATAAACAAGAGTTTTAGCAGCTCGTTGATGACACCATTTCAGTTTTACGTTGGCAAAAGGGTGCACACAGTAGTGCAAGCCCTTTGAGAGAGATGAATGGAAATGCACTATGATTTTAGAGCACTGCTTTTCTCTGGTAGAAAACTAACGTCTGATGAAGATCTCTAACCACGGAGAACAAAAATCAGTATTAAATTTCTTTGCTTTTAATGGTTTTTAACTCCCCTGCATTTAAAAGTCTTTGGCAATCAAGCAAGAATCAAAACACTTCAGCAACTTCCTAACTAGGAAACTTAACACCTACTTATGCTATTGTTAGCTTCAGTAGTTCAAAGAATGCAAAGTCAATAGCAATTAGGAAAGAAAACCTTTGAGAAACGGAAAGATAGCTGTAAACCACCTAATTGTTTCTCTTAAAAGTTATTCCCTTGGTACCTCTAATGCTAATGAAATGTCATTTCCCCATGACAAGTAGCACACAGATCTTTCTCCTCTTGGATGAAAAAAAAAAAAAAAAAGACATATCGTGACAATATATGTAATAACCTTCATTATCAAAACTTGAATTATTCTAATGTTACTGCCTTGTAATTAATATGTTAGTGATTCTAGAACCTTAACCCCATCCGCTCTTCGTTGCTTAGCAGCTATCAAGGAGAGTGAAACACTGCTTTGGTATAGATGGTGGGTCACAATGGAGAAAGCTGCCAGGGAATTGTTGAGTTGGAATTGCTCTCTCTGGAGTCTTTTCAGCTTTGTACCTATGTAATTTAATGAAGCAAACTTGCCTTACTAATGGGGAAATCCCATTTAAATAAATCTGGGCCCATGTGAAACCAGTCCCATTAAAGACTTCTAACGATAATAAATATGACCATTATTTTTCAAGAAGACATTGTTTTCTACTGTTTTTAAGGATATCTTGCTTGAAAGTAAAAATAAGTGTTAATTTTGCTTTATGGTACCAGTGCAATGATTTTGTTCTTTCTTTGAAGCCCAGCAGAATCAGCAGGTGTCACTCTCTAGGTTTTCATGTGGTCAGAAGAGCATTCTTGGGTTATATATGCAGAGTGAAGTGGAGAAATGTTACAGATTAAATGTTTCTATCCCCCCGCATTCATATGTGGAAAGCTAATCTCCAGTGTGATGGCATTTGGTGGTCTGAAGACCAGGTGGAGAAAGCTGATCTGAGCAAAGGTTAAAGTCAAATAACTGTAAGAGTCTCTTCTTTCTTTCACCCCTGGGTTATCCATTTATAACCTCTAATTCATATGACCAAAACCAAAATTTGCAAAGGCAAGTGATATTCTCAAAACAAGGAGTCTATATATCTAAATTCCTGCTACACATGGAACTACAAAAACAGGCAACAAAAAGTAGGGTATTCAACTGACTTGTCTTTGTTTAGACCTTGTTTAAATATTTAAGTGACAAGAAATCATTGTTTGTCCTTTATTTTTTATAAATTTCATCTAGCTCTTAAATTTTGAGAGCAATATTTTCTAAAATTCTGCTATCTAAATAGAAATAGTATTAATTCCCTTATTGCTCTCATTAATAAATATGTGTGCTATGCATGCTTGTTGATATATACCAATTGGTTATCCAAACATAGTAACTTAGGCTTTCTGTTAGATATAAAACTTGCAATTTAGATTTATTTTGATCTTTACTCAATGTTGTAAATGTACTGTTATAACCATCTATCAACTTTTATCTAAAGTGTTAGTAAGATATCAGTGATGAAGATATTCTTTATTATGTTTTTAATGTCATTTGAATGTATGTAAATCTCTTAATAATGATTCTCCATACAGAAACAGAGGAACTTTTAATATATAGCTGTGAAAAAGCTTTGTAAATATGCAAACCCAATCAGGTAACTAAAAGTAGTCCTGTACTTCAATAAATCTTGTTAATTAAAAATCTGAAGGGACTAAGCAACCAAAGAAGAAAAGTCAATATGTTTCTAGTACTGCTCATTGAAGAACGACTCATGCTTTGATATTCGAATTTACTATTACAATTGTAATTGTCAATGGAAAAAGCTGATATCTAGACTCATAGCCTAATCAAATCAACCATTAATCAGTTATAGCTACCTCTCCTAATTGCCTAGTCATGCTGAGTAATTTTCCCATTATAATTTGACCTCTCATGTAAATTTGTCCTCAGACGAAAAGAATGTGCTAATCAACTGATGATAATTCAAATCTACTAGGATTATAGATATTGTAGAGAGTAATAGGATAATTAAGACTATATATTGATATATATAAATCTTTTTATTGATTCTTTACTTGTCATTTGAGCTTAATAATTCTATGTCAAGAATGTGACTATAATAGCTTCTAAATGCATACAAGTTATAGACATGTTTTTCAATCCTGATAAGAATCAGATTTATAATGGAAATTTTGTGAAGTAAACACTGAATGAATGTACCTCAACAGACACTGATTAATGAGATCTGGAATGCAACATTTTTACTTCAGCTGAGATTCACTTTTAAATTAATGGAATAAATAGAATAACATGTTCTTTCTCCAAAAATCAAATTAGCCCCAAAGCATGTAAAAATAAGATCATGGGGGAGAGAAATTAAAAACTATTTCTAAAATTTATATAAGAATATATACAAATTCACCCTGTAGTAGTGGAGTAGTAGTCGGGCGCAGTTCACATACAACCCAAGGACTCAGCCCAGGGATTCGCAACCAAATAGGATGCATAAAATGCCTCATGCTTCTTCTTACTTTCTCTTCCAGCCCGCCTCTGCTCACCTTCATTCTGGTCTAAGGCTTTTCTTAAAGACAGTGAGAGATTTTGAGAGAGAGAGAAAGAGAAAGAGAAAATGTAGAGAACCTAGTGTTACAAATCAACTTGACAATTAGAACTTAATATTTAAAAACAAATACTATTGTCTTCCATAATAAACTTTATGCTTCTCATCCCAATGCATTGCATTATGAGTCAGAAGCACTTTCCATCTCCCCACATGTATGCACACATATACAGCCAAAAAATACATGTACACATATATATGTATATACATAAACAGCAAAAAATAATCATTTTTCTTTTATTTCCCCTGTATTTTAAAATCAATCTACCATTCACATTTTGCTACGATCTTAAAAATATATGTCAAATTCAACTACTCCCTATTAACTATAACTCTTGGTCATCTTCCTTTCTTACTTGAACTAAAAACAGTCGTAATTGGGCTATTTTGCATTCGCCACCCACTTCATCTCTAAGCACAGAAAAATATTTTATAGATACACTTGGCTATTTAAAAAGATGCTGTAACATAAATGAACCTAGAGGGAATTATGCTTAGTGGCGTTAGCCCTAAGTAGAGACATTGTATGGTTTCCGCATGTAGTATATAGAGAAGCCAAGCAAACAAATGAACCACGTTAAACAAAAATAGCCCATAGAATCAAATTCACGATTATAGGAGAGAAGGGAGAAGGGGTAGGCTAATGTGGTAAAAGGATCAGTTACATGGTGAAGGATGGAATTAGACTTAGTGGTGAATTTAATATATTATATGCAGATGTTGATTTACAGTGGTACACACTTTAAACCTACACCATTATGTGACAATTTCCTTTCGTGCAAATTTAAAATTAAAAAATGAATTATGAGAGAAAAAATATAAGTTAAATTATAGCAACATTGTTCTTGAAACATGAAAAACGGCTTTCCAAATTTTGGATAGAATCCATTATGACTTAAAAGTGCTAGTACTGTCTTTGACCTGACTGCTGTCTGCCTTTTCTGTCTCATTGCCTGACACTCTTCCCAATATGGACTATTTTTCATCTACATAGGATGTTTTGATATTCTGTGTCGAGGCCTTTAAAGTCCTCCAGAACGTGCTCTACCTCAATGGGTTGCATGTAACATTTCACATCTTTGCTCAAATCTTTTTTTTTTTGGAGAAGTTCAATCAAAAATCTCTACAATAGCCTCAATAGTATTGAGTACAAAAGATGTGTCTGCTTCAGTTTCTGACTCTTGTGGTTCTATTCACAGCCTTAATCACTATCTGAAATTATTTATTTAGTTGCTCCCTTTTTATTATCTGTCACCCCCATTATAAAGAAAGAAACAGGAGGAGAAAATACATCAAACTTCAGAAATATTCACAGCAAACTCATAATGTTCCTGATTCAAACAGAATACTCAAAAATTAGTGAATGAATTTTCTGTGATGAACACTATTCTTGCTATAATCAAATTTCATTACACCATTAGCCTATATTAATAAACATTTTACTTAAAATATTTGAATCCATATATGGGAAACTAGTGTGTTTTTGTTTAGTTATCTCAATAAGATTTTGATATTAAGCTTTCAGTAATTTTATGAACCATGCATTTTTAATCATTTTTATAGCTCTAAAACATTTTGAAAAACATTGTAATTCTACTCTCTGAAAGTTAATACTCAGCTCTAAGACATCGACTTTCAATTATTTTTATTTCTTCATTTATAATGCATGTGATCAAGTTTCAACTTCCTTTGGAATATATTTTGATGCATTTATATTTTATGTTGAAATAGTTTATTTTCTCTAAATGTTTACATTTTTCATTGAGTTTTGTAGACTATAACTTATTTCAATTTATTTTCTAAATATTTCTTCTGTATTTTTCCACTCATTCATAAACTTTTACATGTTTCTTTTCTTTTTCTTAGTTATTATATAAATTTCTCTGCTGGTTTTATTTTCTAAGAAAGAACTTTAGAATTTATTTATTTTGTTATTTTCAATTAAATTAAACAACACATTTACGCATGAATTTTCTCATTCTTCTTAGAGTTCACTTCATGGTTGTTTCCTGAAATTCTTAAAATAAGTACCTTAGTTCTTTATTCATGGTGTATGAAGCTTTTCTTTATTAACAGAAGTATCACATTATCTATTTCCTTTGAAATAATGTGATAACTGTCTTACATGCCTTAGTATAAAATGATACATTTTAATTGCTTTTTAAATAATTGAAAATATTAGTTTTATTTTATTTTTGTTCTAGGGAATAGCTACAAGAATATTTCTCAATTCGCAATCATTTATGACTTTCTTTCTTCATTTACCATCTATATGAGACATTCTTCTCTGGTCAAACTGCTATAAAATTTTTGGTGTTCAGGATACTTGTTTAAGCACCCCAAAATTTAATATCTAACTGAAAATTCTGATGTTGTGCAAAACACTTAATTTATCTAAGAAAGGTTTTCTCATAATTATATGAAGAGGTTAGGCTACACGACCTTGAAGTTTCAGATTGCAGCTTGTATATATGTATATACATACATGTAAATGCACGTATGTATATATGTGGGGCATATATATGTACATGAATGTACATAATCATATGCACTTTATTTTTAAAGTAAATCTAGATTCACAATAAAATTTAGTTAAAGGTAAAGCGATTTCCACTTATCCTCAGTCCCCACACTTACATTCAGTCTGTACGTTTTATTTTATTAAGCATTTTAACCTTTGAAATGATAGAAGATAACTTTTTGAATATTAGAGTTAATTTTATAGATAAAATTTTGCTAGATTCCTAATAATCACTTGTTTCTTTTTTTAAATGAGTCGAATAATTTTAATATTTTCAAAGACTAAGAAAATTTTCATAGATATTTTGGGGAAGAATATGAACCTCAAAGACCTCTTAGATATCCTAATAAAAATTCTAGCATATTTTTACTTTTAAGATACACTGTAATTATTTTCTTTCTGCCCAGAGTTAGAGCACACAGTTTTGTTTTTTTAAATGGTTCAAATAATAACTGTGAGACCCTTCTGTTCACAGAAATTCTAATGCTCTGTGATCCTTACCTTCCTTCCATGGATGCTAATAGACCCTTTGCCTATAATCTGTATTGTTAAAATAAGAATAACAACCTTTTGGACACTGGAAAGTCTATTAGTACACATAGGTTTATAAATTAAAGGTGTAGTTTTCTAACTTTCAGAAACATTTCAACTGCCTGCTATCAATTCAGTCGTATTTTATAAGCTTTTTTCCCCTGTATTTCTCTTTATTATTGTTCACTAATTTCTTTTCTGAAAATTCATATTTGGATTCCAATCCAATGATTTCCCTCTGGTTTATTCTTTTGTGGCAAGCCTCATAGGCAATTAACTTTCCTTGCATGACTGCTATTGACCTCCCATACCAGCAATGGGAAACATTGGGAGAGCAATTTTCTTTGAATATTTTTTTCAACTTACTCAGATTTCTCTTTGCTGATGACTGCCGTCAAGAATTACCACTCATTTCCGAGATATTGCTCTCCTCACCTTTTCAATCTCCAGCTAACTAGCCAGGATAGAAATTTTGTTTCCCTCCAGGGTAAATTCCTTTTTAGAAGAATTTTTTTCTAAAACTTCCTGTTTCTAAGCTAGTTCTTAATAAATCACTAATATATCAGGAGAGTCCTATATTAAGAATTGTCAATATCAGGTATGCAAGGCCAAGTGGGGTTCAAAAGATATGACTTTCAAGTATAGTGAATTAGAGTCTCAAATTCTGTTCAACTCAAATTATTTGAAAAACCTAAAATTATTCTCTGCCTAGCATGTAAATTTAAAATCTGAAGGCCTTATTTCCTAGAATATAGATGAGACTGCTTTACAAAATTCGGGAGGTATTACTTCATTGAAAGTCTGTGGCTCTTGTATTGCCTCCATGGTAACTTACTCTAAAACATGTCAGTATAAAAGATGTGAGGCATGTGTGTCTACATTACAAAGATTATTTTGACAGCATTTAAAGCAACAATATTGTAAACAATATTATTTTATATTATTGGATGCCGTGATGTAAATCTGTACCACGGTGTTTGTTAATTAGCAAAAAGATGTCAGAAGTAATACATTCATTGATTAAATACTGATGTCCAGGAAAAGTGAGCAGAAATACATGCAGAGGTCACATTTTCTTAAGATAAGGCACAAGAATTTAGTGAGAGGCATGTAGCTCTGGAGTTCTATAAATTGTTAGGGCTTGTGGCTAATTTTTCTAATAGTTACAACCTTTATCTTGCCCTAAATCCACATCCTTTGTTATTTGATTGTTGTTTCTCCAACTAAAGAGGAGGAATGTATTTTCAACCCCTCGTTACTGATTTTGCCGTATCACTTGCTTAGGCCAATATAGTATTAGTGAGTGATATAACCAAAAGCTTAAAAAGCCTTGATACAGTGGACATATCCTCTTCTGTCTCTACTTTTCTCATAAGATGAGTTACCCTAGGTAATTGCTTCTCCATTTACTTGGGCCCTGAACTAAATCACCTCTTAGTAAAGAGCCGAGACCAGTTGAAGTCATAACTTAGTGTAGACACACCAGCCAAACCCGATATAGACCAGCCAACTCCCTAACCTCAATCTTCCAAGATCCATGAAAATGAGCTAAACATGTGTTTCTTAGTTTTTCTAATATCAATCAATTTTTTTGTCCATGATGTAGTGTTATTATAGCAATACATTCATACATTCAATTTCATAGGGAGCTTATGCTTGACCTCATGATAAGTTTGACCAGTTTTATGCTCAAAGAACTCATAGTCTACGTCGAAGTGGTGTGTTTGTGCAAAGTGCCAGAGAAAATGTCCAAAGTAGAAAGAAAAAGTCGTTAATACTCTTCTGTGCATTCTTGCTATTAAATATTTGTATATTAGGAAGCATTTGCTTTTTTTTTTTTTGATATCTACTCCCTGCTATTAAGGATAAGAAGCAAAGTAAATAGTTTCTGCCTCCCTCTACATCAAGAGTCTATGAATATTTATCAGAGGATCCCTGACATTTGCTGAATGGGCAACATCTGTTTACAACCATAGAGGCAAACAGTAATGGTCACTCTGAATAATCAGAGAATGTTTATCAAGGAAAATTTTGTGTCTACTGCTAGGAAACAGCTATATTCTTCCAGCTCCCATACACATAAGGATTCTAGCTGTATGGAGAAGACAACTTCTAGTTTATTTCATTTTGTTACTTTGTTTCCCAGGTGAAACAATGTTTTCAGAATTGGAAGCTAGCAGTCCTAAAGGACAGACTTACATTTTAATGTAAACTATAGCCATAAATGAGCATTTTTCACTGTCTTAATTGATGATGCATGCATTTCTAGAATTTGTGACAAGTTTTCTCAAACCTTTTTCATATATATGAAATTCCCTTCCCTCCTCTGGAATTGATTTCTGCATTTGCTTATGTTCTTCCCTTCCCCATTCCTCACTTACTGAATTTCACCTGCTATCATTTTCATTTTTCCACTCTCAGAACCATAAATCAAGTAAGAGATTATTACAGACATGATTTCAGTCATTCCATCCATGTTCTAATCTCTCTAATTACCTAAAGTCAATTAATTTTAATGTATATTATCTTTGCAAGATTAATAAAACATGGTGATTTTTATTTGTAGCTTAAAATTGAATTATTTTTTGTTTATTTTAATTTTTATGTAAAGACTGTTGCATCATATTATTATATAGGTTTAAAGTGTGTATAATCATAAATCAACATATATATATAGAATACATTAAGGTTACCATCAAGAATCCAATTCTATCTTTCTCCATGTAATAGACTCCCTTTACCTAACTTGTCCAGACCACTACCGCCGCTTCATAGGGTGACCTCTAGATTGATTCTATAGGTGAAAAGTCTCTTGCTTTATTTGGTTCATGTGTTTGGTTTTTTCTTTATGTGAGGGAAATCATATATTCACCTCTATCTTTATTGCAGCATTATTTACAATTGCCAAGAGCGGGAAGCAATGATGTCCATCAACAGATGAATAGATACAGAATATGTAGCATATATATATATATACAATATATATATATATATATATATATATATATATATATGTTGGAATACTATCCAGCTACTAAAGATGATGAAACCAAGCTATTTGCAACATGAGTGAAATTAGAGAGAATTATTAATAGGATAAGTCAGAAGAAGAAAGACAAACATCATAAACTTTCAGAAGGAAGAGGAGAGTTCTTTAAAAATTACACATTAAAAAAAAAAACCCAGAAAATAAACCTAATAAGCATCTCCCCTAAAAGCCTAATATAAATAATGACTTGTGAAAGGAAAAAAAATTGTAAGCTTTCTAGCCATGACTTGCACGTTATTTAATGATTTAAGGACAAAGAATTTGAGGCTATATTTACATATCCTGAAACTGGGAGGAAACCATGTGAAGATTAAGGAATACTAAATTCTGATTTAGGGAAGAAAAGTATGTTTGTGCAAAGAAAAACAGAAATTTTGCATTATATCCTTATTTCCTGGAATATACTTAATTTGTTAGCAACCAGATATTCTGAGACTAATATAAGTTTTTAAAGTTTCCTTATTTTCACTTCCAGTGGACATATAATCTACCAATAGCTTTTTATAGCTGTTTAGAAAATAATGAATTATTAATTACTCATAAATTATGTTGGATACTTAAATCTTTTACATTTTCACTTATGTTGGGTTTTCTATTACAAGATCATAATGTTAAATAGAATTTGTATCTATTTACTGAGTCAAACAACATTTCTCACAATGAATACACTTCAACTATGTTTTCTAACTGGTGAATATTAACAAGAAATTTCTGTCTGAGTGAAAGTTGCAGTTCAATCTCCATGGAGCCCTGAGATTAAGGTTTTTTGCATTTTTTAATTATTTTTAATTTTATTATTCCTACTTCATATAAATAATGTAGAGTTGTAGACTAATTAGAAATGCTGTAAGTAGAAAGAAAACAGATAAAAATGATCTTATTTAAAGATTTAAAGATAACTACCAGTTCCTAGATATTTCTCTCTTCTTTTCTTCAGTTTTTAAATTATTTGTACCTCAATAAATCTGAGATGGGGTGGAAAAAACATCTAGAATATTAACAATAACATAATTTATAGTCATTATTCTAGGTCTGGTATAATGTGGGAGATGTTTATTAGATTATTAGATGAATAGTAAATAAAAGGTTTCAATGATGAGAAAACAGAATTATATTCTGATGAGAGGGGCAAAAAATAGAAATGTTGAATATCATTTCTGGAGAGCACTCTTAAAAGACAAATGATTACTCTACCCCTTTTGCATTTTGATCATTTCCTCAAAATTGTTGCCTGCCTGAAAGACAGTTTCTACCAGGTAAAGATAACTCATACAAGTAACATTCACATCAGAGTGAGACTGTTTGCCAATAGACCTAATTCAAGTAGCTGAGTTAAGCTCTATTTAGTTTAAGTAATCAGTATCTTGGGTTCTATTTTTTCATTAAGTTTATACTTAACCCAAATTAATACACTCTTTAACCAAATAATATATATTCACTTGCATAACTTTTGTTTGATTCTTATTTTGGAACTACCAATGGAAAAAACACTCACAATTCAGTCACCACCATTTAGTGAATCACTATCCAAATTTCTTAAATGTCAGATAAATAAATAATAGAGAAAATGAATCTTTTTTTCCAAGACAGATAGTCTACCACAAAACTTAGTTATGGTCACCAAAACAACACATTCTTATTAGTAGTGAAGCTCAAGTATAGCTTTTGAACAGGTGTGATTATTTGTAGTCGTCTTTAATTCCCAGGCCTTTTCCTGTGACCCCCCCCCCATCCTGTTTCTCTGTGACCTGTGACAGAACTTTTTGACTGAATTATATGCCCTTGGTTTATGTACATAGTACAGGCCCCCATGCAACACATGCTCATAGAGCTATGCACCCATGAAGACACGTATCTACTCCCTGTGCCCATATACACAAAGACAATAGTTTATAGTACTTGCAGTATTGCCAAAATTAATTTAGCATGAAATCTTAGAAATCAGAGTTCACTAGGCTGCTAATTTCCCACAATCAGAGCAATTTAAACTTTGCTAAAATTTATGTGGCATATGGAAGAATATAAAAAAAAGAAAATGATAATAAAAAAATTTATAAAGGATCAAAATTATTCTAAAGAGTAGAAATTTTATTTGCAGAAGTATGTGAAATTTCTTTATTGGCTGATAATAGCTATATTAAATATAGCTAGGATTCTAAATATCTAATTTCTCTGTAACTATCTACCACCATTTCACTATTCTGAGACCTATCTTTAAAACAAACCCAGTATTTTCTAAAGGATATATAGGCGATGAGGTTCTTTGATATTTTCTATACAACAGAAGGATAGAATGATCAAATAAATGTGTAAAATGCTTATAATGAGGATCTATTAGTTTGTGTACCCATTAGCAATTGCTATTTGCAAAAGCACTTTGTTTTTCTATATTTAAGTTCTTCGTTTCTAATCTTTAACCATATACAGCTAGGAGTTGACCAAATATACTTTTCTACTCTCAGGGGCATATCCCAAACCAAGCCAGTATCTGCTTCCTTGCTTTTATTCTTTTAATTGGAAAAAAAAAATGTGAAAAGAGACAAACTTTCTTTGTTGGCAAATCCCTAAGATACTGCCTTGGAAATGTTAGTGGAAAGTTCCATGTCACTGAAAAAAAAAAATTAAGTCAGTCTAAAAAAGGTAAAGAATGAAACTAATAAAAAGAGAAGCAGAAATAAGTTATAGAAAAATACCCTTCTTACTATTTTTAATATTTCTCTCCTCGGTTCTGTCTGCTTCAAACTACTGCTTCCTTTGCTATGCGTTTCTGTAGTTTGTTATCCATAAATTGTGTTTTGCCCCTCAAACTTGTTCCAACTGGAGTTTCCTCACTTAAAACCGAAATAAATCTGATCAACTCAAGCTATATACTTTCTCATCTGCTGAAGGTGAGCAATGCATATTAGTATATGAAACATTCTAAAATGATTCTTTAAGGTGTTTAACTTAACCCAATATTTCTCCAAATTTGTGTAAAAGTCAAAATGTTATTCCCTAGGGTGAAGGCTCTAAATTCATAAACATGGTCTCTTTCTTGGTGAGCTAAACTATACCATGGGTGACCTGAACCAGCTCTTCCTTCGAATAGATGAAAACCATGTTTGCATATAGTACTAATTCTAATGGATTGGGAGTGACTGTTTGGACCGAAATATTGCTGAGTTCTTATGCTGGGAAAAAGGGCACCATATCAATTAGTAGTATCAGACACTGGTATTATCATGTAATGATGGTACAGATAGCACAACCTTAATTTTTAAAAGTAAGCTAACTCTATATTTTGGCCTGTCCCTTCAAGGCATGAAAAAGGTGGATCTAACAAAAAGAGAGCAGAGTTGTGACAAGATGCTCCCCCAAGTACTGTACTCTCTTTTTTCTGAGGAACACCTCAGGTTCTGTTACACCTTCAAAGGTTGAATGGTCCTCTTGTTTAGGGATGGCCTCAACTTCCTTGTAGTATAGGAACAGAATGGAATCCAAGAGAGAGGCAGGCTGAAGAAAAGAACTCCCCCTTGGCACTCAATTAAAGCAATAGTACTTAACAATTTCGCCATGTCTCCTAGAAAAATACATACTACTATTTCTTTAATGGTGTAGACTCATCTAAGCTCTCCTCTTTGACGATATTCAGTAAGGGACTGTCTGCTCCCCCATAAAGACTTCCTCTTGTCCAAACCAGAGGACAAGGAAGCCTCCATATTGTCATCTATAAAAATCAGTGTCTAGGGCTGGTATTAGGAGTGTGGAGAGTGGATCTACAGGGGTAAATGGAAAATATTTAGGACATATGTTAACAGTGAAAAATAAATATGAAACAATACAATTTTAAAAAGATGAACTTTCTCTGTGAGCCTATAAACTGGAATAATCTCACTAACATTAAAGAAACATCATCTTAAGAGAGAATGTCTTTCTTGTGAAACTCAGTTTCTGTCTTGTATTCTGTTTATTTTGTGTCTATAATTATATTTTTCATACTTCCCAGTCTTGAACCATACCTTCAAGTTAGTATTCATAATAATATCTGTCATCTTTCTCTGTATCACAGTTATTTAGTAAGTATTGGTTTTATTTTTACGGCTTTCAGGAAAATTTTATTTAAGAAACTGTTGCACTATTCTAATAAACAACTTATAATGACACATATTTTTAACAGAAAGATAATAGATGAATACATCGATAGATATAGACATATGTGGATAGATATAAACACATGTATAATTGGAATTTTACTTACTTTCTCAGAATTGACAATGAAGCTTGAAAGTTACTAGTTTCATATTTATACAATCAGAGTCAGCAAACTCAGGAAAGTGGTAAAATGTAAAAATAAAAGATTCAAGTAGAGTCCAACATATCCCTTGAGCCAAATAGAGATCCTAGCTCAATGACAGGACAAAGCTCCAAGGAATATGCCCCCAATCTTTAGCCCATGCTTTCCCTCAGATCATTTAACGAAGAACCCAACTGAGTTGTCTGCTTCCTTTTGAAATTATATCTGCTTCAGGCAAAGCTAGCCTCAAAGGGACCAATTATAATGAAAACGGGGTGGTTATTTCCTTTCAAATTCCCTGGGCTCCATACAGTCAGTTCTCCTTTCTCAAGGCTTGTAGAGGTCCTTCTTAGGACTATAAACCTAGTTGACAGAACTGCCCTCCCATTATAATTCTCCATAGTGCCTCACTCAGTGGTCTACACACCACACCCAGGACTTCTAATAAATTGTGTTCATGAACTTGATATTAAAACAATCATCTTTCTTTGTACTCCATAGTGTTTAGTACAATTACTGGAAATGTGCCTTTACCCAACCAGCATAGTTCAAGCAAAGAAGATTTAACTATGAGTTTTCAAAAGGGTTAATATCTGGTTATCTAGAAAGTTTCACGTGAAGATAAATTAACCTTTTTCTGTTGCTTTTAAACCAGGCTTTCCTGTCTTTGGAGAGACTGAGTATCTTGAAAGTCAATCAGAAAGGTTTTTATAAAATAGCTTTACAGTCTAGCAACGTTTACTCTTTGAAAATCTTAGCCAGAGGTATGACTACTGAGAAGACCTTAGGCAATTAACTCAAAGAAAACCAGGGCTTACGCCCATTATCCATGTTTCAACAGCTCCCTTTGTGACATGTCCAAGTCAGGTGAAACTCTCTTTTGTAATTCCTCTGCTGAAATTTGACATGGTTCTCTGAAGTCTGTCAGAGAGCAATTAAAAAGGGAATCCAATCACATAATTCAACTATATCTTAAAGTTGCAGCTTGTTCAGCTAAGACAGGTGAGGTTTTTAAAAAAGTAAAAAAAAAAGGCTTATATAATGCCCCCATTTTTATTTAACCAAGAACTTGTGTTCACTGTACAGTAACATTTAGATACCCGTAATTAATTACATTTGTTGTTACACATTCCTATCACCAGTTTAATGTGTCAAATACTTAAATATAAGATTAAATACAATTTGAATTGCATTTAAATATATATACATATATTTAAATTATAGCTATTCTCAGGTAACACCAACTTTGTTTGGTTCTTATTCCAAATAGTCTAACTGCCTTACAGAATCTGGAATAATAGTAAATTGAAAAACTCAACTTTTGATTTCTTTGGGGGCTATAACTAATAAGAAAAATTAAGATTATTCACAGTAATTAGAAAGGTAGAGATTCTGCCATTTGAGAAAATGCTGATGAAGCTTGAACACTTTATACTAAGAGAGTTAAGTCAGAAAAAGAGAAATACTGTATGGTGTCATTCAAAGAGGAATCTAAAAAAGGCAAACCTGCTTATGAAAAAAAGCAGAGAATATCATGGTGGTTACTAGAATGGGGAAGTGAGGCATAAAATTGATGATATTTAAGGGCACAAACTTGTAATGAGGAGTAAATGAGTCAGAGAGATCTAGACAATAATACTGTATTGCAGTGATGGAATGTGTTAAATATTGCTTCACTATCAATATATTACAATATATAGCTGTATGAAAATTACACACTATATAGCTAAATTTATATAGATACATATATAATATATATGCATATATTGACAAAACTTAAAAAGTCAAACTTACCAAATCAAAAAACTAAAACCCTGGTGTATCCTGGTGGCT
Organism: Solenodon paradoxus; assembly: GCA_004363575.1. NCBI lineage: Eukaryota > Metazoa > Chordata > Mammalia > Eulipotyphla > Solenodontidae > Solenodon > Solenodon paradoxus. Next base: position 1,451,576 of record RJWH01000101.1, read on the forward strand.
CAGGCACTGGCAAGTGACTTGGGTGTGGACAATGTAAATTCCAAGGAACAGGGTGTATAACACAAGGTCTGGGGAAACAACTAAAATAGAAGTACTTCCTCTTCTTCCTTCCCCGCTTCCCTTCCTTCCTCCCTCCTTCTTTTCTTTCTTCTTTTCTTCCTTCCCTTCTGTCCTTCCAATGCTTCTCCTCTCTCTCCCTCTTATTAAAAATATTAAAGAAATCCTATCTTTTGTTATATTACCTATCTTGTAAAGAACAATAAATTAAAATGAAGGTTTTGAATTTTAGTTGTTAACCACTGCTGCTCACAAACACAAAGCTTTGAGTGATTGAAGAAATGACAGTAAGTGTGTTGGGTGACTATTTAAAGTGTACATTGTGTGCCAAGAACTTTACACATGTTGTTTGATTAATGTTATAATTATGCCACCCTGTTTCTCAGTCATATAGACATCCATTATGTGAGTCAAGACATAAAAAATCCAACAGCTCTACTCCTCATTGTCATCAACTATAAAATGAGATGTTTGGGTAGTTGATGATTAAAGCATTAAACCTTATTTAATTCTTATGTTTTATCTAACAAATACCAAGCTAAAGAGAAAAGCGAAAAACTGGGAGGCAAGCAGTTTTGAGGTATTTGTTATACAGTAGTCATTTACTAGTCTTAGAAAACTAAGATTTTGAGAAACCAAATACCTAAAGCAATGTTAAGAAAAATACAAGATAAATAAAGGCATCATATCACCCAGCTTCAAACTGTATTACAAAGATTCAGTAATTTTAACAGTATCAGACTGGAATAAAAATAGACAACACAGGTCAATGGAATAGAATTGTGACCCTAGGGGAAAAAAGTATATCTCAAATACTATATATATTATGTATGTGTATATGTGTATATGTATGTGTGTATGTACATATTACATATATGTATACGAGAGAGAGAGAGGAGCCATGCCCACACAATAAAAAGGAAAATCACTTCAACAAATGATGCTGGAAAAACTAGATTGCCACATGCAATAAGAATGAAAATCAATCATTCTGTAGCTGCATACACAAAAATTGATTCAAAATAGAAGATTTTTATATAAGACCTGAAACCATAAAACACATAGAAGAAAATGTATACTCTATATTCTGTGACATTGACCTTAGAGATGTCTTCAGGGTCTTAAGTTCAGTTGCAAGAGTAACAAAAGCAAAAATAAACTATTGAGACTCCATCAAATTAGAAAACTTCTGCACAATGAGAGAAAATGTCAGAAGAATCAAGACAATCTATGGAATGGAAAAGATAATTGTATATCATATATCCCCAAAACGGTTACTAGCCAACATATAAAAAACTCATACAACTCAATAACAAAGAAGCAACCAACCCAATAATCATTATCAACAAATGGGCAGAAGATCTGAACAGACACTTCTACAAAGTGGCCATCAGATAACCAACAGACATGAAAAAAATGCTCACTGCTTACTATTAGGGAAATTTGAATTAAAATTACAGTGAGATACTATCCCATACATGTCAGAATGGCTTATATCAAAAAGACTAGTAATAATAAGTGTTGGCAAGGGTGCAGAAAGGAACCCTCATTCTTTGTTGATGGGAATGTAAACATGTGCAACTATTGTGGAAAACAGTTCCTCAAAAACTAAAAATAGAATTACAGTATGCACAGAATTCCTACTTCTATATGTCTATCTAAAGAATATGAAATCTTTTATTTGAAGAAAATATGTACCTTTATGCTTATTGCGGCACTATTTACAATGCCTGAAAAACTGAGACAACTCATTGATTGATGACAGGATAAAGATTTGATCTATATATATTAAATAGTGTATTATACTAGTACTCGTCAACTATAAAAAAGATTACGCTTTGTCATTTACAGCAAAATGGAAGTAACTTAAGGGATTATGCAAAATTAAATAACTCAGGAAGAATACAAATATTGGATGATTTCACTTACATGTGCAATATAGGAAAACACGGCAAATGAACAGATAAAAAAAATAAATAAAACAGTTGACATTAACAACAGAAATAAGATTACCCAAGGGGAAGAGGATGGCAGTTGGGAACAAAGTAAAGGGTGTCCAATAATTGGGTGATTATAATAATGGTAATTATTATTATTATTACTAAAATAAAAAGCAGGACTTTGGCTTTAACAGGTCCTGCTGGAGACAGAAAGTAGGATTATATACAGAACTAGAACCAGGATTTCTACATAAGGATAGAGCATAAAAATGATATAAGTAAAATACATCAATAATAATGATTCATATAAACTGTTTTACAGTTAAACATAAAACAGATGATTTGATTAACCAACATACAGCCTATGCACATTTAAAATTAGCATATATGACATAAAACCACAGAAAAAGTAAACTAATGTTATAGCCTTAAAATGTATTAAGCAAAAATAGAAATAGTTGAAGAGAGTAATAGATAAATCCACAGTCACAATGAAGTATAGTTTAAAAAAACTCATAACAGCTCAGTAAGAAAAGAATAGTGAGAACAAAGAAGAATATTTGAACAACCTGAGTACAAATTAATAATGGGGACATTTAACCCTGTAGTTAGTAATTAGAAAATACATTATTTTCAAATATTTATGAAAATGATAGTGTATATTTGTTATACTCAGAAGCAAACTTAATCAAATTCAAAAAATAGCATTTTAGTCAAAAATTAGTTCCCAAGATAAAAATAAACAAAAATTAAATTGGAATTAAAATTTTGAGTATACTTATGAATAAATGTAAAGAAATAATAGAACTCACACAATGATAATAACTAAATGCAATGAAAATATTATATCCTTGCAATGAAATGGAAAATAAACTACACATAGCTATATAAATATATAATAAGAAATTAATGAAATTGAAAACAAAAATGGAATATAGAAGTTCCTCAAAAATCAATGATAGTTTTTGAATAGGAAAACTAATGAAATAGACAATCACTGATGAGGTTGATCAAGGAAAGCAAAATGATTTCCAAATATATAATATTAAGGACTAAAAGAGGAATTACAGCAATGATTTTCAAAAAATATATAAAAGAGATTATGAATACAAAACTGAAAATTTAGAAAAAATAAAAAATAGAAAAACAGTTTATCTTTTAACTTACAAAAAAGAAATGTTTACTTAATGAATGCAAAACTGCAAGTCACAAAATAAACTACTGGCATTTTTAGCTGTAATTTAATAAAAATGTACAGGCTTCAAAAGACAACAAAAATCAGAAAAAAAATGTGGGCAACCAATTTTGAAATGTTATCCAGATAACCAGATACTGATAATTCAGAAGAGAAAATGGAACTATTACTACATGTAACAAATGTGCAACCTACAAGTATCATGGAAATATAAAGAAAACCTACAATGAAATTCAATTTCACATAAAACAGACTGCAAAAAAAAAAAAAACAACTAATTGATTAGAATGTGAACAAACTAGAAACTTTGCCTCTGATGGTGAGAGCACAAATTAGCACAATCCTATTTGAAACTGAAGTTGGTAAATAATTACTAAAGTTGACGAACTGCACATGCTTCAAATAAACCATCCCACTCTAGGTTTATGCCCTAGAGAAACACTTCAATATTTTCTCTTGAAGACATTTACAAGAACGCTCAAAGCAACAGTGTATGAAATCTCAAGAAGTAAAAAATGACGTAAATGTTTCTTGGCAGATGAATAGATGATAAACTTCATTATCTAAACTTTCTATCGCTCTGAAAATGAATTTATACAGAACCGCATGAATTGTAAGCATAGAATTTCTATAACATTAAACCATGGAAAACCTCTCTCTCTCTCTCTCTCTCTCTCTCTCTCTCTCTCTCTCTCTCTCTCTCTCTCTATATATATATATATATATACACACATATATAATTTTAATTTGTATACATATGTAGAAAAGCAAAAAGCAATAAATGAACATTGTAAACACTAATTCAAATTCAAAATGATGATTAATTCTCATTGGGAAGGTACAGGATTATGCTTTCTCTTTCCTCTCTTCCTTCCCTCCACCCTTCTTTCTCATATTTCTTTCTTTTTGCATTTTGAAATCATAATAAAAAAAATTAAGATAATTTTTCATGTATGTGGCTAATCCCAAGTCTAATTGTATAGGAATGTTCAAGAAATGCACACAGATGGAGGTACAAATTTAATATCCTAAAATGTATAGCAATCTAAACATAAGAAAGGATAAAACAATAAAAAAGAAAGAACAGGACACAAAAAAATGAACTTGTAAGAGGATAGAACTGAAACAAAAAAATTGAAGTTATAACATTTTACATGAGTTGACAGTATAGAATATGCCAGTTTTGAGAATGGAAACCTCACATAGTGAAATTATTTCTTTGGACAATCTGATTTGTCTGATTCTCAGATAAATGTTCTCCAACTCAGAAGGTCTAAATAATAACACAATAAGATACTTGAAGGCACAAAGAGCATGTCATCACGGTGGGATTTCATCTGCCTTTCTGATTAATATTAGATGTGAGTAATTTCAAACTACTGATTAGATTTATCAATAATTAATGCAATGTTATTGTGGATGATTAAAGTTATTTCTTTTAATGGAATTCTCAAATCACTTTTAGCACCCTTATATGAATTCTCGATGACATATAGCCCTGCATACGTTTTAGCAAACCTACTAGACAAGCTTTGAAATGAATAAAGACCCAACCAATCTCAGCGTCTCTACAAGGGGAAAACTTTTTCAAGCGTACCTAATAAATGCTTATCGTCAAATCTCTAGGAACTAATGCAACTGCTCTTTCTGTCTAGTCTTAGCAACCTCCTTTTACCACTTTGTGATTTATTTTAATTTATTTCATATTCAGATATGCTCTGTAACTTTTCTCACATGAGAAATGAAACTGGAAATAACAGCATCAGAGTCAATTTGTTATGCCATTAGTGTAACATGTGAACTGGTAGGCAGTTTCTTTTTTATTTGGATAACTTGAAAACAAGGTTCTACTAAAATATTTATCTTCATAAGACAAACAGATCGAACATCAAGATTTCAGTTTTTTTCTTCTATATTTTTCCCTGGTGTTCCAGTAGAGTTACTTCAACTTGGGAAAATTAATATGAATTTATATGCTGGATCTCTCCCGAAAAAATAAAAGTTAAGGAGGTAGTACAACAAAAGAAGTGGGATGGCAGGATCGTATGGGATTTTCATATTCATCTTTTTGAGCAATCTCCGCACTGTTTTTCTTAAGGGTTGCACCAATTTGCACTCTCACAAAGTGTTCCCTTTTTTCCACATTCTTGCCAGCATTTGTTGTTTCCTATTTCTGGTTAATAGTCAGTCTGTCAGGTGTAAGGTGATACCTCATTGTTTTGATTTGCATTTCCCTGATAGCATTTTTCTACTCCCTAGTAAGAATATCTTTTCATGTGCCTGTTGGTCATCAGCATATCCTCTTCGGAAAAATGTCTCTCCAATTCTTCTTGCCATATTTTTGATTGGATTTGCCTGGGTTTTTTTCTGTTGCTGAGTTTTATGAGTTCTTTGTATATTTTAGATATTAAGCCCTTGCAAGAAATATGAAATGCAAATATCTTCTCCCAGTTATTAGATGGCCTTTTTGTTTTGGTGTGTGTTCTTTCGGTTTGAAGAAGCTTTTTAGTTTGATGTAGTATTGGTTTTCTTTTTGTTTCCCCTAATGCTGGAATTGAGTTCCCAAAGACCTCTCTAAGGATGATGTCATGGAATATCTTTCCCATGTTGTCTTCCAAGAATTTTATGATTTCTGGTCTTATGTCTAAATCTCTAGTCCATTTTGAGTTAATTTTTGTGAATGGTGTTAGAGAGTGATCTAGCTTCATTCTTTTGCATGTGGCTCTTCAGCTATCCCAACAATATTCATTAAAAGGCTTTCTTTTTTCCATTGCATGCTTTTGACTCCTTTGTTATAGATTAACTGATTGCAAGTAGGCGCATCAGCCCCTGGTGAATTCGGTTCCTGATAATTCAGTTCTATTCCACTGATCTGTGTTTCTGTTATTATTCCAGTACCATACCATTTTGATCATTATTATTATTCAGTATAGCTCGATGTCTGGGAGTGTAATCCCTCCAGATTCATTCCTTTTTCTCATAATCACTTTGTATATTCAAGGTCTTTGTTTTTCCACACAAGCTGTAAGATTTTTTGTGTTTTTTTTTTTTTTCCTGGAAATGAGCCTGTGGGATTTTACTGGGGATTGCATTAAATCTGTATATTGCTTTGGGTAAAATCGTTATTTAAATAATGTTTATTCTTCCCAACCACGAGTAGAGGATATCTTTCCATCTCTATCCTCCTCTATTTCCTTTAAGAAGGACCAGTAGTAATCATTATACAAGTCTTTCACCTTCTTTGTTAAGTATATTCCAAGATACTTTATTCTTTTTACTTCTGCTTTAAATTGTGTGGTTTTCTGGATTTTGTTTTCTTCTAATATGCTTTTTGCATATAAGAATGTGACAGATTTTTGCACACTGATTCTGTAGCCTGCACCTTCACTGTATTTGTTGATTCGATCTAGTAGTTTTTGACAGAAATTTTAGAGTTTTCAATATATATAACGATGTCATGTGCAAATAATGAGAATTGTACTTCCTCCTTTCCAGTTGGATTCATTTTATTTCTCTTTCTTGGGTAATTGTTCTGGCTAAGACCTCCAGTACGATGTTAAATAGCAGTGGTGAGAGTAGCTGGCCTTACCTAGCTCCTGACTTTAAAGGAAGTGCTTTTAATTTTTCACTGTTGATTATAATGTTTTCTATGGGTTTGTCATAAATTGCCTTTATTATGTTGAGGTGTGTAGTTCTATTCCCATTTTTCTCGGGTTTTTTTTTTTTTAATCATAAATGGGTGTTGGATCTTGTCAAAAACTTCTTCTGCATCTACTGATATGAACATTTGATTTATCTCCTTGACCATGTTGATATGGTATATTAAATCAATAGATTTACATACATTGAAGCATCCTTGCATCCCTGGGATAAACTCTATTTGGTCATGGTGAATGATCTTTTGGTTCTCTTCTCCTCCTTCCCACTTTTTATGTTTGCTGTTGTACTGTTTTTAAGTGGGATATCCTTGTACTTTGTAGAGCATTCTTTAGCATGCTTTATAGATCTGGATTTGTGGAGGTAAATTCCTTTAACATTTGCTTATTGCAAATGTTTTTTTAATCATGCCTTCAGTTGTGAATGATAATCTCCCAGGGTATACACTACCTTAGGTTGAAAATCCTTCTTTTTCATCTCTTTGAATATATCATGCCATTCCTTTCTGTCCTATACAGTTTCAGTTGAGAAATCTGCTGACAATCTTATGGGGACTGCTTTGTATAAGACTCATTTTTCTCTGGCTTTTAAGATCCTTTCTTTATCTTGCATTTTTGACATTTTTATGACGATGTGTCTACGTGTAGGTCTTCTTGGGTTTCTTTTATTAGGTACTCTTTGAGTTTCCTCAGTTGGAGGTTTGCATAATTCTTCAGGTTATGGAAATTCTCAGCTATTATTTCTTCAATACAGTTTCTGGCCCCTTTCTCTACTCCTTCTGTGACCCCTATGATGTGTATGCTGTTTCTTTTCATATTATCCCATAGGTTTCAAATGCTATCATCATTTCTTTGCATTCTTTTATCTCTTTGCTGGTTTACTTGAGTGTATTCCTCTGCCTTATCTTCTAACTCACTGATTATATTTGAGGCTTCAACCATTCTATTCTTGAGTCCCTCTATTGAGTTCTCAAGTTGAACTATCATGTTCTTTATTTCTTTGGTATCTTGCTTCATTTCTTCTCTATCTTTTTTTGTTGTTCTCTTTTAATTCCTCTATTGTTTTCTTGATTTCCATGAGTATGTTTATTACTGTTTATCAAAATTTATCTTTGGGTAGTTTTCAGATGTCTGTTGTATTCAGATTTTCCCTTGGATTTTTTATTGGATCAATCATTTCATATATATTTCTCTGTGTCTTTATTCTGTTTGGCATTCTGTTTATGTTTCTATGGATTAGGTTTTCCTTCAGTGATGGCCTTGTGAAGGATATTGACTTGCACCAAGTAGGCCTGGATCTTGGATTGAACACTGGGATTTCTTGTGTTTTGTGGCATCACCACTGGTTGGATTTGTTGAATTTCTTATGTGGGTCATCTGTTGCTGCCCAAGAGTTGAGTCTACGTGGTTGGAATTTGTGTGGGGATGCAGAACATTTTCCCAGTATCCCAGCTCCAAACTATAATAACCATCTTGCCATTGACCCATTATCAGCAATCAGGTGTCAGTTCTGCCTCCACTCACAGGGTGGTGCTAATGATTAGTGTTGGTGAGCTCTCCTTCTGGAAGACTGTCTTCTTTCTTTAAGCCTGGGGGTGGGATTCCTGGTGGGTGGGTTATATGGTGGGGTTATAGGGGGATTGGAATTCCTCTAGCTGCCTTTCATTATGGCAGTGCCCAGTATAATTTTCTCACCAGGCCTCCATTCAAATCACTGGGGCACTGGTCTTACTTCTATCCTGTGCCAAGGTGCTCTTCCCCCAGGCACCATGTCCTGGTCCTACTGGGTGGCCTCTCTGCTGATTTTGCAATTCTGGGAGGGATGGTTCTTCTCACAGTTCCATCCCCTCTGATGTGGCCCTGAATCCCAAGTTCTAAATCTGTGATGCAGCTCTGAACTTGACATTTTCACCTGTGTTTTGTTATAACAATTGCTGCTATATGTCTATACTCTGTGTCTGCTTTTCCTCAGTGTTTATTTCAGGAAAATAGGTGATTTCCTAGTTGCTCTATGGGGAGGACATGAGTCTTGCTCCTACCAGTTGCCATCTTGACTGGAAGTCATGATTGGCATTTATCAGGTGAGGAAATTAAAGCTTAGACAATTTAAGGTTATTTCTGTTGTTGTTTTCCAACATTACCCCACAATCAATTAGCACTGGGTTTTTTTGGTTGTTTGCTTTGTTTTTTAAAGGAAAAGTACAGGCAGGAATGAAGGCGAGTAGGTAGAGAGGAAGAAAAAGGGGGAAGAGCATCTATTTATTTAGTTGTTTATCTTGGCTGTTTCCCTGGGCCTAGAAGCTGAGTCTTTGGGGAAGTATGTGGACTACGTCTGGTGATCTAATCCACCAGGCCACTAAGGAGCCCCAGCACTGGTTTTCAAATTCCATTTTCTCTGATTCCAAAGTTTTCCTTCCAAAAATATATTATGCTTCTGCAAAGAGCGAAAAGAAAATAAAGAAAAAAATAATAATAGATATTGTGCTTAATTATAGAATTAAGATTAATTATATAGAATTATAGATTAATAAATCAATGAAGTAGAATAGTAAGCTCAGAAGCAGAGATGTTTGAGTTATATTGATGTGTCTACAATATAATCACATCATTTTATATAAAATGCATTATTATATATATTTACGTGTTTTCTACAACATGAAATATAATTATATATTACATATAATATGTATAGAACATATTATATATGATCATTTACAATAAAATAATCCATTCAGAGCTGTTAAAATAAATGGAGTTGGGACAAAAATAAAAAGATTTTTGTCTTAAACCACATACAACAAAAACTATTAGTAAAAAGCTACTGCATAATTCAAACCATAAATAGAATAAAAGTGAAAATTAAACTACAAAATAAAAGAAATAGGTGATTATTTACATGGATTGGTTAGAAAACATCTTTTATATAAACACTTAGAATTTCATATTTAAAAACTTCTTGGTGTGCCTGCTAGTCATTGTTCCCAGGGTCAGCAGAGACAACCAAAATAAAATAAATAAATAAAATGCCTCTTTCTTCTCTTTCCTCCTGCCTACTTGCCTCTGCTCACCTTCATTTCTACCTGCACCTTTCTTTCATTTTTTCCTGCAAATAGAAAGTTGTTTTTTCACAATTCATCTTGAAGTAACCTGAGATCTCTTGAACTTGAGCAACAAATACTGTCCTAAACTCATATGAAGTTATTTTCCCACATGCTGTGGGTATTCATTTATTTTTCTGCAGAAAAGTCAATGTATAAATTGTTGCCCCAGACCTTAACAGGGGGTTACAAAATATATCATAAACACATGTCACCATTATTTAGACTCTGAAAAGTTCTGAACTCTACCCCAATCCATTTACATTAAAGATTTTATTTGTAACCCCTAGTAAATTTTAAGTTATTAAAAATAAATTAACAGATATTCAAAAAATAATATGAAGATTTTATACCCTTAATGTAAGATAATTTCTTGGATATTAGGGCAGGAGAAGTTTGTCCAATATATTAATATAAAATTTTTATTTGCATAAAAGTACACAAAACTGAATAAAATCAATCATTCACAGAAATAAATAAAACTGTAAAGCATGACTAGTATTCAAATGAATGCAAAAAAAGAGATTATTGGTGATATATCATTCTTCCCCTGTAAAGTGTTCAGATTTATAAAGAATAGCTATTCAGAGACTTGGCACAGGTTTACTGAAATTGTAAGAATTTGAGAAAATGAACATCCACATACCAAGAGTGTAAAACAATACATTTCTAAAGATGAGAACTGTTATCCTTATCAAAAGTTATAAAATCATTTTTATCCAGCAACAGTATTTCAAATACAATCTAATTTAACAAATAACTTTAGAACTAAAAGTGTAAGTAAAAACTAAGTTATTAAAATATGTCTATATTACAAATAACAGATCATTAGAATTAATATTTAATAAGAAGTTTTAATTAATAAAACATAAAAATAATAGCTGAAAGTGGTAGTAAGTAAAATGTTACATTACAAAAGAGTACATATAGTGTTTGCAGATTTTTTGTCTTAAAAATTTTATACACTCATATATTTCTAAAAACATCCTACTTGAATTTATTAAATAAAATTGAATTGAATTCTAAGTCTCAAACCTCCACTGATCTGGATTTAGGAGGTATCCCAGCATCATTCCTTAATAGTGATCTTTTCTTGGCTTAAAGTCCCAAAGAAGTCTCAAGTCAATACAGCACAGAAATTTTAGAAAAATATCTGAAATCAGACCAGCAGACGACTGAATAAGCTATCCCTCACACACATCCTCCCATGACAACAATTTGGTGTCCATCAATGGCCGAACATGTCTTGGTGGCGTCTGTGGGATTCAGGTGGGAGACTGTGAAATCCTCATGCAGTTCAAGACTGGAGAGCCTTAAAACAAAACCCAAAAAACTGAACCCCACTTAGGCAGGTGATATGCAGACCCAATAGCTTGTCTATAGGTGTGAAAACATTTCAGTACACCCCGAATCTGGCTGTTTGTCTCTGGATCTATCACCATTACCATACACCAAATGATCCAGCAGGAGGTTTGGTTTCTCTAGGACAACGTGGGTTTAGACAATCAAGCTGGAACCACAGAGCCTTTGTTGTCAGTCCTGGAATCCAGTGGAGAAGTTCCAGCATATCACTAAAAAATAAAATAAATCTGAGATTGAATGTATTGGAGAAGCTAGGACCAGTTAGCCTCTACTTGTGTCATCTCTCCCTCATGGTGGCACAACTTAGTAAGTTTTGTTGACCCCCAATTTCTTCCACCTGGGAAAGTCAGACTGTCTGAGCACCTGGTTTTCTCAAGTGTGTAGGATGCTGCCCTATCCAGAATGCCAAATGATGAGCTGCAATGACCATGGGACAGTGAGCAGCTAAAGCCTGGAATTTGTGAAGGAGACGTGAATCCTACTAACAGCTTCACTAACTCCATGAAGAGGCTTATCCAGTAGCTACTGGGGTATCTTTGCCTGGGAATTCACCCAACTGACCCACAGGCACTCCCAGTGCACACCTAGTACTTGACACACTCTGTGATGTGCACATTTCTGACGGAGACAAGAGCAACCTTTAGCAGACTGTTAGCTAGCAAGTAGGTGCAGAAGGCCAGCCTAAACCTATAGGTCTGGCAAAGACCACAAACCAGTATTAAACAATGCCCTTGGGAAAGAGAAAGTTTGACTGTACAAGCAGTAGTTGGGCAAGATTCCAGAAAGCACGCATGCATAGAAATCCTGCCACAAGAGGGAGCAAGAAGCATGGAGCAGGCACATGTGTGGAAGACAAGAGAAAGCCTCAAAATCCCTAGCAGGACTGACAGGTGTTTTTCTCTAGAATCAGTCAAGACTAGAGAAAGTGACTACTTCTTCAACTACAAAGAATGAAAAATTCAAGGAATATGAAAAATCAAGGAAATATAATACCAAAGGAACACATTTTCCAATGACCCCAAAATAAATGAAGATTTACTCTTTGTCCAATAAAGAATTCATGCTAGTTATTAAGGAAGCTTATTATAAAGGAAGTTTAAGGACATTAATAGTACTAAACACAAACATTAAGAAAAGGAAATCTCAAATAAGCAACCTAACTTTACACCTCAAGAAACTAGAAAAGAACAAACTAATCCCAAAGTTAACAGAAGAAAGGAAATAAAGATGACATGAAAAAAATGGAAAGGAGACCAAAAACAATAGAAAATACCAATGAAATGAAGAAGTGATTTTTGAAAAGACAATAAAATAACAAACCTTTAGTTAGACTCAGATATTTTTTAAAAGCAAAGATTTAAATAAAATCAGAAATAAAAGTGATATTACAACTGAGAGTACAGAAATGCAAAAGAGCATAAGAACCCACTATGAACAATTATAAGCAAGCAGTGCTGATAATAGAGAGTAGGATAAATTTCTGTTCTCACATAGGATAAATGGATACATTCCTAAAAATTATACAATCTATAAAAATTGAATCATGAAGAGACAGAAAATTCAAACAGCACAATTACTAGTAATGAAATTATTCTAGTAGTCAAAACATCTCCCAACAGAGAGAAGTCAGGATCAAATTATTTCATTCATGAATTCTGCCAAGATGTTAAAAAGAATTAACATCAATACTTCAACTCTTCCAAAATATTAAACATCCTTAAACTTATTTTATAAGGTGAGCATTACCATGACACAAAAGCTAAATAAGGACACAAGAAAAAAAATTATAGACCAATATCCCTGACAAATATAGACATAGAAATTCTCAATAAAACACTTAGAAATCAAATTCACTAGCAAATTAAAATTATATATTTTGATCAAGGTACTTCCTGGATACAAGGGTAGTTCAACATTCATAAGATAATTCAAGTGATACAACACATTATCAAAAAAAATAGATAAAAAATCACATGACATCTCAATAGCTGTAAAAAAAAAGTATTTGACAAAATACAACATTATTTAATGATCAGAAAAATCAACATTGTTAAAATGTTCATACCATTCAAAACCATTCATAGATTCAGTACAATCTCTATAAAAACTCTGATGACATTTGTACAGAAATAGAAAACAATCATAAATTCTTATGAAACTACAAAAACACCAAATAACAAGCAATCTTCAGAAAAAGAACAAAGCTGGAATCTTCACCATTCCTGATTTTAAATTGTACTAAAAAGTTAGAATAATCAAAAAAGTATGATTCTGGCTTGAAAAATAGATATATAGACTAGTGGGATAGCATCAAGAGCCCATAATTAATCATAAAAAATTCTGTGATTTAATATTTTCACAAAGCCTGAGAATACTCAATTAGGAAATGTTAATCTCTTCAAGAAATGGTGCTGATAAAACTGGATATCAACATACAAAAGAATGAAATCAGATCCTTATTTTACAACACTCAAAAATTAACCCCACATGGAATAAGGCTTAAACACAGGCCTGAAATTTAAAAAGAAATTAAAAAACAAAAATCTCTTTTTGGGAAAAGACTTTGGTCTTGGCAAGAATGCTTAAGATATGACACCAAAAGCATAAGCAACAAAAGCAAAAATTTACAGGTGGGACCACATCAGACGAAAAAGAAAACTACTAATCACATTAAACAGCAACCTATGGAATGGGAGAAAACATTTGCCAATCATATACCTAATTAAAGGTTAATGTCCAAATTATATAAAGAACTCGTACAACTCAATAACGAAACAATCCTATTAAGAAAGGATATGGAGAAAGGGGAACTCTTGTGTACTGTTTGTGGGAATGTAAATTGGTGCGGCCATGATGGAAACACTATTGAAGTTCCTCAAAAATTAAATATAGCTAGTGTATGAGACAGAAATCTCACTTCTGAGTATATATAAAAGGAAATGAAATCAGGATCTTGAAGAGATGTTTGCATCCCCATGTTCATTGCCAATATTGTTCATTCACAATAGCCAAGATATGGAAGCAACCTTAGTGTCCAACTATAGTTGAATGAATAAAGAAGATATAAGCATGAATGTTATTCCGACATGGAAAAGTAGGAAATCCTGCCCCTAGTAACAAAATGAATGTACTTTGAGGGCATTAGGCTAAATGAAAAAAATCATACGGAGAAAGACAAATATGAAATGACTTAGATGTGGAATCTAAAAGCTAAAATAATTGAAACAGAATAGAGAATGGTTATCAAGGACTGGAATTGGGGAGAAATAAGGAAGTGTCAATGGGTTATAGGATTAGTATGTTCTGGAGTTTTAATATATAGAATAATGATTATAGTAATAATATTGCATTCTAAAATAAAACAAAGAAGAAATTACTGATTTATTGCATAATCCATGACAGTTATATTGATGATATATAGAAAAATAGGGAAAACACTTGAAATATCCAACAGCTAAGTCAGCTAAATCAAGATAATTATAAGTCTATTGAAAATGTTATCTCAGAAGAATAATTCTGCAACTGCAAAGTTCATTTTTATTTAGCTTTAAATTTATAAAAGAAAAAGTCTTTTAAAATGTAAGCTGAACTCTGTGAATGATTAATTATTAAAAGGAAATTTGTTTTCAACAATAGTCTGGTCTTGCTATTATGCATTACACTTTAGGAGTTATTAGTAGCACTTGGAAAGAGGAAGGCAACTTTCCAAATGGACATTATTGCCAGAGGGTCTTCTATCCATGCAAGGAATGTTAGAAATGGATTTTTGTGGATAGAATTCATAGACTATGCATTTGGATAATATATTAAAATGAGTTGTTGTTGGTGAAATAAATAATGCAAGTTGTTTGAGAAATGTGAGTTGAACAAAATATCAAACAGATACTCCTGTTACTTGCATAAATGAGATCTAAGGGCATAGCAAATGCAATGTCCTCTAAATAGAGAGAATGTGACTGAAGTTTAAACCATACGTTATTTTGTCCTCTGCCTATTTTAGAGGATCCATGATCTCCTGATTCAAGTAGATGCTCAACTAAATCCTCAAATGAGCAAGCTGTTACATTTTCTTCAGTTGAAAGTTTTATACAAACTATTTTGCAAGGTTACCAAGGACCAACTTTCACTGCCAAACAAAACCAAACCAACACACTAACCAAAATGTGCAAATTCATATTTTCAATTTCCTATCAATGATAGGAAAGTATTAATTCTCATAATGAACAATGGCAGAATATTCATATATATTTCAGGGTTATGTGAAAGCAATTTAATCATTTATGCTATGTCACCATTTCAATTTTGCACAGTTTTAATTTGGGCAAAGGGACACATGGAAATTTGATTATCAGAAGCTGTTTAATCTAGATGCTCAAACTATCTGGAAAGGAACGAATAGAGAGTTAGTTCAGGAAAAGATCAAGATTCTGCATGAGTTAATTTGTTCTAATGGTACTCTTAGGTATTTGAAAAGTTACAGCTACTATTAACTGTCAATTGATTTATTTGACACTTATCAGAGAACACTGTGGACAGCACAATAAGCACTACACTTTTACAGCAGACTTAAATTTGCAACCATCTGTGCAGTTTAGAAACAGATGGTAAAAATTCCGTACTGTGTGTGTGTGTGTGTGTGTGTGTGTGTGTGTGTGTGTGAACCTGGCTTTAAGAAAGGCAAAAATACTCTTATTTCACAAACTGAAATAATGCAGCTACATTTAATTTCTTTGAGTCTCTATAGGATCTCAAACAACTGATTTTATAAGTCATTATAGTATCTTTAAATAAAATCACTTTCTTAATTTGCATTTGCATTATTTCCTAATTAGACGTATATGAAAAGATGAGCAATGCATTTGTAAGTATAAAAATAAACCACAATAACAGCTGTTTTACGTGGTCATTTTATTCTGTTAAAATACTATTCTACTTATCTCCAAATATGATTTATTTTTATTAAAAGGTTTCAACAGTAATAGGATAAAAAAGAAGGACATTTGGGAGTTTTTGTGGCTACAATTCTGCTTTTCATTTCGAACAAGTTGTTTAATTATCTGTTGGATGTTTAAGATTAAAACTCCCCAAAGTACAGATGGAAAAGAGATTTCCCTGGACTGCCTGTCAACATTCTTACTTGACTTGAAGGTGCTTTAGGATTCAGAGAAACCAAAGTGTACTGTAGCAATTTTTAAAATATGGCTAGTGACTGACATATTGTGATGAACTTAAATTTCAACAAAATATGTTAAAATGGTGTGAATGTTACTTGGCACCAGTCTAATTCAAAAGAATGCCCAGAAGTACTCCCACCCAGATTTTTCAGCCAGTAGGAAATGTAAGTAGGGGGAAGGAATAATGTCTGGAAAGGAGTCTGCTTTGGAATTAGAATATTATCCATCTTGTGACCAACTGAAAAATGCCATGGACCATAGAACAGCCTTAAATATTCAGCCCAGCCCTGTTTATACACACCCACTTTTCTAGTTTGTCTACATAAATTGGAATCTGGCCCGAGACCCAAAAAGAAGATGGGGCAAACCATGTTGGAAATAGAAGACTTAGTCTGGCATGAAAACATGGAACAGCCAGAGCCATCAGTAGAATTAGGGCCAGCTGGATGCAAGGAGGAACTGGCATGGGACAGTGGTGGGACCAGTTCCCAAAGCAGAGATGGGGCTAACCAGAAGGGAGGAGAACAAGGGACCACATGGCTAAAAAGAGAGAAAGGTTTTCAGGATTCCCATATATCCAAACCAGCCCCATTCCCCAGTGATCCAGATATAAGAAGTTTTGTTTTATTTCTACATAATGACAACAGTATTTGGTTTGATGCCCAGAGCCAAAGAAAGGTTTTCGCAAGAAACCATGGCCTAATTCTGTCAAATTTTATATAAAAAATGTTAAAAGAAAAGCATATTTTGTCTTGTATTATGTTGCAGAAACCTGAACTTGTGGGTAATACTAACATAGTAATAATTTGATGATAATACTGAATTTCTATGATTTGTAGAAAATTCAAATAAAGACACTTTAAAGGATTCAAATGTAATCATTACAATATATTTTAAGTATGATTTTAAAAAATTAGCAAAAGTGATAGTGTTATTTTTAAGAATGTATCATACTCAATCCTGCCTCTAGTAGTAATACAACATGATCCTTTGTTATATCACCTAATGTGAATCTCAGAGTCCTCCTGTGACTCTACTTTTTGAAGAATTCATCCAATCTACTGGCTTCTTTTCACCAGTGTTCAAACATGTTCAAGTCTTTCTTATATGGAAGTAAAGCAGCATCTTTCCCTCGACTGAGAAGGCCAGACTTCTATACTTGTGTCTATGGTTTTTTGAATGTGGGTCATCCCAGGAAGGGGTATGACTTTGGGTAATTCCTGAAGGGGTTGACAGGTGTAACCTTTCTTCTGAAACACTCAGTATCTCAAACAAGTCCTTCCATGAGAGTTTTGGGTGCTGTATCAGTATTCAGTACAGTTAATTTCTCTATTTTTTGTGAAAAGTTGAACCATTTTAAATGAAATCAGAAAATGCTATACCAGAATTGTCTTAAATGAATTTTGCCAAACTACTAATATATCAAGAAACCAGTAAAAACAAGGAGCTTCAGTCTTAAAGGACTGATAAAGATGAATGTTTGCCTGCATTTTCCTTGTGACTCTTTCACCTGATGTTTACTTTGTGACTCCTTCAACTCACCATCCATTACCTCATCCTCCAATACCTACTTTTTCTTTTTCCCTTTAAAAAGTACCCTGACTTTTGTCCTTTCTAGGGAAATGTTTTAGGTTACTACTTAAATCTGTGGTGTAACCCAAATTGCAATTCTATGTTAATTTCAAATAAATGCATTTAAGTTTTTCCTGCTAACTTTGTTCTTCTTTTAGTACAAGTTAGTAGTTGTTTGAATCTACTTACTCAAAAGTATTTCTGAAAACAAAATTCTTACAGGATTCTGGTGAACTTTTTTTCCTAGGGAAATAAAAAAAAAAAAGTAAAACGGCACCCACTCAGTCACTGTTGGTCTCCTTATCTCCCTCAGCCACTGTCCATTTTACCTTCTCAGCAAAAATTCTGTTATTTTGCTGGTTTACATATAAGTGATATGACCCAGATGCTCAATTTTGAAGGTTCTAAGCCCCTAAAGACCATGAATTTTTCAGATACAGTTGATGAACTTTCTCAAGGTGTAATAGCAGTTCACTCTTTTCGTAATCAAAATCATTATGCCAGCCTAGATAGTGACTCCTATTTTTGCCTTCTGATTCCTTAGAAAAGGAGCCTAAAGACCCCATGTACAATTTCAACTTATAACTCAATGTCTGTGCTTCTGATAGAGGAAGCATTTCATGATTCAAGTCTTTAAACCAGCAGCATCCATAGCTGTGAGGACTGGAAATAAAAAAAAAAAATCTGTAAGTAGGGCCAGATTTTAGTTATCTTCTCTCTGAATACCCACAGAGTTTATCAATGGTTTCCTTATGGCAATTTTGTTTTCCTAATGTTATGGCAAAGCCTCCAGATGACTAACACCAGGGCACTGGAAAGGCAGAGAAAACAGCACTTTATTGCAAGCACCAGGGCAGACCCATGGGTATTGTTACCCAAAACTGAGCAACAGGTGGTCTAGGGGAGCTCCTTTTATACTCTGAGGTAATGATTCAGCTCCTCCGTTATGTGTGGTTTCTACTGGCAAGTCTTATCAGTTATGTACAGCTGTAGAGTAGGGAGGCTATGATTGCTTGTCCTTGGTCACAATAACAGGATGTAGCTACAGTCTCCATAGAACAGGACATAGTTATAGCTTCTGTAGTACTGTGGTTCCTGGCAGACTAACTTTTGCACTGGGGCCAGGGTAAGGTTTTCTACCATACTTATAGTTGCTATTCCTTATGA
This sequence comes from Solenodon paradoxus, assembly GCA_004363575.1. NCBI lineage: Eukaryota > Metazoa > Chordata > Mammalia > Eulipotyphla > Solenodontidae > Solenodon > Solenodon paradoxus. The sequence continues at coordinate 1,470,797 of RJWH01000101.1, forward strand.
TTTACTAAATACCGAATGTGATCTACCAGTTAATGTATACTCTTCTACCTGCATACTTCCCAATTCTCTTTGTACCAAGGTTAACTATTCCACCTATGCCCAAATTCTCCTTGTATACTAGACAGAAAAAGACCCAATTCAAAAATTTACTTTATTATGCTTCCAAGATGGCAAACTGCTCAAATCTCAATCTCATCTCCTTCCAACAGCTACAATAAAACTACACATGTTCAACAACTGCGATCTTTCAAAAGGAAAAGGGACCCGCAACTACACAAATGGAAAGGGCGCACACTGTCATGTAGGGGAAGCTGAACTGTCTCAATATTCACATGATCATGTTCCAAAACCCTAGGACCTTAGAGCGATACCAGTGATATAGACACTTTCTGGAAACTAAAGAGTTTTCTCCCTTGGTGAACACCCCCATACTTGAGAACTGACTTTTTACATTGAACCAAAAGGGAAATAGGGATAGCCTCCATGTGAACCAAGATGCTGTTTCTGTGCAGTGTTTGTACTGAAGGCTGACATTGCAGAAAAGCTTCAAGGGGAAACACCCACCCCAACACTATTAGCTTACATATGCAGGACTGTTTGTGTTCACAGTTGTGGTTACCAGGCTATCAGAGACAGGCCATGTCAGCAACACATAGCTGAGTGATTTCCAGCAAGGAATATTCTATTGTCATCTCTCTCTAGGAAGTTCCTTGAATAAGCATCACTTAAACTGCAGTTTCTAACAGCCTGAGGCTACTAAACAGCTTTGTTTCCTAGAGCTTCTATTCCCAGGCTTCAGGGCTTGTTTGCCAGCCCAGCTGGGACTGCCACTCCTTTGGAGACCTGAAGGATTTTCACAAGGGAATGTGCTTTTGCTAAGACCAGTTCCCAGTTCTCTCTCTCTGTCTCTCCAGGGTTCTCTATTGGGACTGGCCTGCTTGGGGACTCAGTCCGAAACTCTTGGCTCTTTCTTCTTGTGCCTTATTGTTCATTGCTATGACTGTGAGGGAAAATCAGCATTCCCTATGTCAACTCCAATCCCTGTAGGATGAACTCTCAGGCTTCAACACAATACTAGATCTAGCGTTTCAACAATTCTTAGAGTGCTGCGGTCATACAACTAAAGAAAGTTCAGCATTTTGGATCAACACCCAGGTCTATACTTACAACTTGATAGCCTAACACAAGACCTTTACACCAGGGAAACCTAAGACATAGAAATAAACACTGAATGTCAAGCAGAATGATGGGACAGAGAAATGTATGTGAAATGATGGACCAAAACAAATTCCCAAAGGAAAATTTGAATGCAACAGAATTAAGTAAACTGCCTGTTAGAAACTTTAAAGCAATAGTTTTCATGAAACTCACTAATTAGGAGACTAATGGAAGAATAAAAACAGACATAGAACAAAGATAAAGAAAATATAAGCAGTTTCAAACAGAATAATACAACTAAAGAACACAATAACTGAGCTGTAGAAGACAATAGAGGGACTCAGCAGTAGATTGGAAGAAGTCTCCAGCTGAATCAGTGAGTTAGAGGATAGAGCAGCGGAAGGCTCCCAAACTGACCAGTAAAGAGAAAAAAAATAAAAGAAATAAAGAGCATAAGACACTTACGGGATAACCTCAAGGAACAACATTTACATCATAGGGATCCCAGGAGAAGAGAGAAAGAGGCAGAAACCATATTTGAAGAAATGATAGCTGAGTATTTCCCAAACCTGAAGATGGAAACAGACCTCCAGATCCTGGATGCTCTAAGAATTCCAAGTAGATGAAACTCTAAAAGACATTCCCCAACACATGTTTTCATTAGAATGACAAAAATACAAGATAAATAACCTTAAAATTAGCTAGAGAAAATTAGTTACATACAAAGGAGTCCCCATAAAATGCATATTTCTCATCAGAAATGTTATAGGCCAGCAGGGAATGGTATATTTTAAAGTGCTGAAAAATAGATTTTCGACTAAGAAAATTCTACCCCACTAAATTATCATTTAGAATTAAAAGAATGCTAAAAAGCTTTACAGACAAAATAACTTGAATTTTAGTATCTGCTTTCTCATATAGGGTGAGTTGCCCTAGAAGCATGTTCTAAGGAGCTTAGTAAACAGACTATTTATTAAGAACTCAGTGGAAGGAAGTAGGAGAAGAATGATAATGTAGCTATGACATAGACTCAACAATTCATGGGAAGCTCTGGAGCTATAATGGTCTTTCAGTTGCTCACAGTTTTACAGAGATGTCCAGAGTCTGATGTATATGAATCTATGAGTTGTTGGAGGGTTGACCATAAGGGAACATGGCCTAGGAAGTTTTTTGAAACCGAAATTATTGTTAAATCCTGATGGAGCTGAGACTGGAGCACTCCCAGCATATGGTCCAATAGCTCCTTCAATGAAGGCGTATCTAGCAGACTCATAACTACATTGCCCTCTCCTGTAGTTACAGAAGTTGCTTTCAACTCTACACTACTCATAATTGGACATATGATTTAATTTTGGTAAATACTATCAGATTACTTTCAGTGTGTTAAACATACTACTACCTGCATCAATTAGAGTTCCAGCTTCTCTCAGTCTCATCAACACTTAAATGAAGTTAAACAATAGCATGTGCTTTTGTTTATAGTCCTTCTATTTGGTAAAGAGCAATTTTTATTGTATTTATTATTAGTAAGTTGAATGTCTCTTCATATACCTGTTAGACTTTGGCCATTCCCTACAGAAAATCCATGTCGACCACCCTTATCCACTTTTCTATTGAGTGCTATGTCTTTTTATTTTAAATTGATTTTATTGAAGGAATATTGCATTTCAACATTAAGTATGTTTAACATTTATATGATAGCAAATTTATATCCATATATAATAGTGTTATATCTTTAATCTCTATTCCTACTAAAGTTTATTCTCTTTTTAATGTTTATACTTTCTCTTTTATTTGATGTCATTTTCTAGAGTTTATCACTTGAGTGTCTGAATTAATGTAGCTGTGCTGATACACAGATTAAGTTCTGTACATGGCATTTCCTTAAAATGTTGATAACGGTAGGAGCTAACTCTAGTATTATAAAGTAATCTGAGGTAATATCAAGAATCCTTTGAATGTAGCTTGATATATTATAAAAATGTATTAAATGTTATAAAGTATAGTATCATAATAATAATTTAAGTTCTCTGGCAGCCAACATAAAAAAGATAAACTGATCAAGTGTAGAGAGAACACTGTGCAAATAATGAAGACAAATTTGTTGGTGGCTGAGTAATATTTTGGATTGTTATTTTTTCTTCCTTTCTATATCATCTACTAACAGCCTCCTCCAACAAAGAGATGCATGCAAGCAGGTACCACATACCTTCAGGAAAGTAACAGATTTTATTTAGTTTCCTCAAATATTTGAGAAGGTCTAGGGTTGAATGCAAAGCAGTTTAAAGAACTTCCTGTTTTGTCCCACCCCATCCCTCAGAAACAACAACAAAAAATACCCTGTAAATCTAGAAAGGAAAATTTGAGAAATAAGGCAGAATGTTTGGAAAACAAGTCAGCAAGTATAAATATAATATGATGTCCTTGTTGAATATTGTACTGAAAAGAAGATCAAGGGTCTCATAAAAATGAGACTCAGTTCCCATCCTTGGCAAGAATGAGCCTGGAAAGAAAAGCCTGCAAGGATATATTGGGAGATGGAATCACAGTTTTCAAGGTGCCAGTCTCACCTATTACCTGCTAATCCAATTAAAATTTAAAATCTCCAAAAGGTTTCTAATTTTGAGGAAGCACCATTGGTTCAAATAGTGATAAATTTGTTAAATTGTAACTGGTTTCACTTTTAGCCAGTTATTTTACATTTCCATTTTTCTATTTTCTTATTTGTAATAATATTAATAAACATCCTTTTGTATATAAATATTGCACATTTTTGTATTGTAATATTATTTTTAGTACTAAATAAGTAATAACTGATAAAGTTTTCTCATTGACAAAACCCTGGATAGGTTCCTCTGAGACCAAATAAACCCTGTTTTGGAGGAAGTCTTCAAGGGTTCGATTTTAGCAATAATCCTGTCAAATCAGTCTAACCCGAAAGCCCCATTTTTAATATCTGATCATTTTTCCTCATGCCCCACAAGTCCACAATTCCTGATTACCCTTGCCTGCACTTTGCAAGAATCCTATTACATCGGTTTAATGAGAATTACCCTACTCTGACAGTAATTTTCCATCCACTGATGACCTCAACCTGTTCCTTAACTATAAATCTCCACTTTTCCTTGAATTTTGAGTTGGGTCCAATATCTCTCCCATACTGCAAGCCTTGTTCTATTAACTTATACCTATTGTGATAGCCCTGTATAAAATTAGCCATACCCATTTGAACGTGTCAGCATACTTTCTCTTCTTTGATATCATGCATATAAAGAAACTAGAATACTACCAGGTACAATAACAATTATAAATATTTGCTATTTCACCATTATTATTAAGAGTATTGCATCATCAAGATTATTTCTATTGCTCTTTTACCCATTCTAGTGGAACTATGTAAGACTCTCAATTATGGTACAATTCAAGGAAGGAAAAACCTCACTAATGATTGAAATGTAAGCTACCACTATTTAAGAGGAGATGAATTAATAGTAAAAAGCAATTTGTTTTAAAGGTAATAAAATTATCTGGACTATACACTTGAAACTTTAGATTCAACTCAAACATAGCACACATTTGCTAATAAGCACCTAACTATCCAAACATTGAGGATACGCAAATATCTTAGAGTATCGTCATAGAGTAGATATTGTGTAATATAAAACTGAAGTCCTCAAAACATGTAATTTCTCATAATTCTATTTTACAAAGGCTTATTACATTATAAGGTTCAGAATAATGACTCCCCAACATGGAAAACAATTATGAAAAAATATTTCTAGATTCAACCTTAGAATTATTAAAAAATGCTTAAAACTGGGGCTAGAAAACTTTTCATTGGCTGGACATTTTTAGTCATGCTTGAGGATAATAAAATAAATGATATAAAAATTCATATTGCAATGTCTCTTGGTTATATATTTTACCCAATTATTCTTGCAACATTTACTCCTTCGGAGACAAAATATGTTCTCTATACTCTCTCTAGCACTCTGCTAACTATTAGAAATAAAGCAGATATAATTGACACTGTACCAAAGAGCAGATATGATGAGTGATACAGAGAAACAACAATTTGCAACAGAGTATGATAATCAATATGACAGTGTTGCTATAGGAATATGGGAGCATATAGAAGAGGTTATTCTCCATATATTGAGAAGCTTTGATAGATAGTAAAGAGATATTTAATAACAAGTTTGACTTTGTCCTCTCTGGAAATTATGTAATAGAGTATCCCAGCATAACACTGTTGACTCTCAGTAAGTACTTTCAGTACATGTTCTCATCAACATTTCTTATTAACGAATGTGCAGCAATCACATAGGCATACTTCCAAGTTATCTTAAAATCTTACAAATCACTACTAAAGTGGAGTGTGCTTTTGTTATTTCCTCAGCACCACTCTTAGAGACAGTTTCACTTTTAAACTCATATGAAAAATGCTTTGTTATCTAGCTACTTCAAAATATAAGTTGAAAGTCTTCTCAAGGTAAGGACTTATATTAGGAAAGTAAGTGTTCATAGTATTCAATAATGCGGCTATCTTGACTTTCCACTCAATTCTTCTACTTAGAGATAAGATTTAGAGTATAGATCCACCTGCCCTGCTCTGGGTAACTTTTCAAGTTATAATAGCCTACATCCCATTATCTTATGTGAAATTTCTAAATGAAGACTTTTGGAAGATTAAAGTAAAACCAAATCTCTCCTTTTTATTTAATAGTGGCACATATATCCATAGCCAGGTCAAGATATATATACAAAAATTTAACAATATGGTTAATAAGTTGAACTTTATAAAGATGTTGGGTTATTTGCATGATCAGTAAACAATAAACCCTGAGTAAGAATCATGTTCTTTGGAATTGTCTGACTAATATCCAAACCAAAACTAAATGAAAAAAAAAAAAAAAAGATACAAACCACTGAATAATAATAGGATACATTTCACAGTTACAATTTTCTTAAATCTTTAAAAACCATTTTCAGAATGGGCGGGAGGGGGGCAGAGAAAGAGATGTTTCCACAGAAATTTCTTAAATAAAGACGATGGAAAGATTTTCCAATTGAATTTTTAAATTATTTCAGGGCTTTGTGCCTGAAAAATTGTTAATCTCATTTTAGATTATCTTTGTGCAAATGACACTCAGAGTGAGCACAAAATGTGGGAACAGAGAAATAATACAACCTCCTAGTTCAAAACCCAATGCTCTCACAACACTAAAAATACAGCTCTATGTGTCAAAAATATTTTGTGATCAATAGCTCTTTGCTGACTGTACACTTGAAAGCAAAATAAAATATCTGCTTCATGCGTCAATGAATTTCTCACTTATAGCAAGTTACTCTGCTTTAAGTGCTCTTCCGTTCTCCATCTCTACCAAGAGAAATGATGAAATTTGTAATGAAAAGATCTGCAATAGTGCTAAAACTGTGGTTTATTTTATCCAAGACACAATTTTTAAATATACAACATAAATCAAGAAATGAAAGAAAAATGAAGAAGGATAATGGAAGCAATACCAAATAGTCAATAAATATCAAAAGCTTAGCTGACTAGATACATGCCAAAACCATGCTGATGGATTTTGATCTTCTGGAAGACTATCTAATATAATAAAAATATGTTATTTTATATATGTGTGTGTGTGTGTTCACACACGCATGTATAATTGATGTAAAATGTTATACCAGTTTCAGGTGCATATCATAATGATTCACTCTTTGTACATATTTCAAAATGATCTCTATAATAACTCTATCTACAAAGAAATTTTTCACTTGTGATGAGTACTTTAAAGATCTACTCTCTTAGCAGCTTTCCAATATGTGATGCAGTATGGTTAACTGTAGTCACCTTGTTATACATAATATCCCCAAGAATTACTCATTTTATAACTGGAAATTTGTATTTTTTTTCCTGAAATCTTGCTTTGCTTTTCAAATATCATTTGTGTAATTTTGAGATAAAATTTTGGAATGAAAATATAATAAGGAATACTTTTTTTTTTCTTGATGGTATTTATACCAGTCTGAAGTTCAGACCTGAATCTACAGATACATTCTTAACTAGTGACTCTTCTACTGGAGATGAAGCAGAAAGGAGAAAGTAAAGTGACAGTAAGAAAATAAGTCAGATCAAGATGGAGATCTCAGAGCTTATACAGCAGAATATTGGACTATTGAGTAATTCTTTATTTTTGGTTTGAACAAAACACAGGCATGTAAGTAATTGGTTTGGGGGCAACTGGAGCAGGTAGCATTAGAGCAAATTCAAGTCTGTAAATGTTTACATAACCTTTAAATGTACTGGCCATCAAAGCCTGATGCATTGTCTTCATATTCAGTATGGAATGGTTATAGGTTTTACAGAAAAAATAGTAATTCCACAACAAATGTTTGGTAGCCAGTGGTTTTTACATACATGATTTGCAGTAAAATAAGTAAAAAAAAATTCTCAAGGCTGTTCTTTCCTGACTTCTATTTGAATTTTTAAGACTGTAAAATAGAATATAAGCAGCATTTCCAAGTTTATTTGAATATGGTATTTGTTTATAAAACAGTATAAATAGTTCTAAATTTATGTGGAAAACACTTTACAATTGCTGAATTGGAGAAAAGTGAAATGAAATGGAGCAATCAAAAATACAAGAAATTTGAAGAAAATCAAGTTCTGGTTTACCCAAGTTCAAATTCAATTTTTCATATTTTCTACCAGAAAATGTAGTCAAGATTGAAAGTCAAAGCTTCAGTAACTGCAGACAATATGTCTGCCACTGGCAACATGAGAAAATCATTAAAAGAATAAATTTGTCTTCATTTATTATCAGTCATTCAGAAAATAGTCATCAAATACCACATGTCAGATGCAGTGGGAGATGTTGGAATTCCAAATAGAAAAAAATAAATAAGCCATAATCCCACTACACAGGGAGCTCACAATCTAGTTGGATGTGCAGATGGGAGGAGAAACGTCATTTTAAAAGATCAGTATCATCTACACTGTAGAGTTCATCAAAGAAATACATAGATTATGACTATAAACTATAAAAAAACTTCTAGAAAATCTTACATACAAACTTCATTTTCAATAATATGTACTTTTAACATCTTTGAAAAGGACACTAGAAAATGTAACAATCCCAAGTTGCAAGTATTTTTCTTAATAAAATGTTTATCGTATGAAAAGACTTCCTTTGTACTGCCAGTAATCTATTTTACACTTTCAATAAAATTCTGTAAATCAAAATCAATCCTCCTAACATACCTTGAAAAAGACAGAATTACAAATAATGTACAAAGGCTAACAGCTGTTACACCAGATTACCCTTCCTGAAAAATGTGATAATGCAGATCCTTTTCTTTGCTGACAGTCGTTTAATAAAATAAAGTTCCCCCAAGTGAGAGGTGGCTGCCAACAAAGCATGAAAAAAAAGTGTTATGTACTCTAACGCCTTTTTTTGCTGTGTCAGGATCCATAAGGGAACATTCTAAAAATGACTTCCATAAATCCTTTTCTTTTGTTCATGTTTTTGCCAGCATTCTTGTTCTGTGTGATCTTTTTTTGACTTGATTCAATAGTCATTTGATAGATCTGTAATTTGTTCTTCCACGATTATCTAAAGGTGTCACCTATGTACTCTTGTCATAATGTCCCAGAATATGTCACCTAAAATAGATTAACAACAGTTGGCTTCAGTGGTTAGGGAGCTCACATTGTATTCAAGAGAAGTTGAAGTAGAAAGCAGGACATATTGTGATTCTTAAGAAATGAACCTAAACTAGTGGTTGTGCAGAGATTGCAGTAATGAATGTGCTCCATAAACACACATATTGGATTCATAATCAAGCTTAAAATTAATACTATTGCTGTTTAACAGTGTAAGAAAGATAACATTTAGTTTATTCTTAATATATAATTCAAATACACAGTCCTCAAAATATTCTTGAGGTAAAATTCAGGAAATGAAAATTCAGTATTTGGAACTCCATATGACTAAAAGTGTTAAAACTTGGGTTGTTTTTTTCATTTGTTATCAGTGCTTTTTCCCATTAAGAGAAATGAAAAAATAAGCCCAATAGAAATTGATTGATTATAAAAATAGGGAAATTTAAAGGTTAAAAAAAACTTCAGTCATTGATGAATTCAAGGTGCTGTCTCTCTCCATATCTCCAAGTTATTCTCTCTTAATGGTAACCATAATGGACTAAGACTCACGCTATTAATTAAATGAGTTTCTGAAACTCAGTAACTTTCTCCTCTCCAGTACTCACAAAATTTCTACACAGACTCTGATTAATCCTGCTTGAATTGCTCTTAGTGTCTTTTGCTCTTCCTTGGGATATAGAATACTATAGCCAGCTCAAATCATACTGCATGTTTGTATACCTGTATTTTTAATGATTAACAAACCTTAGTCTCAAAAGAATGGAATAAAGGGTATTTCCCAAAGAAGGACCACCAGAAAGGAAAAGAGGCAACTGTCTCTTACATCATGTTTTCAAAATACATCTTACAAAAGAAAATAATTAAATTGTAAAATATTTCAGAAAAAAAATAAATGAAATTGCCTGTTTGTCTACTGCCTTAATAGAACTTATCATTTTCATCCATTCCTTTTCCTAGCATGCACCATCACTGCAATAATCATATTACATATGCAGCTATATGTTTTCTTAATTTAATATTTAAAAACTTTTGTTTTACTGTACTAACACTTTGACTTACTCTCTCAAAAATTTAGAGTACAATACAGTATCTAAAGGCATAATGCTGAGCAACAATTACCTAGAAGTTATTTATTTTGCATAACTGAAACTTCAAACCTGTTGAAAAACAATGGCACCCTCAACTCTTGGCAACTACACTATGTTTCTATGAGTATTTTACATATTTAGTATAGGCAGAATCATGTAGCATTTGTCCTTTTGTTACTGCCTATTTTGCTTAACATAAAGTCCTCCAGTTCATCCACATAGCCATGTTGTTATATATAGCAAGATTGTTTAAAGGCTGAAAAATAACCATATGTTACACATGAATTGCATTTTTTTATCCATTAATATTTTGATGGACATTTAGATTGTTTCCATATCTTGGCTATCATGAATAATTGTGAATGAACATGAGAGGGAATATATCTCTTCAAGATCCTAATTTCAATTCATCTGAATATATGCTCAAAAGAAAGATTTCAAGATCATATGTTCATTTTATTTTTTAACTTTTTAAAGAACTTCCATTCTGTTTTCTACAAGGACTACACCCATTTTACATTTCCACCAACAGTAGACAATTGTTCTAGTTTTTTCACATCCTCATGAACATTTATCATTTTTAGTTTTTCATAGTAGTCATCCTAACAGATGTAACTTTTTTACTCACATTTCCCTGAATATTAGTGTTGTGCACATTTTCAAAACTGGTTTACCATGTGTATGACTTTAGAAAATATTGATTAAATATTAAACTTTAAAACTCCAGTTTCGATAATGGATAAAACATCCTGACAGAAACTTAAATAAGAAAATAGTGGACATAAACAATACTGTATATCCAATGGACCTATCACACATACAGAACATTCCACCCAATAGCAATATAATACACTTTGTTCTCAAGCATACATAGATTATTCTTTGGGATAGATAATGTGTGTGTTCATAAAACAAGTCTTTTATTTAATCTTATAACATAGACTTTTTTTCCACATGCTCATCTTCAGGATTGTTTAAATTCTTCTGACTGATTTTCAATTTGCTTTACATTTTCACCGCAATAATTAACAAAGAATATCATTGTGTGTATATTTTCCTCCCTCGTTTAAATTATGTAATTAAGGTAGATTCAAAAGCCTAAGGTTTAGAATTTTATTTTGATAGGTGATTTTAACAAACTTTCATGCAAAACTTTGTTACAACTTTTTCTTTTCCTGTCTGATTATGCACATTGCATAATTTTCCAATCATTAGTCTTCATTTTCTCAGAATATTGTTTTTAAAATAGAGTTTAAATATTAAGTAAAATGTATTTAATTAATTGAAATATTAATGAGTATCATAATTTGAATACCCATTTTATGACAAGCACACCTAACTCACCTATGAGGTAGTTTTCATTATTCCCATTTTATAGATGAAAAATTTTTCATAGAAGTAGTGGGAATCTCCAAGTTCTCACAGCTAGTATAGAATGAAAATTAAAAGTTACCTCACTTAGGTACCATCAACCTTTTCTCATTACTCCAGTGTATCCAAGCTTTTACGATCTAGCACAACTATCACTAAGGAAAGTCTTGATCCAACACGACAAATATATTATTGTATAAATGTTGTGTATAAATTCTATGCTTGTACTAATATATCATGTGCATTTTTAAAATAAATGAATAATCTTAAAATCTTAAGTAGTAGGATATAAATAAACAGAATATCTGGTATTTCTTTCTTCATCTCAGAGCAAAGACACATCTTCACTCATACTTGCCACTTCCTGTGGCTGCTTTTCTTCTCACAACTGAGACTATTTGATGTGTATTTAATGTTCCTTTGGCTTTAGTTAAGAGATAATTTACTTTTCACCTTAATCACCTCTTGGAAGAGACAACTCTACTATCGTGAAGAGTCAGTACTTAGTGATCCTAGTCTATTAATGGAGTTCTTATATCTCTTCTTATATTTAATCAACCCAATATTTTTATTCTATTACATTAGGGGTCCCTTTTCCCATACAAACTCCAGGGAGAAACACTTTAATAAAATAATGAAAGTAGTTTAGCTCTAAATGGCAATTGTTTACCTACTCCGATTTACAGTGTTTTTATTGTTCTGCTTCTTTGCCCTGTCAGGGATTTATATTTAGTTATCGCTTAATATTTTTATGCAAATTCTTACCAGGTTTATCACCTGCCTGCCACCATACTAAGAGTATTTTGTTCTGTTTAAATAAAATCTGTCTCCTTATCTATATCTGGATTTGGCTTAATAGACTTCTCACTCTTAAAGTGAAGTGCCAATTCTCATGTCCATCTGGTCTACCACAACGTACTATAAACTTTCCTATCCTTTATTATCTGGTTTATCATATTTCAGAAAATAATTTTTTAATATGTGCTCATTCTCATATTTAGAGTCATTAGGCTAACTTGACACAACTAAAAGATTTTGAGAAAGGATGTTTATATAACTTATCACTTCTGCTTGTTACTACTATACTAATAATTACAGGAGATAGGAATTTCAGATAGAATTTTATAGTTATATGCGACTCTTTGATGATAATAGTTTTAATCCTCCCTCCGGAAGTCAATAGGTTCAGTGATGTTTTTTCTGTGATCTTTGACTTTGGATTTTGTTCCAACTGTCTCATAATTACCCAAGGGACCAGGAATGTAAAAAATGTACGTGAAGTTACCTTACTAACTTTATCCCTTTTAATATGCATCTCTAAAATGTCACTCCCTTATTCACAGGTAGTTTCATACTGTCTTGGGTACTTTTGTAAAAAAGAAAACTAACATAGGTGAAGCATTAACATTATTAATAATATTATATTCATTCCATGATACATAGAATTTTAAAATAAGTGAAAAAATGGGAGAGCTATGTTTCACTATGGAGAAACATCAATATTATCAAAGAAATAAAACCTTATCTGATCGGACCTGAAAAATCCAATCTCATGTTTAAATAAACATTGAAAAATATTAACTATACAAAAATTATGCTTTTTAATTATTCAGTTGTCTTCAATATAATTTATTATGAAAAAAGAGTATATACTAATCTGAATGAGAGACTTTTTAAGGAATTTCTCACTACTTGTCAAAAAATGCAAATCAGTTATGGAGAATACTGCAGAAAGGCTGAAGGTTAAAGTATATACATTGAAAGCCTCAGTTCTAAGACTCTAGGATCCCATTGGGTAAGAGTGGAGACAGAAAAAGAATTAGATAAAGTAGGTGTGACTATTTTCTTTTATGTCCACAAATGCAGTTACTATAATCTCGGCAAAACAGTAGATTTTACAAAATGGACTTATTTTTATATTTCTATTTACAATAGAATTTGCTTCAGAGGACAGGATCTCTAGTATTTCTTTATCATGAGGTCTTATGTATGTACTATGTTGAAAAATTAAAATAAAAGAATTATTGGTGTCTTCCACATTTGCACCCACCATTTAATCGATAATCATTTATTGTCAGTAACCGCCCATAATCAAGATTTTATAAGATCTATTTTCAATTTACTTCTTTATCTTTCAATTTATTCTTTAAATGAATCCTATGTTAAGCAGAATTGAAACAACTCTATCTGCCTGAAGCAGTCATAAAAATTCCTACCTTACTAGAATACTAACAACACCTTCACCTTCTCCAAATTATTCAAAACTTAATTAAATCATTCATAATCTTTCCTTAGTCACATAGGCCATTTTAGAACCTGATGAATGCTATGGTATCTGTCACTGGAAAAAAACAAACAAAAAAAACAAACAAAAAAACCCATATTATTTTGCTTAAAATATATGGAATCTAGATCTTTTTTTTAACATTAAGAACAGCCATTATATCTAATATTGAAATGTCCTTTTCAATGAAATATTCATATGCTGACAATATCATATTATACCAAGAATATTAGTGATCCCCAATCTCAGTGTTTGCAGATCTGCAACTGACCTGGACAATTCACTTGACCATCTTATGTCAGCTTTGAGTATATAATAAGAGTTGAAGTGAATTCATGAACTGGCATATAATGTTTGACATTTTTGTGATCCACATTTAAAATGTAATCATTTTATGTATGTATGTATGTATTTATTTATTTATTTATTTACCTATATATACATATCTCACAGGTGGAGTATAAATTGGGTCTCCTGTAGAGGCTGGCTCACTCCACATGCATCCCAAGGACTCAGGTTCCTGTCCCAGGACCCAAGGGAAAAACCAAGATGAACAACTAAATGGAGTGATTAGAATGCTTCTTTCTCCTCTCTCTTCGTGCCTGCCTGCCTACTTGCCTTCATTTTTGTGTGCACAAATGTCATCATGGGGAACCATTTTTCTGATTGTCTTTGACTTTTCATTCACTAATGTTTCGTTTAGGTTTAGTGAGAGTTGACTTGGCACTAGACACTGAGAGATATTTCAATATTAGCTTGATCATGTGGTTTACACAAATTATTGTTAATTATTAATTATTGATTGATACCTTTCTGAAAGAGAAAGCTCTAGACTGAGAACATGAAGATAAGGCAGCTGATATTTTTCAGGAACTTTCATTTCAATGAGAGAAAGAACAAACATGTACATAAATCAGCAGAGTAATTAAAAATAAGAGAAAAATATACAAAGAAAAGAAAAAATACATCGGACATAGATTGCACAAGGAAGAACTATATGAAATTCTTGGATTTCTATAAATAAGCTTAGGAATGATGGACAAAGTCAGTCATGTGGCAACAGAAACTTCCTAGGCAGATGGAGGGACAAATATATTCAAGATGAAGAATAGAGTAGATTATGGCTGAAATTTGATTCCCTAAGAATAATTGTAATAAATCACATTTGAATATGAATGTAGAAAAATGCAGACACATCTAGGAGAAATATTAAATACATTAATGAATTTATAAAGCCATATTATTTAATTTGGCATTCAATGGTAGCTATTTACTCCATTTCATGGAAATAATAATTTGAAATTCAGAGATTTCATGACCTTGATTAGATAACAATGATAATTAAATGATAAATTTAGTATTTGAAAGTAGGGTTCTAATTCTAGATCCTGTATTCCTCCCACTTGCCTCAATCATTTTTCCCAGTTCTTAATCAGGACTATTTATTTTATTTATTTAATTTATCTTGAGAGAGAAGAAACATTTAATTTTTATTTAGTTGTTGACACTGGTTGTTTTTTCCAGACCCAGGAGCCAGGGTCCCTGGGCTATATGTGAACTGTGCTCTGTCAGAGGTGGCTGACCTAACCTCTACTCCATCAGGGAGTGCTGATCAGGCCTCATTTTAAGGGATACGATTTTCTCGTTCAACTACATACTCCATCCCTGTCTCCCCTGCACACAAATGTTCCTGCTACATTTTTAAGTATCAGCTTACTTATTTTTCATACTAAATTGTCAAAACTCCCACTTTATTGATTCTTGGACTATATCCCTTTGATTTCACTTAGATCACTTTTACCAAAAGGGGGAGCTTACCTGAAATTCTTGATTTACAGCTAGAAAATTATTTATTTTTTCCTGAAAAAAAATCAAAACAAAAATTAAAACACTTGGTACAGATACTGCTCTTGGATTATAAAATTTTAAAAGTGAGCAAGTCAAAAAGAAAGAGAACAAGAGAGAAATTATGTTATAAACAGAAAAGAAGTTTTAAGCAGATGGAATCTCTAATGAGTAGGATGATAGAATCTAATCAAGTTTTGCTAAACAAGATTGAGTGACTAACAAACCTAACTTGATTGTGTATTGCTAGACTCCAGGGTTCGTAAATTCTGAAGAAGGAAATGATTTGATTGCACTTATGGAAATAGGATCTTAAGTTACTGGGAACTGGTGCGAAGAATGATCAGGTTAAAGTAAAAGGGCATTTTGATGCCTTGGAGACTTTAGTAATGCAATAAAACAATGGATCCAACATTTAAAATATCTGATAACAAAAGAGTACATAGACATTTCTAAAAAAAAAGAAGATAGAGAAAACCAATTTTTTAAAATAAGGTTCATTCTTCTAATCTTGTTAGAGCAGTCATATGAAAGAAAAACCTTCTAAATATTTGTACTTTAAAGAAAACAGCTGTGATAAACAAAGCCCTCAGGGAAATCCTACACTAAGAAATTCTACCTTTGTTTCCACCGCACTTTGCTAAAACCTAAAGTAATGATTCAACAGCAACAAAAAATATAAAATGTGTTCAATTAGTCACCTATTTAGAGTAGTAACAGCTCTCATATATAGCACTCATTATGTGCCAGAACTTTGTATTTTGGGCTTTTTGAGGAGAATCTTTGTTTGTTTGTAGCTGTTAAAGGTTCATAGTTGCAAAAAATAAGCCTGCTCAGCAATTTCAACATCAACCTTTAACAGCTACATTCCTGACAAGCCCCCCTAGCTTTCCTATCAAATCACTGCTTCCATAATCTTACTATCCCTGATTACTATGTGGGTGCACATGGCGCTCTCTTCAGAAATTTTCATAATTTGCTGACCCTGAAACTCTGGATAATATTCTAAAGGTTGTTTCAATGTTCATTCAATCTGATTATTTTGATATTTCTACTGCATTTCAATAAAATCATCATATTACCTTAATCTTTATCACAAGAGTCTCTCTCATTTCCTTATTTCCAGAAATCTGTGTTCATTCAAATATCTTTTCTTAAATTATTGCCAGTTACAACTTCCCACTTCTCACTGTCTAAAATAAAAGTAAAATTATGAAACTGAGTGGGATCTATTTTGCTAAAATCCAAGGCTTTAAAATTTTTCCATGTCAATCATAAAAACAACATTTACCAAAATTCATTTCAGGCAGGCTTAACGGTTTTAGTACCACACTCCTAATTTGTTCTCTATTCCACTCCCATTCTATATTAACAGCCTGGTCTCACATTTCCTAACTGTCTTCAACTCAGCTTTGTGAAACAATTCTTGTCTCACAGCACATCTTGTAAATCATTCAGAATTCCAGAATCGAACTCTAAAATTCCGCCTTCTAAACACATTCTGAAAGCCACCCACTTACCACACTTTTCTGACTATTCTGAAATCTCCAGCAAAGAATGCAATTTATTTCACAAAAATTCAGAACTTAAATGACCTCACCCAACCTTTAATGAAGAATGTTATAAACACTAAAAGATCACCAACTAGACTCTGTTAAACAAATTCAGAGACAGAGAAACCAGTACTTTGTGAAGAATGAAGTCAAAAGATCATTAATTTGGACTCGTAGAGGCTTAAATTCTATTTCACACTTATATTCGGCTGTTTAGTCTTAGTTTTCAACCTCAAAGCAATATAGACTTCATTTGCTCACTCAAAAAAATACATCTTCAAATATTCAAAGTAAGTTTCTGTTTTTTCATTGAATTCACCTTTTTCATCCTTGCATATTTATTGTCTAAATGTATGCAATTTGCAATGCTTCCATTAAAATGAGATGCAGAGAAGTGGAAGTGAAGCTCTTCACTGCTTCGAAAATTCATATCATCTACAAAGATAAATCGTATGTGAAGATATGTATACTTTCCTATCTTCGGTGCTTACAACAGAGCCTAACATAGTAGATAATAAAAATGTATTAAACCAAGAAGTGAATAAATAAATTCTGGATTTCCTGTATCTAAATTTGAATATAATGGCATAATTATCACTAAGTTTGGACACTATCCTTCCATTTATAAGGCCAAATATTTAATAATTTTTAAAAAGCCTAATACAGACTTGCCTACCAAAGTCTAGATTTTGGTTAGGCTGAATTTGTTTCAGTGTGAGCTAGTTTTAATTCTGTTTTCACCTACCTCATAAATTCTTTTAAATTCAAGAGTAGATTTTACAGTTTTCCTGTTGAATTTCATTTTCTTGGATGTAGTTTGACTTATTATATTATTCAAAATCTTCAGGAAATCATAATACTATAGTGCATCACATGAGGGACTCTTTCCCAGCTTTGTAACATCCACCTGTTTGATTCAAGTGACTTCATGAGCATATGGCAAAGAGAATCACTGCTTATCATGTCTGTATTCCAAGCATTGTGTTAAAGAATGTGCACGGTTTTTCCTAACACATCCACTCCCTCTGCCATCTTCCCAGAAGTTCCTCCCATGCTTTTGATACGTTGCCATCTAAGTCTTTATATAATTACTGATTAAAACAGGACAAATCTGCACAAACGCATAAGAAATCTCATCCCAAACATGGATTCAGATATTCATTGATTAAATAAATACTTTATGAGCACCTACTTTGTGCCAGGAACTATAGTTTGCATATGACCAGTCAAGTAATCACTTATTGCTATAATCATTCTAGCACTTAGACCACATTTTTTTCATTTTATGAGTAAAACAACCAAGAGAAATGTCAAATGCCCTGCTTTAGTCCAGATACATGTGTATTTCTAATGCTACTGGGTACAGTAACACACTGACCTTTTATACCTGCCTCCCAGATCAACATGAGCATAGGGCTTATCCATCCAATTAATGGTTTTTATCTTTCTACAATCCTTTATTTCTTTGTTCTGCTAAAATTGTGTATTACCCAGTTTTCTGAATTCCCAATAATTCTCAATATGGTTTGAATATTTCTAAATGATTTACTGTATTAGCAATGTTATTCTAAATTCTTCGTGCTTAAGCTTCCATGACAGCATCCCAGTGGAGATGACCCAGAGAGTGCTGTTTTCACAACATGACCTTTGTCCTCAATAAGTTATTTAACTACTGGCTCATTATCACTTATTCCTTAACTTTCTCAGGTTTTTCCCCCAATGACCTCACAACTGAAAAGTTTAATTTTGCACAATTGACTACAATTTTAAAATTGTATATGACTACCAGATTTAGATTTCGAAGCTATTATCCTTGATTTTCATTAGCCTTAATACATTGAACAGTAATGTTTCCACATGTCAATTTCTTCATTTGTAAATTGGAATAAAAATGCATTTTCTTGCAAGAGCACGCACATTGACCAAAAACCACCTCTTTCTCTAGCTTTATATTCTTCCTCCTTTAATTTAAGTGATTCTGATTATCCCAATAAACACTCGCTCCTATAACATGCAACTCTAAGGTCTGAGCCTTTAAACATTTTACAACGTGTTGGAATGCTTTTCTCTTACCTACCTTCTTCCCTTCTTGGTAAATATCTGTGTGGATTTCCCTTATGTAACTCAAATATTCACTCTTCTGCCATACTTTATTTGAATTTCTTAGGCAGCTTATTTCACCCCACTTAGCATCTCAGTAGGACTTTGCATAATCTCTATTATTATATCAGATTTGTCTTTCCCAAGGAACTGGAATACTTGAGATCTTCAGTATATTTGTATCACCTTCAAACAACTTTTCACCAACGTGAGATATAAAGAATATAGATTCTATATATAAAGGTTTTATATGCATAGTTACATGTTATCTTTTTAGAGTAAGACCACACGGCAATATATTTAAGGTCCTAAGCTATAGACAAGATTTCTGAGGTTTGTATTCCAGATCTCAGATCTGTGTTACTAGAAAAAGTCACCTATTATTTCTGAGTCTCTGAGATTTAACATTGGTGGATAATAATTCTTACATCACAACATTGTATAGAAATAGTTGGTACTTTAAAATACTAGATACCTTCCTAAATATATATTTCATGTTTGTTTCTAAAATAAGTCTGGTACATATGCAGAGTCACAGAAATCCACTGGTAGACATAGCAGCATCTGCCACATCCCAGACAATCAATCTATGTTATTGAATGATGGATGAACAGATGAAACACTGCCTTTAAAAAAGTGAATTTCATGGAAGTTTTACTCGAGAAAATGCAAAATTCTAGGAAGAAAATGACTTCTGAAAATACAAAGCCAGCAAGTAAAAATTAGAACTCAACTTTTAAAAATTTCTAATTTCACAAAGTGCTTGTGACTACACATTTTCATAACTGATGTATGTGCCGTAAACAAATAAAATTGAAGAGAAGGAAGGAGAAAGAATAGGATAAGAAAGAAAATATATGTTTAATCAAAATTTATCTACCCAAGTCTGAACAATTGGGGTGACATAAATTTTGCTGACTCTTAACCAAATTCATATTTGTGACTTAGAGATTTATGACATTCCCCTTGACGCCTGTCACATCTATAGTGTGCTTAATTTTCTACTACATCCAATCACATATTCTGCATTCTTTCAAAGGAAACCCACCTGCCATTATTTACAATCATTTAGTCTGTCTAGATAGAGATTTTGTAATTCAAAGAAAATCAACTACATAGAATATAGCTTAATTAATATTTATTGAGAAGCCTTAAGGTGAGTTCATTTACTAAATGAAGAATGATTTGTTTTTATTTAATAGCAATATGACAAAATTTAATCTAGACGTGTAGTTGGAAGCTCCTACAAACAGTAATTAAAGAATGAATGCATTAATGAACAGGCAGGCCTTTGCTGTTGGGAGGGGGGAGTTGGATAGCACAAAGTCAAAACTGAAACAAAGGATTGGTTTCTTTTCCCTTTAGAATCTGCAGCTAAACTTAATGGTTTGAACAATCATATAAGTTAATGACAATTTCACAGGAAAATATCTATATAGTGTATGCTGACAATACAGACACTGAACTGACTCAAAAAGCAGGAATATAATGAAAGATTTTAGCAACTTGAATAAAGAAATCCTTTACCCAGCCACAGATTTTCATCATGAGCAATGAAATAAAACTTAGACTGACTTTCATTCCCTGAGCAGATCACTGACAAAAGACAGATCACTGGTAAAAGACATTCAAGAAAACCAGAATGCTTCAGAAGATCTACGAAGAATAATTCTACCAAGCAAGTTAAAGTATCCTTGGCAGTTAGGTTGTCCCATCTTTTTTATAGCTGTGGTATATGAATTACTGCAGATGACACCTTCAGTGAAACAAGCTAACAAAAGAAATTTGGGAAACAAAGCCAACAGGAAAGATATGTTGGTTATGTCAGGATCAAGGACTGCATGATACCAAAGCCTTTACTAGAAATTGCATTGTCCTAAAAATTCCATAAGCACAGTGGACATTGTGATGTTTTATAAGGACAGGCTGAGGCACAAATGTCAACAGTGTTCACTGCTGAGCCAACCGTCTCTGAGTAAATAATGACATATCTGAAGTTGTTTTTCAGTAGTTCTTTTATTCATTCTTTTCACTGTCCATATCTCTCTCCATCTGGACACCCTCTGTTGAGGAGTTAAAATCCAGTCTTTTCATGCCCCTTAACTGAAGTTTCCCTGCCAAGTTCCCTCCTTCAGTCATGAAAATGTGAACTATTTTGTTTTCTCCTTACATTATCAAAACTGTTTTCTCCTGCCTCCTCCTCACCTTCTTTTCTACAATTGGCATATTCTGTAGAACAGTGAGACTCAGTCTCCACATCATCACAGTCACCTAGAGGACTTATTAAGATACATGTTGCTAGGAGCTACCCCTCAGATTTTCTGACTCAGAAATGCATTTCCAGCAAGTTTTCATGTGATACTGATGCTGCTGGTCTAGGACCATCTTTGAGAACTAGAATTATAAGCAATTATAAATTCACTGATAGTTAACCATTAGAGTATAATGGCCACAACCTATGGTTCCTACAAAGGCATAATTTTTTCTAACAATAGATAATAAAATTAATATTGATGACTCCCAGCATATGGGAGAGTTCCTAGCACATAAAAGATGTCCAATTCCTATTGAATGAATCCACATGCAAAATAACAAGTATAAAGTTTTTTGTTTCTGGGTTAATAATACTTTCAATATTGAGCTATAATTAAGAGAAAAGGGCTTTCCACCAGTGAGTCAGCTGCCCTGTCAATGAAAAGCCATCTCAAATTGGGGAAAGGCACAAGAGTTTGCAATAATGATGATCAGATGCCCAGAATGAGAAATTTGAAAAGTATGAAAGAGTTTCATAGTCTTCCCACACTGCTCAAAGCATTTAAATAATACAACTCAGACTTCAGCAAACTGGAGAAAGTTTGAGTGCAGCTCAGCCAGTGTTCTAAAGTAGATGACTTCTACACAGCAGGGGGAGCTTCCTCAGGCAGTGACCAGCTTGAAAGCAAGTCACTTACCAAGCAAGTCACTTACCACCGCCAATATCCAAAGCAATCTACATGACCCTTCTCCAGCTAGAGAAGGATGCCGCTCTGGCTTACAGGTGGCTATTGTGCACAATCCCTTTAGAAGAGAACAAACATTCTTAAAGTTGCAGCCTCCCAAAAGGCTATTCAGGAGCAAATTAGAAACAGTGAGCACAATAAAAATCTACAAATGTGCGTTAAGACAATGCAAGCAGAGAAAGAGAGACTCTCGAGAAGCAGCATAAGCCCTGGAACAAAGCAGAATCTATTTTGACTTAGCAAATATAATATGGGAACAACATGGAGCACAGAAGACCATCAGAGCAACAAAAGGAAAAGAGGTTCCAAGAAAGCTTAGAACAGGAACAATCCCATTTGCCATAAATGACCAATTTTTGCTGCTGAGGTAAAGCATATACAACATTACGTGTAATTTGAAGCATGTTAATTAGGTTGACTATATTTAGGAAATTCAACATTGAGAAAATTATTAAAGAAATATCCCAGGACACTGAGAGAGCAAAGACAGCATTATGACTCAAGATCAATGTGATAAAAGGCATATTTCTTCATGGACAATGCAGTACTGCTTTTTGGACTTCGACACTCAACCCATGAACTCAACAGTTCTGCGCTCGTGGATTATAGAAGAACTACTAAATTTCCATGATCACGCCTTAATGATTGTATTTTTGATCAGCTCACTAGTATTATATATTATTTCACTCATATTAACCACTAAATTAACACATACAAGCACAATAGATGCCCAACACATAAAAACGAAATTGACCCTCAGACCTGGGACTTGAACTCAGGTTTTTTGAATATGTTTTACATCCACAGCTGACGCCTTTTGGTATCTTGCAATTAAAGTCTTGATAACTATTTCACAAAATGCTCTCCCATGATCTAGAGGAAACATGCCAAATATATCTAGTGCAAGTACTATAAATAAGTCTATTCTCCAGACAAAATTACACTGTATATGATTTAGCAGCAAGTTTTTTAGCAAAAAACTCCTTTAGTCACATTCACATTCACAGAATATCATCAATTTTAGTAGAGCATTTTGAATACAAACGAAATACAGCTTTTCAATAGGGTTCAGAGAGATATCATAGATGACATTGCATTCTATATTAAAAAAACACAAACAAGTGATATTAGACAGATAGCCTCACCATTTTGTGTAGCTTACGCTTTCCCAAATTTTATCTTATTTTAATTGCAAGCCAGTATTTTATGATTTAATTAGGAAAAATTCTTTCTCATAACGCTAAAAACAGAAAATTGGCTTCAAGGCAATTTTACCATTAAGACACTAACAATCAATGTCAGATGAATCTCAGTATATTGGGGTCTTTAGGAGCTTATGGAACCTTTACTACAACTCCCTACTGAAATACAGAGGAAATGCAAAATTTGAGTTTGGGTAAACCTGGATCTGAATTTCAGTACATAGTAGCTACTGAATGTTAATCTCCCTGAGACTTGGTGTGCTTATTCATTATTAGGATTATAAAGTTGGGTATTTTCTGACTAGCTTTTCTAATATTGACATCAATTATTCCCTCAGCCTGCAATCTTATTTTGCATTTTTCAATCACAATACATAATTAACTTAGAGAAGGGAAATCAAAAGAATGTGACCACCTCTTTAATCCACGAGATAGATCCTGGGAATGAGCTGGACCTGTGGAATTGGAGACTTCTCATCCACTCACCTTGGCATGTGAACTATAAACTTGTCCTTTCCAATGTGCCTTGAACTTCAGGCAATGGAGGACTGTCCTTGGTCTCCCTTGAAAATTGCATTCCCAAAATTTGAGAGGATATATGGTGGTTTGTGGTGTGTTGTTTTGATTATCTGGGCTGCATAAGTGACTGAAAGAGCTAAAACTCTGGAGATAAAACTCTGGAGAGTTGCCTGGGGGCTGTGGAAATCTCACCTTGTGGCCACCCAAGACAATGCCTCCTAAATAAGTTCCTTCTTCTTTAAAATTGTTACTTACAATTCAGAGAGGCCAGAGAGGTCAGACTCTTTTTTCTCCGTCTCTGGGGCCGGTTCAAATTACACCTAAGAAGTTCCTAAGGTCATGCCCTAACATTCATTTAATTGCTTATTTTATTACTAGTCTTCTCCATTGAAATGAAAACTACGAGAGGCAACAAACCACATCTGTCTGGTTCACCACTGCATGCTGGTAAGTATAATCCTCTACACAGTTGAACAATCATTTTTTTCTAGAGGGAAGAAAGAAAGAAGAAAGAGTATTGTGGAGACAATATAATAGCCTAATGTACTTACCAGGTATAGCACAAAATGATAACTCCATAAACATTAATTGGTTTTATTAGTAGATATGAGTATCTAAATGTGAATATCTCACATCATATTTCTGGATATGGCATCCTCTCTCTGGTGAAAAACTCTAATAAAAGCATTCCTACATTCTTGAAGTGGCCTACTCTAGATCCAGTCACTGAATGGCAGCAAGACCTCTGCAAATTAAGAACTCTTCCTTGTTTTTACCACTTATATCACAGAAACCAACAGCCTCCCTTAAAGTATTTGAAGGTAAAATTGTGTCTCTTTCTTTCGCTAAGGTGTTCAATAAATAAAATAAAGAAAAGCTCTTTATATTTCTCAAAGGTATGCTATCTATAGACAAGAGATCTGGAGCTGTTCTTTATACATGCATGCTATGGAGGAAGTGAGTTAATGTACCCCAAAGCAGAAGAAAAGATCAGGAGGGAAAAGCATAAGACGAAGCCTGCATCAAACTATGCCTGAAATATGAAATCCATATGTACTTTCTGATTTCACTATTTTTAAGTGAAATTATTCTTTGTTGAACAAAATTTATCTCAATTGATTGCTACTAAGAATTTTTAATTGATTGAGGTCTCCCTCCTAAAACGAGTTCACTTTCATACCTAGGTCATGGGTTACCATGGTGCTGACCTTGTTGAAGTTGTATTTCCCAAAAGCAAGGTTGTCATGGAAGTTACCAACTGTGAAAGCAAAAGATAGCTTTCTCATGACTTTTTTTACCAAAGCTTCCAATAAATAGCCTGGAGGGGAACCATAGTTCCAATAAGCAGTACATTCTCCTAGGTATCAATCAAGATTAGCATTATAATACACTGTACTATGAAAACAAAAAGAACTCATGGAAGTTCACATATATTCAGTATTCTTCCTCTTTATTTCCACTGTCAGCCTAAGACTGTAGACTAGAAATAAAGGGATCAAATGTCTGATAGGTGTCAACAGGCATATTGAAGAGAGTGGGCTATAAAAGAACATACGAAAATTAGTCACTGTTATATAAGATGAAGCCATACATGGAGAGTGGCAAGGATGAGATTATGGTGTCTGTGCTGACCATCAACTACTCAATTCCTTACCTAGTTAATAAATTCATTTTCACCTGTTTCTCATTAAATTACAGCGATAGTAGTCCCTGGGGATTTGCAAGTGTATCATTCTCTGAATTACAAACTCACTTCTTGGTTCCTGTTTTTTGTATTTTCATTTGCTTTAGAGGGGTCCCCTATTTATAAGATGGTGTGTACACTTTCTTGAATATCATCATCTGAGCATTTTCAATTTTGGGGGTCTAAGTAGGAAAATACACATGCTCACAGTATGGCTCCCCACAAAGAAGTCACTGGAATTCTGTCTAGACTAACCATAATGTGATCCTTTAAAGTAAGACTTCAGCATTTCTGGAAAACAGTTTCTCCTAAGGCTCTGCTCTTCCAAGTCAAGGGAAATGTTTTAGCATATTAAAATATTTTTCAGCTTTTCTGATCACAACTGTGATTGGTGACTCCTGTGGAAAAGAAGGTATAAGCAATGCAAATCTCCTGAGGGATGTTTCCTAAGGGAAATATCAAGTGAGAATTATTTGGCTAAGCAAACACAAGTAATAACCAAAATGACAAAATTCAAAGTATATGTTTACCACGTGTCTTGCAACTAACAAATGTTTTGAATTTAGGCATCCTGATCCTTTTCTGAAATTCAGAATCAGTATTTAAATCTTTTCCATTTGTAATGCAACTCACTTGTGTGTTTTCTTGTGTTTATTTCACAAAAACATCCTTTAAAAATGCAAGGGATCACATGAATAACATATTTGGTGCTTATCAGTTTGAAATTCTATCCAACTGCAATGTCATGTCTTGACATTTCACCAAGTTTGTAGCAAACCCATGAGAACACACCAAAAAGAAATACACTATTTTTAGATCTTAGAAAATCACTCTTAAAAGTAACTTCATTTCATGAAATATAATACTATCTTCAACTCCCCTGATTCTTATGATACTGAGTTTATTTTTGATTGAGGTAGCTACAACGATGCTGTTCAAGCTAGAATGTTAGTTTTGTGCTTTTATTCTGTGCAAAACTAGAACATAAGGCACACAAGGGAGACATTCATTGTTCCCAATTCTAATATCTTTTGATGAGGGTAGTATTCTGTAAGACAGTGAAAGCAGTTCAATTGATCTGAGTTGTCTGGATTTATTTGGGAATTAAACATGTATATAAATAATCAGATGGACTTCATGAGGATTTTCTCCAAATGATACCCATAAGAAGGAAAATAAAGAGTAAAAGGGCCTCAGTTTGCCTCCATTTTTGACCGACAACTCCTTTACTGCATCATCTTATTTATTACTCACAAGTTCTCTGTAAAGTGGGTGTAGTTGTTATCCTCATTAGCTGAGAAAACTGTTTTTAATATAGATCTGCCCAAAACCATATCTGAAGGGAGAGATTAGAGCAACATAATCTGAGTCCACTCTGCCTTATTATAATTTCATTTCACTTTATTGATGACCAACCAGTTTCTTCTTATGTTTCAAGAAGACCTTTCAATTTTAGTCTGAAAGATATGGCTGAGAGAATCTTGGAAATATTGTCATGTTGGCAGCGCTAAGAACAGATCTCCCTACATAGACAGCAATTATACTGGCAGAACATGTTGGATATAATTATTTTGGAACTCTATGGTGACTGAAGGTTTTCAAATTCTTTGGAAAGGTTTGGAGAGTGAATTCTGGTACATTTTAGTCAATATCAGCTCATAAAACAAGACTGTCTTCATATCTTCCACCCACCATCATTGCAACAGACAAAACAATGAATTTGGACCATTATTTAACATCATATATAAAAATTAACTCAAAATGTATCAAACACATAAATGTAAGAGCAAAAACTCTAAAAATCTTTAAAAATTAGGTGAAAAACTTTATGTCATTGGATTAAGCAATGAGTTTTCAGAAATGGTACCAAAGACATAAGCAATAAACAAAAAATTAGACAAACTGGGCAACTGGACTTCATGAAAAATGTTAAATTTTGTGTGTCAAAGGACATATTAACAGAGTAGACAGTACACACAGGGAGGGAGAAAATATTTGAAAATCCTAGATGTCCGAGAGGATTAGTATCCAAATTATACTGAGAACTCCTAAAGCTCAATTCAACAGTATAACCAAGCACTCCAAGTCAGACAAGCTGTTGAATAGACGTTTCTCAAACGAATATATACAAATGGCAAAAAAAAAACCCACAGGACAAGATATTCAATTTTGCTAATAATTAGTGAAATGCAAGTCAAAATTACAATGAGACACCACTTCATACCCATTAGGATGAATGCTGTTAACATCAAAAGTGAAAACTGAAAATAACAATTGTTCACAAGTATATAAATAAGTTGGGACTCATACACTCTTGGTACAAATGTAAAGTGGTTAAGCTTCTGTGGAAAACAACATGGAGTTTTAAGTAAAAGTAACTTCTGTCTCAGCAATTCCACTTTTAGGTATTTATCCAAAAGAATTCAAAGTGTAGTCTTGAAGAGACATTTGCACACCCATCTTATTTCAGCATTACTCATGGTAATTAAAATGCAGAAGCAACTCAAGTGCATCAATGATGATTAAGCTGACATGAAAACAACCTAAATATTTAATGATTAATAAATGGAGCTGCAAACTATGGTATATATAATAGATTATTATTTAGCCTTAAAAGGAAAGGAAATTCTGACACTCTATAGCATGAATGAGCTTTGTGGACATTATGCTTAATAAAATAATAAAGCACACAAGGCAAATCACACATGGATCACTAAGATGAAGTACTAATTAGTCAAAATCATAAAGAGAAAGCTTAACAGTGCTTTTCAAGGGTTAAGTGGGGAAAAAGAGCTATAGTTTAGCAAGTATAGAGTTTCAGTTATACAGGTCTTTTTCTGTAATCCTTTGGAAACAGACATTATAGCACATTATTATAAATGTGTTTAATACCTCTAAACTGTACACTTAAACATGATTAAGACGGTAACATTTTATGTTCATTTTCCTGAAACATTTTGCATATGTATTTATGGAAAAAGTGATAGGTGATCTTAAAACTGTAGGGATAAAAAAAAAATTAAACTGTAGGAGGTCTGTACCAAAGACAAGCTCCATATTTATATTATATTAAGAGCTCCTAAGATATGCTAATCCACATGCACATGAAAAAAATATTGTCAATGAGCACTGATACTTACAACAGACCTAAAAAGCACAGACTTTGTTAAAAGAAAAAATAGAGCAAGTAACTTTAAAAAAATCATTGTTTTTTCATCACTCCAGAAGAATCAGCTCCTTCTCTTCGTTCAGAATCATCATATGGTTATAGCTAAACAGAACAAAATATGCAGTCTCAAAGCTTAACAAGTGCTAAAGCTTACTGAGCAGGCTCAACCTTTGTGATTTTTTTTTCTCAAAGACCTTTGAAATAAGCTTCATTTGATGTAAAATCTAAAAGCCAACTGGGCTGGAAATGTCCACAATGTTCTTGTGATTTTTTAATCTGTTTTTTTAAACCAATAGCCAATCATGTCACAAAAAACATTGTTATGAGTCACCCAGTGGCAAAATTCTTATACAAGTGCTGAAATATTCAGTGATTGCTTAGGAATTCAAATAGCTGCACATTTTAAAGTATCACATTAATGACTAAAGGGCAACACTCTCTCAAACTGTTATTTCTTTTATAATATTTAAGAAATTGTAGAGTGGTTATATTCACATTTATAAAATGTCCTGATATGCAGTGATCCAAACTGCTCATTTCAGTTAAAAAAGGTACAAAACTCATTAAAGTTTATTTGCAAATTCTCATTTTCAATCATTTTCCTTGTAACTGGGACCTTAAAAACATGATTGTATGACCTAAAGCAGAATTAATAAATGTGGAAACTTATTTTACTGTTTCTAGTTTTAGCTATCTGTACTTTCTGTAAAATTTTTATAGCATTTCCTCTTATACTATTCTACTTCATTGTTATTGAGTATTATTTTGGTAATTTTATAACTTCCATGTATTCTCTCACACAAAATTAAGATAAATAATAATATAATAATACATGTAATAATAAAATAGTCATGTATGTTTGTACCATTCTTTATGTATCCCTTCACACATACTCCAAAATACAAATTTTTTCTATATTAGATTAAAAGTTATAGAGTGCTAAGCATAGAAAAATAGTTTCTTTTCACTACTTCTATAGGCATTCAATAAATATAGTTAAGTCACTAAAACAAAAAGGTAATCTTATGAATGGGAGAAGATATCTGCACTACATTTATCACTCTAGAGCTTAATCACCAAAATATGCACCTCTGTATGTTGTATATTGTTGAGGTATACACCTCAATAACAACAGAGCAAGCAACCCACTCAAAATATGGGCAGACAGGCTAAAAAGACACTTTTCTTTAGAAAACATAGATTCTTACACACACATGGAATATTACTCTACATGACTCACCAGCAGAGAAATGTAAATAAAAACCACAATGATCAATCACCTAATACCTGTGAGAACTGCCTATCTTGAAAAGACTAGAAACAGCAAGTATTAGAAAGGATGTGAAGAAAAAAGAATCTTTCTACATTGTTGGTTGGCATGTAGATGAATGCAGCCTCTTTGGAAACAGTACGAAATTCCTCAAAATAATAAAGATGACTGTAGCATTCAATCCAGCAATCCCATTTCTAGGCATATACCCAGAAATATAAAATCCCTCATGAGGAAAAAAAACACATATGTACCCCTATGTTCATAGTGACATAATTCACAATATTCAAGATTTGGAATAAATGTAATGCCCATCAACAGGCAACTGAATTAAAGAAGCCATGATTTATGTACTCAATGGAATTCTACACAGCTGTTAAAAAATATGAAGTCATGACCTTTTCAAAAACCTGGATGGAACTGGGGGTGATTATGCTATGTGAAATAAGCCAGAAAGAACAGAAGTATACTCAAATGTGGACTAAAAAAAAAAAACAAAACAAACAGACAAATCTCAATTAAATTCAGAGGATGCAACACTGGTTCTGGGGTTGGGGGACTAGAGAACAAAGAAGGAGATGGTTGGAAAGAGCACTGGAACTCTGGTGGTGAGTGTGGTATAAAACTCACACAGACAGAGATGCTCATTCAATATCCTAAAAAGCATATAACAATGTGAAATAATAAAAGAATTAAAAATTAAATTAAAATAAAAAGAAGCCATAAAAATAAAATAAAACACAGTTAACTGGATCCTTGAATTAAGCTGAGTTCTGTCATCAATATGTTTAACACTAAAAGAGAGGATAATAAATAAAAAGGAAAGAGATCTTTCAGAAAAGCAGTCATATAAACAACTTGCCCTGTTTATATAGTGTCTCATCCTTGTAAGAGGCCATCACACTAGGAAAGATATATTCCTTAACTCCTGGTTAAGGAGTTTCAACCTAGATACATCACACTGTCTGGATTAATAGAGATCATGGCTGTCATTGTCAGTTTATTCCAGCTTTCTGTAGGCAAACGTTTTTTATAATTTAATCAGGGTATTAGTAGTTTGCAGACTTAAGTCATATTTAAGGATATAATAATACTTGATTTTGACAACCCAAATGGGTTGGCAAAAAGTTTTAATAGTCATGATTATGTCAGTAGTATTATTAGAGGTTAAGTGCAAAACCAAACTGGAAATTGACTTATATAATTGATTTGTATAAAATTTTTATGCCAGCAGGTTCACTAATCAGACTCCCTGGAGCATTTATCATATTAATACATTTTGAATTGAGAAGGTTTTTTACAATGTTTTTTCCCTCAGATATTAGCTGATTTTTTCTTAGTTCATCAACCTTGTTCCCGACATGGTCATTAATACTACATTGCTATATAATGCTACATAAGTTTTAGATCATTTAATGCTAGTGGAAATAACTCTCGAAGTGTGTTTTTAAATATAAGAAAATGTTCAATGGTACCTGTGGTTAAGTGAATCAGAATGTCCAGGCCAGCTGAGATTTATTCTGTCTTGTGATTCCTTTGGTACTTCTGAGACCAAAGATTATTCCAAAGAAATTATTACAAATTATTCCAAAGAAAATGATATTCAATTCCAAGTACAATCCAAATATTATTAGATTTTACTTTCATTGTTTTTATTTTTAGTTAATCCCTGTTAATATAATGTTAATATAATGAAATGATTTTAATTAATATGTAGATCAAACATTTTATTGTACATAATTTATAATCAATTTTTGTTATTCATTAAAAAGAGTAGATAAGCTTCAATTAACTTACTGAAACACGTATATTATAGATTTTTAGTTCATCTAAAACCAATGAATGAAATTTTAGTTTTTGTATTAGATAGGTATTATTGTTGCTGCTATTTTGCCTAGTAGTCATTTCCTTTCTTTAATAATTATATTCTGCCTTTACTTTGGGGACCTACATGGCTCACAATCTACGTCCATGTGATTTGAATACAGTCAACCTTAACCTATCTCCAAGAATATCACGTAGTATAGGACTAATCAATAAGAGCATTTATGCCTCTGGTAGAAAAGTTAATTTTAAGCATAAATGCTTGGTTCATACTAGTCTATAAAATCCACAGTGATCATTTCTTAGAGCTACTGAGAAAAAGGATTTCTTCCTCTGGAGTCTTTAAGCAGGTAGAATGATTTTCGGCTTGGAGAAACAAGAGCTTGTATGGCCACCATTTGGGAATGAGAATGAAGACATGAAGGAAAACAGAAATAAGTGAAAATGAGATTCCCAAAAGCCTGGGTCCAGCTCACTTGAAGGAACTTACAGTGAACATTATTAGACACTTCCCCAGGGTCTGTTTAGGCTCTCCCGCATTATGGGGCAACCAAGTCATTTTGGTGCCATCAGCTCCAAACTCAAGTTTGAAGAATGGGTCTTGACTGTTCCATGTCATTCACCTTAATCAAACTCTACATGACTTAGTGATGGGTTGATGGATAGATATTGCACCCAGAATTAATTCGGTCATTGGATAGAATTCCCTATGCCTACAGTGATTAGTTCAGGATTAGGAAAAAATATAACTTAGTCCAATATGATTAAAATATAGGAATTTTGATAAAGTTTGGAGAGGAAAAATAAGTCTATTCAGTGCATCAGTATGAGAAGCTTAGATCTGTTATAGGCATTGAACCACAATGAAGAAACTTAACTTTAGGTAAAGCTAACGTATAGGAAAGAGAGAAAATCACAAAGAAAGGGTACCAGGGTCCAAATTGATCTGTACCTTAAGGTTGCTTACTGATGGATTTTTTTAACTAAATGAACTAATGAACTAATAATTTCATTTAAAAATTTTAGTTTGAATTTTCTCTAAATATACCCAAAAGTATTCAAATAGAAATTGGTTTCTTACCCAAGATCTTTCAGTTTACATAAGTTAAGCAGTCTCCTTTTTATCTGCTTTAATCAATATAGATCGGCTTTATCACTTGCATATGAAATATTACTGAGTAAATTAAGTAATAGTTTGAGGCTTTAGACAGTCACAGATCTCTGAATTAAGTCATAGGTAGATGTATAAACGATAGGTGATAAGTAGATGATAAATGATAGGTAAATAGAAAGATACATAGATATAGGTAATTTTCAACCTAATAATATACTATATATATTTTCTTTTTCCTATTCTGAGAGAAAAAGGCTGTTTTCAAATATGAGATCACTCATTCCTTCAGAGATTTAGTATTGTGAAAATATTTTAAGTATATGCAATTTTTTAAAAAGCATCTATATACATTTCTCGTTTTCACTAATAATTACTTTGATTACCTTAGAACTAAATTAACAATTCACATAAAACATAAAAAATATCATTTTATATTGATCTGTAGAGACAAAACTAAATCCTTCTGTACCAAGAAATTATTTTATATCAAATTACATATTCAATTTTGCAACATTTGTAATTCATAGAACAGTCTCTGAAAGAGTTAGAAGGAGGTCTTCTTTACAATAGAATTATTAGAAGTTTGGGAAAATATTTTTTCCAATACAGAATTAAGCATGGATTATTACATAGAGCAGTAAGTACCTAGAGGATCAGTATTCCTGTGATAAGTCACAATTCTGTAAGTCAAATTCCCATGTGGTTATAAGAAGCAGTCCAGATGATATCTGCAAAGGCAATAGGCTGAGTAATAGGAAAAGAACTCTGAGTTTAGGAAAGCTGAATATTTTATAATGGGTAATAAACATGTCTGCCCTTTTTTTCTGGAAGGAAACACTGTCTTTATTATACTGGACAGTGAGTATATTTGCCCTTTGCTCCAGGAGTTACTATATCTTTCAAGATGGCTTACTATACAAACATTCTTAAATTAAAGTAGGGAATAAAAAATAGCCAGTGCCTTATTTTAAAGATGTATAAAAATGTTTGAGGTTAATGAAGAATTGTGACATAAATATTATAAGCAACTAAACTCCTGTATGTTTAAAAATTAAACTCTAGGCATGCCCTGAGGGAGTAAAGGGCGGTGGCAGCTGCATGCATCCCAGCGTCCTGGGGCTGGATGACAACGAAGATGAACAACTGAATAAAATAAATGTTTCTTCCTCCTCTCTCCTGTCTGCCTGCCGCTGCTCTCCTTCATTCAAGCCTGCACCTTTCCTTTAAAAAAAAAAAAATTGAACTATTATGGTTCAATGATACTTTGTTGTTAAACTATAAAAAAGTAAACTAAAAAAAGACTGTGTTCTCTTTATTTCTCTGTTCATTAAGTATTTATTTTCTTTTATTTAACAGATATTTTGGCATGTTATTTATCACTGGAGTATAAATTTTGGGAACCTTGTGGCTTGGGAATCACTAGTGCCCACTTTAAATATTAAACTATAAGTGCTAAAGTTCATTGGCAGTAGTTACAAATTAGAAATTCAGAACAGCTACATTTCAACAAATGTTTAAGCACTCACAGAGGTGAAAAATGACTGTGATGCAAAATGAGTTATTTTTCTTTTATTACCTAACAGTGCAAAGTAGCCTCAAGGTGAAACTTGTTGTGTCTATTTGAAAAAATTAGATCAGAACATATCATTATTTCTCAATGTAACCTCATTGAAATCGGAAAAACATTTTTATTTCTCTCCCAACTGAACACATTAGCAATAGAATTTCCAAATAGGTAAAAACTAAAAAGTTTATTGCTGAGTCCAAATTTGTGCTCTATTTTTTAACTTCATTCTCTATAATACAGCTGAATTGCAACAGAGTTAGAACCCCAAAGAAGTTGCAAAAAAGAACCCAATTAAATTGCTTTTATGTACATTTTAACCATAACAGTATTATCATAGCTAATTGCTTACAAGGTTATACACATTCAACCGGAATGTAACAGCATACTAATTTTTTTTAGTTATTATTAACTATATCAGACATAACTCATCTTGTCCAAATGAAAACATTTATAGCCAGTTTGCAAAAGCCAGAATAAATATCAGCACTTATCATCAAAGGAAGTTCTAATGTCAAAGAGAAATATCAAAAGCAATAATTAACATGTTTATGAACTAGGGTGTCATCTCATTTTTTCTCGCACTATGACTTAATGCTGATGGTAAACATTTTAAACAAAAAAAGTCAGCTGTCCATATCTGATAATGTGACTCCATCAGGACAGTAGTATATTTTTCTTGTAACAGAACAGTATTGAAATCTGAAATCCTGTGGCACATACCATAATTGGATTTTTCATTTTTTTCCAGATTTGAATAGTTACAATGGAAAACTATAAAATAATGCCAGTATCTCAAGGAATTTATGTTTTATTTTTTAAATCTTTGACTACATATAAGTAAAAGAAATCTTAGACAATAATGCTGGTTAACACTTTCTTCTTTCCTGAAGTTTAGACTTTTGTGCTTTAATATATTGTTATGCATATCTGTCTATTACCAAGCCACAAGCTTTTTGAATACAGAGATATTTCTCTTCTAAGGGGTTAAGATAGGACCATGGAAGAGTATGACATAAGAAGATAATCATGGGGACCACCCTAGAGTCTGCTTACTCTAAAAGGACACCTGAGAATGTAACCATCACAGAGAAGAGGATGAAGAAAAGATAGAAATCTCTCATGAAATCTTAAATAGCTTGAGGCTCAGCATCTTAGCAAGTCATAACCAGCCTTACATCTTAACTGTTTTCATCTGTGAAGAGCCAATAGTGAGTTTAAGAGCCAATTTAAGTTAAGTCGGATTTATTGGATTTTCAAATGAAAGAATGCTTGCTAGTACATGTAGAATTCATATATAGTACCATTATTTCATATGTATACAGTATTTAGAAGTTTATGATCATCAGTTGTATTCCATAAAATTTAATTGCTCACATCTCTCCTCAAATCTACACACAGTCTGCACTCAGTAATACACGACACACTGGTATCTTGAAAATGGCCCCTAAGAATACTTACAACACAGAATTTGACAAATGCTACAAATGATCCTTTCTCCTCACTGGCCTGAGAATCTATTGCTAAACATATATGAGCCCACCATGAGCTATAATCTACAGAATCATGTTCCCCAAATGTGACCCTTATGGCCATATCATACTGCATGAAATCTTTGAAAATGAACCATTAATAGTGGTAATTTTCTTCACAACTGAAGTCATTTTCAATCATTCTGACTTTAATTATAAATGATACCTACTCAAACCCTAAAACCAAATGTGACTTGATGAGAAAATATTCAGAATAATTTATTAAGTTTAAATGTTGAGCTATCGCTGAAAACTAGGATGAATCAAGCCTTCTGGGTATCTTAATAAAGATAAAGCTATTGTCTGGCTTTTGAATACCAAGGAGATTGACAGCTGTTATCACCAGTATTACTTATCTCACCCTAATTAGCCTCTTCTTAATCGATGTTTCCCATGATTGTTTTTTGCTCTACTTCAGAATTTTTCTCTATATCTTCCATACTTTCCTTCAATCTCAAGTGCATTTTTATCTTTTATTTAAATGTTTCTATTTTTTTGCCTGTCTTCCTAGAATTTCTGTTAAGCTTCCCTACTTTTGCTTCTCTGTTTCTCTGTTTTTATAAATGACCTGAGATGGCAGTTATTCTTGCTTTACTCTAATAATATCCTAGAATACTTGAATCCGAATAATAATTATAATTGTATTAGCACTTCATCAGTATGAAATTGGAAAGATTCCAATTATTTAACTTTAATTGATTTGGCCATTAATCTATTTATTCAATACACCAATTTAGTATAAATTATGTGCTTTTCTACTTGTGTGTTAGACACACATATTGAAAAGAAATATTTGTATTTGTAGTCTTTGCATATTCATACTACAGATTCATAAATACGCTACTAAAACACAGTTTAGAAATGCTTTCTAGGAATATATACACAGTGCTTTGGAAACAACCAAGAGAAGCAATATTAAGTCACGATTTAAGTGATCAGGGAAGATTCTAAGAGGAACTCCTCCTGTCTAAACTGAAATCTGATAAAGAATGAGGGGCTATCCAAGTGAAAAATGGAACGCAAAGGAAACGTCCATGATAAAGAGATAAGCATATGCAAATGTCTAGGTATGAGATAATGGTTAGACAGTAAATGCCTGTGTGAGGATTAGGAAGTCCATAGCAGCAGTTTATAATTAAATGTCATCTAGAAAACTCCTTTTGTCTCTCTTAAACTTAAACTTTTCTATGCCATTTACCTTTCTACAGGCAATTCAGGTACACAGGGATTGATTTTTCTATATCTTGATCATTTTATATAGAACCTGTGCTCTTCTTTTCACTATCACTAGGAATATTTGCTTTTTAACCATCTTTCTGTCCCTTCCCCTCCCTCTCTCCCTCTCTCCTTTTCTCCCTCTTTTCCCCCTGCCCTCTCTCTCTCTTTCCCTTTTCTCCATTATTACAAATGCTTTTTTCTTACATCTGTCCAATATATAATCTCCTACAACTGCCAAAAGAAGGTATTAGGACATGATTTATATGCTAAACTTTCATAAAATCAAGATAATCTTGATTTTTTAAAATAATCTATTATAAAATAAAAATGCAGGAGATTGGCAAGCATGGAGACAGAAGGAATGATGGGGGAGCATCAAGAAAAGCGACTCTGGAAGGGAGGTATGTGAAACCAGAGGTGGAAGAAGAGCAGGTGAAAATAGTGATGTGACTGGCCATGACAAGGAGTCAGTGTTTCCTGAGATTAAACCCTGTTTAGATTTAGGCTTCTTCATACTAGACTCTTCTAAGTGTCTACCACACGTTTGGATTCATTTCGAGGATAGTTTTATGAGATATAAAAGCAGGAGTCTCAAGACACATAATAAAATAAAAAGTTCCAGGTGCATCAAAAGACCACACTGAATGCTAAGCAGAATATGGGACAAATGAATGGGCATGTCTACAGTAAAGGAGCAGGCTGCAAAACAGATATATAATGAACTGCTGCATTGTACATGCAAATATTTAAGAGAAGAGAATGAAATCAAGAAAATTATCCCATTTACAACAGAAACAAAAAAAATTTACCTTGGAATATGTTTAACAAAAGAGTGAAAATCCAGTACAATAAAATGTGTAAGACTTTGTTATAAGAAATAGATACAAAAAGAAGGAAATACAGTCTGTGCTTATGGTTGGGAAGCACTGATATTGTTGAAATATCCATCCTGCCTAAAGCAATATGTAGGTTAATGCAAGCTCCTTCAAATATCTATTGGCAGTTTTCAGAAAATAGAATGAAAACCTTAAAATTTGTATGGAATTACAAAAAGCCTAAATAGCATTCATGAGAAAAAAATTTTAAAAGGTTGAAGCATCACACTCTCAGTGTTGTGCTACAAGGTGATAGTGATCAAAACATTATGGTACTCAAATAGAAAAAGACATCAGTGGAATAGATATGAATCACCAGAAACAGACTCACACATATATGGTCAGTTTATTTACAACAAAAGAGCCAAGAGCTTAGGATGAAGAAAGTCTCTTCAATAAATAGTGTTGGAAAACTTGATAACCACATGCAAAAGAATCAGTCTAGATCACTCTCTAACACAACATACAAAAATTAATTTGAAATAGATTAGTGATCTTGATTTGAGATTGCAAACAATGAAATACTTAGAAGAAATCATAGGTAACACATTTCATGGCATTGACAT
Organism: Solenodon paradoxus; assembly: GCA_004363575.1. Taxonomy (NCBI): domain Eukaryota; kingdom Metazoa; phylum Chordata; class Mammalia; order Eulipotyphla; family Solenodontidae; genus Solenodon; species Solenodon paradoxus. The sequence goes on from RJWH01000101.1 coordinate 1,509,404, forward strand.
TTGGAAGTCTTGGGAGACTCAAATCCATTGGCGAGGGAAAGAAAACAACAAAAATAAACAAATGGTACAACGTCAAACTAAAAAACCTCTGTACAGGGAAAGAAACTATCATAACGAAAAAACATCCTATTCACTCAGAGAAGATATTTGTACATCATATATCTGATAAGGACTTAATATCCAAAATATATAAACAACTCAAAAGAGTCAACACAAAAAAAACCACCTAATCAAAAATGATAGAATAATTGAACAGATATTTCTACAAAGAAGTCATACAAATGGACCACAGACACATGAAAAGGTGCTGCTTCTCACTTGCTATTTGGGATATACAAATCAAAACAACAAGAGATGTCACCCCAGACCTGTCAAAATGGTTATTATTCCAAAGACTGGAAACAACAAATATTGGTGAGAATATGGAGGAAAAGGATAACTATTAAACTGTTGTTGAAAGTATAAATGGTGCAACCTTCATAGAGAATACAATGGAGAGTTTTCAAAAAATTGAAAACAGAAATACCACATGATCTCATCATACCACTTCTGGGTGTTTACACTAAAGCACTAATTTGTAGACATATATGTACCTCCATGTCCATCACAGTATTATTTACCAAGAGACAAAAATTGAAAATCATTTAAGTGCCCATCATCAGATAAATGGATAAGGAAGATGTGGTCTATATTCACAGTGGAATGCTACCAGCCCTAACTGAAGGAAGTTATGCTGACTGAAGGAAGAAGGATAACAACAAACCCTGGTATCTCATATGTAGAATTTATATTTGTTTTAAAACAAATAGACAAAGCAAAAACCAAACATTGATTATCAAAAATACAACTGAGATTACCAGTGGGTAAGGGAGTTGGGGGTAAAACAAGGTGTAGTGCAGGTCCAGTGGACAGTGGTGAAGGATATTTGGTAATTTGGTAGTAGGCATAATGTATTATTTAATGAATGGTAAACCAACATATACTGGTGTGCATTACTTTGTAAATCGAAATTAATATAATTAATACTATAAAAGAGAAAAAAATCTATGAATATCTATCTGTATGTAATATCTACATATAATTTACCCGAGAAAATTTTATTCAGCTGCATAACATTATGTATTTTTTTTTATCCAATGGTCTTCGTTTCATTTCTAAGTTTTCATGGAGTTTCCTGTATATAATTTATACCTGGTGAAAAAAAATCTTCATTTTGCTTGGAGTCTAGAAGCAATCAGATTTACACTTGCCTTAGAAGCTCAGAGAGAAATTAATAGTTACTGTGATAAGAAGAGGTAATGAATATCTATAGTGAGTGATGCTGGATTACTTTCCCCAACAAATGCACCCATCTTCCCCAATGGCTATGTATATTGGCTACTAAGGTTCTTAGATTCCTCTGTATTCAGGGAATTGCTTATGTGACATCCTCTAAAAGCCAGCAACCAATGACTATTCCAATGTGTAGTGCAATTTCTATTCCAGAGAACATTGTTTTACTTTCTTCTTTCTTCTCCTGTCTTTTCTCATCTTCTATTAAGAGCACTTATCAATGTTATCTATCTATCTATCTATCTGCCTGTCTGTCTGTCTGTCTATCTATCTATCTATCTATTTATCTATATGACACATCCTGGTAGTATAGCTGTTGGACACAGTCCACATACATCCCAAGGATGTGGGTGGTGTTCCATGGCTCATGGTTATAACCAAAATGAAAAACTAAATAAAATGCTTCTTCCTCTTCTCTCTTCCTGCCTGCCTATCTACTTGCCTTCATTTCTGCCTGTACCTTTCCTTTCAAAAAATGAAAATATAAATAAGCATTATCAACAATAAATTCTTTAGTGAAAGTCTCTTCCCTAACCTCTGTTTGTAGAGAACTTGACCAGAAACAGCACTTAACCTCTGTTTTGGAAGATTAGGTCAGAAATGTCTGAAACTTTGGCAAATGATCTCCTAAATGCTGACTTTGAAAGAGAATCTATAAAGAATCTGTAGAGCGGGTTATCATATACAAATATAAATACATGGAGATTGTGCACATGTTTTAATAATATGAAGAAGATTTTTTTAAAAAAAAGAACACTAATGAGGTTCTTAGTGTATCTTATTCTTGTTTCTTTATAATTCATTGGAAAGTTCCTGAAGTGATATGCATGAATGTGATTATAAGGGATCTTTGTGTTATAATTTTCTCCCCTTCATTAAGGTTTTGTTTACATAAGGCTCCAGAACTATTATTAAAGATTCTGTGTAAAATTTAACCACACTGAAACAACTATTTTAACTTTCAGTCAAAGGTCTAAATGTGCTTATGCTTGTTTTCTTTCTTTCTTTCTTCTTTTTCTCTCTTTCTTTCTTTTGCTCACTCTGTATCTCCTTCCTTCCTCCCTCCCTACATCCTTTTTTCCTTCGTTCCTTTTCTTTCCTCTTTAATATCATCCTAATCTCCCTCTTTAGCCTGTTCATCCCAAGCATGAGATAATCTGTTGATTTAATTTTCTCCTAACAACCACATGAGCTTGTATATGGATATCTCCCTGGAAGATTCGGATGAGACTGCAGTCCTGGCCGATATCATAATTGCAAAATTGAAGCAGAGGCCCAACTAAGTTATCCCCAAACTTCTGAACCACAAATCTATGAGATTTAAAAAAGTAAGTTATTTTAAGTCATGGTATTTGTGGTCATCTGGTTATAGAATACTAGTTAACTTATACATCTCTCCATATAGAAGAAAAACAATCTACACTTAACCTCTCATCATGTGATCCTAAGAAAGTATTTCTTTCCAACTATTCTCAATGTACAATTGCCACATCCATGTCCAACCTGGCTAAATGACGAAGTCAACAGCTGGAAAGAAGAAGGGCTTCATAGAAGACTTCTTCCTGGAACAGGACATGGTGCCTCTAACCGAGCTTTCCTGGGAATCATGATTTGTGGAATCATGATTTGCTGTATTGGCTTAGTCATATATGCGGTATTAATTCAAAATGATAATGAAAATAACAATTTCCCTACTGGGAGAGGGACTGGGAATTTCTCTAAAAAATGGGACTATTACAACCAGGCAAAATGGTACTGAAAAAACTCAACCCACCTATGCCATTCTCTCTTTGCAAGGCCAACAATATACTTATAAATTACCCAAGAAATTGACTCAGAAAATATCCCCAACAGTCTCTGTGGGAGGAGATATAGTAAACCAACTATAGCAAGGGAAATTATTTCAGCCTCCACCCACTTACACAGTTGGCCCATTAATGATGTTGGTTATATCTAAAAACAAAGAAAAACTATTCCGATCCCCTCCCACAGCATTGCCCTCACCTTACAATAGCTTATAAGATTAAAGGAAAATTATGGTACCCACCAAGAGGAAAAAATAATGCAGGACGACTGCCTGCTCCCCCAATACCATGTACAGGTGCCTATGACGAAAATGGAATCAGAATGCGCAAAGGGGACAAAAAGTAAAACTATTAGAACAACTTATAAAGGCTCATAAAAATAGGACCAACACAAAAACTGGGCAGCAAGAACTTGCTAGATGACAAAAGGGCCTGCCAGATTCAATTCAGCTTGGTATGCATTTAGGAATTTGATAAATAACTTTCCAACCTTTCGCAAGTCTGTCGAATTCTCTTTTGTCTCACACCTTGCCTTAAGCAAGATCCTATCAAAAGGTCAGGTAACTCATTTACCTAAGAAACAAAAAATATTATGCGGGTTTGTACTTTCGGTTTATGTAACCTTAAGACTGAAAGCTGCAAAAAGGAAGTATAAAAAACCTTCTTGCTTGCAATAAAGACAGAACAAAGATTCACTCTGCCTCGGAGTCTGAGTCTCTTTGTCTCCCACTCGCCCGCCTTACCCACTGGATCCTGCTGTGGCTGGACCCCGGCATACAATTCTTTAAGTAGTCTGGATCCAGTGCCCATTGCTGAACCAATCACTTTGAACTTTAAATTATAAATTCTGATAATATATCAACACCAAAATCTATGGGTACTGATCATATTGAAGGGTCGTTCCCTAAAAAGAAAAGAGGGATTGTGATATCAGAAAATGAAGCAATCCTTGGTAGCAAAATCAGATTTCCACCATCAACAATCCTGTGTGACACCCTAAATCTTACTCTCAACTCAAAACTAATCCATATTAGCATGAACACTGGTTGTGGCATTTAGGTCTAACATTTACAAACATTTAAAAGATAAATATTTTAAGGATTATAAAAATAACAGAAAAAATGTGAAATTTCTGAAGAACATTATTGACGTGATTATGAAATATAAAATAAAACCAAAGATAAGAAATAAAGAAAATTTCTAATTTTAGAAATTTAATCCAATTCTCATAAGGGACTATCATTAGGTCAGTAAGCCTAGGATGGTAAAAGAGTAGAAAAGATATTCATGTCATAAATACTTTCTCTTGGTTAAACTTTCTACATTGGATTTAGAGAATTCACTAGTGAGGTTAAAGTTTCCAATTTCTCCATTGTTCATTAATAGCTTTGCAGTGCTCACAACAAAAGCACAGGTTTCATGACAATCATTCATGAATTATATGCAAGGACACAACCTTGTCATGATTTATAACTATGTGGATAGATCAGTTATTTGAATCTGTTTATATGCTTTTTAAACATTTTTAAGCTTAAGTTTCCAGCTGTCATAATATTTTCTCTTGGAATTAAAGAAAACGTATCTGTAGAGGAAGGACAAGATAAAAAGCTGATTGTGTAGAATGTTCATTCTAACTCTACTATTCTATATATAGAATATATATAGAATATATAGAATGATATATTCTATATGTCATTATGTATATATAGAATGATATACTCTATATATCATTCATATCATACTTGATTCACAACTATTCAAAGCACAAGGAGCCAGGAGGCAAGAAAATTATTTAGTAATACAAAGGAAATGGGGCTGAGAAATCCCCTCTCATTAAGGAGAAACAAACTGATTAGAAAAACTTTTAGATGAACTGCTTCAGTGATCAATTTTGTGCCTCCATTAAATAACATTTATGTCCATATGTCTTTACTGTTTTATAAAATTATACTTTGCCATTTATAGTAGTAAAAACTGATTTGCAGATTCTCAAGAAGGTACATTTCCCAGATTTTGAGAATAAGTTTAGGAAATATCATTTAATATAAAGCAAGCCAAATAAAACACCCAATCCTATGAAATAGTCTGAATGGGATTTAGATACCTCTTAAATCTCATTAAGTTAGTTGATATGAAATCACATGAGAAGAGGGCAGCATTTCATAGATAGTATTTTGCAGAGAAAAATACGTCAAATATCCTTCATGCTGTCATAAAAGTTTATTCTGATTATTTATCTTCAACTTATTTCCACTGGTCCAAGGCAAGCAATTGAGCATCCTATATGATTAAGTAGAGTTTTCTCTTGATCTAAGCATTCTAATCCCTAAAATATAAGAACCTCACCTTGAGTCTGGAGACACCCTCCCAAAGTACAAGCATAAGAAATCACTGAGAGAGACTGCTGACACTTTTTTCTCTTTCTCTGTCATATAATTCTTAATTATAAATTAGGAGTATTAAAAATGTAAGTACTTTAAATAATTTCCCCTAAATTTCTAAAGATCAATCATTGTCATTGTTTTTCATGCAACAATTTCTTCCCAATTGTACTATTGGACATTTACTGCAAAGACCAATTTATATAAGATAAAAGAAGCCAATAAAAGGATGTTAAAATAATAAAGATCCAGAAAAGTAATACATATTTAAAGAACTTATATTAAAATGGAGACAAGCCCCACCATGCATTCTTGTTTTTGGAGGAAGATAATAAACTGTTATATATATAACATTATTCTACCAAACTGTCCTGTAGACCAGCATGTATTATCTTTCATCATCAATAGATCTTAGAATATCAATGACTCCTTCTAACTTTGACTGTGTTTAATTTGAGCATGGATAGAGCATAAATTAAGATTAAATTAGCAAAGATATTTTATTTAAATCAAATTCAATTTTATCTTAACCCCATGATCATAGCATCAATAAATAATTGTTCTAGTGAGCTTCCTAATAAAAAAGGTTAATGAGATCATTAATTATCTTGATGTGATTTCACAGTCCTCAATCACCCTTCTGGTAACTGTCTTCCTCCCCCAAACTGGGTCTCTTCTTAATTCGTGGCACATCCTAAAGTTTATAGGAAGGTATAGGATGAGTACTGCAACATTCAGGAAACAAACTATATAATTCAAAATAGCCCCACCCTTACATCTCCTTTTCTAGGCAAGCATTTAAATATTTGAATTTGAGTATTGGAACTCTTTCTTTAATCCTTAGTTAAAACAAAGTTCTCAGTTCCCTTAGTTGATTCTCATTTGACAAGATTTCTAGAAAGAACATTTAGGTTCTTATGTGCACACATGTAACTAACTTTTAAATCAAAATTAATTTTGTCTTTTATTTACTTTCCCTGTTATATATTAATGCATATTCTTTCTGTGAAAATTAAATTATATAGCTACTATAACAGAAATAGGAAATTGAACATTCTTCCCCCCCAAAATAAAAACTCTTTAATTCTTGATTTTTAATAAGATTTTCATCTGTTTGTTTTATCCCCAATAAATAGTAAATAATAAAGGAAACTTTCATTGCACTTATATAAACAAGAGAAAATTTTAAAATGTGAAGAACATTTCCAAGAGTATAACTTTAATAATATGAACACCATGGAATATATTACAATGTAATAATACCTTTTGTACATATAAATATATACTGTTTGTAATATATCTGAGATATTTATAGTTTTATTATAAAAAGAAAACCTTATGTGTTCTACTTCTAATGAAAAATATTTTTTTCTGAAACCAAAGTTATTCTGACTTTTAATTAGAACATCTCTGTAAATACCTTCTGTGTTTTTAGGTATTTATTTATTCTAAGTAACTTAATGACTGAAGATATGTACTCTGAATATGCATACATATCTCTTCCATGGAAATAAATGTAACTTCTACATTGAGAATAAAATGTTTATGAGAAATGTGCTCTCATTTAGTAAACAATGTCTAATTATGATATTGAAGTCACATTCATCCACTTCTTCCCTCTAGACCATAAGAGAAAAGAAGAAATGAAAAAAAAAACTATATCTTCATTTTCCTTCTTTCTTTGCTAATTCATTTTTCTAATCCAGCTTCCAAGATCCAGGAATTATGTTGTTCTGGCCTGTTTCCAACCACAGATGCGGGGCAGTGAAGTCTTTCAAAGTTACAGAAGTAGTAATAGAATTGGGTTAGCAGTTAGTTGGGGAGAACCCAGAAGAGCAAAGTTCTGTCTGACAGTATCTAAAGTCAAAGAAATTCTGAAATAAGCCGACAGAAACTGAGAGTGAGAAATAAAAATGCAAAATCTCACAAATGCAAATTGGAAGTAACCACAGGGAAAAGAGTCATTTTAAAGAGTCAGTCAATTTGCCTGAAGGACCCCGAGGAGAGGCGTCTATAGGTAAGTTACTCCATTTTTCTTAATACATTTCTCTATGTGTTAAATAAAAATAAAAGGAGTAACTACCTCATAAAAAGAAAAAAAGTTGCAAAAGTTAACTGGAATAACTTGAACATGCTGGTAGTCCAAATAAGTTATCATGGACACTAGCTGTGATGAGTGCAAAACTGGCCAGTAAAGGAGAGTTATTAATAAAAGGGTTATCTATTTTAACTACTGCCTACAAAGAGCTGTAACATCCAAGGGATTTCAGTTAACACATATGAAGGGATCAATTGACTCTGTCAGTTAAGAACCAGAAAATCTTTAGAAGCAGCTAGAGTGAGAAATTAAAGAGTTTGAAGATCAGGGTTGCTAAGGGTCATAGACAGGAACCAAAAACAAATTGGAGTCACTCTGTAAGGCAGGCCTTTATTGACACTGAATAAAGTGTCACTTAATAATTCTCCAGTGCCAAAATATGTGAGCTTGATTCTACCACTTTTCTATAATGTCAACATACAAAATAGCAGGAATTTTAAAATGTGACCCAGCTTTTTGTCTCTCTGCAGGAATACACCAGAAGAAATACTGTTTATTTAATGAGAAATTTCTGTAAGTTTTTAAATGCTATTTTCTCTCTACTGCTTAATTTATTCTAGGCAGCTGCATTTATTTTTCTATGGAATGGATTATTAACAAAATATTGTTCAGGTAAGCACATGGACATTAAAATATAAAAAAGCATAGAATTTCTTACAAGGTTCTGAGGTTTTTAAAAAGGCCTCTATCTCACTTGAGTCTTTATAGACATTTTAAAGATTTAAAAGGAGATTAAAATTTAAAAAGTCTTATTATGATGTTTAGATAGAGTTACAGAACTATAAACAAGGAATCTATTCACTTTCATCACCTAGCAAGCCTTCATTAAGCCCCTACTACAAATTTCACTGGACTCTGTAAGGAATTTTTCCTGTTTATGTAACTTTATGTCTACAAACCATAGTCAAGATGATGTTCTTTTGTTATTCCTATTCATCATTCATCAATTTACTTTATGCCATGCAAAAAATTAAAAATGATCAAATTCAGTTAAGTAGCACTTAAAATTATGAAAATGTCATTTAAATATACTACACGAAAAAAATAGTGATTATTTGTCACATTTGTAACAAGAAGGTTCACAGAGAAGTAGATGAATAGCTAAGAGCAGGAATTATATCTCAAAAAACTAGAATGAAGTTTCATAGATAATAAACCTCCACTCCTCAGTAGCTATATCTGTTATCCAAATCTACAGTTAAACCTGAGAATCTAAACATAGAACCTTCTTCTATGCATATTCATAGTACTAGTCATGAATACAGATATTGTCAAATGAAATTTAACTTTAGAGAGTCACATAAGTTAAGATATATTTATTTCTTAGTATTTTATAGTCCAGAAATATCCTTGAGTTCCAAGCCCATATAAACTCTTACAAAGCTTTTAACCTAGTGTCAGTGATAATTTATTTGAACTATCAGCATATTCAGAAGAAATTACCAATATTTGCATTAGCTTAATGAAATTTAGCTCCAAAGGCAATTATATACAACTAATATTCTAACACGTATGATAATTAGAATATTAAAGAATAATTTCTATAGACTCTATAAACTAACTTTACACATGAAAAAACACATTTTAGAGAACACTTTTACTCCTCAAAAAATGACATATTTTTATCTTTAGATTTATTTGTGTCTCTCCATTTTTTATTTTAAAGAACTGAATATAAAAGAATTATACAATAAAATCCATTTATTAGTCACCTGAGGGCCCACATTACAATCCTACTGATTTCTAAACTCATCGAATTTCAGTAAGTACAATTCTGACAGTCCAAAAGACTAGGCACTTGAGGGCAAACACTTCTACATGCTGGTTTTGAGAACAATGGTCTGATCTTGTTTAGGAAGCACAGATTCTCCAAAGCCTTAAGAAATGTAGTTGGACACAGTAAACTTCCCCGAGGATGGTTGGGGATTATTTCAGTTTGACAGTACCTACAAAGTTGTTGTCTATTTTTCAGTGTTTAAAATGCCTTTTTTATTTTTTTAAGGAAACCATGCTTATCTGATAGATTATTGATAATGCAAGTGACTTTATGGGCACATACTGCTCAGGGTTTTGGCATTGCATTGTTCCAGAAGGGGTAACATGATTAAAATATTTCTGTATTTAATGAGCCCATGCTTCTGGAGAGTGGATAAAGAAAAAAGGAAAGGAGAAGATAAATAAGAAGACAATCTGGCAGCCTTACATTTTTCTTGTCTTCTTCTAAAGAGAAAGTTGATTTTTCCCAAATGTTCCCCCGACTAAGAACAATGCCTAGCACACAGAGATGTTTAATAAATACTTGTTGATGGACAAGTAAATTTTCCATTATATTTTCAGTAGTTGAAAATCTTCCCTCTGGCATAACAGTAAGTGTGAAAAGGAAATATAATATGGGCGAAATATGATGATACTTTCATGTACATAGGCATACATAATACCTCTAAATCCAGACAGATTTTTATACAAACACATAACCTTAGTTACAAAGAGATTTAGGTTACAAAAGTGACAATACAAATACATTATCATTCTTAAAGAAAAAATTTCAAGCCAAAAATGAAGCAGTGGTACCACTGTGGTTCTAGTTGAATAGGACTAGAAAAATCATGACCTCTCCTAATATAAAAACTTGAACTATCATGAAAATATTCACGTATCTTGGAAAATGTGTTTCCTTATTTTGGATATTATAAACTATGCCTCTCTGAGGCATCTGTCATAGGCTGAAATAAGTGTTCCCAAAGATATTCATATCCTAATCTCTGGGTCCTGTGGATTTTATCTTTGAAAGAAGTATATAGAGTTACACTTTTCAGTAGAACTAAATTAAGGATTTTTAGATACAGAGATTATCCTAGTGGGTTTAAACAAATCAAAAGTGTTCTCATAAGAGGAAAACAGAGGGAGACACTACTATAAAGAAAAAAGGTGACAATATAGCCTCAGCGGAGAGAGCACTTTAAAGGTGCTATGCTAAGGACTTTAAAGATGAGAGGGACGAGCCATGAGTCTAGGAATGCAAAGAATATAGTTTCAGAAACTGGAAAAGGAAAGGTAAAGGATTTTGTCTCCAGATTTTCCAGATAGAGCGTACTTATTGACACCTTGAATTTTCACCACTTTGAGACCTCCAGTATTCAAAGAAATTTGAGATCATGTTACAACACTCCTAGTAAACAAATAGAGTATCTATTAGGAAAATCTCATAAATAAATCTGTAAAAAAAAGGGTTAAAATAGTTCAAATATTAATCAAGAAAATAACAGCTAGTAAATCCTTGAAATCAAAGAGCAAAACAAATTAGTAAATGCTATGGGTGGATTTAAATCCAATGATAGATATAGCATTAAATGAGTCAGAGATAAAACTATAAAGACAAGAAGGTAATTCTGATTGTTCGTTAATTAAAGATACCTTCCACTCTAACATCTATATATTAAAATTTCCAGTTATTCATGAATATCAATATAAGTATCCAATAAAAATGATATATAATCAAACATCCTAAGATAAGGTACTGATAAGTATAACATTGTAAGCAATCTGGTCCACCTAACCTCCATATCCTAGGACTTTCCAAGAAGCAATTGTAAGCAGCCCCCATCTAAAGTCTTTCTGATAAACTGATAAACTATCTTACCTGAACAAAAGCTTCACGAACATACTGTAGACCAGTTGTCACCACGGCAAGATTGTTCCTCTTCAGGATCTGGCTTCTCAGAAACCACCAGGCTTTTCTATTAACCTTCTATCACCCCCCAACCTGAGGTATAAGGGTCTGTCACCTCTGAGCTGGGGCAGGCTGAAGTCCAACTTCAGTTCCCACCTGGAAGGTCCAATAAATCTTTGGCCTGTGTCTGTTCATCTCTGTGCCTTCCTTGAGCTCCTCCTCCACTCTCCCAACCTGGCAAATATAAGTTAAAATGCACCATAAAGTTAAGTCAAAAATATTTTATTGCTGTCAATATTAAGCTTTGAGCAGAAATATAAAATTTTAGAGTTAGGAAGGATATCAAAAAATGTATTTAAGTAACTAATAACTACCTTTCAGCATGTTAGTCAACTCTAGTTGACATTATGGCTGCAGAGTGTCGTGCACTGAGGAAGATTGTGAAACTTATTCTTGAAGAGAATTCACCATCAACGAGTGAAGTTTTCCATGACCAACTAAGGGCAAAAGTGATGCTTTATGCTTCCTGTATGTGCTGACCTTGGTACAAGTCCACCATTCTTTTTTTCCAGACATGACTAAGACACAGAATAAAAGATGGAAGAAAAGACTAAGTCAAGTGAATGACACAAGATAAATTAGCAACAATAATGAGATTTTAACTTCATGGTCCCAAAACAATTTATTATTTTCTTATAGACTTAAAAAAAAAAGTTGCACTCCTGGGAAAATTTATGTAATTTTTCATAAGAGTTGTGCTCTGATATTGGAACTTATTTGCCCTTTGCTCCAGGTTAATTTTCTTCATATTGAGTAAAGGCATTCTACTTTATTCCTACTACAATATAAATAAACAAGCACATTCATCCTAAATGACATTCTGTATTTGAAATAAACCAAATAAGTGGATAAAAGTATAAAAGCAGTGAAAAAAAAAAGGAAACCACACACAAAAACTGGAGTTTGCCATCACTAAACCTCACTTACAAGAAATGTTGAAGGAAGCTCTTCCATGTGAATTGAAAAAAAAGAACATTCACAAAATATTAAATAATAAAAAGACAAAATGGAAGTAATCCTCATATATCAATAATCACTCTTAATATAAATGGGCCAGACTTACCCATCAAAGAATTATTTAAGTTAGAGACAAACACAGGGATGGAAAGTGGTACGCCAAGCCAGTGAAAAATTTGAAAAAGAACAAACCACTACACTGATATCAAATATAATCAATTTCAAGTCAAAAAGAATAATAAGATACTTATATATGTTTTCCTTGAAAAATTTCTAAATATTTAACAACTAAGAAAAAAAACAGAAAAATATTCACTTACAAGAAAGATGCAAGAAATTTTGCAAGCTTCATCGTACATTTTTAAATGTTCTCTATGCAAATGTTATATCCATTAAAAGGCATATAAATCTCTTATGAAACTAGACCTTGTTATCAAATCACATTTACTAATCTTGTTTGTTCAAAACTCATTAACAACAGAAAACAGTTTGCAAATTAAAGTTCATCTTTGTGACAGTCACCAGCTATTAAAAGATTTGGAAATCCCTGTACTTTATTAATTATTAGTGTTTTTACTTTAAAATTAAGCAAATAATAAAAAATGGGCATGTCAACCTCACACAGCAAGATCAATAAGTAACTCTTGGATCATTAATTCTGCTCTAACTTGCAATATCTGTCTATAAGAGACTTTGCACTTTTGGTCATGAATACAGATATACTTGTTGACTTTATGTAACAAACTGATCAAGGATGGAAATAATGCTCTGTATATCACAGAACATTGAATTCTCAACATTTCCGGTTTTTTTTTTTTTTTTTTTTTTTTGCTGTTTAGTGTATGCTAGCTAAGAGAGTAAAGTTAGAAGATAATTTGAAAGAAAGATAGGCTGTGAAAGCAAATAATGGTAAAATCTGTTCCACTTCTCTGCCAATGTCAATGCAAAAAAGCATAACTAATTGAAAAATTTATGAATCAATGTATTTCATTAACTAATAGTGTCTCTCTTTATTCTTCAGCCAATTATCATGATAAAATACATTTCTCCTTTTTTTGTAAAAATTCTTTGTAACAACATTATATCAAGGGTGTGCAGTATGCTTTTTAATTTTAGTTTTTAATTATATTATATATTCTGCAACTTTGCTTAGCAATTTAATTATGGTGTTTCCCCATTATTAAATAACTGTACTAATTCTATCTTAATGGTTTCATAGCATTATTTTATGTGAACATACTAGAATGTATTCAACCAATTATTCTCTGTATTAAAGTGTATTATAGTGATTTTAAGAATTTTCCTGTTTGAATGTTCTTTGAGGATCTTTATTCCCCTTAATATAACTTCCTTGAATTAATAATTCTAGGATCAAAAGAATAAATTTATAATTTATAAAATGTTTAGTAAGTTATTTTTCAAAAGCTTACAGCAATATCTATTCTCAGTAGTCATATTTATTTTATTTTTATTTTCACATGTAATTCCTTCTTTCCTTTCTTCCTTCTTTCTTTCTTTCCTTCCTTCTATGTAATTCCTTCTTTCCTTTCTTCCTTCTTTCTTTCTTTCCTTCCTTCTATCCTTCCTTCCTTCATTCCTTCCTTCTTTCAATGCTTCTTCTCACACAACCATATGGGATTTATCTAAAAATGCAAAGTGGTTCAGCATAAGAAAATTAATCAATGCAATATACCACATTTAAAAAATAAAGGAAAGTAATCACAAGATGATCTCAACAGACACAGAAAAGACATTTGACGTGCACCCATACTCTTTCATAATCTAAAAAAATTAGAAAATTAAGACTAGAAGGGAATTTCAATATAATTAAAGGACCTTTATTTAAAAAAAAAAAAAGAAATAAAATCATACTCAATGGTGAAAACGTGAAATCTTACTCCTGAAAAATGATTTTAAAAGGAAACAAAATTTTAAAAGGAAATTATTGCTTAATAGGTATAGAGTTTCTGTCTGGAGTGATTTGGAAATTGATAATGGCGATGGTTGCCCACCATTTGTATATAATGAATGCCACTGAATTACACACCTAAATTGTTAAAGGGAATATTTCACATCATATGTATTTTAACACAATAATATTTAAAAATGTATTATCGGTAAATGTGATTATAAGATAAAGAAAGAACTGAACTGACAGTATTAAATTTATTGTATTATGTAGAGATGTTGATATACAATGATGCACATCTTAAACCTATGTCATTTTATGATGCAATATTCCTTCAAAACAATTGATTAAATAGAAAGTTAACAAAAATATAAATTTAATTTAAATTTAACGTAAGCTTATTAAATCTTTGATTTGTGAGTTTGCAGTACTTATTATTTGAGAGTTATAACTTCAAAAAACAAATAGTGCATATACTTAGCATAATACATATTAGAAAAATATAACTAGGGTTAAACATTATAACTGTAATACAATGACTTACAATATACTTTTTAAAATGTTAATACAAGATTGAAAAATGAAAGTTTTTAGTCAATACTATCTCATATGAAAGTTTCAGCAGCCTCATAAGGTATAAAAGATAGGAATTAGAATCACTATTTTGCAATGTATGAAGACAATACAGATCTGTAACTAGAAATATACTTTATCTCATTTGTGCCACATAAAAGAATGCCTGTATATATAATATAGCTACTAGTTACATGAAACGATGTCCAGATTTAAGTCAAAGAATTAACTACTAACACTGAAGAGCGTAGGAAGCTAGTTTGGGAAAAACAACTTCCTAATCACTCTCTTTAAAATCATAGCTTATGGGCAGCAATCTGCCCTCCATGGCCATCAACCTCATGTGGTCAAATGCAGTTTTAAGTAACAAAGACACCCTATTAAGAGTCTGCCACATTTAACCAGCATCAGCTTTTGTATAATTATCCGTGGTATTTCCAACCCATTGCCTCTGTAAAGCTTTCTACAATGCTCCAAATCTTATCGATCGTATCTTGTTGAATAGGACCCTATCACACTGATTTGGCTTACTTTTATTGTTATTTACCTGAATTAGAGGGTGCGGTAAAGCAAGAGTGATAGTATTTTTGTCTGCTTTCATTTCCAGCAGCTAGAATTGTCTATCAGAGAACAACTTCAAATAATTGGGGAAAGGATAGTACAGTTAGAAGGAATATAATGGAGAAAAATGTGAGTTTAAAGATATTCTTTTTCTGCTCAAAATAGAGAGGAACAGATTCACAGAAGAGAATTAGAAACCATACTGTGCTTTCTTAAGAATTTTCTTTTTCTGGCAAAAGTCTTATATGAGATATTGAAGCCATGGTAAAGGACTAAAGACACCCTGCCACAGAAGACTCCAAAAGAAAACAAAAAATATTCATACTAGGCAGGTAGAAGAGAAATATTCTGTCCATTGTCTATGCAAAAGATTCATATTTAATAATAATATTTACTAATATGAAGTTAATTTTGTTCTAAAAATTGTTGAATTAAAATCAAAATCCAGGGAAGGAACATTAGGGCTAAATAGCTACTCCTTGATTTTTGTTTCCATGTGTAGCAGCATGGCATCCTAAAGGCAAAAATAGAAATGGAAGAAGCCTGTAACCATAGAAACTGCATGTGGCAGTTAGGGAAAATGCACTTTAGATGTTAAAACACCCAGTGAATATACACTGCTTAACAAAAACATATTTGTATTTGTCAAACTGAGGTACAAGTGTGAATATTGTTCATAATAATCTTTGACAGTTATCCTAGTTCATAAGGAGATACCTGATAAAAACAAATTTCAGTGGATAGCTCCAAAGATTAAAGAGGAAAATATCTCTTCTGATCCTGCAATCTGATTATACTAGCAAAAGATTAATGAAAGACATGTTGAACTTTATCAGGTTAAATTTCACTTAAAGATCTATTATAGTCTCTAAACAATAAACAGTGTTTGTTGGCATATCCTAGAAAAAAACTCCTATTGTGCTTATTTTTCTAGAGGAAATGAAGGAACATATTTTTTTTCTTGAAACCAAACTAGCAAAGACTTAAACACCATGAACAAATTTAACAATGAGAGCAAGGGATGTACAAAAGGATCAAGAGTCAACAACTGATTCTTTAGCAGGATAAAGAAAATCAAAATTGCATGAAACCTACAGTAACAAAATTCATTAGTATATGCATACACTATACTTTTCCATTGTAGACGTATTAGAATAATGTTTACACAAAAGTCAAAATCAACTGTTTACTGTTTAAATCTCTAACCAGACAGCAAATTTCTTTGTGGTAGTAGGAATCACACTGGTTCATCATGGAATGAAGAACCTCTGATATTTCCTGAATGACTAAATGGGAAAAAAAAAAAAAACTAGAGAAGTCAAACACTTGGTTATGATCGGGTGATCGGTGAAAAGAGATCTTAAACTAGAGAAAAGAAAAATAAGAAATAAAACTAGATACTACGAAGTCATTAGAGTTTTACCGACAAGAAAAAACCACACCTACTTTCAAAGGGTAATATCAGCTTTTTTATAATTGTGCTGTTTTTATAAAATTTGGAAAATTTTGAGGCATTGTGGCATTCTTAGAACATGCCCTGGTTAAAAACTTTTTGCATATGTGAAACTCTCTGAAAATGTGCAAGAAACTTACAGATTTTCTATTTATATTGACAAAGAAATTGTAAATCTTAACTGCTCCCCAAACAACCCCAAGTCTTAAAACTGCATGAACAGAAAGTAATAGAAACCTTTACAACCCACAAGAAATGAATTTTCTCCAATGGATATGTACAAGAGAAAATAACCTCTTAGAGTGCAAAGCAAATCCAGGAGCAAAGCCACAGACAATATAAAAGGAAGCCCTATCTTTACTTCAGGAAAGCAGACCCAGGGACCAAGCACAGCTGCCAATCACAGGTGTTATTCCATTTCTGGAGCATACAGGGAAGATAATTTTTGTAACTCTGCTCAATAGAATTTAATTACTATGGACCAGTGATTGTCTGTTTTCATTCTTTCCACCTTTCTATGGCAGTTTTATGGCAGCAATTAGGTTTTTACTCAGCTATTCTACACTGGTGTATTAGGATTGTGGGTGATGGTCAGCAGATAACTTATTTCTTATTTTAAAATTAGTCAGATCCTGAGGTTCAGTATCTAAATACCACGGAAAGAATAGCAACTCAGAAGTAAACTTTGAACTGGTTTCAGAGTGCAACAAGGGTCTTTAGGCTTGTTACTTGGAGAAGGGGTGAATTCTGTGTGGGGGAAGAATGAACATTGGACACATCACTGTAGTTGCTTTAGAAGAGAGAGTTGAGTTCCTCAGTTATCTATTCTCCACTTTTTCAGGTTCAGGCTGAAAAATAGCCACCTAGCTAAAGAGTATGTTTCAAATCCTTGTAACTAGGATGGTCATGTTTCTGTGTTTTGAACAATGGAGTAAATGTTTCTGGTCAGATTATTAAAAAGACAGGAGAATATTATGCATTTTCTTCTTTCATTCTTTCCACTGATGGAATTCAGACACAATGGCAGATTCTAAACCTGCTTTTTTTTTTTAAAAAAAAAAAAAGAAACAAAATTGGAGACAAGTCCTGACTATAAGGGACTACTAAATTTTCATTAAACAGGATTTACACAGCAGAATGTGAGTACTGCTTCTGCTATCTGCTGAACATGTGATTGTGGGTAATTTGTTTAAACTGGCTGAAAGTTTATTCAACTGTAAAATTGGGATCCTAACAGCACCACTGCATTGTGTTATTGTTAACACTCAGAAGAGATACTTCTAGGGGGTCTATCTATAAATATTAACTGCAATCATCATTCCCACCACCACCATTATTCTCACTTTCACTACATAAGTTACCTTCATCCTAGCCCCCTAAAGTTGTCATCTTATACTGTAAGATGGATGTACAGAGAATGATGACAGAGAGAGGAGAGACCAAAGTGCTCTGGGGGCTACCACGTCATGAATGCTGAACTTTTATTATTCTAGTTCTTGTTACAGAAATTCAGTCGCACATTTTTATTATTACAGTTACTGTGGACAAATTACATGATTTCCCTGTCAATTTCTTCATATCTAAAATGAAAATAATTGCAGTGCATTCTCAGGGTGAACATGAGGATTAAATAACTTTACTTGATGGCACTTAGTATATCTCTATTTTGACTTCAGCTTTGTGGTACGCAGGAATGACCACAATTAACAGAGTTTCTGTGCATCCTGTGTACCTGGCCTTCTTCAATCAAAAAGCTTTACTTTAGTATTCAAAAGCTGATTTATTTTTGGTAAAATTAATACAATTTATATGTTCAACATTAACTGCCAGTTACGTTTATCACTCCAAACACATCACTCTGTACTTAATTTTGAGAAGTAAATGATACTAGTGAAAATTTCAAACATCTAAATTGACCATTGACTCCACACTCAGATTTTATACAAAATAAAGCAGTTTTTCTACCTTTATGTGCCAGATATATTTCCACAAAAATATTCAGTCTGAATCTAGGATAAAATATATATGAATAAATTATTTTCCTATGTAAGCTAATTGTAATCATCTCACTTAACATTGTATGGAATTTGACATCTGTGACTGGTTTCTTTCATTCAACATAACGTCCGCAAGCTTCATCCATGCTGTTGCATATTGTAGAATTTCTTCCCTATTAAGGTTGTATAATATTCCACTGCATCTATATCTCACTTTTAATTCATTGTGTTTCATGGACAGTTTTGGGTCTGGTGACAACATGATTCAGGAAAAGAAATCTTGATATGTTAAGAAGTACACTTCATAGGTTTATTACAGAAAAGAAAGCAAAAGCACATGATAAGTTCTCATGAGCAGAAAGAACGGCACTGCTTGCTATGAGATTACTAAATTTGTACCCCTCTTTTAGCCTGAGGAATGGCTATCGATAACAAGTAAGTGCTTTTAATCATCAAAGACCAGGCCCTTGCTGTGGGAGATTGCAAGTGAGATAGGAAGAAGGACATTCAAAGAGATGTCTAAGTTTACTTCTAAAAGCTTCTGGTGCCAAAGGAATTCCATGCCCTTTTATTGTTCCATCCAATTGACTTTCCTTTCTGTCTGGTTCATGTTGATTTTGGAACTTTGCACAAATGCTGAGATTATTGATATACGGCATCCCATCCTAATTTTCCCCGAACATATGCCTCATTTTTTAATTCATTTATATGTCAATGGACATTTAGATTGTTTCCACAGTTTATTGTACACTTAAAAATCTGTTAAAGTAGAGCTTATATTAAATGTTCGTATCACAAGACTTTTTTAAAAGAAAATAAATACCCAATTAACAGACCTTAAAATTTTTTGATATTATATTTTACTTTTACATAGTTCACTGTATCACCACTCTAAGAATTATTTTCTTTCCTCTCATAGTAAACATTTTTCAACATTTTGGATCTACTAAGTCCAAGAGGCTCTAATAGTCACTTTATATTTTAATAAGATGTTTCATTAATGTGTAATAAAAACAGATCAGATAAGGATTACTTTTTAAAAAGCCATACTAATATTTTCTAATGACAAATATAATTCCATATCTGTATGGAAAGATCTCTTGAAGAATCCATTTCAGAAAATAACACTAGTAGGGATATAGCATTTTATTGACCATTACTACATGTCAAAGGCTATCACACTGACTACCTAGGAAATATGATGTCTCATTGACATCTTATGAGAAAAATGAGAAACAATGGTTCATGTCTACTCTGGGAATCTGTATATATCTGTAAATATTAAGTTCTTCTAAAATATGAGGTAACATTGAAATGCTTTTGTTGGTTCTTTTACTTAGTTATATAATTCTCAGTTAGTTATTTAACTGTACAACATCTCATTGCCCTTACTTGTGAAATGGAAATAGTAATAGCTTTAAACTCAAAATGATATTGCAAATATTGACAATAATAATGCATATTGGTACTACTGCATGCCTAGAAATAGCAAGTCCCTGCACATCTTTCCAATTATATTTCATAGCTTTTTATTTAAAAAATAGGACTCCAACAAATTTTAAAGAAATGTACAGCTAAATGCTGTACAGCCATTTGTCAGCCTCTCTATTATTTGCATGTTTTATAATTATAAGTATAATATTAATGCCAGGAAATTGACATTGATACAATACTTGGAGTTTATCCAGGTTCTCCCAATTATAGATGTACCTGTTTGTCTGTGTGCATATTTTGTGTATAGCTCTATGCAATTTCATTTCATATGCAGCTTTTGTAACTGCCACCAAAATAAAAATTTTGAGTTATATCATCATCACAAGATCCACGTCTAAGTGCAAATCCATTATGTAAAATTTTATTCTACACTGGGAAGTAAGATCAACAGTTTTCATTCCCTACCATAACCTAAAGCTTAAATTATTTCTAAGAATACCGAATAATTCCCCATGTAAAGATATTTATACATAAAAATAACAAAGTAAATTGTGTCTTTTTCTACTGTTTAGTAAGCTTTATTCTTGATAACTATTTAATAAGCTTACTAATTATTTATATACTAAATTTTAGGATTGTCTCTAGTAATTCAAGGTCCTCCACTAAGTTTCTTAGCATGCCTTATGATGATGTGAATAAAGAGAGAGTTTCTCATTAGAATTAGATTATTTGGGTTCAAATTGTGGCTCTACTGTTCTCTACAACATGATTCTAGGAAAGCCATTCTACCTTTCTGACTATTTTTTTTTCACTTGATTATTAGGTTTGGGGGTGATGAATGTAAAACAATTATAATACCCATTTCATAATTATCCTATAATAAACTAAATTGCTAATGAATGTAATGGATTCATTCTTTAGGAGGTGTAAGAAAAAGACACAGACCAAAGTTTTAAATAGAAAATATTTTGTAAAGGATTTGCAACAAATAAGGAGACAGCATAATAAAGCACTGCCTCTTTGAGTGTTGTATTCAGGGGCTTTCAATGGGGCTCAAGCAAGGAAGTGGGTGGTGACTGGTCACAGGTTGATAGGGAAGATTCCCAGTTCAATGCACAAGCTCTCGCCTTCCTCATACTTTGTCATCCTTATACATGTTCAAAAATGGTAGTGCAAGGTCACAAGTAAGTCATCCCTAGCTGTTCTTGGGCACTCAGGGGTAAGGTGGGTAGTCAAAGACTTTACTTCCTCAAGACATATACCTATTCTATTGTCTAAAACTAATCGGTTTTGAATGGCTGTTCAATGACTGCATCAGGGTTTGACAGTGGCCTCATGGAATGTTTTCCATTATATGCTATGCACTTGGGCTTTTCTATTGCTGATCTACTAACAAAATCAAACATCTAAAAGGTGTGCATTTCCTTTTGCATATTAAAGTGGAAATACATTGATAAATGTGTACCAAAAAATCTATAACTATGTCTAATAAAGCTAGCAATGGATTTCTTGAAGAGGTATTATTTGACCTGAGCTTTAAGAATGAATAGAAGTAACAAGACAAGAAGATTCATCAAGGTGTTCAGGAAGGGCAGAGCAATGTGTGTAAAGACAAAACACAAGTTATTTTCAGAGGAAATGTGTACAGTTCTTTGTTAGAACCAAGTATAAGAAGGAAATATTAGGAGCTGGAGCTAGACAGAAAATTGAGATCCTCGTAATGTATTCTATATTAAAACGTGTGAATACTTTGATGAGGAAATTAATATTTAGACGTGTTTTTAGGAAGAATGATCCCTTGAGGGTCAATGAAATATTAATTACAGGAAAGCTTAACAAAAGAAAAGAAAATTAATTTCATAAAAATAATCACAATAACTAGAATGATTCTCAAGTCTTATGTCCCATCTTACTCTCAATTGAAAAGGAAATTTATCTACAGATTGTAGCTTCTAGGAAAGTTATCAAAACAAAATAAATATAATTAACAAGCTGAATTAGCAAACCAGGTGGTGAGGAGGAGTTATTTTGACAAGTCTCACCACTAAACAGGAATTAATCTATTTATATTTATTATCATAATTATCATTATTAAACAGAGAAAAATGAACATGATGTTAAATGTGTATTTTACATATATAAAATATGTTTGCAAGCATTTTGGAAAGTTTCAAAGCCAAATAATATATAAACTGGGTTTGAACAAGATCTTTTGAGGAATTCTAAGAGAAAATAAAACTAAGGTTCAAATATAAATTAGATTTAAATGAAAAACATGAGTAAATTTGCTGAAAAGATAATAAAAGTTGTCATTGACATTTAAATAACAAAACTGGTTTTCAAGGATAGAATGAAGTATTCCAGGTTATTGTAGCTGATTATATGTACCAACTAAATAAACGCTTTTTTTTTTTTTTTACTAAGAGGAATTTCCTATAAGATGTTGAACTAGATACAGTTACATTTTCCTATTTTATCAGCCATTCAATAAAAGAGTCATTAAAATTATCCAATTCTTTAAGGAACTCTCTTATGGAATATTAGCTATATAGTTTATGTTCTTAATATACATTCAGAAATTTTCAAGGGCATTACAACTAAATAATTTTTAAAGATAAGAAAATGGTTTCTATGAGTAAAGATGTTGACAGACTTTTAGATTATATTTGTAAAGATTATCTATTGTGTTTTTTGGGAGGAATTGTCTGAAAAATAACACATCAATAGATATAGTGCCTAAAATACATATAGTAAGTTCATTTCCCAGTTAATTTTGAGTTACGACTCACAAGCCTTTTGTCAACGTTTTACTCTGGAGCAGGTGCAAGCTTACCTACTGCCACATTAGGTTATACGGTCTTAGACAAATTATTTGGCCTCTCTAGTCTCATGGCTTTTTATCATAGAAATGGAAATAAAAATAGTAACTAAGCCATAAAGATGCAGTGAGAATAAAATTTATATTTTAAGGGACTAGAGGGGAGCAGGGATATTTTAAGCCAATAGAATATTTAAAAGGCAGGAACTTCCATATTTATATCAGGTAAAATAGACTTCCAGCAAAACATGGTAACAAAAGTAAATATGGACACTATAGAATGAAAAATGAATTTATACAGCAGTAAGAAATTGCACTTATTATCTATAGGCACCCAACATAGGTTCACAATGCATAAAATTCCATTATCCTATTTCTGGGTATTTTCACAAAACATTATTTTACAGACATATATGCTTGCCCACTTTTATTGCAGCATTATTTACAATAACCAAGAGCTGAAAATAATCGAAATGCCCTTCAGCAGATGATTGGCTATGGAAGATATGGTATATATATACAATGGAACACTACTCAGCTATTTTTTTTTAAAAGATAATGAAATCCTACCTTTTGCAACAACATGGATGGGCTTGGAGGATATTATGTTTAGTGAAATAAATGAGTCTGACAGAGAAAGACACATATACCATCTGATTTCACTAATGATGTATGATATACTGCAAAATCAAACAAATGAATCAAATAAAGAAAACTTTTATTCTGTGAGACTAAATTGGTGGTTACCAGAAAGAACAAGGAAAGTGGGATGAGCAAATCAGGTAAATGGGGTCAGTTTTATGGTGGACTATAGAATAGAACTTTTGGTAGTAACTTCCTGTAGTATAACAGATGTTGATTTTTGATGATGCACAGCTAAAACTTATTGGTAATACAATGTCACTTTAATGAAAAATAAATAAAAATTTAAAAGAACTGAGAACAGCATCAAGAATACAATCAGCATTGTATAACTGTTAGCTATAATTATTTATAAAAATAACTTTTGGGGAGTCCACCAGGCTTCACTGTGCTTGCCAGTTATAGAGCCCCCAGGCCTCTGCTCCTTAGGATCCCAGATCACCAGACTCACCTGGAAGAGAACCTGAGCTGCACCCACCCTGATCTGCACCCACCCAGCCTCCCCACCCAATTTCACTATACCTGTGAGGCTCCCACAACTCCAGGCCTCCACTCCACAGAACCTCACATCACCAGCCCCACCTTCACTGGCCCAGAACAAGTACCTGCCCACTAGGTCTCAATACAAAACCAGCATGCTAGACTTAAGATCCATAGTCCCATAGGCCCAATCACCAGGGCCAGAAACAGGCGCTCACTAGACCTCTGGACTCAAAGATTATCAACATCACCATGGCCTGTCAATGTCAGAACAGTCACCCACTAGATCTCAGAACTAAGGACATCCACAGTGCCTCAACCCAGATCCAGACCCGCAAGTCTTAAAATATGTATTGGGATATTCGAGAGCTGTATTGCTGGACTACACCGGGGCTGCCTATGAAACTCCCCATGCTGGAGATCTGCAAAGCTTTCAAGCACCACCTGAAAAGATATCAGTGGCCTACCACAAGTGAGCATCTTAGACAGCAGAATCAGACTCACCCCCACTGAAATCAAAGTGTTGGCACCTGCCACATTACCAAACAGATCAGAAGAAGTCTCATATTCAAGAAAAAGAAAGTCACAGTGCCAAATTGAAGGCAGAAAAGACAGCCATGGCAAAATCTTGGTTACCACAAAAGCTTGAATGACCCCAAAAAGAGGAAGATGACAGGAGCTCACCAGAGAAGAATTTCATTAATATGGTTTGGGACAAACTAGTGAATAAGGAGTTGAAAATTATAGTTATTAAAAAGCTGAATGAGATGATGCAGGAGGCTCACACAAATACCCAAAGGCAATTGGAAGAACTCAGAAAAGATGTGATATATTAGTGAGACTTCTTCACCAAGGAGACTGAGACCATAAAAGAAGTCCTAACAGAAATGCTAGAGACAAATCGAAGTCAAGAAATTGAACATAAAAATGGAGAGGTCCATAAATAGACTCAGTCATGAAGAGAAACAATATCAGATATTGTATACAAGATAACAGAGGTGATCTTCATGGTAGAGGAGTGGAAAACAAGATTAAGGAAAAATGAATAAAGTTTATGAGAAATATTGGATATTATGAGAAGAACAAACATAAGGATAATAGGAGTCCTGTAAGAAGAGAAGAGGGAGAAAGGAGCAGAAAACCTTTTTAAAGACATAATAGCAAAGAATTTCCTACATATGCTATAAAATGTAACCACAAATGTTCAAGAAAGAGAGAGAACCCTAAAATTTCTAAATGTAAACAGAATTACTGAAAGACACATCATAATAAAACTAGCAAAGGTCAACAATAAAATAAAAACTACTCAAGGCTGATAGAAAAAGATAAACATAACTTACAAAGGCATACCCTTCTGGCTATCAAAAGATTTCTCAACAGAAACACTACAAGGCTCAGAGGGAGTAGAAAGATGTATTCAAAATCTTAAGACAAAAACTACCAGCCAAGAATACTCTATCCTACAAAACTATCAGTCAAATATGATGGAGAGATAAAGTTCTTCAACGACAAATAAAAGTTAATAGATTTTTCTGTCACCAAGCATGTCATTCAAGATATCATGAAAGGGGCCATATAATAGGGAACACAAAAACAAAGATCCAATAAGCCTCTAGAATGGTGATAAAGAGGAAATCAAAAGAAGAAACAAAGATGAAACCAACATGAGAGAATACAAAAATATTAAAGGGGAAAGGGAAAGATGGCAAACTATACAAATACACAAACAGATATGGCACCAGCTTGCAAAAGTCTATCATAGAGCAGTGTAGTTGGAGACAATCCATGAGAGAGGTATAAAACTCAATTCTAAAGAACCATATAGCCAAGAAGTAGCCAAAACTGACAAAATAGACACTGAAAACCATCCAAGGTTAAAAAACCAAACAAAAAATGAAGTACCAGGCAGAGAAAAGCAACAGAGAAAAAAGTTTCAAATGACAGTAAAAAAACCATACATTTCAATCATCCCCTAAATGAGCGTGGAATGACCTCATCAATCAGAAAACAAAGAGTGGCTGAATGGATTAAAAAAATAGGACCCATCATTATTATGTCTACAAGAGAGACACATCAGATCCAAAGACAAACATAGGTTGAAATTCAAGGACTATGGGAAAATATATCAAAGCAACAGTGATAAGTGGAAATCAGGAACTGTAATACTAGTATCAGACAGAACAAACTTTCAACTAAAAAGTATATCATGATGCAAGCATGGACACTACATTATGGTCAAAGAAGGAATCCCTCAAAAAGAAATAATGATCATCAACATGTATGCACTCAATTCAAGGCCACCTAAATACATAAAACAAATACAGACAGAACTAAAGGCACAATAATGATAGGGGACTTCAACACTCCATATACACCAATAGACAGATCATCTAGGCAGAAAATCAATCAATAAATAAGAGCCCTAATAGAAACAATGGATCACATGGACCTAATAGACATATATACTGGGAGCTATACTCCAACAAAAAAAGAGTATACATTTTCCTCAAGTGCACATGGAACATTCTCAAGGATAGGCCGTATTCTAGGACACAAAGCAAGTCTCAGTAAATTTATCAAGACTGAAATCATAGAAAGCATCTTCTCTGACCACAAGGTGGTTATATCAGAAATGAATCTAAAGAACAAAGCTAGAAGAACCACGGAGATGTGGAGATTGAACAACATGCTTCTGGCAACCCTGGATAATTGAAGAAATTAAAACTTATCTAGTAATAAATGAAAATGCAGAGATGAGCTTCCAGAACATATGGGATGCAGCAAAAATAGTTATGAGAGGCAAGTTTATAGACGTACAAGTACACATCAAAAACCAAGAAAGAGTCAAATTAAATCCCTAACGTCACACCTAGGGGAACTAGAAAAGTAAGAACAATCTAATCCAAAAATAAGCAGAAGGAAGTAAATAATAAATATTAGAGTAGAAACAAATGAAATTGAAAGCAAAAAGACCATCCAAATGATCAATGAATCCAAGAGTTTACTCTCTGAAAAAATAAACATAATCCAAACACTCATAGCTAGATTCATGAAGAACCTTTAAACAGAAGATGACAACCAACATCATAGAAATGCAAAGGAACGTGAAACACTATTATGAATATGTAGGTGCTAATAAATAATCACCCATGAAGAAATGGACAGATTTCTAGGACCCTACAACATCCCAAAACTGAACCAGGAGGACACAGACAACTTCAATCAATCACAAGCACAGAAATTGAAGGTATAATAATAGTAAAAAAAAAAAAATCTCTCTTAAAACAAGAGGCCAGGTCCAGATGGCTTCAGTAGTGAATTCTACCAAATATTCATAAAGTTAATCCCCATCCTTCTTAAACTCTTCCACAAAGTTAAAGAGGGAAAACTCCCAAATATATCCTATGAGATTAATATTACCTTAATTCCAAAAATTAGACAGACAGCTCCAAAAAAGAAAATTACAGACCAATATCACTGACCAATACAGTTGCAAAAATCCTCAACAAAATCCTGGCAAATAAATTCCAACAGTACATCAAATAATTATATACCATCATCAGGTGGGTTTTATTCCAGGGATACAAGGATGGTTCAGCACTCACAAATCAATCAATGTAATACACGACATCAACAAAGTGAAAATGAAAAACCATATGATCATTTCAACAGAAGCACAAAAAGCATTTGACAAGATTCAGTACACATTCATGATAAAAATATTTGGCGAAATAGTAATAGAAGGTGCATCCCTAAACATAATAAAGCAACATATAACAAACACACAACCAACATCAAATTAAATAGTCAGCAATTAAGAACCTTTCCCTTAAGATCTGGAACAAGACAAAGTTACCCATTATCACCCCTACTATTCAACATAGTTCTGAAAATCTTAGCCAGAGTAAAAAAGAAAATAAAGGGAATCCAAAATGGAAAAGAAGAATCAAAATTACCATTATTTGTTTTAATTCTGTAAGAAGTTGGGACAAAACAAGAAATTGGGTACAGGAAAAGTATGTAAAGAGAGAGAGGGTTCTCTATATATTAATGTTACTTCACTTCCTTGCAAAGAAAACGCTAATTTATACCTTACTTCAAAAAAAAAAAGCACAAAAGAACAAAGCATTTATCAAGTACCCAATGCATGTTTGAGTCAGAAGACAGGTGCCACACCACATCCTATAATAAACTCATAGTTTTCAAGTATTTTTAATCTAGTAGAGCACATAAAAGCAATAGGGCACCAATACTTTGAATAAAAAACTGAATATTATTAATACTATTATTTAAAAATTCAATATTTACTATTCAAAGGACTAGGAAATGATCACATCTAGTGAGACTATAAGGAGCAGTTTTAAGTAAAGAGTAGTATTAAGGATATACAGAAAAGGACAGGATTTCGGTGTCATAAAATGTAATTTAGAGCATCTTCCCACATTCAAATAAATGTCAAAATCTCTTTTTTTCTACAGCAACATAAATTCATATAATCTATAATTATACAATTAGAAATTTAGTTAGGTTTGTTGACATAGTTCAAGTTGTCTTCTGTCTTCTATAAAGTCTTCTTTAAGAGTCATCTTCAAATTAAGTTAGCATATGATTAAAACATCTTTTAAATTCCTCATATCAAAATTCTTCACCAGATGTTGCCTTCGCTGGCAGGATGCCCTGATCTTTCTTAGGTAGGGACAAAAAACTCTAAGCACTTTAAATATTTATCCACACATTTAGAAACTTTAAGACTAAGTTACTTGATGCAATTCAAAAAATTGAAACAATAAATCAGGTTCATAGTTGCGTTAATAATATTTCCACCATAACTTTTTCATGATTATACATTATGTTGCATGAATTAACAATGTCGTTTAATAAGTCAAGATGAAAAGCAAATATTTACAAAAACACTCTTCACTTTGATTTGAATGCTATAAACTTTTCAGAATAAAAGCTGCTAACCAGCTGATAAGGTCATTCTCTCAGTCAAACATACATTATTCAAGAGGATAGCACTAGCAGACCACGGTGAACTCAAGAAAGCTAGAAAGTGCTGTCTTGCATACTGTATTCCAAATGTAGAAGTAGCAAAACCCTAAGTATGATGTTTGATTCTAGCGAGATGTATTTTCCCTAACCTTTGTTGCTCTGCTCAATATTAAGGGTTTCATTTTCTAGCAATCTTGTTTTCCCTGCTACTCTTGTTCAGAGTTTCTTTAGGTAACAAGATATAAACAATTTTAATAGCAAAGAAGGGCAATTTCAAGACTGAACTTCATCAAAAATCTGGAGAATGCAAGATGATGTAATCGGAAAAACACAAGATTTTGAAGACAGAACTGGGCTCCTTCCCAGCTCTGCCATTTGATGGTAGTATGACCTTGCAGGTCATTTGACCTTAGTAGGCTTCACCATTAAAGTAACTGACAATGCCCTCTGAGTTTGCCGGAAGGTTAAATGGGATGAGATATTTTAGAGTGTCTGGTCTACAACATTGTCTACCCCAGAGATTTAACAATGTTGGTTTTTTTCCCACTTTCTATGGAGAAACAGATACAGAAATCATAAATGTGGAGGTGATTTTTGAGAATACAGTCAAAGATCTAATTACCAAACTAAAAATTCTCACCCTGTTTCATTGAAACTCATTGATTCACTATTTTCTTCTGTAAAATTCCATTTCATTTAAATACTCTCCCTTCTGTTTCTCATTCTACGAATCAGAAAATTATTTTCTGTTTATTCTTCTATTTACAGAATACCCTAAAATACTGGGTTTGGTGGTATCCCTGAAGTTTCCATCCTTCATTCTTCTTTTTCTGTTACTAAATCAGTGCATTAATTCATACAGATTAACTTCAGTTATTACACCAATGATTCAAAATGTTAGCTCCCCTGATTCATATATTATTTGAAAATACTTGAATTGTCTTCTAGTATGCCAGGTCAAATTCATTTTTGTTCCTGACAAATCTAATCTTCCGAAGCAATAAACCAAAGTAAAATCTCAGATACTTGTTTTTTTCCCATTTCTTTATACACAATGTTCAACTTAGTACCACATTTTATGTATATATAGATATGTATATACTAAGCATTTCTTGATAAAAAGAAAAGCATTAATATCTATATTAATTGCATATCAAAATCATAACATTTGGGGTATAGTGGATTAAATAACCATTACTATAGCACTCATTTCTATTAAAAATTTAAAATGTATATATGACTGGTACCTATTTTTATTACTCAGAACTGTCTCACCCACTTATCCATTTTCTTGCCAGTTATTTTTTAAGATACAAAATTGTATTGTGTCATTCTCTGAATTAATCTTCTCACGTAGATCCTTTGTATTTTTGAAGTAGGCTGCCTCACTGTACAATTCTATAATACAACAATGACACTACTTCTACCTATAAAACTACCTTAAATCTCTAGCAAACCTTGAGTCCTAACAATGTATTTCACCATCTTTATCCCAGATCACACCGTGACCCTACATTGAACCCTGGCCATTTTAGTCATAGTTGACTAATTTCATTTCCAAACAATCTATTCACTTGTATAAACTTAGACCATTTAATATGCTATTTTAAAGACTTCTCTGAGTAATCGCTTACCAATTTTCAAGGTACAATCTTACTAATGGAAAATAACAATACATTGAAATGCTTTTTAAATTATGTTTAATCAAAATGGCATCGTGTTGTTTAAACACTGTATTTCATAGTATCATGAACTAGATCTTGTGTTGAAGATTTCTTTTTTTCTAGGGATAGTGGAAATAATCAGTCAGAACTGCTCAAACTTATTTATGACCTGCTGAGATGTATCTCAGAGAAGATGTATTACGGAGCAAAAGAAGAGTCCAAACTGTCTTTAAAGGGTTTCCACTTGACTCAGGGCTCACATGGTTTACAAGGAAAACAGTTAGTCCACCATATTTGCCTTTTAGTTTCAAACTAGAAAGATGGAGACAAATGTTATCTTCAGCAAAGTGGTTGACTAAGTAAAAGGGATCATTCAGAACATGTAACTGTCAGTTACTTAAGGAAAGAATAAATTCTCTCACACACCTACAAGCTATTAGACCCATATCCTTCTGATATAGTGTCAATTTTAAAGGGTTTATTGGACAAAAAGGCACTGAGAAACTAAATCAAGAATTCTTGAACTAAGTATATACACTGTAACTCTGAGGTTAAAGACAATAATTTAAACTTTACCTTGTGAAAATTTTATATTGAACATAGAAGGAATCTGATTGTCATATCTGTTATTACATTAATCACAAAAATCAAGAACTTATTTAGTCAGTGCTTTTTATATGTCAGGTAGTAGCTAAGAAGGGTATTGCATTGTTTTACATGATTATCTTCATAATTCCACGGCATATACAGATATCAATTAGGGTTCCAAGATAGAAGCAACAAAAACTTCTCTGACTAATTAAGCCAGAAGAAATTCGATAGCAGACTTTTCAATCTTCTCAGATTTAACTGGAGTTGAAGAGCCACCATGATTAGAAGTAGATAGAAATCAATGGCAGTCCAAGACCTCATAATCCAGGAAGACACTGTTTACATTTTCAGAATGGTCTGCAAAGGAATTGCTCTGCCAGCACTACTGCTAAGCACATGATCTCCGGTAAGTCCCTTCATTATACATCACTCCGTCAGTGGAGGAAATCCCAGTATAGAGAACTGACAGACCAAAACCACAGCTCTCTTCATGGAAGTAGTGGTATAATAGAGGGAGGCTCTGACTCCATTTTTCTGTACATTATATAGGAAGTATTTTTTCACAAAACTATACATTATTGGGGGGGGTGCAAAATTTACTGCCTCCAAAAAAATCAAGGTACAAACTGTATATGAATGCTCATAAGTCAGAAATTACATCCTCTAGAGTCCACCCCCTTCACTGTCCAGCATTCACAGCTATTTCTCATATTTCCAAAAGTGCTCTCACCTGACAAAGTAAAATTATGCCCTATGAAAAGTCAAAAATGAACTCATCCCCTTCCTCCCAACATTTGGTTTTATAGTATCTTACTACCATGATTCAATCTTACTACCAGATTCTTTAAGCATAATCAGTAAAAGTACATGATTTTCAGTTTGTATGTATATCAGTCTATCATCTATCTCCCCACTCTTTATATATACATATATGTGTGTGTGTATACATGAATTTATTTTATCACTACTTTAACTTAACTTTAGTCCATTCAGAATCATCAAAAGCAGTATACTACCCTGAAATTCTTGAATTCTCAAACAGTCTTTAAAACATTGAGGAAACTATGTGCTATCAAAGAAGCTTGCCTTCCAAGCACCCTCAATTGTCAACAATAATGCATTTTTTTCCACTACTGGGAAAAAAAGCTGACAGATTCTCACCACAAAGAACCAATGACAATTTCATTATCTTATGCCTATCTTGTTTAAATAAAGAATGAAAAATTACTCAAATTTGCATGCAGATCTTTGACCTCACATCCATGTTCTAGCATTCATTCATTCATTCATGGGTTTTCTGATTCTACCTGACATTAGCAACAGAATCAACAAAATCATTGTTGAATGTTTAAAAGATAAAGAACATACTTAGAAGAATAATAAAGGCTCAGAATTCTTGGACACTGAAATCATTGACTTGGGAATGGATAGGAACCTAGTTATCTCCTCATAATTTCTAAGCAGGGAATTCTCTGTTCTGAGTTGCAATCCCTGACTACAGCTGCACAGGTTTTATTCAGAGCTCTTCAGCTTCTCAGACCTCAGTTATAAATCTGGAGCATTCATTTCTTTTGTTAGCATAGAACCTCTGTCTCTTGAACATCTCATGACTGCTGAAGACTCTGCTTAATTCTTTAGATTCTCAGACACTGCCTTCTACTTTGTTTCCTGGAGTTGTGCTCATGCATGAGCAGTTAAGAAGTTGGATTTGAAGAAAAATTACAAGAAAAGTATCGGGTTCACTTTTCTCCAATTTTTCCCTCTCTAGGTGATTGATTCTTCGAATCCCAGCTGCTTTGCCCAGTTAATATACAGCAAGTTTCAGGATGAAAACTTCTGGTTTCTGGAGACAATTTATTTTTAGTTTCTTTGCTGTTGTCTAATAAATGTTAGTGTCTTTATTTTGCTCCTAAAATTAAAAAAAAAAAAAAAGGAATACATTGAAATCATCAAAACTCAGGCTACTTTCTTAAGTTATCTCTGGTCTTCCAACCTAAGTACTATTTTTTTTTTCCAGAACTTTAAAAAACATTAATCAGGAAAGATTTTGTGTATTAAATTTGTCGTATATTGAAGAGAGTTCACCAAGGTCTAGGGGGCAAAAAACTTTTCAAATGAATAACTGTTTCAAAGGTCCTAAGGTATACCCAGAGCGCTTAAAATAATTAGATCAGAAAACTTGATTCAGCAAATGCAGTTTACTTACTGCAAGCCACATTTGACCTCCCCCAAGTTTAGAAATGATTTCCATTACTTGTGACATTAGTGTGATGCCTCCATAAGTTTTCATCAATGGAAGAGGGCAAACCTTCAACCCGGGAGATGATCTATTGTACGTCTCCTTACAATCATTAGCAAATGCATAAAATTCCTGAGTGTTTTACAATAAAATGTTCTTATCTTTAAACCTGCATTTGTCAATGGAAAACTATTCCCTTGATTATTTCTAATGAGTATATATCCCAAACTTGGTTACAGACAATACCTTTGCGAAAATCATAGGCAAAAAGAGTATTTTTTCCTAATCTAATTTACATTGCAATTTTAAGGAAAAAATCACACTGATTTTATTCTACATGTGTTTGTATATTTTTATAAATATACGTTTATGTTCTATATGGAAACTGGAAGTTTATTTAATCTTACTGTTAACTCTCAAAGCCAATTATTTTTATCAATGTTATATTGTATATACTTTATCTTAAACATTGATTAGAAGCAGATATTAAAACATATAAAGTAAAATTCAGGAGAGGTGAGTAAACGAAGAAGCAATTTGTCTTAAACTGTATGTGATTTTTCAAAAAAAATTTATTTTATTTAGTTGTTCATCTTGGTTGTTCCTCCCCATCCTTGGGTTTCTAATTCGGGTTCCTGGGACGTACGTGGACTATGTCTGGTGGTCTTATCCACGAGGTCACCAGGGCGCACCAATGTGTATGTGAGCTATTTTATTTCATTCAAGTTCCAATACATTCCATAAGCCATAGAAAGGTGTATTCTATATTGGAAGAATTTGAAATAAGAAAGGTGATTGCCTACCTAAGAGTGATTCCGTCTTCTCTAACGATGGTCACATAATCAAAGGGAGCCATCACTTCTACCCTATTTTCTATAGGTACTTGCTTGACCCAGGCCAAATTGGCTCACTACTCCTATGTGAATTTAAATGTCAATGGAGAAGGTATTGACCTGAAGTCGCTGGAGCTGAGTCACTTGCACTCAAGGAAGAAAAAAACCCATGAAACTATTTGTAACAGCCCAAAAGAACCCTGAAACTCAGATTTTAGCTATTCCCTCAATTATGTTAGCTATTCAATATATTTCCAATATACTACTTATTTTTTCCAAAGCATTGTATGAAACCAATAGTAATTCAACTATGAATCTGGCAGAGGTATAACACAATGCTACTTCTTTTGCTCACTCTTATATTTGCATCCTTCACTCATGGAGATGGCAGGATAGTATAGTCATGAAGGAAAGAGATTTCTGTCATTTAGTCCAGGCTCTAAAATTTATTTAACTATGTGACATTGGAAAAGACATTTTTTTTCTGTCTCAATGTTCTTATCTGTAAAATAGGACAATAACGCTTATACCTAATAGAATTGTTGGAATTAAATGGACTGTGACAACTGATGTGTTAGATATAAACCTGAAACTTAGATAATAATATATGAGTGTTAACTGTAAGGTTTTTCTGTAAGGTTTTTCTCCGCGAGGAGAAAAAGTCAATTAGACAAAAAAGTCGAATAGTCAGGGCTTTATTGGATTCTGCACACCCGGGCGAAATTCCCAAGTCCGCAGAATGGGGCTGGGGAAGTCGCGCTTGAACAAAGGGGAGCGGGCTCTTTAAGCAAAGGAATTTCGCGGGCTTGCTGTGTCGCGATTGGGGATTGGCCCTGTGAATCCAGGTATGGGGGTTGCATCCCTTATTCTGATGTCATCCGCCATTTTCCCCGGGCTTGGCCGCCGGGCATGCCCGCCGTCCTGTCTTTCTGAGCCAGCCTAACATTACCTGTGTTGTGTAATACTATTTCACAGCGTGAAGCATACGTAAGTACTGCCTTGAAAGAAAAAGAGGATTCAGGACTAGGGATAAATCCAAAAGCAAAGACAGCAAAGGATGACTAAATGCAAGGGTTTGAGGTAAACAATGCATGGAATTATCACATAAGTTTGTTTTTTATAACTGAGTCTATTTTGAAAGGCTAACAAAAGGTACTTGTTTATGAAAATAATCCCTTTATTTAAACAATGGAGTCTAAATATCTTACATTTTTCTCATGCAGTGACAATGGAAGTTGAAAAAATATTGTTTTAAGGAAATTAAACTTGTGAATTCCTGAAAATCAGATGACATCACACATGTTCTATTTAAGTTCATTCCTTTCCTTATAGAATATATATATATTTTTTAAAAAACTTATACACTAAATTGTGACATGATTAAATTATGCCAAATAATAGAAAGAATTATTTAACTAAGAAATTAATAAAAGGAAAAAATCTCTAATTGTCCAGGAAACATAAAGCTATAGATTGGTGTCCAGCACCATGAATATTTTGTGAAAAGAATAGACATGTTAATCCTTTAGAAATTTCTATTAAATGAAATAGAGACTCAAAGAAGATTTATTCTTTTACTTCCTGCTCTGTGGTTAAAACTTAAGAAAAAACTGCTCAAGCATTATTAACAATTATTATCATCGAATGCATCAAAAAAGGGCTATATTGGTTATGTTGTATAAGCTTTCTGAAGTTAGTGCAAATTAGTCTTTTTGATAAAATAATGAAAACATATGAAAGGATGACCTGTCTTCATACAGACTAAATTTATTGGAGAGACAGGCGTGTACAAATGGACAATCACAAGTAATGAGCATTATAAAAGAAGTAAGTTGAAAATGAAGTGGAAACAGTAATAAAAACTTTCCTGAGTCCTTCTGTGGGAATCAGGGAAGACCCCAAAGAGAACAACACTGAAGTCAGTGATGAGTAGTATGTGATAACATGAGACAACATGCATCTTTATAAGCCTAATTCTGAAACTTGAAGCATCAAAGTGAATGCCTATGGAAAAAAACTAGACAACTAGGTGATAAGAAACTAGGCATCAGACCCAAAATGGCATCACTTATGCTATGCCCCATGTTAACAGAGACTTAATCACAGTTTAGGTTTTCTCATAAATGAGATCTTAACCCAGACAATGAGGAATTGCCTGATCAACACTAGTTAGGTAATCTGTCTAACAGACCCCTGACAAAATTTAAAGCAAAGCAACATTGCAATAACCTACAACTTTTTTTTTTGTCTAGTATAACTTCCTTGTTCCCACTCACTCTGGCTATAGAGTTT
Source organism: Solenodon paradoxus (assembly GCA_004363575.1). NCBI lineage: Eukaryota > Metazoa > Chordata > Mammalia > Eulipotyphla > Solenodontidae > Solenodon > Solenodon paradoxus. The sequence goes on from RJWH01000101.1 coordinate 1,546,185, forward strand.
CACTTTGTACAGCAACTCAGAATTCCTTTCTGTATACTAGATTGGATGCTACCTGATTCAAATAGATTTTTGCTCAAATAAATTCTTCAAATTTTTAATATGCCCTAGTTTATCTTCTAACAGCAGGAACAAAATCATGAAGAAATTATGCTATGCCCAGAAGTATACATTACATTTTACAGTGAAGACAGATAAAATGAAGAATTTTACAATTACATGAGGCTTGGAATATACATCTTTATTTGTAAAAATCAGGTTATAAGTCCTTATTATTATCAGGTATGACATTGTGATTTATAAGAGACATATATATTTGGTCACTCTGTATATCATAAATAAGTAATAGTAAATGAAGGAAAGAAAAGCATGATCAAACCAGGTGAAAAATATAAAAATATTTATAATGGCCTAAAGACAAGGGAGGTTTTTCTTTTAAATCTAGCCCTACCTCACAGTGGCTTTTTCAAATGTTAGACATATTTTATTGGTACTATTGCTATATCCAATCTATAAATACTACACCAGGTTTGATCATTTGCCTTACAGGTTTCATGTCCCAAGACCAAGAAGTGGACTGTGATGCTGTAATTTATAAGATATATATCATGTCATCATTCAGGTGATATAAATATATTTCCCGTATATATTCAGTCTTCATCCACAGTTCCTGAATCACAGCTCCCAAAACTCTTGAATTTGCTGATAAAGGCATAGTAGCATCTTTTATTACAGTATTCTGTTACAATCTCTTATCCTCAGTTCCTGAAACTTTAGAGCCATAAAGGTGATAAAGGTGTATTCTTATGCATAGCGATCCCCTTTCCAGCACAACTGCCTTTATGATAATGAAGGTGACTTTGGGAAAGCACCTAAGGATGGGTTCTGGTTGTCAGGGAACCAGTCAAAAGAAAGAGGGTTGGAATTTTCAGTTGATTCACAGGGAAAGAGGGATACCATTGAATTAATCATCAACGGCCAATGAATTAATCAGTTATACAAATGCAATAGTGCCTCCATAGATGTAAAAGGAGATTTGGGGGGAGTTTCCTGGTTTTAGAACCAGAATGCTTCTATGTGGCACCTAGCCAGATCCCAATTTCAACAATAACAGAAGCTCTTGTTCAAAATCTATCGCTGTGTATCTCTTCACCTGGCTATTGAATCAGAACCTTTAATATACCTTGTAATAAATCAGTAATCTAGTGAGCAAATGGCCTTCCTAAATTCTATGAGCTGTTTTAGCAAATTAATCAAACCCAAGGAGGGGACAATGGGAGCCTCTGATTTATAATAAGTCGGTCAGAAATTATGTGGGTGAGGGTGAGCTGAAACACACTGATGAGATATTGGGTCCATCCAGAAAGAATTTGTGGAGAGAGCCATTTGGTCAGGCTCACACAGCAAGTTTATTAACAGCAGAAATAGTGAGTTGAAGTGCCCTGTGGGCTGGGGAAGTTACATCAAGGGAATGCACACGTGTGTGTACGACCTGTGCTGCCTGCCTCTCACCCAGACAAGATGAATCCTTGTGTATTTATGAAGGGTGACGGTTTCTTCTTGGTGTGTCCTGGTTACCTGGAGTAAAAATGATGCGAATATCTAGGGTTGTGTCCTAGACTCAGGTTGCCAAGGTGGGGTCCTTTCTCTGGGGTCTTTAACTCTTAGATGTCTTAGGTTTTGTCATTTAGTTTTCTACTCACGCATCTGCATACTGCCCTACAGATTTTAAGCTATGCTGTCCCTGCATCAAGAAAGACAGGTAACAAGCTGGAATAACACTTGGTGTCGAGTGGCAGGGGGTCACTGGCACCTCTATTTTGCAGCCATTTGATCAGAATCACAAATAACAACCTGGGCTTGCAATTGGCATCTAATGTGGAGGTCCACCTTTGTGGGACTGAGTCCTTTACTTGTGGAATCATATGCTATATCTGGGTAATAGATAATGTCAGAATTAAGTTGTTACCTTGTTGTTATCAGAAAATTGTTTGTTGGTAGGGAGCATCTCAGAAATCCAAAAGACATAGGCATTCCATAAAAGAGCAAATATTATATTTAAAAACATATTTAAAATTACCTGTCATAAGATATTAATCTTACTATTTATTGATCTCAAAATTTCCTTCCCAATTCAACATTTAAGATGTGACTTCAAAGTAGCTGCACTTAAAGGTCTTACAAAAATATAGAAAAAAAAAAAACAAAACAATATTTCCTAAAGGCAAACTACTTTATCTAAACTTAGTATAATCAGAAAGGAAATCAGATTAGGAAATAGACTCTTTGAGAGTTCTTGCTATTGTATTCTTTTACTGCTTATTAGCAGAATATGATTTAAAAACTAGTCAGAAAAATGCTGATTAATGCATTCTCTATTCTCTCAGTGAAACATGGGAACAGTTCTGAGCATCAGCAATAAAATTTAAGATTTCAAATTCTTAAATATGTTATTAACATTACATTTTTTATTAGGACCATAAAATATCTGGATTTAAAGGTTGTAATTTGTATTTTAGTATTCAGACAGTCTGTTTCCATGTATTTGTCACTTACTTTGAATGATAGTATCGATAAGTAAACTTCATTTTCTGCATCTCCTGGCTAATGACAACTTAAAACCATTTCCACAGTAAATTATATGTATATAAAATTCCTGCTTTCATTTTAGAAAGGAAATTATTGGCAAATGAGGAATGAGATACAGACATTAGCTCAATAGCGCAGTCTCTTTAGCTAAACAACTATAAATTATGATATAGCTTTGAACTACTGTAGCAAAAACCAAAAATGACAGTCACTTCAGTAAGATAGAATTTATGTCTCCTTGGGTCTAAGTGTTCTATCAGCAAAGCAGTGATTCTGTATTGCCAAAAATCCAATATCCTACTTTCCTTTTCATGTTCAAAATGACTCATTAACTACCCTGTAAATATTCTAGCCAGTGAGAAGTGGGAAGGTAACAAGGGTGTGTTCATGTATTCTTTCCCACTGCTTAATCAAATGGCTACTCAGTTTCAAAAGAGACTTGTGAATCTAGTTTTTATTTTAGAGACCCATGAACCTGTCAAACACTAGAGATTCCATTCCAAAGGGCAGTATAGATATTGGGAGAGACACCTGTCTACCTCATGCATAAGAATTCTAAGGAGAGAAATAGTGATGCTTCCACAAAGACATTCATGATGTGACAGAGAAATTTTCAACAACTTTCAGTAAGTATCTATTTGTAAATTCTCTAAACAATTTCTTTAACTTATAGATATTTTAAAAAGAGGCAACATGATTTTTCTAGATATAGTTAAATCTATATAGATATTATTGTTTGTAGATGAGCTTTTAAATAATTGTTATTTTATTTTACCTATTAAAACTCAGTTTTCCTTTTTTTCTTCTACACTCCGCTGATTACTGGGGAGAACTGCTGTGATAGAAAAATAAAAGTTTAGTACAATAAATAATTAAAAAACATAGTTTTAAGTGTTTTCTATGTAGAAAGTACACCAATATTTGATTCCTGAGTTAGATAATAAGTTCTTCTCCCCCATAATATATTCCCCAAGGTCATTACTAAGAAAAACTTTCATGGACTCCAAGTTTATTACACCTCCTTAACTTCTTTACTTTTTAGTACCTTTCTGCATATTTTTCTACCACTCTCACTCCCCAATACTCACCAAGTTTCTATGTCAATTTCAGTGCTATGTTTCCATTTCTATGTCAATTTCCTTTCAGGAGAAATTTTGTCCAATTAACTACTCCATTCTAAAGCGTTAGTGAATCATGACACTACTCTGCTAAAGTCATTATTTCGTATGACAACTGACAAGGAAGGAAAATCTATGGTTAAAATAAATGAATCTGGAATAAAGATTTTTTTTGAGGAACTAAAGATAGGAGAGATCATCTTCAAGGGTTTCAGTATTCTTCAGTGCTTCTCAATTCACAGCTCATTAGAGAACATTTATGCTCTTAGATGAAGGGCTATTGTATCTTAACACACAAGATATATGTATGTATATTTAACTATAAAAATATCCCTGATTGAATTCAATGTTGTGATTTATAAAAGTTAAATCATGTTAAAATAATGTTTATCTAACCACTTACATTTAAAAGAATATTGAATTATCTTTCTGTGATTCAATTTGTTATTTTTATGTCATGTGTGTATGTATAGACCTTATTGAACTTTTCAAGGTGGGAACATCTAAATGCTAAAAATCACATTCAGCAATATTCTTTGGATTTGGACTTTTGAAGTTTAATTTTAAAGTAAAGTAAATTAAGACATGATTATCACATGAGGCATAACAAATATATTTTTCTGTTTGAGACAGAATTTTATCCTTACATCTCTCAAAAAGAGGAAGACTTCTTTATGGAGATGTAATCATTACTGTCTACAGAGCATAAATAAAATAAAAATAATAAATCATGTCATGCACAAATTTGGTCATTGGACTTGATTTGTATGAATATGTGATGAATAAACCTCTTTTGCTTTTTTTTAATAAATGTTACCATGCTAAGCAAGACACTTCAAGAGTGTGGTATGCATTGTGCAATCTCCTGTTTAAGGGTTTTGAATAAGATTACAGTGAAGAGTATGCATGTAGAAAGTGAATTAGAAACCACTTTGAAATTCGAGCTCTAAATTGTTTGACACAATTATCTAAATGATGGTGATTTTAGGTTAAGAAACAAACAAAAGCATGTCTATAATAAGTTGTCTCATGATTTCTTGAGATCGTAAGTCTATGATGCAAACATAGACATTGAATTTTGATCATTTTTCATTCTGCTTTGAATAATCCAGTGTTGAAGAATATAAAATAAATTCGTGTATTGAGATAATTGAGCTCATCTCACATTGTCACATGAGTCTGCAAAACTTGCAACCTGAGTGAGAAGGCAGAATTTTTTACAAAGAAGCAACATATCGTGGTGGAGAATGAAAACCGGAGACATACTTAACTGACTTTAAATCCTGACTCTTTTTTAATCAACTGTGTGACTCTGAATTTACAAACTCTAGGCCTCTATTCTATTTTAATATTTCTATTATTTCGCATTTATTTTGTTCATATTGCTGTATCACATTCAGAATACTGAATTGCACTTCAGTCTGTGTGCACATCACACCACACCCACCACCAGAGTTCTCGTGCCCACTATATTTACTACATTTATTCCTCATTTCCCTGATTCACTCCCTCTCCTCATCCCTCTGGTAACAACAGTCTTGTATCCTGTGAATTTCATTCTTATAACAGTTCATTTGTTTTGTTTCTTTATATTCCACACATGAGTGAAACCATCCCATGCTTCTCTGTTTCTTTCTGGCTTATTTCACTCAGCACAATCACCTCCAATTTGGTCCAGGTTGTTGCAAAATGCACAATTCCATTTTTTTATAAGAGCTGCATAGACGTTTCCCTATTTATAAAACTGAGATAATACAGTCTTAGAGTTGTTTTGGACATAAAATTCTGTGATAAAATTAAGCACCTACTTCCTATAAGTGTTATCTATTACCATTTTAGCTGTTATAATCTGAGTTATCAATCTTCTGGAACAGAGATGGATCCAGAACCAGGCAAAATCTGCACAACTTTAAATAAATAATTTCTAAGATATTTAGGGTAAAGCAAATGATATAAAATTCTGGTCCAAATGAGTTATTTAAAGAAATATTACTATTAATTTATCTGCAAAGCATCAAAAAAATAAACCTGTTAAATAAATTGGAATTATGTAATTTTCTCTAAAGGAATATATTAAAATACACAAAATATGAAAACACAAAAATATAAACTTGTATAAAAATCAGTCTTTCCATAATAAAATGTCTTTATTGATAAGATGTACAATAACAACAGAAGGCAAAGCATTTCGTTAGCTCTGTGTATGTATACCTGTACGGAATGAAATTTGCCTTCAAATGAAGAAGTGTATAAAAGTAAGCCTAAATACTTACCATTTTTCAGTGTATTTATGCTAAACATTCTAAGAATTTTTTGATAAATAATGTATTTTCAAGCTTTGGGAGGAAAACCTGGGAGTCTTACCTGACTCCTCTTTAATGAGTCCACTTAAAAATTCTAAATTTATGTTTTCTCAGTATAAAGTAAATGCCGTCACCTCCATCCAAGATGCTCTCTCAATTCAGGCTGCTATTTTTTTTTTTTATGAATTATCCTAACAGTCTCTTAACTAATCTTCCTGCTTTGTGTCTTGCTTGTCTCAGATCCATTATCTACTCTGTAGCCAGGGTGATTCTTCTAAATGACAAATCTGAGCAGGATGTTTCAGGCTTAAAATGCTTAACCAAGCTTCCCAATACTCTCGGGGTAAAGTTTGAACACTTTAATATGTCACCCAAGGCCTTTTCTGATCTAGACCCTGATAACCGCTCTAGGCTCATTCCATCATTCTTTTGCCTTTACTGTGGGCAGGGGTCATAATAAACCACATGGCAGTTGTCAAATGACCTCGTGTTACTCTGGGCATTTGCACTTATTATTTCCACTGCTTGAATTGTTTCCTACTTTATAGCCCTTACTATATTTCCATCAACTGCTAATTCTTTAAGATAATTTGACATTGCAATTCAATTGAGTCTGTGCTCAAACAGATGAATTAGAAGTTCCTTAAATGGATTTCCACTAAACTCTATGCTAACCTGTACACCAGTACTTATCATACTTTATTATTCTTACCTTCCTATAAACCAATCTTAAACAGTTAATCCATTTCTGAATGAATCAGGAAATGGGATTACTTCCGTCAATATTTGCTTTTATATGAGATTTACCGAGATAAAATTATATATATAACATTTAGTAAGCGTAAGACAAACAATGTGTTTGTCGTACTTAGATATTATGAAATGATTATCACAATAGTATACTTAGCACTGCCATCAACTTGCATCATTACCTTTTTTATAGCTATAACATTTAAGATCTACTCTTTTAGCAACTTTCAAGTATACAGTATAATTGTGTAATATAATCCCCAAGCTATATGTTACATTTCTAGAAACTAGAACTTATTAATCTTTTAAGTGGAAGTTTGACCAAAATATTCCCATTTCCTCCACCCCTGAAGCTCTGGAAACCACCATTTTGCTCTCTGTTTCTATTAGTTTGGCTTTTTAAGATTTAACACATAAATAATTTCATACAGTACTTGACATCTTTGCCTTATATTTTACTTAGCATAATTGTTGTCACCAATGGCGAAATGTCATTTTTTTACATGACTGAATAACAGGACATGCGTGTATGTGCATATCACATATTCATCCATCATTTGTCTGTTGACAGACACTTGGATTGTTTCTACATTTTGACTAATATGAATAATGCTGCAATGAGCATGACAGTGCAGATATCTTCAGGAACCTAACATCATTTTCCTTGACATAAATCCAGAGTGGATTTGCTGGGGCCAATATTTAATCTCTTTATTTATTTATAGAAAACCTAATATATATTAATCAAATACTAAGAAAGTAACTTTTATTTGTGAATTTATGCTAAATTGTTTCTGAGAGGAGGACAAAAACAAGGGATGACTTATTCATTACATTTCATTTGTTTATATTTGGACTTGTAGAATCCAGCATTTTATCTTAAGATTTAAATGAACTAATGAATATCCCTGGATGTTTCTATTTTTTATTACAAATAACACTTTCATACATAGATCTATGTGTTATTTCTCTCTTCCTCCCTTCCTTCTTTCCTTCTTTCCTTCCTTCCATTCTTTTTACATTAAAATATTTTATATGCAAGCTATTTTGGCATTCCCACTCCATATTCAAATAAGAAAATAGAGTTAAAAGTTCAACAAATTCAGTAAAAAATAGTATTCAAATAGCGCTTATATAGCTTTAAGGCTCTAAACATACTACTACTATGCAATCTTATTTATCTAACAACCTTTATAGGGCAGTCAAATGTAGAGCACTCAAACAAATGGACCCCGAGATTTACACTCAATTAATATTCCACCAATTTACACCAATTAATACTCTTCTTTCAGATTAGCTTTAACAATGAAAATCTTTTCTTCTAGTCAAAACTAATCTTCCTCAGCTGATTCTTTTTGTTTCACTTTATTCTGCTCCATGTCTTGTGAGCAGGTGTTCACTATCAATTTATAGATACTACAACTTGTCCTGAATGCTCTCTTTTTTATAACACTTCATAAGACTTCTTTTTTTAAGAGGAAGGCAGGCAGACAGGCATGAAGAGAGCAGAGAAAGAAACATTATTATTTTTTTAATTATTTGTTTATTTTGGTAGTTCTCCTGGGCCTCAGATCATGAGCCCAGATCCTTGGGTTTTTCACATGGTTCATATCCAAGCTGCTGGCTTAGTAGCCTGAGCCGCCAGTGTGAGCCTCATGGGACTTCTTTGTGCACATAGATTAATACATCATTAAGTGTTAAAGGTAATAAATATTGGTGTTTTTATTTTAAAGTAATTGAAAATTTCTGAATTTATTTTTGGAGAATGGAGTAAGTATAAATTTTGAAGTTATATGTGACAGTTTCTTAGAGATTCTATTACAAATAATCAAACAATGTGGCTAAAAACAAAAGAATGTTATTCTTTCGTAGTTCTGAGAGTATAAATTGGATATTGAGGTGTCTGCTTCAATTTCTCCAAAGTCTCGCGGGAAGAATCTCTTTCATGTCTTTCTCATAGTTTCTAATGGAGATCCTTGGTATTCCTTCACTTCTAGTTTCATCACTGCAATCATTGCCTCCATCATCACATGGCATTCTCCCTTTGTTGCTTCTCTTTTTTATATAAAACACTGGTCATGTTGATCAAATTCATACCCATCCTGAATATCATCTCATCTTAACTTGACCTAATCTTAACTACATTTATAAAGCCCCTGTTTCCAAAATGGTCATATTCCAAAATTACAGGTAAAACTTGAATTTTGTAGAAACATTCAGTCCAGTATAGTTTGTTTGCAAGTTATTATTTTTGTTACAAATGAGGGAAAGTTATGAACAAGGAAGAGAAGAAATAGTAATTTGTGAAACACTTTAAATGAAGCTAGAAGGAAGAATATCTAACATATTCACACAGCATAATGAACTAACAATTTGTCTTGCAAAAAATTTAAAAAACACCTCATTTCATTCTTGTACAACATTCCGGTACATTTCATTCTTGTATATTTCAAATTGTCCAACATTCCAAACTGAAGTATTTCAAATTCATGCAGTTTATGAATTTGGTTATGAATTAGTTAATGAATTTATTGCAAAGGACATTTCTTCTTAATAGTCTTAAAAATTAATTATATTTATTTTAATGATTTTATTGATGTGTAATTCATACACAAAGAACCACACAAATCTATATCTATAGTTCATTAATTTGGAATTATATAAGCACCAAATATACCATTATTGCAATCCCAATAATAAAAATTTTCCAAAATTTTCTTATATCCTTTTTGTTGTTTTTGTTGGAATCTTTTATGTAAGAACAGCTAACACGTGGTGTACCCTCTTAATAAGTTTTGTAGTGCACAATACTCTATTGTTACCTAACTCCTACAGTAAAATACTAAGTTTGCAAAAAATATTCAATAGACATACTAATGGTCAAAAGGTATATGAAATGGTGTTCAAAATTACTAGTCAAACAAATTAAAATAAAAACTACAAGGATATATCACCTGACCCACTATAGGTTAACTATTGTCAAAGCGGGGGAAATAGGTAAAAGTGATAAGAATATGAAGAAATAGGATCCCTTCTACATTGCAAATGGGAATGCAAATTAGTGCAGCCACTATTAAAAATAAAAGAATCCAATTGAAAGTGCAGAAAATACTGAATATACATACTAATGGCCAAAAGTTATATGAAATGGTGTTGAAAATTACTAAACAAACAAATGCAAATAAAAACTACAAGGATGTATCTCCTGACCCACTGAAGGTTAGCTATTGCCAAAGTGGGGAAAATAGGTAAAAATGATAAAAATGTGAAGAAATAGGATCCCTTTTACATTATAAATGGGAATGCAAATTGGTGTAGCCACTATTAAAAACAGTGTAATGTTTCCCCAAAAAGCTAAAAATAAAACTACTTTATGATCCAATATTCCAACAACTAGATATCCAAAAATATTGAAATCAGAATCTTGAAGAAATATCTCTACTCCCATGTTCATTGTAGCATTAGTCACAAGAGTCAAAATAGAAGAACAATACAAGTGTCTATCCACAGATGACTAGATAAAGGAAATGTGGGGTACAATGAGATGTTATCCAGTCATGAGAAAGGAGAAAAATCCTGCTATTTGTGACAATATGTATAATCCTAAAGGTCATTATGGTACGTAAAATAAGCCAGTCACCAGACAAACATTGCTTTATTCCACTTATAAAAGGTACCTAAAGTCAAACTTATAGAAGCAAAAATATAATAGTATTGCCAGGGCCTAGGGCTGAGGTTTAGGTGAAACTGGAATTTGTTCAATCAGAATAAAGTTCAAGTTATGCTGGAGGAATAAGTAACAGTGAACATTGATGTTTATTTCTACATAAATGAAGAAATTGAGTTACATGAGATTTTATTTAACCAATGGAATATGGAGGACAAATTTAGGGTTTCCAGCAAACCCTAAAGTGAGTAATTCTCTGAATCCTGAAAAAAATGGCTCCCAGCATCTTCCCTTCTTCTACTAACCTTGAAAAATGAAATGTGTTTTTGGAAACACCATTCTCAACTCTCTGACATACAAAAACATGAATAAACAAATGCTTACTATGAAAAAATCAAGAGAAATGAATAGAAGCAAGAGAGGTGAAAAGAGAAAATAAGAAAGGAGGAAGGCAGCAAAGAGAAAGGAAATATAGAGGAAAGAAAGACTGAAAGACAGTTACATTGGAACTTACCCGAAGATGTCAAATGATAGTCAAACCCCAGATACATAAAATTATTCTTTGACAGAAAACGCCATAGTGAAACTAAAAACGTAACCAAATAAAATATTTACTTTCCTCCCAATATTATTATTATTTGCCCAGCACGTCTTCATTTGATTCAGATTTCTATAAAAACAGGTAATGTTTCTAACTCCAGATTTCTCCATTAAAAATGAGTGTGTATCTATGTGATATTTTTTAAATATCAAGCTTTTATGCATATTAAAAAGGAACAAAACGACAACATCCATCACAAGAATAACGAAATTTATTTATTTAAATGAATAGCAATATTTTAAAGGCATCAACAAAAAGTAGTTTTAAAGGATTATTGAATACTCTCAAAACTTAATCTCGAATAATTATCAGGTAAGCATTATTTCAAACATGAGCATATTTTAAAATCCTGAGTCTTGTATTCATAAAATATAAGTATAAAATGCTATTTATAATATCGATATCTATATTTATCTATTATATGTGCATGTATATATATATATATAGATATAGATATAGATATAGTATTGTAATAGATTAGGGGGAAAAATGACCAGCTGTTAAGCACAAGAGAAAATAAATAATGGTCTTTGCACAATTAAGAATTACTTATATTTATATAATACCCACCAAATAATTGTTATTTTATCATACATATAACTCAGATCATTTGACTAACAGAAATTACAACACAATACCAAAAATTTCAATATGTACATAACTAAAATATAATCAAGAGAATATAAATGTGAAAGTGGTGAAAATCAAAACTCCACTAAAAATAAAAAAGTATTAATCAGCCAAATAAATACTTTCTGTATTGTACTCACTTCTTTTCTACAAGCTCGTCTGTCCTCACAAAGTCATTTTCTTTGATTTAGTCCTTAGTCATCTGAGCAATCATAAGCAGAGGAAAATGAGTAATTCAAAATTATCATTTCCATGTATGGATATCTATTACTTAGCCGCAAGACACTTACTGTAACCCGTGAATATCTGTGTTATTTCAGTTTTCTCTCCTATGAGGTTAATATGAAAATTCATGTGTTCCCATACTGACCACTGGTCATACAAAATGTGACAAGTGTGGTTTTCCCTACCTATGCTGAATCCTATAACCAAGTTACCACCCATCAATGAGTTTCTGCTTGACATCTAGTGTCTGTATATTATTAGAGTACACCAACTGGTCCCTATTTCTGTCCTAAATCCAGTAAGATTCTATTGTTTGAAAATAGATGTTCAGGGACAAAATAAAGTCCAAAATAAAAGCCGTAACATCATGGCTTAGATGGCCATAAATTAACCTAATGCCATCTTTGCCAGCCTGTCTTCCTGAAATATTTCCTGCCTGTCTGCTTGACATAAATGATGAAGAGAAAGAAAGAATCAGAATTAAAATTTAGAGTGATGCATCAAATAAGAAACATAGCAGAGGCCTGGAAACTTTCAGTGAAGAATGACCAATCTAAATCATCCAATCAAACTTTATTCTAATCTGGGCTAGTTTCACTATCCAAGAGATCAAGTGAAAATCAGTGTAATATAGGTAGAAGCATCAGTTAGGAGTTCATTTCTGCAGCAAGAAGATTCACAACAGGTTTATAGAATGTCTCTGAGTCATGGGAAAAGGAATAGTTAAATTTCAGATTCCTAAGGAGGAAATGGGAATGAACAGTCAGAGTCAGGCTTTAAAGCCAATCAGAGACGACTTCAGAAGCAATCAAGAACATGAGATTTGGACATAGAGGTTTAAAACAGACTTTAATTAACAAAGGACACCTGGGTTTAAGTCTTCCACACACATTAGGAAAGGAAGCAGCAAAATACAAACCTCACTAATGGAAAAGATACCTCTCAGAGCCTCAGACAAGTTTCTCTCAACTGATGTCTTTGATCTATATCTCTGCAATCTAATGATTTCAAGACTTTCAAGCATGTGTACCAAAATGTTAACGATTGCAAGCTCTGTATTAACATGTGTTGGGGACTTGGGCCAGGCCACAAAGCCAGGCTGATGCAATCCAACGGAAAATTACACTCAGAGGTACCTCAGCCACTGCCCTGTTTGCCTAACGGTCGCCTCCCTATTTCATAAACAAAGCATAAACATTAGCAACCAAGAATATTAGCAACCAATCAATTAGCAACCAGTCAGAGCCTTGATCACGCGCACTA